>OX359281.1:28984998-30184998 GCA_947179155.2 Hedera helix
AAGCCTCATCCTAGGAACCTTAACTTTCCACATTATGGAAAGAGGAAAGTGAAAGGTAGACGATGAGGAATGAGAAAAAGTAAAGTAGGATTTGCAGGACCATGTGATTTGACTATATTAACCATGTAATGTTTCATAATTCTTCTTGTCCAGAGTCCAGACAAGTATCTGCTATGTAATTAAACCTAGCAAAAAACTTAACCGTACCATTAAACAATGATTTTGGGTACACAATCTTGCACCCACTAAGAAACGGCAAGAAACGGGTTGTTTTACCCATGGTTAAAACTATTCAACCCATTTTGACCTAACCCATAGGTAACCATGCCCATTCCCACGCATAAATTATATAATTAACAATTTAATAAAGTGTGAAACTATCCTTTTCCTATTATAAGTTGGAAACCTTTTTCCTATTTTACCATTTCCTGTTCTAAGTTAGAAAAATTTTCCTATTGTAAGTTGGATATTTTAAGAGTTTATAATTTAGAAATTAGGGTGATACACATTTCTTCTTCCTTCCACACAATATTTGAATACCAAATTCTATATTAAAATATTAGTTTATATTATAACTTTCAAATTAGAGTTTTTCACTAAATAATTTTTCCACCAAACACCTACTGTTCCAAGAGCACCGATCACTATCAAAGTTGTAATAGTTTTATGGGTATGGGATGACTTTGTGATTATATATTAAATTTGAATTTTATTTTTGGAGGTAACGCAAGTTTTGTTTTGTGACTTTTGAATTTGAACTTGGTGTTTAATGAGATGTGCCTTGTGATATAAAGGTTTTTTCTTAATAAAGAAAAATTGTCAAAAAATTAACAAGTTGGGTTTGGTACCAATGTTCCAACTACTACTTATGAGTAAAGGGTGTCATTTTCTGCACCCATTAAGAAACCGGATATAATAACCCAACCCATACAAAAAAAAACAAAAACAAAACGATTTTGAGCAATTACATACAAACTGAAAAGGAAGGCTTGAAGGCCTAATCCTCTACTGCTTTGGATACATCAAGTTAAAAGCTATTTATAGAATGAAAAACCGTGTCATAGAGAAGAAGTGATATTGTATCCTACAACTAGAAGAAAGATTTATAACAATTTAAAAAAAAGAGGTATGGTGTGCTTTCTGTTAAGTCAAAAGAGGTACAGTATTAGGATAGTGTTTGCATGGACAGCCGCATTGCGTTTGATATTGATGCAAGACAACTTGTGGTAAGGGAAGAATTTCAATGCAAATAGATGCTTCTTAACCCTAAATAATTATTGTTGTCCTTAGTTTCACAGCCCAATATAGGATAGTTTAACGAGGATCTGGAGACTGAAAATTACAGTTTTTGGGTTTAGGAGTTTCAGGGGTTTCTCAGGGTGTAAGAAAAGGAGAAGAGTTTGAGGTAATAAACAACAACAAAAACTTAAGGGATGCCGCGAGTACACGATGATATTTGTGTGCAGTAATAAAGGGTGTCTCTTAGTTTCCTCGTTCTTACTTTATGTTAAAAGTGCTGTAGAGTGCTATGATGCTATTTATCAACATCTCCAAAAAAGCCAAGTCAGACATTCTATATTAATTAAGACTAACCTTTCTTCCACCGATAAATTTCCCTACTTCTACAACTTTGACATCACTTAACTGAACCTAATATTCAGAAAAATGAGGGACAATTCCACGTTTCACACACTCCTTAAAGTGGCATCAAGAGTAGGACAAATCCTACACTTGTGCTATAATATATCTACGTATATGTGTCTCCAAGTATTCATGCAACTTGTTCAACAGAATACATGTCAATTAAAGACTGAATAGAGATCTAAACAAATCATAAGCTCAACAGAAACAAATGATGAATAAATTGGACATACATGTTGATAGACTTCCATACTGACGATCAGCGTGCTCAAGTACATACAGCTTTCGTGCTACATATTCTTCAGAAAAATGTTCTTCCAAAAAATGCTCTAGAACTAAACAAACTTTTGGAAACCCACTTGAATGCATTGACTGGCAAACTGGACATTCACATAATTTATTGTTTGGGTCGATGACACAAGCTTCACAATATACTGCAACATGAGAAACAATAGAAACAGAGACATGGATGATATTGCATTATTCCCAACTAAACAACTTTCAGTTCGTCAACTGAGAAAGGTTAAGAGTTAGTTCATTACCATGGCCGCAATTAAGAACCACAGGTCGATAGAGCAGTTGCTTGCATACAGCACAGAGTAAATCAGTAATAAGCACCTGATTGCAACATCCATTGACAAATCTATTTTCAAACATACTCTTTTCCGGGGAGACCACATCGATACTGCCTACACTACTTGAAGTTGCAGGAGTAGTTGTAATAAGATTTTTATCATTAACTTCTGATGAATCCTTCAATGAAGGATTCTTGGTGTGTGAAGAAGTGGTGACAGAATGCGAAGAAGTGCCTCCCAGGGTATTGAATTCTTTACTAAAATTTGATTCAGATAAATAATTGTCAAACTGGGGTGAGAAGACACCAAATTCCTTCTCTTCCTCTGAAGCAATAAAGTAGGAAATGAAACTATGTTAGATATTACAAGTACGGGAGAAAATATACTCAAAATCAACAATTCTAATTCAAGTGCACTAGATGCTTAATCAGAGGCCAGAGTAGCAATTACAATGAGACAGATAATTTACATTACAAATTCAGCAATGTTCTAAAAGGCGCTAGGCGGGAGGCGGGCGGCCGAGGGGGGCCTAGCGCCTAGGGGGCCTAGGCGGGGCCTAGGCGGGGCCTAGGCGGGATTTTTATTTTAAGCTAATTTTAATATTTTATATTACATTTATCCAAACAAAGCAATAATATAAAACAAAACAATCTATAATAAAGATAATAAATGCAATTGTTCAAAGTTCAAACACAAACATTTCATTGTTCAAAGTTCAAATACAAACAAATAATCAAAAATACAAACTAAATAGCTAATAGTCTCCATCTCTATATCTCTAATTCTTCTTCTCCATATCCCTCTAAGATAATGTCCCCATCGGACTCACACTCGACCTCCTCATCTCCCTCTTCCTCCGTATCATCATTAGACAAAAAATCTTCTTCATGTAGTTCTCTTACTTCAACATTTCGGCTACTTCTCCTAGGCTCTAGAACGCTGTCGGCCCCGGATGCTTCACCAACCGCTTGCCAAGTAAGGCCTGGACAGCCCTCGACTTCATCATCACCACCTTCAACAATCCATCCTTGCGCTTTTGAAGCATCACTTGCTAATAGCACATCTATTTTCCTTTCTTTCTCCCGTTGCTTCTTGTTGTTAAGCCTTGCATTAAATTGGACATAGACTAGATTGTTCAACCTTGTTGCGTCTAATCTATTCCTTTTCTTTGTATGAATCTACAAAAAAAAATAACCACCAATTACTAATTAGTAATTAGTTAATTACTATATATTTGGTAGTTAATCATTAATACTTACCCCCTCAAAAGTACTCCAATTTCTTTCACACCCGGATGAACTAGTAGTCAACGAAAGAATCCTTGTTGTCATCCTTTGCAAGTTGGGTGTAATATTGCCATAATTGGACCACCATCCAACTAGTCATTAAAGAATTAAAAATCAAAATTAGTAACAAATATTTTAACAAGTATTAAATAGTAAAGAAAAAGATTAAACAATAAATATTTATACCCGGATCATAATTATCATCATTTGTTGCACATCCCGCCGCCGCTAAAGGTCTTCCAAACCCACCATCTTTTCTCTTATACTTCAACAACTCCGTATTTATGACGAGATTTTGCATATCAAAGTCATCGGGAAAGAACTTCTCAACACAAGTAAATATCGCATCCATGACAAGTGGATCACTTTGTATGGTAGGATCTTTAAAGAAGTAATAAGGGTTCAATAAGTAGGCCGCCAAATGCAATGGACTATCAAGCCGGTCTTTGGCTTTAGCATCGATAATCTCAAGAATGGGACGATAGTTAGTCTCATTATTTGCGAATGCCTCTTTGATCTCTTCCTTTGCTTTTTTGAGTTCTCCATATAAAAAACCCATTGATGGCTTTCGGTCTCCATCAACAAGGCGAAGCACCTTTACCAATGGAGCAAACACTTTCAAGCATAGTGTTACTCCATTCCAAAAACTCAAACTCAAGACGGTAGCATAAGCCGTTTTTCCCTTAGTACTTTTCGACCATTTGCATTGATCCCATTCAGTACTACTAAACATATACCTCAACTTCTCTTTCTTTTCCATCAAACTTTGCAAAGTCAAGAAAGAAGTTGCAAATCTAGTAGCGCCCGGCCTGACTATGTCTCTCTTTTTTGTATGCTTCCTCATCAATGCCAATGTCTTATGATGTGCATAAATAAATATAGTAAATGCCTTTGCTTTCTCAATCACTCCCTTAAACTTTGGTAGCTTACCAATTCCTTCAAGCATGAGGTTCAAAGTGTGAGTGGCACAAGAAGTCCAAAACATATGTGGCCTCTTTATCATTAGCAAGTCCGCCGCGGCCATGTTGTTGGAAGCATTATCGGTAACAACTTGCACTACATTTTGTGTCCCAACTTGTTCAATGCAATCATCAACATATTTGAAAATATATTCTCCGGTGTGTGCTTCCTCAGAATCTTCTTTAGAAGAAAGAAAAGTTGTGCCCTCTTTGCAATTCACACACAAATTCATGATACTTCTTCTTTTTCTATCGGTCCAAGCATCGGTCATGATAGAACAACCACTGAAAGACCATTCTTCTTCTTGCTTCTTGAGTGACTTCTTAGTCCGCTCTACTTCCTCTTTCAATAATGGCTCCCTTAGTTGGTATTGGCTTGGAGGTTGGTAACCCGCGCCATATTGGCCAACCGCTTCACAAAATCTCTTGAAGCTATCACAATCGATAGCATTAAAAGGAATACCGGCTTCATACACCCATCGAGCCAAGTATTGATGCACACTATGCGTTCTTTCCTTCCAAAGTGCATCATTGATATTTTGTTGTCGTAGCTTCTTACTTGTACTCATTGAAGAATCGGGATTTATGGTCGATGCAAATTGATCCATAGCCCCAATAAAGTGTGGTCTTTTTCTTGACCCTGTCACTTCAATTTCTTCTACTCCCTCGTCATCAATTATATTAACTTCTTTTCTAATTTCTTCATTATCTTTCTTTTTCTCTTGCTTCTTTCTTTTTGCTTCTTCTATTGCGGCTTTACACTTTGCTTTATCTTCATCAGTAGCCTTTAAGCACGGTCTAGTATTTCCTGTAATTTGCGCAATGTGTTGTTTAATTCTATAAATCCCTCCGCTAACACAATGTCCACACAACTTGCATTTCACCTTATCCATATTTTTAGGATTAATCAATATCCCATACTCCCATCCAATGTCCTTTGATGCACGTTTCAATTGTGATTCAATTGCAGGTACATTCGTGGAATTAGATGCTTCCGAAGAATGATTTTGTGCCATTGAAAGTTTGAAACAAACCTACAAATTTCACTATAGAAGGCATGAGCAAACAGAGGGGCAAAAAAACAACCAGCAGCAGCATGTAGAAAAGAAATAGAACAGAAATTAAAGGCAAAACAGGACACAGCAGCATGCACAAGTACAGAACATAAATGAAACAACAAAACAGGGGCAATGTTCTAACTATAGCAGTACAGCAGCAGCAGTTATCAGCCAATTATCAGCCAAGTCTATGTCAGTCAAGTATCATTCTGTATTTCTGTATAAAAGTATTAATTCAATTATCAGCCAAGTCTCATTCTGTATAAAAGTATTAATTCAATTATCAGCCAAGTCTATGTCAGTCAAGTCTCATTCATGTATAAATGTATAAAAGCTGAATACATTGAGCACACAAGAATATTTTTTGTGAACAACACAAGAGTGTATAAATTTTTTGTGACAAGATCATGAAATACAAAATGCTTTTGCACAAGCAGACAAGCAGTATCACTCCTTAAAGCAGAGTATAATTCCAACCCCACAATCAAGACCAATCACCAAATGCCTATCAGGAGAAGGTTCCCCTCCTGCAACATACATAATAAAGGTTCTATAAAAAACAAATTAGATTGGCTTAGGTATACAAAAACAAATTTTGAATCACATTCGGATGACAGGGGGTTTGTACAGGGGAAAACCCCATTTTATAGCTACACAACTGATCACACAAGATAATTGAACCTCCTAGACACAATCACACAACCACCAATATTCCTCTGTCTCTGTCACTCATTCTCAAATCTCAGCCCAGGCAAATTCAAGAGTCTCACCTTCAAATCGTTATGGCAGTGCCGCAGTGGAGCAGCCGAGCAGAAAGCAGAGGAAGAGGAGGGCTGAAGCTGGAAGAAAGGAAGAAAGGAAGAGAGTCGGAGTGGAGGTCCTGTGGGTCGCAGTGGAGGGTGGAAGAGAGGAAGAGAGTCGGAGGGCCCGACCGCCGGAGGCTGGAAGAAGTAGAGGTCCTGTGGGTCGCAGTGGAGGGTGGAAGAGAGGAAGAGAGTCGGAGGGCCCGACCGCCGGAGGTTGGAAGAGAGAGAGAGGAAGAGAGGAAGAGAGCCGACGCCGGAAAAGTCGAAAGACTCGGAAGGCTGGGAGAGAGAATTAGGGCTGCTGCTGCGTGGTTTTTTTTTTATTTTAACAACTCAGTTGCAAAACGACGTCGTTTTGCAACAGAGTTGTTAAAATAAAAAAAAAACCCACGATGCCGCCCAGCCCGCCCAGCCGCCTAACACCCGCCTAACACCCGCCTAGACCGCCTAATCCACTGGAGCGCCTATTTGGCCGCCGAGGCCTTAGGCGAGGCGCCGAAGGGGGGCCTAGCGCCTAGGCGCCGCCTAGGCGCCCGCCTAGGGCGCCTTTTAGAACACTGAAATTCAGAACAGAATGCATTAAACAAAGCTCTAACAATGGGAAGGTGTACACCAGTTGACTACAAGGTACCCTTGGAAGTTAATATGAGGAGTTAAACACGTAGCTAAAGAGACGATCTACAGTTACACAAAACAAACTAGTTCAGATGAATTTTGTAGGAAATTAAAATACTAAGTTAATAACAGAAGAATTCATCAGGGAATAACATGCTAAAGTCCAAGTCAAAAATTGTTATGGAGCTCAAAGAGAATAATAAGTATTTGAAGATAAAGTGGAAAAAAGAAAACATGAAGGACAAACCTACCATTGCAAGAGATTGGTAGAAACACAAAACGTACAAAGCTTTTAACAAACACTATCTGTTGTTCAATTACCAAAATTTAGAGATTGCAACTCTATTTAAAAGACTAAACTCTTCTAATTGTGACCAAAAGACAATTCCAAACAACAAAATAGCTATGAGCATATGATTACTTAACCAACTAGGACTAGGAAGCTTAATAATAAAATTAGTAATACCAATAACCTTAATTTAACCTACCAAGGACATCTTCTTGTGGGCCAAAGGACATTGTAAGTCTTGTAAGACGAGCCCATATTTTTTTCAAGGGATTTGAAAGTCTAACTTATCTAACTCCTACATCAATTCTCTTTTTCTAGACGGCTCCAGCGAATCAGGAGCAGGTCCAAGAATCTGTTTAAGGAGGAAGTAGATGGATAAACTAATGAACTCTTTCTAACTTAACGTGCTTATATGTTGCACAAGTAAAATTAACTTTGATCTTCTATCAATAAAAATACAACTATTAGCACGTCCAATTTGTATAGCATCTATACCATGTAATTCTTCCAGTCTTTGGAGCCAGAAACGTTATAAGTGAGCGGAATATTAGAGATGTGTGTGCAATAGCATATTGCATATCAGCTAGAATTCTATGGTAAGAATTTAAGTTATCGAAACTAAGGTAGTCCCATAAGGGAAAAAGAAAGGGATTAAAGTGGAAAAAAATATGAGGCAAATTACTAAGAAGATGACAATTACATGCAAATTTTGCGGATTTTCGCAAGTCATTAACAACGTCAAAATCCTTCACTAATGAGCAAATAAGTGAGATCAATCATTGAAACTAATTAATTAGTAAATAGTGCTGATATATGGAATCAATTGGTGTTCAAAAAACACACCTATCACTTGTCTTTCTCTTCTTTTATAGGCTAGAGGGTACACCTTCAAAAGCACGAAGTGCAGCATTTGACAAATACTAGGAAAATAATTATATGGGTGCCGACACAAGGGACAGTGTGACTCTTGCCATTTATCCATAGCTTTAAAGACGCACCAAAAACATGAAATGTGGCCACAGGCTGCAAACAGGGACAAAAGCGTTTAAATTTTTGTGATGAAATAACAATCACTATGTAGGTTTTACAGTGCCTTCTTACCCAATACAACTGGCTTGTAGAAGAGATCCCTACAAAACGTAAAGAAACTGCGTTCAGATACACTAAAATAATTGAAAACCAAATAGAATCAATATCAGTTAATAAATTGATAGCAATCATGGAGAAAAGAAAGAGTTGCTTCTAAAGTAAAACAAAAAGGATTATGATGGTAACCGAGTTTAAGCAAAATAAAAATTAAAGCATATCATATATAGAGAAGGATGCAGCAGATGGTAGAACAATAAGTACCTGAGAACATAAAAAAGTTATAATTCATGGCACGCTGTGATGCTACATTATGTGAAAAATAAAAAACTCAGCACTACCACTAGGGAGAGAAATGACTTGGTGAAGGCATATATATATATAGGGAGATGATCTAGGGCCAACGTTGGCTCTGACAGTGTTTGAAGTCAACCCATCGACCACCGTTGGATCTATGAGTGAAGGGTCTTGATTTAAAAATTTATAAAACTATTCGCAACAATTTCTTGCAGATACATTTTATGTTCACAAACTCAAAAAGGGCCAGAACTTTTGTCTTTCTTCAATTAGATTTTAAATTCATAGCCAGCAGCAGCTATGGATCACTCGGTGGCGAAGCCACGTATAAGGTCATGGGGTCAATTGACTTCATTGAAATTTTGTAAAATTTTTAAAATACGAGGTCAAATTAAAAATTTATAATTTTCTCACTTAAGTTTCAATCTCATAACATTCCTACTTTCTCTATATATGTATATTTATATAATCTTCTTAAACTAATTAATAATGTATTTTATATTATTTTTTGAAGAATTAATTATTTATAAATAATTTGTCTTTAAAAAAGTTTATTACGGGTGAATAGAGTGCATATATACATGCATATAAGTATATACAGAGTTAACAATTATTATATTATTATTATAATCAAATATATGTTTTATAAAATTTTCTGGCACCCATTTCTACAATCAGTATAATTCAACAGATTCATCAACTTAAATTGCAAATAAAACTTCTATCTGTGTGTTTTTATGCCAGGATACTCAAAAATTTAGAAAATTCAAATTACAATAAGCAAATAACAATGAAAGCAATATGAAAAATATAAAAGCGAAGTCTATATATATTGGATTGGGTAATTACTTACAGGCACACACAGCACAGAAATTTTTCGGAAAATTCTTCACTTGCATCTTCAGCTTCCTGATTTTCCATATCAATGGGGTGTATCGAGTTATTGATTGATTCGCTCGGGTCCATGTGCAGGCGTAAAAAAAGTGGAAGGGCAAAAATAAAATGAAATAAATGGGGAAAAAAAGGGTTGGTACTCTTTTGTACCTGTTGTTAAGGTGATAAAAAATTGAATATACAAAATTTATACAAATGCTATTTTATTTTAAAATTAAATATATAATTTGATTTGTAAGATTAAACAACGTTATATTAAATTTTAAAACTGACATAACTTATAAAAATTTAAAATAAAATAAAATTTGTTATTAATAACTTTTATTGTATACTAT
This sequence comes from Hedera helix, assembly GCA_947179155.2. Taxonomy (NCBI): domain Eukaryota; kingdom Viridiplantae; phylum Streptophyta; class Magnoliopsida; order Apiales; family Araliaceae; genus Hedera; species Hedera helix. The sequence goes on from OX359281.1 coordinate 28,994,840, forward strand.
ATAATTATAATAATTATATTAATTAAAATTAAATAAATTCATATAAATTTGAAGTTTAATATATTATCGTTTGGCATCAAAAATTAAATTATATTTTTAAATTTAAAACAAAAAAAAATATTTCAGATTATAACTAATTATTACTATATATATCATTTTAAATTTAATTTTTTGTCATCAAAGTATTATTACTCTCTTTTTTTTGTTTATCCAAAATATAGATCAATATTTTTAAAAAAGTTAACATGACATACTTTTCAAACTTAGAATTAAGGTCATTTATTTTCTATTTAGTAATACTTTCTATGTAGTTTGTATTGCCAAAATATGAAAATTTAAATAAATTCATATTAATTTTGAATATAAGAATATTGTAAATTTTACTTTAAAAAGTTAATATCAATTTTATATTTTGGTACAATGGAATACTAAGTACTATTTATACTCCTCCATCTAAAAAAAATTCATTTACCATTTGTTTTATATATAAAAAAACAAAATATTTTAAAATTTATCATCAAAACTCATTATTATGTTATATTAATAAACTAAAGTTTAATAAGTTGGAGAGTAAACATGAAATAAAAAAATATTATTAAAATTTATAAAATTTACGAATAAGATTAAATAAGGTGCATTCGGAATAAAGTTTGGCTCAGGGTAATAATTTTTTCAAATATATTTAAAACTGAACACCACTTTCCAGTTTTTATTTACTTTATGTTTTATTGGGTACACGCGTCACACATTTGCATGTGTGTGTAATTATTTGAAAATAAAAATTAAAAATAATTAGAGAAAAAATGTAGAAAGTTTTATTCAATTACATTTTAAAAAATATACACTAAATAACTTAAGGGGTGAAAAAACTGTACCAAAAATAACTGTTTCCTTCTTTTTCCACTTTATATAATAGATAGATAAAAGGTAAATGGAAGATAAGTAGTGCTATTCAGTAGTAGGATTGAGCAAATTTTGGTTATAACCGAAAAATCGAACCGAAATAACCGAACCGAAATTTTAAAACCGAAATATTTCTGTTATAACCGAAATTTATTTCGGTATTCGGGTTCGGTTTTGGATAGAAAAATTGTACTATTCGGTTAACCGATTAACCGAATAGTAAAAATAAAATAAAATATTAAATTAAAATTACTATTCTATTCCAACTTCCAAAGGTTTTGCAATTAAAAATTAAAATAGTAATTGCATGGTTGCATGACTCATCCTTCAATTCTGAAATCATGAAATGATTCAATATTCCAACTTGAAATAATTTATTTTTTTGAAATAATTTATTTTTTTTGAAAAAATAGAATTAAATTCGGGTAATAACCGAATAAGAAATTCGGTTATTCGGTTTTCGGTAATTCAGTTATTTGTCAATTCGGTTATTAATTCGGATAATAATTTTTTTAAAAATTAGATTGGCGGTTCGGTTATAACCGAATGATCACCCCTGTTCAGTAGTACTAGGGCTGCAGCTTAAATTGCCCGGACCAGATAAGTTGAAAGCTAACATGAAAAGATTAAGGCTTGGGCTTGGGTCCAAGAATATAGATTTGATCCGAGATTTTGTTTTATTTTCAAATCCAATTTTTAGTTGGGCCCAGCCAAGGTGGTACTTTGTAACAAGGTTTTGAAAATCGGACCGGACCGGCGGTCGGACCGCGGTTCGACCGGAACCGGTCCACTTTCCGGTCCGGTCCAAACTCAAAAACCGTTTTTGGTCAATAACCGGTGAACCGGCGGTCGGACCGGTCGAACCGGTGACCCGGTGACCGGTTCACCGGTTCCCTACCTCTTTTTTTTTTTTTTTTTTTTTTTTTTTTAAAATTTTTTTTTTTTAAAAAATTTAAACATTTAAACTTAATTAAATATATCATTGATTGAATTTTGAGTTATGATCATGATTTAATATATTTCTTTTCATATAGATTTAGTATTTATTTGAATTATATAAAATAAATATTGTACAAATAGATTTATTTTTTTACCGAATTTGATTGAATATATCCTAGAGATGTTTTTGTTCATTTGTATTTGATTTTATCACTCTTGAGTCTTGAATTTTGTGTTATGATCATGATTTAATATATTTTTTTTATATAAATTTAGTATTTATTTGAATTGCATGAAGTAAACATTATATAAATAGGTTTAAATTTTTTTTTATGTGTTGATAAATTGATTAATTTTACATATTTACTAAATATTATATATAATATATAATAATAATTAATATATTTAATTATTTATTATTTATTACATATTAATGACGTCACCGGTTCAATAACGGTCCGACCACTGGTTGGACCAGTGACCCGTCCGCCCGGTAACTTTTCCGGTTCGATCACCTCAGGGGTGGCTCAAGACAATTTGAGGCCTAAAGCGATAATTTTAAATGAGGCCTTTTATATTTAGTATGTTTTTTTATTGATTTTTATGGTCAAATTAATTATTTTTTAAATCAATATATCTTATTATTATTTAATATATGTATAAAAATCCTATAAACATTATAAACTATATAAAATTTAGTACTAATCTCAATGTTTACTTTTTTGAAAATTTAAATATATATGTTTAATTGTTAATTTTAAAAATAGTTAATTTGATTACAAAAGTCAATAGATGATTTTTATTTTGAGACGGAGTAAATATTAAATTTTTTTATTTTAATGAGGCTTTTTTTTATAATGTTAATTTTTTTTAGGTATTTAATATTTGTATTGGACTATGGGCCCTAAGGATTGATTGAGTTTATATTTTTATAAGATTTTTTTTACATAAATTATTTATAGTATATAAAAATTTGAGGCCTTCCTTTGAGGTGGGGCCTAAAGCCCAGGCTTTTTTTCCCATACCATAGGGCCGGCCCTGGATCACCTGTCCGAGTCTGAGAACATTGCTTTGTAACATCTTCCATTATTATTCTGTAAATAACGTATTCGAATTAACGAGAGACACATACAGAATATCACGAATATCAAGAATGTCTTTCATCCCAAACTAATTTTAATATTTCTACATATCTTGCAAACTTTCGAAAAAATTATTATTATCAACAAATGAGTATAAGTGTTCAAGATTGTTCAGGTATATTTTGCAAGGGAAAGTTGATTAGTACTTTTTTTAATTGTAACAAAAATAAACATATTGTATTCAAGGTAGTCAAAACGTTAAGGCGAAGTAATGACCAAGTACCTGGATGCCTAGGCGATAACATGTCCGCCTAAGCATCCATATGGCAGCAAGTGGTTTAGGGCAATTTATGCATATACATATATAGTGTTTTAAAACTACATTAAACATAGAAAAGTTTGACATATATATATATATATATATATATAAAACAAGAAAGTATAAGGAGCTGTGTTGGACATGCACTTAAAATTCACATGGCTCAAAGAAAAATATTCTAGTTGCAGAGAGAAGGTAATGTCAAGATCAGTTTGCCATTGATTTTGTGCTTGTGCAATCTTTGGCAGATCACTTGTTAATTTATTTTCTAACAGCTGTGTCAATTTATGGAGCATAAAAATTTGCTGTGTGACTACACATGATATGTGATACTATATTCAATTTATTTTATATACTTTGTATAAATGGTGATTGAATTATGTAAGAAATTATACTTAAATTACTGAATGTATCGTATGACATACATACATATATATATATATATATATATATATATATGATGTTAGATTTGCTATTCAACATTTGTAATCATGTCTATATGTTTGCCTCTGCATGCATGAGATCATTTGTATACCTCGAAACTACATTTATAATAATCTCTATATGCAAGTTATCCAAACTAAAATATTTATTTCATTGAGAAAAAGCTTGTTAATTATATGCGATATATGCATTGTAATTTTGTAACACTATTAATTATTATAAGCGATTAAACAGGAAAGGGCATTTCATTTTTATTAATTATAATATAATTAAAATGACATAATGTTATTTAACATAACAATTTTATCACCATATCAATTCAATTAAACTAAGCATTCGTTATATTAAGGAGCAGAGATCAATTAAAAAATCTATCTTTAAAGTTTGTAAATTTTATAAATATGATTTTTTTATATAGAAAAACTAAGGCAGTATATATATCACTTTGTCTATAAACAAGAGTTTAGTTTTTGACAGTTAGACATTGCATATTTTTATAATTTTTTTTAAAAATAAAATTTATTCTTCCAAAACAAAAACAATTGTTTTATACAAACTGTCATATATATATATATATATGTGTGTGTGTGTGTGTATTTTCTGAAAAAGAATAGTAGGTCATCTTCGATCAATAGTAGAGATGGAGAGGGAAAGAGACGTTTTCTCAATCATTTTAAGTTCGAACTCTCACTTCATGTCAGCCGACTTGTTAAATGTATGTTTCATATATCTCCAGCTTGGCACATAAAATATGTCTTATAAAAGTTGAAAATAAAATAAATTTTTTAATATATATTATTTACTAGAGACTAGAGTATAGAGGCTGTCGGTAAGGACGCGAAACATAAATTCATGCATGTGCTGATGACTTTTTTCTCACTCCAAAAATATTTAGCAGTTCATGTTTAAGTAATAATAAGTAATAATGCAATAAACATAATAGCTACATATACACATCTTTCTATTCTTGCAGAATGGCAGGCATGGGTTAGTTGATAGAGGTTTTTAACCAGTAAAAATTGAATCGGATCGAATTAAATATGTATAAAAAATGTATCGAAATCGGTATCGATTATACCAAATTTTATTATTATTATTATTATTATAAATAATAATAATAAATAATAAAAAATAGAAAATAGAAAATCGGTATATACCGAATCAAAAATTATCGAACCGGTCATTTTTTTATTAAACTGACCGGTTTGGACCGATCTAGTATATCGAAAAAATCAGTTGAACCGAAAATTTTGAACAACCTTATTTAGTGGGATTATATATGTTAATTAAGATTTATATAATTTAGAGATTTGTGTAATTTAGAGTGTTTGTTTGAAACAAAAACGAAATGTAACATTTGGTATTTTAAAAACCTGCATGAATTACATAAAATTTAAATTTAAATTTCGGCTAAGTAAGACTTTTTCTCCATGCAGAATTTGGGTATGCTGTTTTGATCGAAGAGAGAGAGAATAAGACGGTGTTTGATAAAATTGTCTAATTAAAATTTGTATAATTTAGAGATCTATGTAACATAGAGTGTTCGTTTGAAACAGGAATAGAATGAAATTTTTTTGTTTGATAATTGAATTTTAATAATAATATTTTATTATCCATGTATACAGTTTTGAATATTTTAAACATATTTATTAAAAAAATTATAACATGCACTATCAAATCCACCAATTTTACTCAAAAAATAATAATAATTATATAATTAAATAATATAATTACAGTTGTGATAAAAAAATTTATCAAACAAGCAATTGGGCTTGTGTAAAAAAGATGTGATACTTTTCTATGTTTGTTTACAAAATATATACTTGGGATATGACTATTTGTATTAATTTAAAGTTATTTTTAACTTTTTTATTCCATGACGAGGGATTATTAATTCCTTCATTTTGAAATATTAGTCCCATAGAGTCATTTAATAGCTTAAAATGAGAGGGACTATTAATCCCATATTCATCATGAGATTATATAATCTCTCATAAATAGCCTTAAGAATGATAAAAAATAGTTCAAGGATTATTTAAAGGACTATTAATCCCTCATCATGGGATAAAAAAGTCGAAAATAACTTTAAATTAATACAAATAGTCAAATCCCAAATATACATTTTATAAACAAAGCAAACACCACCTACGCGGCGCAGTCAATTGATGGTCGTTATTTTCGTCGCAACATTGATGAGGACAGAAAGGCACATTTAAGACAGAGAGAGAGAGAGAGCTAGCAGGCTCACGCGGATTATAAAGTCGACCAGTGGATGGATAGATGTGGCCCGCCCATGGATTGTGTTTGTTTGGTTTTGATGGAAAATAAAAAATATTCAAACTTAAATTGGTATATAAATGAAATTAATAGAAAGAGTATACGATTTATAAGTTTTCGAGCTTTGATTTGTGTTATTTGTGAGTTTAATAAAGAAAAGAGTAAAGTTTAAATTATTATTTTAGTTTTTATTAGACGTTATGTTTCAAAATAGGGGATATATACGAAAATTATATAAGATTATAGTTTATAATTTTTATAATTTTTCGTTTAAATCTGTTCACAATATATTATGCAAAAAACTTTGACAAAAAAGTGATTAAATTTTCAATAATTTTATGTTCTTTACCACCCATTAATAATATAATCTAATATCAAAATATATTTTTTAATGGATCACAGACATCGTATATGAGTTGATGTTTGAAATTAAGATATGATTTGATATCAGTATATATGAGTATGTTATATTTTTAACAATTAGACTCAAAGCTAGATTTATGAATTTGGGTATGGTTGAAAATTCAAGAGGGAACTTGACGTTGATCAGTGAGGATAAAGAGATTTGAGTTAAAGGATGTTTGAAATTGTTTACAATTAGTTAAATATGAGGCTTATAATTACTTTTAAGAAATAAAAGTGTTTGGTAATATAATTTTAAAATTATTTATAGTTACTTTTTATGAAGATAATAAAAACTAGCTCGAATTTAGAATTTATGATTATTTGTTAAATCTAATAATCAGGTTTGGTTAAATACATAATTACTAATATATCCATTTTATTTTAGTAAATTCAGCCATACATTAGCAATCTTTACTTCTCCAAACCCGCATTTATAGCAATTTACACTTAAAATATATGATAATTAATTTTAATTTTTATACCAAATAGTACCTTTTACTTTTTTACTAATCTCACTCTATTTTTTAACCAACTACAAACAACTCTCTCTGTACTCAAAAGAATGACTAAAGGTACAATTATTTTTGTCCTCAAAATTATGAGATAAAATACATAAAATGAAAGATAATTATGTCATTTAATGTTGTCCATTAATATAAAAAAAATAAAATTACTCATTACTTTATGAATCTTTTGAAACCACTAAGAATAAATTTAGAATTTTATTTATTTTCTTTTCTCTACTTTTGCTTTCTTAATATGTGTAAAATTTGTACTTTGCTCATCATTTTAAAAATAGAGAGAGTATTTTTTTAAAACTAATTAATTATAATAAACAGGAGTAATAATCATAGTCACTAATAATATTTTTTAAACGATTCCAAACATATTCTAAGCACTGTGTTACATTGTTTTAAAATATACGGAAAACCTAAGCTTTTTATCTCGGTTATTGAGTTTTTTGATGAGTAGAAAAAAAAAGAGACAAAAAGTAGGTCTCTTTTTGCCAAAGTTTTTGTCCACAAATAGGTCGACAAATTTGGACTGATTAAACGAAATAATATAAACAAATCTTTTATAATTTTTATGGTATTCTTTATGTTGTAAACACAACAAAACTAATACAGAGGTTAGATAGTATTTTAAATATAAAACTTTAATTTCTTTCCTTTTCCTTTATACTTAATATCAAAATGAAAGAAAAAATTTAGGTTTCTTAATTTTTTTTTTCTATTTAAATTTTCTACGTAAAAACTTAATGAGTTATCCTTTTAAGTCAAAATGTGACGTGGAGCACATATAAACCTGCAATATTCTCAACATTTTCATTTATTTCTTTTCTTTTCTTTTCCTGTTGATCATAAAATTCACGAACATAAAGTCAAGTCAATTCTTGCACGCAATGCAGAGAAGTTAAAGTATTAAGTACTAGAAGTGAAGAAGGATTTTGAAAAATTAGGTGTGATTTGGAAGTAGTAGTTAGAAAAATTAAATGAGATGTCCAACAATGAGAGATCAGCATTCATTTACTCCTGGGTAGATTGCAGTTGAGTATTTACAGGAGGTACCTACCATGTGCTTTCATTGCTATATATCTATGAGAAGACTCGGAAGAACCTTCGTATGCCTTCACTTCACTATCACTATATATATTATTAAACTAACAATATAATTTTATCCCCTATATATATGGTGCATAAGTGCTTTGCATTTGTTCAGTGACAAGTACTTGTGCTTATTCATCTTCTTCGATTGGTATATTAATATAATTAATGGGTACTAGGGTTTTGTTTGTTTTGGTGGTTTTTCTTGTTGTTGATGGGTTAGTTTTAGGAGATAATCATGTTAAGGGATCATTTGGAGATGAGAAACACTTTTTGGGACGTAGGCATGGGTTTGGAGGAGGCTTTGGTGGGGGTTTAGGACATGGGATTTATAAGAAAGGGTTTAAGCATGGTGGGGGTTTAGGAGGTGGTCTAGGTGGCGGGGGTGGTCTTGGAGGTGGGGGTGGACTAGGTGGTGGGGGTGGACTTGGCGGGGGTTCTGGGGGTGGACTTGGCGGAGGTGCTGGGGGTGGTGGTGGACTTGGAGGAGGCGCTGGAGGAGGTGGTGGCCTAGGAGGAGGAGCGGGTGGTGGCCTAGGTGGAGGAGCGGGTGGTGGTGGTGGACTTGGAGGTGGAGCAGGTGGTGGTGGTGGAGCGGGTGGTGGTTTTGGGGGTGGAGCGGGAGGAGGGGCAGGCGGTGGACTGGGAGGGGGTGCAGGTGGGGGTGCAGGAGTTGGGTTTGGAGGCGGAGCTGGTGCAGGTGGAGGGGCAGGAGGAGGACTAGGTGGTGGTGGTGGTTTAGGTGGCGGAGGCGGTGGTGGTGTTGGCGGTGGAGGAGGTGCAGGAGGAGGTCTCGGAGCTGGTGGTGGTGTTGGAGGCGGTGGTGGTGGTGGAGGTGGTTTTGGAGGAGGCGGTGGTGCCGGAGGTGGATTCGGTGCGGGTGGTGGTGCAGGGTTTGGAGGTGGTGCTGGATTTGGAGCAGGTGGCGGTGGACATTAGTTAAACTACATTCTATAATTCCATGCCATGCATTGTTGTCTACGTACACGTATTTGAGCTTGAAAATTATGTGTTGCTCGAGTTGTTAATTACTATTTACTACCGTATATTTTCTGTCCTATTTCCTTAATTTGTCAATTTTATTTATGTTCGTCAAAGCTCATTGCTCATCTCATAGAATTAAAAATTCTATTGATCAAAGCTTTGTTATATTAATTAATAGGAATATATGTTAAAGTCTCTCGTTTATGAGAATATATGTTAAAGTCTCTCGTTTATGAGTAGTTTTAATGTGGAGTCTGTAACATCTCTTTCACAATTAATAATATCTATTATTATAATTATAATTAGATTGTTATATACGACAAAACTCGGTGTTTTTCTGTTTGTGTATATTGTCACATTTTAATCGTGCATGCTATCTTCTTCGCTTTCTATTTTCAGATTCATAAGAGAGACTGGTACTATATACTGTATCAGTGAGACCTCAACAAAGGATATATCATGCAATACAATTATACAAGTATCCAATTAGTGCAAATAGAGGGAGAGTGTGTTACCGATCCACCAAAAAGATGTATATATTATATACCCCCACTTAAATACATGTATTTATAGACTCTTAATTTATGAATAATAAGTTTAAGGGAGATAGTTGATAATGTCAAATAAATAATTTATGTTATTAGAGTAAAAAATTATTAACGACTTTTTTACACTAATTTTAATTACATTTAAAAATTTTAATGACATTTATTACTCTGTCAATGTAATTATTGCTCGGTATTATCAATGACCTGAAGGAGGAAGAAAATAAAAATATTATGCAAATGGAGATAATCCAAATTTACCCTGAAGATCGATCACATAGAATCATAGATTATTCTATAAAACAATATATAATTTCTACCGTTTGAATTTGTTTGCACGTTCAACTATCGACTTGAATTTGTACATAAATAACCATCAGAAGAAGGTACTTGATGGCTTGAGCCGTTGAGGAATACTTTCGATGTGAGAGAGTAAAAATATATTTTAAAATGTGTTAACAATAGAGGCGACAAATATTTAGTAGGTTAGAATATTTCATCAAATCTAATGGCAAGTTCTTTCATTATTGTCAATGAGATGTTGTCAAATTTTGTTTTGAGAGCTTTTCATATTTCATGTGCAAATAGCATATCATTGGTCATGCAACTCATCAATGACGTTATGTCAGCGATGTGGTCCTTTTGGCACTAACTTTCGAATTAATGCTGCATCTTTGATATATCGGATCATTTACATCTTCACCTTCTGGTCTTTATATTTTGGATAATAAGGTTTCAACCTCTTGTTCTTTCAAGACCATTCTGACCTTACGGTGCCACACGTAGCACACGTCGTAGTTATCTCCGTCAAATTTATTACCGATTAAGGTCCATGATAATATGCTTTGAAATCATTTATGTTTTGAACTAAATTGAGAGAATTTGTTATAAATATTCTTAGTTCATCACAGTATCATAAATATCTTTACAACATGAATCAAATTAATAAAAAAAATAATGGGACATAAATATAAAAGAGAGATTTCGCTAAGTTTAAGAATCACAATATGTATAAATGCCTAATTATTTAAATTTAACTTTTCAATCCATAAGACGTGTAATTTAGGAAATAATTCAATTCAATTATAACAACCCAAATTACTCCCACTATAAACAAAGTTATATGTGTAATTATAGCATGATAATTAAATTCCAAGCACCCACAATTAATATTTTAAAAATATTAACAGAATGAATTAAATTCTAGGTAACTCAATTAATACTTCAAGTATGCTATAAACACTTCAAAATACTTCCCAAAAAATTTGCATCAGTAGCTTAACATCGAAGTAGCTTACTGTAATTTTTTTATTTTTTTTGATAATTATATTAATTATCACAATTTATTGATTATTGCATAATTAAATTAAAAATTAACTAAATTATAAAAAAAATAAAAAATAAAGACATTCAGTGGGAATATCAATTTCATGCCAATAATTAATTAATGTAAAATTTTCATAATTTAATAATCACATTAAGCATTTATTAAATAATTTTCATGCATAAGGGATTTAAAAAAATATGGAAATTAAATGAATAAAGAAACAACCAAATATGGAAGAAAGGATCTAGTCAACTGCCAGGTGCGTGCAGAGCACGCACACGCACTGCTACCCATCTGCGCATGGCGTGTCCAATGTTGTGATGCTCATGACTCACACGCGTTGCCTTTCTGACCTCCGTTTGTGACGGCGTTGCCACTGTTTTGATCGACTTACTATGTTGATTACACCGGTATGCTTAACCATCATTTTGGGAGCAACCGTAAAGGAGGTGAAATGAACGTGCATCCTACTGAAAATAGTACTACACTTCATATTTAACCTTTAGTCATCAGAAATTCTAATTCGTGATCAAAACTTTCAGAGGCCATAACTCACTCATTTTTTTAAATCTTAATCATGCATATAATATATCATTGGAAAACTTATGAGATATACTACACATACATATCAATTTCACATAAAATGAAAAAGTACGTAGAAAGTTGTGGTAGATTGAAAAATGCAGTTTAATAACTACTAGGGTTCCAAATTACTTTCAACATACAAATCCATTTGAACCCAAAAAGTGCAGATTATATAAGTAACATGTAGCCTATAACATAGTGCAATTTGATCCCCTAACAGTAAGTATAATGCAAGTTACCATATGTGATGTTTTTCAAGCTTTTAAACATGTAATTATGGCTTATCATGTAAAATAGTTCATACACAACATACTTATGATCAATAATATATGCTCTGATACCAATGAAAGAAGAAATACACGCATGTTATAATTGATTTACACATAACATGAAAATCAAAAACACATGTCTCTTGAAGCGTGTGTCCTTTTGGTGTGAAAAATTGTGTGATCCTACGAACTTTGCATCACGTACACAAACACAACAGAGACTCTGAATTACAATCTCCATGAAACGAGAACAGAGTTCAATCTCCATAATCCGAAGCAATTAAGAAATACTCAGTCTATGAGAGCTCACTTTGATGGTAGTATCTCACTATTCTTCTCTCTGTTGGAGTTCTGATAATGTGATACATATAATCACGCGTTGTGGAATTGTATTGATTAAGTGGTTAGAACCACTTTCTTAATTTTCTCCAACAGTTGAGTCAAATAACATTTAAAAAATTAAACGAAAACTGACCAAGTCAATCTAGATAATTTGGCTAACCACCAAATGGATCAGACCCTTCATGGGTGCCCCATTTGAGTATCTAAGACCCAACAATTCTGAACTACAATCTCGTGAGATGAGAACGAGTTGTTCACCGTCCAAAGCAACCAATAATTCACTTATTCTTTTAGGAGCACTCAATAAAGTGTGACAATTTTCTCTCATTTGAAATTGGAATTGTTGTTATACGTATTATCTAAATAATGCATCTCTCAATGCCAAGTAGATCTCACAGTTATAGCCACTATCTCCACGTATTGCTCCAATCACGTAACAAAATGGATAACAAAAAATTAATCTAATTAATTTTGAGTTAACTGACAACATCCAAATAAGTTGAAATCTACGTGAGCGCCCTATATGAATATCCAATTACCAACACAAATATATACTACGTTTCATATGTCTACAAGTTTGCAAAACCCCGGTTTCGATAATGACCTTACGCAGTCCATAATAATGGATGCTAAAATTTTTACATAAAGGACCGCTTAACTGCATATATGATAGAAAACATTATGCAATAGAGTAACATAACACTAAAATATCTTGACTACTTGATATCTTCACGTAAAGATTTTAGTTAAAGCACAAAGATAGCACTTTTTTTATTCTATGATAATAATCATTTTAATTTCATGTACATGAATTAAAAAAAAACCATTTAATGTTGTTATTTAATAATTAAAATTTGTGTAAAATTTCATTCTTTATGAAAAGTTGAAAACTATTAATACAAGAAAAGAATTTTTTGAGATAATGATAGAAATTAAGGATGATATAAAAAAATAAATAATTTATTTTCTTAAAAGTTATAAACGATAAATAAATTGAATTTTTTTCCCTAAAAAAGGCCTACTATTATGAAACGAAGGGAGTATGTATTAACATATACAAATGGTATTTGATCTGCCTTTTTTTTTTTTTTTTTTTTTTTTACCCTGAACTAGCCTTTTAACTGTAATGCTTTTGTTTAGTGGACCACTAACTTTTTTTTTTATGCTACGTTTGAATTGAAGGAATAGAATTAATGAAATAATATAATGAAAAATAGTATATTAGATAATTATTTTGAAGGATAAACCATTCCAATTAAATGAAAATTCATTTCATCCATTTGCTTTTTATTCTATGTGAGAGATGTTAAAACATATACTTCAAATAATCTAAGTTGTGTTTGATAAAACTGAATAATTAAGATCTGAATGGTTAATATATTTTAATTAGATCATTTGAGTGAAATAACATCTGAATCTAAAAAATTATTTGATAACTAAAAAATTGAGTTGCCTCTTAATGACACTATTTTATCATTTTAAAGGGTAAAATTTTATTTAATAATTTTAAATATCCAGTTTAATAAAAATGAGTGGATAATATTATTGAATATATTTATGTAAGACCCCGAATTTTATGAAATATAAAATTTAATTTTTTTTCATATATATTTTTTTCCCCCTGAAACAATAGGTAGTTAAATTGATAAAGTTAAAAGTCAAGGATGTTATGTGCAAATTATATTATGTCGGACAATATTCTTTTGGTCGGGGAATATTCGTTCTGTCGGGGAATATTCGTACGACGGCGCCGTACGAACCAATCATTGGTGGACCCCACAAAGAATAATTGTCGGATACAGAAAATGACATAAACAATTTTTAAATGGTCAATGGTACTATCACTTTTAATTGTTAAAATATCCGGTGGTAAAAGAATAGTAATATACGGTATTACAAGTAACATACGGTATTGCACAGTAGCACACGGTATTGCACAGTAGCACACGACATTGCACAGTGTTTCGTATTATTAAACTGATAAAGTGGTTATCGTACAATATTTGACTTTATTGTCACATGCACAATAATTCATGTTATTAAATTGATAATTGTCACAGTAGCATATGCACAGTAATTCACATTATTGAATCAATAATTGTCATAACACAGTAACATAATCTTTCTTTTGCATACTTTCTGTATTATTGTTATCTCTATTATGGTGTTATTTAAACAGTTGTATTTCATTAATTAATTGACTTGATATCTAACTCAGAAAGCCAACTACACTGTATTTATAACAATTAGTCATAATAATGAATAAGTGTGAATTATTGTTGAATAATTGAATTGATAAAGTTATTTGTTTATAATATAAAGTTAGGTGATATAAAATGAATGGTATAGATTAAAGATAATATAGAATTTAAAATGGATGGTGTAGATTAAAAGATGATCTTTAAATGAATGGTTTAGATTAAGGAAATCTTAAAAGATGAAATGAATGGTATAGATTAAAGATAATATAGAATTTGAAATGGATGATGTAAATTAAAAGATGATATTTAAATGAATGGTTTATCTTAAAAGATGAAATGAATGGTATGGATTAAACATTATCTTGAAATGAACGGTTTGGATTAAAATAGGAAATCTTGGTTATGATAAGATTTTTGGCTATAAATAGAAGCCTTAACTTAAGGATTTTTCATAAACTTTCTTACTTGTTCTTTCTTTCTCTCTCTAAATACTTCTTGTGAAAGTTTTCTCTAAGTGTGCTTAAGTCATTTTGAGTATTTGTGAAGATTTATAAGTGTACGTGTACTGTTCAAGTTAATCAACCTCATTTAAATCAATATCCAGTCACGTGTTAAGGTAAATGATTATCATTATTTGATTCTCGAAAATAATATCGTTTCTTTTTTACTCATAAGACGTGCCATTTATTTCCATGTATTAATTTATGGGAATAACCTTATGGCGCGGATTACCGCCTGTTGGTGAATAACCTTTCGTATTCATTCCTTATTAATCTCTGAGAATAACCTTACGGTGCGGATTATCGCCTGTTTGGTGAATGACTCTTCGTATTCAATTTTTATTAAATTGTGGGAATAACCTTACGGTGCGGATTATCGCCTGTTGGTGAATAACCTTTCGTGTTCATTCCTTATTAATTTCTGAGAATAACCTGACTACGCGGATTACCGCATGTTTGGTGAATTACTCTTTGTATTCATTTCTTATTTGTCTCTTGTGGAAATAATTTGTTTACACGAATTATCACATGACACTTTTATTACATATTCGTTTATAATATCATTTTCTTTCATATTCCTAAGTGATATTATTTTCCTTTATAGTCATAAGGGATACCATCTTTTTCATCTTCCATTATTCAAACTTACTATGGTAAGGGATATTAATTTCCTTCACCTTTTGTTAATCAAACCTGCTACGGTAAGGGATATTATTTTCTTTCATACACCTAAATCGAAACTTATTATGGAACTATTGCTTCTATAATTCCTGAAAATATTATATGTTCCATAATAGTTGCACTTCATCATTTCAATTGAACCATCCTATTTACGTGAACCTTTCTATTGAACTGTAACCGTTATTCTGAACTGTGGATCTTGAATATCATTTTTTAAATTTCACTCCACATCATGTTGACAATCTGGACATTATTTGAATCTGTACAAAGTAAACTTCTGATACTTATTGTTTATCCTGTTTCTTCTGTTCATCATTTATATCATTCTAATCATCCAAATTCAAGTTGTTGTGAATATCTGTGGCCGGGGGCACAGATGCGATATAATTGTTGAACAGATGATAGGTTAAAGGCGATATAATAGGTTAAAGGCGATACATCTGTTCGGTGTCTTTTATGGCACGTGGTGAATGTTCTCTTTGGCCCGTAGTGCAAAGATGAACTGTTGTTTGGTATGATTATGACCAAAGGCTGAATCTGGTATAATCATGACCGTTGGTGTTATATTGAATGTCTTTGGCCCGTTGTGCAAAGATGAACTATTGATCTGCATGATTATGATCAGGAACTGTGAATTTGTATTATCTTGACTAATGGTATTTCAGATGATAAAAGTTGATGATGTTTTTCTTAAAAAGAGAATCGAGTGGACATTATAGTCTGCATTATTCTTCTAATAGATTGCTCATTCCGCTGCTATTATTGATCTGAACGTTGTTTAAGAATTTAACTGCAGCTTTTGATACAAACCTTGTAGTCTATTGTATTCTATCAAGAACTCAACTGTTGAAGGCTAACGATAATTTACTTGTCATTATCTTAGTCATGATATTCTTTACTGGGTTATTTGAGCTCACCCTTTCTTTTGTTCCATTGTTTTTCAGAAAATGAGAGAGTAACCGGGTCTAGCAGGGGAATGGAGTGACGGTCCGAGTGATAGCTATTGTAGTCTTCACATGTTGTATATAGTGTGACAATAATTGTGAAGACTTAGTTGTGTATTATTATACACTGTATTGTTGAACGTTATTCTATCTTGTAATAATTTTGTTGTAGTCTTTTGACGACTCAAGTTTGGGCTGTATGAGCCCAGATTTGGGGGCGTCACAATTTATATAAAAAATATATACTAAAATTTTTTCATTAAGAGGTAACTCTTAATGATTTTTATTTCATTTTATACCTTACCGATTAAGAAGCAAGAAAATTTGTAACAAACAACTTTTGTCTCTTACCGATTCAGATATAATTTCATTAAAAGACATTAAGACCTAAATAAACACAATCATAAAATCATTCAATTCATTCTTCCATCACATTCCTTCGATCTAAGCGCAGCATTAGTTTCCTTGATTAATAATAAAAAGAATTAATATTTTCACAAGAAAAATTGATATTTTCATAAGACTCTACTCACATGAAGGTGAACATCCCTTACTATTAATGTGAGTAAAGTCTTATGAAAATATCAATTTTCTTTGTAGAAATATCAATTCTCATAATAAATAGTGAAATGACAAAACTATTATTAGTGAAATAACAAATTTGCCACTAGAAAAATATTCAAAGAATGATCAATTGTCATAGCCACATAAACCCCTTATTATAAAAAATGATAAATACATATAATTTTTAGGGAGGTGATGTCAATAGGCAAAAATTATAAGAACATGACAATAATTTTATTTTCTATCTCATATGTGAAATGCACTAATGAAGTGAGTTATTATTTTTTTTTGAGCTCATTAACCACTTTGGCAGCCACATTAATAAGTAATAACTCTATGGTTCCGAGCATTGCTGGGCTATTGTTTGATGTGCACATGTGAATAATTGTATAAAAATAAGAGCTTGGGAGGAGAGATACCATCCGAGGTATATAATTAAGTTATATATTTTTAATTTTACAAAATAATTTTATCTTGATATTTTAACAAAATTTAACAGTATAGATAAAAAGATTATACAAAAATATGAGCAAATATAAATTTTTATTTAATTTAAGATTGTATAACACCGCTATTATATTTTGCTAAATATAATTTTTTGATGACTTATATTTATCGAACTTTTGCTAATATAAAGTCACTGATAAACATTGCCAAATTATATTAAAATTCATACGTTCAAATATTTTGTATATTTGTACAATTAGATTTATTTAGAAACTTTAAAAATTGACTTATTAATTCTATAGAATATACTAGTTAAATACTCCCAAAAATATCTCCCATTTTCACTAAAAACATTTTTTAAATATTTATATAGTTAAAAGTCAATTGATTTGATTAAAAATTTGTCCCCTTTGGTACGTGAATGTTACAAAAATCAATTTGTGATGCAAATATGAGCCCTCTGCCAAACGGGGCTCCAAATCTCCATTAAAACGATCAAGCCCAAGTTAGAGATGGACTTGAAGTTGCGAAACCCGGATTGTGTTCAAACGACGTCGGTTAAAGCAGTTGGTATCCTGACGATACCATACGGCGTCGTCTTTAATCAGTTCGATTCAATCTCAAACTTGCTTCCCTTTTACCCGTCATCGTCTTCCTCAAATCATACAACAGATCAAACACGATCTCTGTCCCCTTTCCTCTCCTCTCCTATCCTCTCCAATGGATTCTCGCAGGTTTTACAGTGTCAATTTGCCTCTGCTAATCATCTGTTCACTTTTCTGCCTGCACGCTAGGGTTCGTTTTTTCTCTTTATCTATCTATCCATCTATATATATATATATATATATATATATATATATATATATATATATATATATATATATACGTATACTTGTAATGTTAATATCCACAAATTTAACTCTCTTAGAACTCTAAAGTTCACTGTGTTGATTTGGATCTGTAACTTGAGCTATTGAATTGGTTAATTTCAATACAGGCTGATGGCATTGGCTCAATTTTCTTCCTTGATAGTCCATCTCACCAATATATCCGCCCTCGTCCTTCCGTTTCTACCCCTGAGGTAAATTATGGTTGATTTTCTTTGTGCAGTCTAATATTTGCGTTAATTATTGAAATTTTACGACTTGGTGCTGTAAGGGATCCAAAATTGATAATGTACTGTAGTGTTAAATAGTTCAGAGAATTGGATTACAATCTTTGCTGTTTTGCAAGCTTAAATCATGTATGGATAATGTTATTTTCTGTTCGGACAAATAGTGAAATTGATTGATTTCTAAATTGATAGGAAGTCAGACTAATCATCTAATTCATTGCCTTTTTTTTATTTATTAATCTAATACATAGTTGACGATTTCCATAAAGTTTTACTGCACCCAAGTTATTGAGTTTTCTAACTTTGGGATTAAGCCTTGAAGGTGGTCACGTACTAGACATTTTTCTCTGGAATAATTCCTAGTTTGGTTGATTATGTCTTATCCCATTCTCACATTCATTAGCTGGAAGTAAAACAATGAGTGTCATAGAAACTGAGATTAAATTAAAAATTATTGAAGCAAATGCTGCTGAGATAATCTTTTTAATTCAGGTACTCTATTGATATTTTACTTCTGTTTTTTACACCAATGGAGAGTCTGTTTACTGTTTAAAATGGGTCATTGGTCCTGCAAAAGGCAAATGTTTTAGATGAGTGTTGACTGGTTGTCCATTTTCAGTGTTTACTAGGGTTATGTTTGACAGGACCAGTCTTTTATGTACTAGATTCAGATGGTAAGCATTTGTATTCGCTAATTTGTCCTTGGAGTTTGGACTTGCCACTGTAGCTAATTTGAGCCATTTTCTAATCTCAAGTTTTCTTTTGTCTGTTTAGGCTTTTGTAACAAACTTCCCATTTTGTAATCCTTATTCCTTTAAGCGAATGCAGTGAGGGTTGATGCCGACTGGCACACAACCTAAGCCCTAAGGCATGCTGATTAATTTCAAATTATTTAAATCTTTGTTATGATGTTATTACACTAATTGTAACATGATGAGGTTATAAAACATGTAATTACATTATATGATTATGACCATTTATTGTTCAATCTCATCCTCAAGGTTAAAGCTTCACTGCATTTAAATGTCTGCTCAATTTTGTAGTTTTCATCTTGATAAGATTAACCGACTATATACAATCAAGCATATAAAAAATTTGCATTCTAGGTTGGAAGGGTAATAATTTGTTGTGCAGTTGTAACATTGCTATGGATCAAGCCAAGATTTTTATTATTATTATTATTAGATATTTTATATTATTAATTAGAGAAAAACAATTGTAACTAGCAATTACCTTTTGTTATAGTAGGTAAATTATTCTAGAGTCTTCAATTTTAATAGATAATGGTTAGGAATTTGTTGATGGAGAACAGTGCGTGATTGGCTGTGAAAAATGGAGGTTGATGATTTTTTGGGTCAAGTTTTGTGAGGCAGGTGGTGGGTTGAGGAGTGGTTGTGATTCTGTCAGCGCAAAGGGGCAAAGGGTCAGAGTTTGGTTGTGTTTAGGCTAAGGCCGTGTTGAGTTTAGAGGCTGATGTTATTTTATTTTATCGTGGGCAGCGACTAGTTGCAAATGATGGTGGCGACTGTCTAGAATGATGTTTTGGGATGATGATTTATAAGGATATTGGTGTCAATCCTCCGGTGAATTTTGACAAGGACATTGATGTGGAGTCTTAGTGAATTTTGATAATGATGGAGGCCAATAAAATTGGGCAAGTAAAGGATTTGTTAAATTAAAGATATCAGGTTTAGTTTTGATACCATTCGATGTAGGTCAAGTGTGGAAGGAAGGAGTAAAGGGAATAAAAGAAGATATAATAAGGCTAAAAAGTGACAAAAGAATAATGCTTAAATCAATATAATCTATCCATTGAATAATAATTAAATTTGGCGCCAAGTAAACTTTTATACTACATAGGTAAAATAACCTAAGAGGGAAACAAACACCTAGTTATTATCTTCTAATCATAGTTATTTAAAGATAATTAGTGCTTAGAATTACCTTTATCTCTGAATAATAATATAAAATATTTAATAATAGTAATAAATCTCTTGACTTGATACATATCTCTTAATAATAAATATTAATAATAATATTTAGAAGAAGACGTTTGATCAGCATTATGCCTCCATATCCCTCTACCGTCACCTTCGCCTTGCCGATTTTATCTATCTCTGGTAACTGCTTTATCTTTGCGCCTTGCATCTCTCTGTTTGTACACCAAATATTTTGTTGATGCTTTGTAAGTTAGAAGTTGATATCTTTTCTTTCCCCGTATTACTTTGCAAAAGTTTAGTTAGGTGATTGTCCCCCATAGTTTAGCCAACATTTTAAATCCACCCCTAAACTCTTATTAGGTTATGACTCAGTATCTGAACTTTTATGTTCTACAAAGTACAAATTAGCACTTGAATTTTGTTAGTTCCATATTTTCAATAAGGTCCCTATTTTAAAAAGAAAGAGCTAAAATAAGAGCAAAGAAAATAGCCCGTAGGAAAAAAAGTCCGGATTAAAGAAGTTTTTTTATAATTATAGTAGTCATAGAGAACAGAGATGATTAGAGTGGGAGAATGTGGATACTAAACTCGAGAGTTTTATGCAAAAAACAAAGAGAGAACTTCAAGAAAATGGAGGACCCTGATGCAACTATTGAGTCCATCAAATCACTTAAGGCAACTATATGAACCTGTAAGATCGAACAAGGACTTGTACAAATTGATACTCAAGAGATTGATAAAGCTAAAATTGATAGTTCTGATCCTCATATTGATTAGAAGAAATCATTGAAGAATCATAAAAACCAACCTGAGATTGAGAACTCAACAAGAGTGGTGATGAGATATTGGTTGAAATTGAGCAACAAGAGTGGTGAGATGTTGGTTGAAATTGAGCCCAAACTAGTTCAAATGGACTATAAAGCAACAAATGATTAAGACATCAATTTCTTAATCATTGAGAGCTTTAACAAGATGCCATACATGACAGTTCTTTCCTTATGATTTTCAAGTTTTTTATTTGCATACAAGGAGGTTCAATATTTTTGCATGTCTGGAGTCTAGTTCTTGGATTATGGATTCTCCCGTACTTAAAAAACTAAAGGACAAGTTTTTTCAATGGAAGGAAAAATGATGCGGATCAAGTCAAGAGATTTATTATTATAAATAATAAATATTTATGTTATAATTTAGAGAAAAAACAATTGTATTAATTAATTATCTTTCAATTATATTAGGTAGATTATTCTAGCGTCTTTGATTATAGTTGATAACAATTCGGAAGTTGTTTCCTTTTTATAATATGTTAGCTAAGTAGTATTAGAGTTTTACTTGGTCGCCAAGTTTTAGGGTTTCTTATAGTCCTATATAAACTGATGGAACCCGTCGTTATTGTTCAGTGAATTGATTATATTGATTTATACCCTTGTGCTTTTTAGTAACTAGAAAAACTTGATAAGTTGGAATTTAAAAGGTTAAATGTTTTGAAATATTCCTATGTCATTCTCTTCCCATCTAGGAAGTATGAATACTTCCTGGAGGGCCACGAATTCGTGTCGAATACAAATTCACTCCGACACGCCTTGGACATGCACCCGACACGTGTCCAAGAGCTCCACTTTTTTAAAAAACTTGGACACGCCTCGATCACGTCTGGACACGCCTCAGACACGTTAGGACTCGCTTCAGACATGTCGAAATACATTAGAGGACACATTTGTGGTCGGAATTTTTAAAAAAAAATTACAGTACTTAAATTGCAATATAAAAGTTGTGGGTTATTTTGTCTTTTAAATTTGGACATTATTATGTAACTTTAAGATATTTATTATGTAATGTGTTTGTGTTTTTATTATTTTTTCAAGTTTTTATCATGCTCTATTAATATTAAATTTATTTATTGTAAAAAATACATTTATATTATTAAAAAAATATATAAAATTGAACATGTTCCTGATGTATCGTATCGTGTTTTTATGGAAAATGCTGTATCCCTTGTCATGTGTGTCGTGTCCGTATCCCGTGTTTGAGTCGGTGCTTCATAGCTTCCCATTATGCAAGGGTTATCTTAATTTGCAGAAGGATTTAATGTCACTCCTGGAAGTTGGTGCTGCTGTGTCAGTATTGCTTGGTTTTGCACCTTCAGCATCACTTTCAGAAGACAGTTCATCTAAGGTTAGACAGCGCGTACAAGTGCCCCAATTAACTTTAAATTTTCTTTCCACTATAAATCAACTGTGCTATTGTCTTTGCAGTTAAATGAGGTACTCGTGCCTAATCCATTTGATAGGCCTCGTGCTGTTTTCCTGCTGGAGGTCAAAGGAGCTGAAGGTGCTTGAACTTGACTGTGAACTATACAATAAATCCAATTTGTACTTTCTATATAATGCAGTTATATAATTCAGAAACTTTTTTTGATACATGCAGGTTCTCAACATGTGATTGGCTCTGGTAATGATTTTTTCAGTAACTCCCTTAGAAGCAGGGTAATTTATGATAAAAATGCAGTTGACATTCACGTTCCAGGTACTTGACTTTTTATAAGCTTGTACATCAAGGAAACCATTTATGATATAACCTAGCTGACTGCACTTTAGTATCTAACTCCATACTGTGTAATATATTTTTGCAGATGAAGATGAGCTAGCTGTGGTGTCTCTGAATGAACCCTTGAGTTTCAATTCAAATACAGAATTCAGTGACAAGGAGCTAAATGATTTTGTTAGTCGCAACTGTTCTTATACTTCCGAATAGCATTTCCATGCTTTTGATTTCAATCGCCTTAGTTTTGTTTGTTTAATTGGCAATTGATATGTCTATCTATTTAGGCTCTTTTGTTGGGAGGATCATATGTTGCTAATGCCTTGAAACCATTAAATGGCGACTTGACTATCCCCTTGACGAATGGTGTCCAATTGAAGCTTCATATGTCAAAGGTCTTAACTAAAATAGTTAACTGTTTGTCTTGCTATTTATACGTATATATGTAACTTTACCTATTAATTGGGGCCTATTAAGAATTGACTCCTTGTTCCTTTATTGGTTTGGCTAATTTTTTGGTAAAATTTCCTTTATGTAGAAAGCAGACGGAGAATTCATAACAAGTCTTCTCTCTCTTATCCACAATATTCAAAGGGAAATTGAGTTGCATGAAGATATATCTGGAAGTGTGCACAAACCAGCCGAATTAATGACAGGAAGTTTCAATAGTATTAAGGTGATGAATTATATTTCTTTCTTTCTATTTTTTTAATTAAATTTTTGATACATCAAGTGTTGATATTTGTTCTGTCGCGGTTAACAATTACAGAGGGTGTTAATCACATGATCTGACTACTAAAATAAGATCTATCTCATAAAGTTGTTTTGACATTTATGTAAGTAAACATTTTTTTCCTGAAAAATGCCAATTAAGACAATAGTTTTTTAATGCGCTAGTGTTGTAGTGATTTGCCAACATATAAGACACACAAGAAGATGATATGCCTGAATATAGTTTGATAGTTATTAGTCTTATGGTAGTTTTTCCTAACATGTATTGTTGTTTTTTACGGTACGATTAATTGTTTCTTAAACTTTTTCTTTGCACTTATGTAAGTTGTTCACATCTTAATATTGATGCTGGGGTCATTTGGTTATTTTTCACTCGATCAGGATTTAATACGATGCTTTGATACAGCCGTGAGATCAACCTCAAGATATGAAACTTTGGGTGTTTCTTTTTACAAATTATTTTCTTTCCCTCCAAATAATTTCTTCTCCCTTCTATATGCTTCTATATACTTTTTGGAGTGTATTATCCATCTCCTTACCTCTTCATCCTCCTGTTACTCTTATTCTTTTTCCTAATACCGTTAATCAATCCTTGCAAATTTAGGACTATGTGGCGGATTTTGGAGTTGATGCTTCTTATAGAGTCTGTTAAAGAAGAAGAGATGTTGGTCAAACAAGGATTCTCCTCTTTTTCCTGACCTTTCTCTTACCTTCTACTTCTTTCTATCCTCCTTGATCTTTGCCTCTCTTTCACGTTTTTCCCTTCTTTCCTCTGCTAAACTGAAGGTACGAAAATCTAGTGTCGTGACAAAATAATGTGAGGGCTTTGAATTGTTTGTTGAAATTCTTGTTAGAAGTAATATTAAAAATACCCTGCTTGATAAAATGTTCATGATGCACATTAAGTAACAAAAACAAGTTTGGCATTTCTTTTAGGTGTCTGATTTATTTATTTTTTGATTAATAAGGTGTCTGAATTTAGACAACGATAAAACATGTCTGATGAATTTCCATGAGAGACACGAGGTCTTCAATTTTTTATTTTTTGAATAATTTAAGATAATGCTACAAAATGGGGTAGAAACTCGTATTCATAGAAGGTTATATTGCGCATGCATCTCCAGATGGAAGCTGTGCAAAAACTATGCCCCCTTACCCCAAATACTAACTGAGCCTTCAAAAAGTATAAATAAATCACATGCCCAAAGCCAGTCACCCAAAATATCAGCAAGAGCACCCTCAGATTTTGGAAAATCTTCCAATACCGAACATAGAGAAGATTGCACCAATGAAGCCAAACGCTTACTTATAAATTCCACTCCATTAAAGTTCCTCTGATTCCTTTACCTTTAAATTGACCACATCAGGCAAAAAGAGACAAGGCTCAACTGTTATGACCTCATTCTAGACACAAGCATCTCTCCTACAGAGCAACTAGACTTTCAGTGTGCTTGTCATAGCCCACTGCATGTCAACTAATGGAAGGACGTACCACAAACCCCCCCCCCCCCCCCACCACTTCGCAATCAACTCAAAGATGGTTTACTGTCTTTTCCGCATTCTTATGCATGCATCAGTATCAACCTAGAACTGCACGCTCAAATCATTAAGGTTCATAAAGTGCAAATTTACATAGGTTTATTTGTAATAAAATATTATTGTCAAGTATAATTGTTTTTTATATATAGGTAAATTATTTCTTTCATGATGTGCTATCTGCGTGTTAGTATCCTTTTTTTTAAAAAAATTAGTGTCGTTCTGTTTGTATCTTTGTTAGCATGCTTAATTAATGTATGCGCATACACATCAGCATATATATCATGCAAATGTAACAATTTTCTTGGATTTGTGATGTATTTCAGGCATTGCAAGAACAATATGGAACAGATGTTGCTCGGCAAGGAATGGAATTATTTGCTACGTTAATATCCAAAATATTTGATTCCTTGCAGACAGCGCACAAAGGTCTAGTTTCTTTAATGACCACATCAATTACTATGATTTTTTGCCGCTTTTCTTGAACTTTGTCCTATACCCTATTATTTCAAATATATGAATGACGATATCGGATTTGTTATGGCTAAAGTTATATTTCCTGTTCTTCTATACATGATAATTTTGGTCCATAAAACATGGGTTTCATTTGACTTCATCTCTAAAAAGAGAAACTGGGAAAGGAAAGAAAATAACCAAAATATATATACTTTATATGTTTGCAATTACCTTTAACTTACAGCACGGATGCTTCCAATGCCATTATTTATCTACATAATATTTAGTTTTCAAATGTTTTCTTACTACCCAATTCATCATTTCTCTATCTTAAAAAGCCAATTTTGTTGTGATACCTGACCAGGTAAAATTGTTGGAGTTGTCTTCTTTAGTGAATCACCTTCTTCAGAATCAGAGCCAATATTAGATGTGAAGATCACTTCTCGGCCATCCCCACGCTCGCTGGAGGAGAAAAAGGATGGATCTAGTGCTGTCATTATTGCAGAGGTGCTGTTGGTTAGACGGACCCTTGCATGGCTAACAGGAATCATTCTTCTAATTGCCACTCTCTTAGGGGTGAGTTTCTTATCACACGTGTTGAATGGTTTAGACTTTTATCGATTTTACATTTATGGACTATAATTGTCACTATTAAGTAAATAACATCACCTTCTGGAGATGTCAAGCCCTGTAATTGTTGTTTCTTGGTGTGCTTTTCTCTGTGCAGATATACTTTCTTCTGAATATGCCAATCACAAGGGACACTCTTCTGTATTCTAACGTTAAGCTGGATTAAGAGGTAGGTGGAGCTGTGCATTGGGATGTTGATCAGCCAGAACAGGTCCAGGTTGTGATTATAGTTCGTGCTGCTATTTACTTTTTTTCGCTTTGAGAATCAATTATCCCCTTCTAGCTGTTTTAAGTTGTTGCTGTTTCGAAACCTATTTCCAGTTCTGTATCAGGCATTTAGGCGTCTGGGATATCAGTAGTTGAATGAGCAGGGTGTAAAATATATAGCAAAATTACGTATAAAGTGGGGGTTCTGGTCCCAAGGGGGGTGGGAAGGGAAGAAGAACGAGGAATTGAGGTGATTTTGTTATCGCGTATCCGATGGTTTATTGTGTGGACTTCTTTATGTTCTGTATCCAAAAGACTGAATAATGAGCACCTCAGGGCTTTGTAACTTATTTTAATCATCAAATGATTTGAGCATGCATCTCTTGCTACTGTAAATGCTATTGTTACTGTTGGATCTACAAATGGCACAAAATTATTATTATAAGAAAATATATCAAATATACTATTAAAGTTAATTTATTTTATGTCAATTTTTATTTTTTAATGCATTTGTTTAATTATTAATCTTAAAATTGGTCAATTTTACCATACAATATCAATTGGGATAACTAAAGTTGGACGGAGAGAGTAATATATATCAAGATTATATAAGAGATTCATATTTTCTTTCTTAATACACTTGGATGAGAATTCAATTTTAAAAAATCTATTTTAAGGGGAAATTAGAAATTTTCATTTGATCTCAATGCATGATATAACAAAATTATTAGAATTTAAAAAAAATGTAATATTAGCTAGGGTTGTGATCTAACGAGAGTGAGCTAACTTTAAAAATCCAATCTTAAAAAATAAATAAATATAGGTGTTAATGGAGAAATATATATATATATATATATATATATATATATATATATATATATATATGTGTGTGTGTGTGTGTGTGTGTGTGTGTGTGTACTTTTTTCTGAATGTATAATGTAATTAAAATACAAAATTTGGTTACAAAAAAAATTCAATTTTTTTTCCTATTCAAATTAGTATAAGTTCTATCTAAATTTGAAACAATTAAATACTTTTCAAATTTGTAAAGAATTCAAAAAAAAACAAAAAACTAACCTGTTAAGAAAAAGGAAAGTATATTTTGTTTTTATATATCTAACAATAAGAAAAAGGATCTCTTAAAAGAATTTTTATTTTTAAATCTACCAATTTTATTATAAGTTTTTTCTATCACAATTTTATATAAGATGATATATCTTAACGAATTTTGTGTATGATAATTTTGTTATTAAAATTTTATTAAGATATCGAAAAATTGATCTCTTAATAAATCATGTGATTTGATTATATTAGTATTAATCTTGAATTTTATTATTAAATTAATATTCTAAATAAATTAAATTTATTAAAATTTAAATTTTTATCAAATTACAAGATTAATTGTATTAATAATAAATCTATATTTTAGTAATAGTTGTAAATTAGTTTAAAAAATCATAGTGAATTCATTACTAAATAATTCTCCTAACTAAATTAAATTTATTAGACCTGACGTTTCATAATTCTATTTGAATTAAAATTTCAATGAATTCATGAAATCTAAATAAAATTAAAGCAATTATTATTTTTTATAATCATAATTAAATAAATCTATATTCTATTCAAAATATTTACCTTAATAATTGATTGAAGGAACCTATAATATATAATTCACCAGTTTATTGATTAAATAAATATTTAATAATTTAATAACTACAATTATCTTTTTAAAGTATTAATTAAATATTTCATCTTATATTTAGTTAATTATCATAATAAACCATTATCCATACTACCCGTGTTTCGCACGGGGTTAGTACATAAGTATAAGTATTATACAAATCAAATATCAACTATATAATTAAAAATACAAATTTGATTTTATAATTTTTTTGTTCAATTTTTCTCTTTCCTATACTAATTACTATAAATACTATCCAAATGTATAACAATTACAATTTTTTTGTTAATATAAGTATTATCGAAATTTATAACAACAAAAAACTATCCAGGTTTGTAAGTATTCACAAGGAACTGCACCATGTTAAGAAAAAAAATGTCATCTCTAATGGGAAAAAGGAACTTCTAAAATAATTTTTATTTTGGCTCTACTAACTTTATTAAAAGCTATTTTGTATCACAGTTTTATTTAGGAAAATATATATTAACAAATTTTACTTAGGATAATTTTATTATTACATATTTATTAAGATATCTAAAAAATTTCTTAACATATCACGCAATTTAATTATAATAATATTAGTCGTGAAAATTAATGTCTTAATTAAATTTATTAAAATTTAAAATTTTATCAAATTACACGATTAATTATATCAACAATATAAATATATATAATTTTTTTGGAACATAATAATTATAAAATTAGTTTAAAATTTATAGTGCATTCATTACTAGTGAATTGTCATAACTACACTAAAAGTTATTAAAACTTAAGTTTCATAATTTTATTCGGATTAAAATTTTAAACAAATTTTGTCAATATAAATACTAATATAAAATTTAATTACAAACTTAAATAAAACTGAAACAATTATTTTTTGATAATCATAACTAGATAAATCTACTTCAATCCATTCAAATGTTTAACTTAATAATTGATTAAAAAACTTATAATATATAATTCGATAAATTATTATTTAAATAAATATTTAATAATTATAACTATCTTCTCAAAATTAAAATTAAATATTTATCTTATATTTAATTAATTATCTCAAATAAATAAGATAATAAACTATTAGCACTGTACTACGCTTGGTAAACTTTTATCAAATAAAATTTATTTCGACCAGATCTAATGGACTCTGGTCACTGCCCCTGCCCTGGGTTGTTTTGGGCACGCGGCGTGCTAGTACAGTAGTACTTCATTTGTCCATGCGCAAGTTAGCACTAACCTCCTTGTTAATTATAGCAAAGGCCATCAAGCGCAAGTTAGTTTCCCGCCACATAAAACATCTTAACGTGTGTGGTTTAAATTCGAACGAGAAAATCTTACCACTCCAGCAAATATCAAACCCAAGCCATTTCTCCCTCTCTCTCTAAAATTCAGTCCTTCTCTCTCTATATATACTATATATATATATATGTATATGTCTTCATCTCTACCTCTGAGTTCCAATCCTCTATTCTCTAACATAACTCAATTAATTTCAACAGCTTCACCCAATAATAATGTATATCCACGTCCATTGTTAATCCCCAAAAATTCATTCCACTCTATATATAAATCTCACATTTGCTTCGCGTTTTCCTCATCCGACAAATCTAATTACGAGAGGGAAGAGGCGCGGTGGCTCCGCGAAGAGCAACGGTGGCTCCGGGAGGAGCAGCGGTGGCTCCGGGAGGAATTGCGGTGGAGAGCGGAGCGAGAATCTCTGCTCGGCGAAATTGAAGCCCTGAGACTCAAAATTGAAGAGGCTGGACAGGGGAAGAGCCATAATTTGAGTGTGCAGGGGCTTTTGCAGGTGTTAAAGAAAGAGGTAAATCAGATTGCGGAGAGGGGGTCGAGTGCGGCGCCGCTGGTGGTGGATAAGGTGGTGGAAGAGGAGGTGGAGGTGGAGGTGGTGAAGGAGGTTGTTAAGGTTTTGGAGAGAGAAACGGAAAAGGTTGATGAAGTGAAGAAGAAAAGGGCGACGTTGAGAAAAGGTTCGGAAGGAGATGAGGTTGGAGTTATGCAGGTTTGTTTTTCTCAATTCCCATGGTTTATCTACTACTAAGCTTCATTTCCTACATGATTAAAGTTCATTCATTAATCTGTTTTGTGCCTTTGGTAGGAAGCTTTGCAGAAACTGGGATTTTATTGTGGCGACGAAGACACGGAATATTCTATGTTCTCAAGTGGGACCGAACGTGCCATAAAAACTTGGCAAGTAAGTTCTTTCTTTTATTTGCGGTATCCTCCTCACCATAGAGCCAATTTTGGAGATAACCTACGTAGCAGTTTAGATTAGAGAGCGGGAGAAGATAGATTGGAAATAGTTTAATTCATTTCATTGATTTTCCACTCATTACAATAATAGGTATATATAACAGTGAGAAGGCTGAAAATAATCCTAGCCGTTGACTGAAAATAAATCCTATCCTTCCGTTCTACCCGATACATATTCTAATGAATTAATCTGTAACAATACTCCCCCCTTCAAAATCCTCCTTGTCCTCAAGGTGGATGTGTTCAATGTCTTCTGGTGAAAGGCATGCTAGATAATCAGCTTGGTAAGTGTTGAAGGCCCCATTGAAGCAAGTAAAAAAAATCCGAGTTAAGTCCTTGGCTACAGGGAACCCATCACGAAATTTATAAACTGCTACTTTGACATAGCTGGAACACTTCATGAATGCATTGTATAATGCAATATAAACATTACTCGCAAATAATATCTCCCGAACACCAGCAGGTTGAGCAATACTTTACCAACATGTCCATACCAGAAAGTATTATTCCATATGGTCCCAAGAATGATAAATCTAAATGAGAGCATGCGTGCATTGTTGCAACTGCATCCCTCCTGCCACCGAAATCATTCTTAGTAATTGTTTCTTCTTTCTCAATTATCAAAGATGACGGTAATAATCTACAGAGTTGTTTTCCTTCAAGGAAACATACGTTGAACCCATTTTCCATCTGACGAACTGAAGTCATTGCGGCAGCCACATATATTCGCATGGGATCCCATTCTACATTTGTTGTCATAAAATGCTCAATTATGGTGATGGTTGCCTGCTCATTGCCATTGTAGATTAATTCCAATTGTCCACTTAAATTCTTTAACTCAGTAAAAATAATAAATCTATCGCCTGGCAACAATAAAAGGGCATTATCCTGGTTGCTCTTACACTTGTAACACAGCTTGAAATTGTTCTTGGTGAACCCGTGACCCAGAAATTATGCTAGAGCAGCCTCCACATGTGTCTGCAAATAAGCCTGCTCACATTGCTTTAAAGCCAATGTAAGGAATAGAAAGAAACATCCCTGATAACTCAACAGCATCACCAGGGGCTGCCTTTCTTGTAAGTTCTCCTCTAAGATGAACAATCATTGTTCAGAAGATATGGCCTTTTGGGACATGTAAGCCAACTCCAGAATTTTAGCCTCCTGAAACTTCAAAAACTTTGAATCTCTAAGTTGAAGGTTGAGGTTCCCTTTGGCTTTTTTTGTTTTACAGTGACTAGAAGAGCACTCAAATAGTGACATAAAGACTCGAGCAACTACCTTCTGGTAAATTTCAAAACCGCATTCTTCCCATGTATACACAACGACCTGCATCAAGGGTTTGACATCTGAATAACAAGTCCCAATACCAGATATCTTCACAAACTGACCAATATTTGAATCCTTGACCTCCCTAATTGTAAATGGTTGCCCCTTTGAAGAAGCTCTAATATACACTTCATAAAAACGCTTAATATCTGGATGCATCCTCTGCTTGAGATCATTCATTTCTGTACCATCAGGCTCTTCCGTGGTCCTTTGTGTCATCAACATATCATTATCAAATTCCTTTGTTCCAACTCTCGTATAAGGCAGTAACTTATTGCACCAGCCATAGATGAAAAGAAACCATTTAAAACTGTAAAGATATGATGACTTCCTAGTGTCACAAATGGACTACGTCCCACATATATAACAGCCACAAAAGCTTTCAGTACACTACCATCCCAAACGTTTACTCCGTTTACTTCTCTGTGAACACCACTGCGAACTCTAACATACACCACTCCCTCAAGGATCGAAACCTCCTTGTTTGTATAATATTCACAACACACTGAAGCTATGTTAAAAGCCAAAGACCTGGGTATGCAAAATGCTTCCAACTTAAAAAATAAAACGTTTTCCATATGTTTTGGCTTAAACTCCCACCATTGCTTCTGACCATTCTGTAACTTTTTCCAAAAATTATGAGGCATGTATAAAGTATGGAGAAGCAAACCTAAACCTAGCAAGCTTTCTTGGCAAAATTGAAAAATCTTCTCAGATACACTAGCTTGCCACTCTAGATGTAGAGATAGAAGCATCAAAACCCATAAAGCAGTAGTAATAGTAGGTTCATGACTAACTAAATACATGTTAACTCCTTTATCACTCTCCGGTCCGAATGGAAAAGAGCAGCAACCTTGTGCTATCATCTCCGAATTATAACCAGCCATTAACAGCATATTGGTCTCATTCTAGGTAGCCAATTCTCTCAAGCACACATCAGCAAATGCATTGAAGTCTTTTAATTCGGTTTGTATTAGGACCTTCTCCATATTCATCCTCAAATTCTTATGGCCAATCCAAACAAAACACTGTAATATTTTGGGAACTCCAAATTTCTTTGAATATACTGTTCTGTAGAGTAAGTTTGGGCAGCTAATAAAAAGATTCAACAGCTCCCTCAGGAATACCATCAAACAAGTTCTGACAACACAAATTTCGCAGCGACATTTCATTGAACAACTGGATTTCAACTTTCCCATCTGTATCTTCACTCAAATCGTATCCCTTTTCATCATCTAACTTGCTTGATTCAAACAAAGACATGCCTCTACGAGTCAAATTGTGATCAGGTGGGTCTGGTTTAATGGTAGTAATGTATTCATCACCAAGGACATGCGAGTAGGGGTGTTCAAAAAGTTTGATTTTTTCGGTACCGGTTTTTTTATACTTTTCAGTACCGGTAGCGGTATATAAATATCTGAATTCGGTAAAAACTGAAAAAACCGAACTTTTACTTCAATGCAAATAATAGAGATGAGCAACCAGTGTTCATTGACGCTGTACAGAAAACTAAGCTTTTGCAGAGTGCTCATCTTTTACAACAACGTAGAGGCACTTACTTATTATATTATTAAATCACATCCCTTTTCATACTATGCTCATTGCCCATACCTTACAAGTTTATAAAAAAATGTATTTACTTATCCAATAACAATTCACATCTCTTTTCATAGTTTGCCCATAACTTTTCACAATTCACACCGCTTTTCATAGTTTGCTCATACCTTTTCATAGGATTAGCTATATGGCAGGAGCTTGACTGGGTGAGTGAGGATTCATGGAATATTATAAACAAATGATTTTATGAAATATGTATATACCGAAAGCAATAGTTCATTCATAATAATTGATTTAACTAGCAAAGTTATGTTACCAGACACCAGTGCCTAAAAATACATACATAATCATAAGTTA
The DNA here is from genome assembly GCA_947179155.2 of Hedera helix. Classification (NCBI taxonomy): domain Eukaryota; kingdom Viridiplantae; phylum Streptophyta; class Magnoliopsida; order Apiales; family Araliaceae; genus Hedera; species Hedera helix. Next base: position 29,028,544 of record OX359281.1, read on the forward strand.
TTTTCCTTTTTCCTCATCTACTCCTTTTTTCTTTGGCTCCTTTTAATCATTTGTATTGATGATTTCTTAGTTTTAATAAAATTTGTAAATATATAAAATTTCTTTTATTTAATTATTATTTATAATTATATATATTACCATGCGGTATAACTGAAAAACCGATACCGAATATGTACCGAAGCAATAATTCGGTACCGGTTCTTAATTTTCCAGTAATTTGTGATTGGTACCGATTCGGTTTTTTCGGTACCGGTTCGGTTTTTTACCAATGAACACCCCTACATGTGAGCACCCCATTATGTCCATATAATTTACCTCCTTGTATTTATTTGTTTGACAAGCTTTTATAAAGTCTGTTAATGAAACCTCTAGCACATGTAGAGCTGATTTTGGTGAGCTATGATATTCGGATATCCTTCGTTCGACCACATTTGACAATTTTGTTCTAGAAAATTCTTTATTAGTATCTAGCTTTCGTTCAGGACTTCTGTAGAACACCTTATAGACATTATCAACCTCCTTTTTATTTGCACCAAACCTCCTTCTCTCAGTGTTAGCCTCCAAATTGGGAGATGAGTAGTCACAGTTGGGAAGAAAACTCATCTTATCATCAATCAATTGATCACAAACTTGACGAATTTGGTGGGTTTGAAGCTTCAATTTGTGTCTGAAAATCAGTACAATCCCCAACCTCAGGTGCAATTGGACCTTCTTCCTCATGGCCAGTTAGATCACCAATAGATTTATACTCATCTGGTGGCTTCGGTTTAAGTTCAACAATGTATCCATTTCGTTCCGGATTTTTTTCAAACATCTTAACTGTAATAGTAAAATCCCTTTTGATTTGTACAAAATGTCTCCCCCTCAACGTTGTCCGTCATAAAAGTAGATATGAAATTACTAGCGGGAGGGGAATTCACCTTATCATAACGATCAGAAATTTGATGAAATGGTGGACTTTGATCTTCCAATTTCGCTAGCAAACCCTCGTGATCTCCCTCCTCAAGAACAATTGAATCACCATCTTGTTGGCTCTGCAATTGGCTTTGATATCCATTTTCCTCTTCAAGCTCCACAGCCGCATCATCTAGATCATCATATTCCATTTTCGTTGCTACACATACGCAGTCCTCTTCTTCGGTATAGCCACAAATTAGAATTTCTACGATCGTGCTCTGGTTTGGATTTTGAGCGAGCTTGCTTTCTAGCTTCAAACTGTGTGGACAAAGAAGCCGAAAATTCCTTAACAAATTTGTCAAAAATAACTGCGATACAATCGGATTCCATGGATTCAGCTCTCAATGAAAGCACCATTGTAGCAATTTAGATAGTCCCACTAGACTCCATAAAATTAGAGAGTGGGAGAAGAGAGAATTTAGAGAAGATAGATTGGAAAAAGTTTAATTCATTTAATTGATTTTCCACTCATTACAATAATAGGTATATATATAAGTCAAAAGGCTGAAAGTAATCCCAGCCGTTGATTGAAAATAAATCCTATCCTTCCGTTCTACTCAATACATATTCTAAAATAAATCCTATCCTTCCGTTCTACTCAATACATATCTTACTGAATTAATCTGTAACAACCTAAGCCATTCCTCTAATCTCATTGCTTTTCTTATGATTTTTGATCATACGATCTTACTTGACAGGCCACGTTACGTGTCCCTGAAGATGGGATTATGACTGCAGAACTTCTGAAAAAGTTATATATGGAACAGAAAAGTCCTGGGTCGACAGTGAAAGCAGATATAGAAAGAAATGATGCAACCATCTTGCAGAAGGTTTGCTCCCGTTCTTCTATTTTCCTGAAAAACTTGATGTTGTTTCTTTGTGCTTTTGCCAGTCTTAAACTTGAGATGTTGGCTTTGATTCATTAACTTCTCTGATCTCTGGTTAATATCATTAATCATTTGAGTTGGATCGTATACTGGCAACACAAACTTGTGAATCTCAAATCTAACTTTATTGTACCATTATTAAGTGATGACCTCCAGAACCAGTGGTATTTCCATTCTAAAGCTATCTCAACTTTTGCCCTTATGGTTAATACATAAAAATTCCACCTCCAGTATTTGCCGATTACTTCATTACCAAAATGATGCTTAAAATGACAATGGATGTACGCATATACATACATACATATACATATACATATACATATACATATACATATACATATACATATATATATATATATTGGAATAACATACGTCGATGTATTCATACTCGGTCTTCATCTAATCCACTCTTTGGTATGATCTGAAAAGACCTTTGACATTGAAGATTATATGAAGTCAGAACTAAACATTAGAAGCATATGATATGCCTGTATTTGTATGTGGTTTGGCTAGTGAAGCTCCATATGAAGTGGATGGAGTGGTGAGATTTATTCTTCATCCTGTTCATTTCATTCCTATCCAATGTGGAAAGCACCAAAGTTCGTTAATATCTATACAACTACTGTGCGGCTTGTTTATTTTTCAACACAAAGCTTGTACTGCAAAAACATAGGGTATGTTTAAATGGCATGCAAACAGCCATAGAAAGGTGCAGGTGCTGAAGCAGTCGGATGAAAAATACCATATCTAAGCTAACTATTGCAAACATTATTCCCTTGGAGGAGGTGCTTGCAAATTGTGATAGGGGCAACTTTTAGCCTTTCATGTCTTGGAATTTTGATGATGCGGCAAATATAAACTTGGAGCACTGATGCTTAAATTTTTATGATAATAGATATACATACATCAACAGGGGTACTTGGCACTAACAATAGGTAGAAGACTAGAAGTACGCCTTTATAACTACAGGGTATTTGATGACAATGTGTGTGTGTGTGTATAAGTGCTTGCCTTGGCAGTTTCTGGTTTTTGTCTCCTATATTGCATTGTAAAATTGTAAAATAATCTGAGGACTTGACGAGGTTCAGTTTATGTTTGGTAGATAGCGTAAGTCGCGTCAATTTTCAATGCAAATTGTTCACTATCTTGAATAACTGGTCTGAATTTAAAAATTATGTGGGTCTTATTTAGGAGGTTTCAAACGGAGCAGCAGTTAATTCCGTGACTGAAATCTCAGAAATTCAGCAGAGAGTTGTAAAAGGAGAAGGTGTTGCAGAGGTTGATGTAACTCGCAATCGAGTCTTTCTTCTTGGAGAAAACAGGTGGGAAGATCCCTCTAGGCTTGTTGGTAGAAACAAGCAGGTTGATGGAGTTACTAACAGGGATGCTACAACAAAATGCATATCTTGTGGAGGGGAGGGGCGCTTATTATGCACAGGTGCATATTCTCTTTCATTGTCTGTGCTAACTTGTGGAGTTAACAAGTATCTTAAAGATGTAATAATGTCTAATATGCTTTTTATTGTAGTTCTTGTAATCCTGTCTAATAACTTGAATTATTTTATATCACGTGGAAGTAGACTAAGAAATTGCTTTTTGATAAAGGCTATAGGCCTTAAGTGATTACTGTTATAGGTATCTAAATCTTTGTTTTGCTTATCAGCTTATGAATAAATTAGCATCAGTGGACGTCATCATTATTATTTTTTTTCTCATAGCAAATATTGAAAAAAAAAATCGAGTTTGCTAAACCACAGTGCCTTATTTAGAAATTTGAATATTCCATCCCTGCCATAAGTGTATGTTGCTTGAAAATCATCGTTAACCATTTATATGGTCTTTCAACTGCTTCTCGTCGTTGGAGAAGTTGTAGTTAAGGGTTTGAACTAAACGGAGTATCAAGATATATGATAGTCATGTCATCTTAATATTAGGGAGGTTGACCGTGTTTTCAAATATAAATGTTTATATTTATAAAATTACTGTCAGTTTAACTAACGCTAATCATCTGCTGTAACAACCATATAATGCTAACATTGTTCGCTTTCCCACAGAATGCGATGGGACTGGTGAGCCTAACATTGAGGAACAGGTTGAGGACGTCTAACATATTACTGAAATATATACTCTTTATCCTCTTCATTTGGACAGTTTTTTATCTTATATATTCTTGTCCATTGTGGTGCAGTTTATGGAATGGGTAGATGAAGGAGCAAAATGCCCATACTGTGAAGGCCTTGGTTACTCAATATGCGATGTATGTGATGGAAAAAAAGTGAGTTAGGTATTATATCTATACACAAATGAACATGTACTACCACAACTCGACTTGAGATTGTGAACTCACAAGGTAAGCTCAGATTAATGGCCCAGAAAAATTATAACATACTTTATGTTAACGGGAACTTTTACCAAAGTTTTATCTCTTAATTTAGCAAAATTCCAATTTCAAAAAAAAAGTTACATTATGCAACTTGTAGAGTAACAAATTTCATTCAAGTGAATTTAACCCATTAAAAATATATACATTTTTATTTTTCTTTTAAAAGTCAACTTGTTTTGACGAAATTTGTGACGGTTTGTAAAAAATAAGTAGTTCAATAAATTGATTGTTAAAATTTTTAGTCCAGTGATGTATTTGTAAATCGAGATCGAGTATAATAAAAGTGAATTTAACCCTCATGGAAATTAAACTGAGGAAGCCTACAAGGAAACATAATTACCATAATTGACTAATTTAATGTACTCTGAGAATGTATAATTTTTTGTTGAACATTAAAACCTTCATCTATCATATAAAAAGTGCCAAGAGATGAATAAAGACAAAAAGAAAATAAAGTTGGGGATGTTGGCCAACTCATACTTCGCCAGAGTGCCGTTAGTGGCAAAAGTAGAAACATAAGCAGTAAGACCGTCGGGTCGGGACCATATTCATCAAAATAGATATTACAGGGCCAGTTTATTCTTTAATAGGAAAATAATATTTTTGATTGCCAATTTTAATCTCATGTATTAAATGTTTTATAAATATAATGCAGGACAAACTTATCGTCATACATAAACAGAATTTTTAAAATACTCGCCATTAAAATTAAAACTCGGGCTAGATTTGAAACACAAATAGATGTTAAAAGGCCAGTTTATTCTATAAAAATCTCCATTAAAATTAAAAAAACTTATTAATTTAGATTAATGCAATAAACAACTAATAAAAATTACTAAGTACAAAATTTTTATTTTGGGAATTAAAATAAATTTACATCATATTTTCCCATTTTGCAGCCAAATGCAACCCTTTTTCCGGAACGAAAGAATAGCTAGCACATAACCGTACAAAATAATGCTAAAATAATACTTTCTGCTAGGCAACTTTGTTTTGACTATGGCTTTTATTCAGGCCGGGGGAAATTTAGTGAAAAATTATTCGGTGCTTCTAGGGTAATGCCTTCAAACCAATCACATACTGTCATTAATGAGCCCAAATATAAAAGTTTCACTACACATGCTGAAATGATAACATATAATTGACCTGAGACACCACGTGATAATAACCCAGGAACACTCTCATTCTCAGTACCAATCTACTTTGGAGCTGATCCTCGTTCATCAAAAAAATAAACATCATATTATAATTACATTAGTTTTAAATTCAATACAGAAACACTGTTTAGAGAGAACAAATAATCTTTGTATGATGCCGTGTCTGTTTATGTGGATCAACTTATCTCTTTATAATTGCTTCTCACAACTAAGGCATAATTTCCTATGTTCAAAGGTTTGTCTTTGGTTTACCAGCCGCAATCTTCCTCGTCACTGATCGCATAGTGACAAATTCTTCTGCAGCAGAAGGGTGTATTCCCACCTGTAAGATAAGTTCCAAAATATAATATTAGTGACGGGATGCCATGAGAATCATAACGAGAAGGATATAGCAAATATATTATGCAGGCTAACATTGAGGAACTGGAGAGCAAGAATATAAAATATTTGCAGCAATTCACTGTAGTTAAACTGCCAAGTATTTTTCAAAAATGCAAGTATTGTGGTGAATATATATATATATATATATGCTGAAGGAATGGAGGGGCTATGACATATGTTAAATTTGTTTCCATGAACTTCATCCTTTGTCAGTTCCACAATAAAATCTGTCAGTGACTTCAAAGATGAGGAAGAAAATAGAGAAGACTACAGCCAAGCAGATGTAAATCAACCAGTAGAGGATACTCAACTATTACATAGTTATCGTGATGTAAACTAGAAAAGAGGCTTTAAAAAGGCTGCCAGCTATTAAGAATTGTGAGATCATTTTCCAAACCTCAGCAGTTCAAACAAATTTCAAAAGAATGCTTTAATACAATGTTCTTCCATTACATTTGGTACTGCACGTCAATGTACCAATCCAGATGTTTGGTCAGATGAGTATTTAGCCATTTATCTAACAGACCCGAAGCGAGTGTAGTTGGGCACATTTTTCACCTTGAATGGTCCAGTAAATAAGTAGCCAAAACTTAATTATTAACAAATCTAAAGCAAACAATTCAGCCTTCTGTGATAAGGAAACAAAGAATAGTATTCCAACTTCCACCAATAAGACTGGCAAATGTATTAATGACATTTCTTTTTTAGTTTATTTTATTTTTAATTTGCAAGCATTATATTCCGTGGAGTATCTGCAGCCCTCAAACAGAGTACTAGTATATGGATATGAAAAGGGAAATTCAGTTTACCGTGCTGTCGAAGTGTGCCTTGGTTGCTCCACACTTGAGTGCAACAGCAATGCCCTGTGGAGGAGAGAACAACATCAAAAGAGTTGTACATGAAAACCAAAAAAAAATTAATAAGCATTGAAGATGAACACCCTGAGAACTGCTTCAGCCTTCAAGTGCTGCTCAAGATTGCTGATAAATTAAGGCACGGAAGACATGTGCCACATATTAAGGTGCTCTCCATTCTCAACATTATTGATGGTTCCATTATAGTAAACAACCTCTAATCATGACCATACAAGATAATTTTGTATACCATATCAAAGTTATTTGACAGAAGGGACAAGAAGGAGGATGAAGAAGAATGACATCAATGTAAAAGTCGGGAACAAAACAATAGAGATCATGAAACCTAATTGAACCTAGAGAGCATTTTACCCGTAACTTAAAGAAGGGCTGTAGTTAAGAAATTTAATATTAAAAATGGATAAAGAAAATAATAAACCTAAAAATAAAAACAAAAAACAGGAGATGCTGATAGGGGTCATCTAATGATTGCCAAGAAAAAATCAAGGAATAATAAATCCATCATCTACTCCGCCAGGTCCCACTAATAGTCAAGATGACCAGAATGAGTGGCGCCACAGATACCATGTATGAAAGGCAAATTGTAATTGTAAAATTGATTACATACATACAATATATTTGACAAAAATAAATAAGATTTCTAGAACAGACAACAAAAATATTAAAATGGTTAATTCCACGAAAACATTAGGCAGTGGTGGAAAAACAACGAATAAATAAACAAATTGAATCATATCAACCCATTCTTTTATGTGGCAATATCAACTATTTCACCATAAATATACCAGCATTGATAGTTATCAAAAGAATGAATAAATAAACCCTCACCTGCCTAATCACATGAAGCTGCATTTGAACTTTTTAGACAGCACAAGAAAAATACCTGCATAATCTCAGGTGCATCTGGGCCACACATAGATGCTCCAAGAACTTTATCCGTCAAACCATCGACAACAAGCTTCATAATTGTTTTCTCTTGTCGTCTGTGGGCATAATATAAACGTAACCATAATTTATGTACAGAACGCCTCGATATGTGGTAAGAGTTAAACCAATTGTACAATTGCATATGTTACTTAACGAGACCACATGATTAACATATTTAACAAAAGTTAGCAATATTATATCCAGAGATCATCTACAAATGTAAAATTAATTACACAAGAATGAGGGTATACAAGTATAGCAGTTTATTTATTCTTTCATCATTACTGGTTGAGCACTCCCATCAGTCACAGGCTTTTTGTTTGGATTAAATATCAATCTACTGTAAACTGACATAATTCAAGCATTAATTTACTTCTGGAATTTTTTTCCTGGCAACCAAATGAAAAATTGATCACAACCATGCTGAACTAAAATGAAACTAAAAACTCCAACAACTTTATAAGTGCTGAACCATCAACAATACTTCAGATCAAGAGGAAGTTTCTTATCACTAGAATCAACAAATATTGAATTAGATCTAGTTCCAACACTTGCAAAGGCAATCTGTTTTAAAACTTAGATATTCTATTGTAAACTTAAATGTCTACTCACGTACCCAGAGATTGAGTTCTTCATTGGATTAAATGTTGATGCGAAAACCAAAATATCACCCTTTGCTTGCTCTATAGCCTGTTCTTCACTGAGTCCAACTACAGAAAGAGGTGGTATGCTGTAAAACAACAGAAAATTCTAGTTAATTATATAAAATAAAATACCAAACCAATCAGATATGCTGAAAAATAGCAGAAAATTTTTGCTCCTTCCAAATTCCATCATACACTAGTGAAATTAAGAAAAACAATGAAGGAGGCTTCTTCCTCAAGTAATAATGGAGAACATGAAGAGTTAGGGGTGTGCATATACTTCGGTATGTCTGGTTTTTCGGTTTTCTGGACCGGCCGGTTCGGGACAAAAGAACCGGTAAAAAAAACGGTATATACCGTTTTTTCGGTACCGGTACTGAGTTTTTATGGTTCGGTATTTACTGAACCGAGCCGGTTTACCGATACCGATATCGGTACCAAAATTTGATTAATTTCAGTACCGGTCTGGTTTGGGCCGGTAAATACCGGTTGCACACCCCTATGAAGAGGGGGAGGGACTAGGATTAGGGAGAGGGAATCACACTGAGAGAAAGAGACTGAGAGAAAGATGTAGAGAGAAATTTGATTGAATCCAGTCTTTGATGCAGTACGGAAGAAACTAAAAAAATTTATCATTAATTTTGTATTATTATTTAGGAATAAATATTGGATTATTAATGTAATTATTTAGTAGAATATTGTATAAGATTTAATTATAGTAGTAGATTTTAATTAAGAGAATTTTATTATAATAGTAGATTTTAATTAAGAGAATTTTATTATGATAGTAGATTTTAGTTAAGAGATTGTTTCCTTTATAAATTATGATTTTTACTTAATCTTTAAGTATTGAGTTTTCTAATTAAGTATTGTAATACCTCGTTATTTTTTAGATTATGAAATATGAATTGATTTGAGATTAAAATTTTGTACTTGTATGTGTTTCTTTATCGATTCTCTATAGGGATAAGTATTTTATTCCTTCTTTCTACCTTGTCCTACATCAGTCTTTGATGTATTTGTCTCCAACATACAAGAAGCTATACAAGATGCAAGGCGAGTGGAGAAGATTATAACATGACAAAACTGCAAAAAAACAAGCGTTCCAGTTTACACAACCTACAAATTAATTCCATAATTGTAACAAGTCGAAAGTTCAAAGTCTCATCAACCAATATGGATGCAATTTCACCTTAATAATAACAACGAGATACTCACTGATCGATTCTTAATTGAGATTTATTGTTTAAATAATATAATGGTATGTAACTGAGCTGTGCGAGTTGAGACATCTTCAACATTTAATCAAAAGATTTCCACAGCATTAAGAAAAACTTTTTGGAATCAATCAAAACCTGATGATGTAGAATAAAATTTAAGAAGTTTAGGGTTGAGCCGCCTGCAATTGATTTCTTCTTTGGGTTACAATTAGAAAAGCTTGTAAAATAAACAAAGGTATATCCTTAGTGGATGGAGGAGATCGTCTTGATTTTAGAAATATTTGAATGCAGGATTTTCATGATAAAAAGTGCCGGAATTTATTGATCGCAAGAAAGGGTTATAATATTATATTAAAGCCAAGATTGAATTATTAATTAGATGTTGATTAGGGACTACTAGTAGAATTTTCAGTTTGTAGAACAGTGTTACCTGGAACATTGATTGTCAGGTTCGTGGATGAGATATGAGCATGCAGTATGTTATATAGGCTAAAACGTGGTATACTAGGAGTACCTTGATACAAATACTTGTAGTTAGAAATTTTCTTAAAATCTAAATTCAATCAAGCTAAATTTGAGAATATTTCAAGTTACAAGATACAACTCCTCGTTGATGGTTTCACAAATTATTTAGTACAAACGTGATGTTAAGCATCCAATACTAGGTTAAAATATCGATATTTGTTCAATTACAATTAAAGAACGAAGAAATATTACGGTCGCTAAATTTAGAGTTGAGAGTTCCAATTGTAGCACCAGAACATTAGCATGCCATGTTTAAAGTGGAAGTACCAAAAAGAGTTCGAGTTGTAGTACCGGAACATTAGTGTGCCATGTGTAGAGTGGAAGTACCAAAAAACAATTTACTTGAACAATAAATGTTTCTGGTAATATAGATAGCAGCTCGAAAATATTTTTGTGATAAAGGGGCAATTTACTTGATCTGATGTGGAAATGAAGAAGAAAATACAAAAAAATATTATTAATTTTATATTGTTATTTAGGAATAAATATTGAATTATTAATGCAATTATTTACTAAGATATTTTAGGAAAGTTTTATTTTAATTAGAAGAGTTTTATTATAGTAGTAGATTTTAATTAGGAGATTGTTTCCTTTTTAAATTAAGATTTTTTACTTAGTCCCCAAGTATTGGGTTTCTATTTAAGCATTGTAATATCTTATTATTTTTCAGATTATGAAATATGAATTGATTTGAAATTAAAGCTTTGTGCTTCCGTGTATTTTTTTACCGATTCTCTGCAGGGATAGGTATCTTTCCACCTTATCCTACATCATGATCAATAAAAGCATCTAGTGATATAGAAAGTAAGTTGGGAATATTTTTTGTAATACGGGTGAGGTGATTAGTCTTTTTCTGTGTGGGGGGTTGCCTATGATAAAACACCTGATCAACAAGGTCATTACCATAATAAAGAAGTATCTCCACTACAAATGAAAAGGATAACTTAAAAGAATTTTGAAGGATAGAAACTGGTACCAGAACACAGCACAAGGTATATTGTTGTAGTCAGGTTTGCTAGGTTCACCGCCAAAAACAGTTTTCTGTACAGAATGCAAAACAAAGAATCTCACTATAAATAGATACTACTATATACACAGAGTAGATCCTTCGATAGTAAAAAAAAGGTTAACCTAATATTGATAGATAACAAAGCTCTGAAAAACGTACTGCGAAAAGGGTTCCTTCCATCAAGGCCACAGGAGTGAGATTCATTCGATTTGTAACATCACCAATGGCCCATATGCTAGGTATGTTGGTGCAGGAATACTCATCTACCTGAGAAGACGATGAAAACAAACAATGGCCCTCAAAGATGTATTAACAAGTGATGGCTCAAACATTTCTTTAACAAGAAAAACACAAATAAGAAACATAACAAGTATGGTAAGAAACAGAGTAGCAAGAAATCCATCTAAAGAAACTTAACAATAACAATTTATATTCTATCGTAAAAGAATTTTATCAAAAAATGTATTCTATTAGTAAAAGAAATCACAAATAAACTTGGATACTACCCAAACTTGGTGGTTAATATGTACAGATCATTCAGCTCTATTAACTACTAAATCCATATAACATTTATCAACAAACCAGTATATTGCATTATCCCCGACATATCCATCAAGCTAATAAGAGTGAATAAAAAGATCAATTGTATCTGAAATAATTCATAACTTCAGCTACATCCCACTGGCCTTGGAAGCCATTGATCCCACAAGCACCAAAACTCGTAGACTTAGAAGCAATGTAACGATAATACTATCTTGTGTCGTATTAGAGATGTAAGATGTAAACAACTGCCATTATGTACATTAAAGAATGCCTTAAATGATTTCACTTTAATCCTGTGTTCAAGAGCCCACATTAGACCCACAGTGCACTTTGAAAGTGCATCACAGACGCCCCTAACCGTCTATGTATTGTGACTCCATCAAAGTCCACAAAAAGCTAGACATATGGAACACTAGCCAACAACAGATCCTTTTACCCAGTACTGGGACTGCCTATGCAGGGGTATAGGAGGAATAGACTAACTACAAACATAACAAACCTAATGTTTTGCATATTTCTCTAAGTATATCTGCTCTAATACTATGACTCGAACGCAAGTTCTCACACGTGAAAATCAAGTATACCCCTGTTAACTAACAGCAATACAACATGAAATTACACGAAGTCAGAACGGTGAACATAAAAAATTAAGCTACATAAACAATTAGAAAATACATGTTTGCAGGAAGGCAGATCAGACAACATGAAACTTAGATCGGTAGATATGTCGAACCATGGTCATGAGAACCGGCCGGTACACCAGAACGGACTGGTTGGTCCAACCGGGAACCGGACCCTCAACCGGTTCGAGTCTCTAAAAGTACCAGATGTTAACCGGAAAAGTAAGGCAAATTCAGTTATCTATATCTGAGTTTAAAATTTTCAAAAGGTGAAAGGCATGTTCGGTACGGGGGAGGAGAGGGTAGACAAATATCAGGCTCAAAGTAAACCAGACGGCATCCATATGACAAACTTAACTGGAGTTAAATAAATCTGGTATAGGGTGACACTTGTAGCACTTTCACCAAATTTCACTACTATATATTTCTTCACATTCTGTAAGTGTCCTAAACATCATTACATTTAACCAAAAATTATATAAGCAAAGCTAATTTAGTGACCTTGATAGCTCCTGTTCCATCAAGCTCAACACCAACAGCATCCAAATTCAACCTCTTTGTGTTAGGGGATCGACCTGCATTTGACGGAAGAAGACTGTTATGTTGAAAAAATAGGTCAGGGTGGGATGGAGGAAGAGATTGAGAGAGAGAACATCCTTTATGCTATAAAATATAATAAATAATTAGAAAAGAAACATCACATTTCTGAGCATAGATCTCAGCAGCGATCTTAAAACAAGAAATGTTCGTTCACTTTCAATGAAATAGCATGCATGATAAACCAAATGCAGAAAAGTTCACATGAACACCAGAAAGTAGAAACAGATGATATATCAAAACAATAGCAGCACCAACTGGATTTTCCAATTCATCAAAATGCAATTCCCTCCACAGTTTTGAATTTGAAATAATTGGACAAATGTTAGAATGCAAAAGTAAGTCTTGGTCTTTTAGATCATATCCAAATAATATGCACTCCATAAACATAGATATTTATTATTTTAGGTAATTGATACACATTTTTATTGATGAAACTAAAGTAGGAAAAGGAACACCCAAGTTACTAGATCTGAAAGAATCTGTAGAATCAAGAAAGTTTACAGTATGCAAGACACGAGCAAACATTCGGACTGCAATGTTAAGGAAACCAAAAAGTGAAATAATCAGAAGATTTCCACTCATTACCAACAAGTCGAAAGTACCAACTATCTGGGCTCCATGGCTCGTTGGAAACACAAAACAGCTGAGAAAATGCTGCCTATATTAAAAACAAGGTGGTGGACGTCTTGCAAACAATCATGCCACATACTATATAAACATATCCATGAAGTAGAATGAAATTGTTTTAATAAACAAAAAACAGTAAGCTAACTATAAGCCGTAACATAATTCAGTGAAAAACAGCTTCAAATCATATTATTTCCAATGCAAAACAATAAACAATTGCGTTCATGCAAGCCTTATAGATACTAAACATTTGCACTCAATACCATGTGCAGGGCTTGGAATTACCAGTAGCAAAGAGTACAACATCTGCCAGCAATTCTACACCATGGTCTGTACGAACTTTTATGCCATCATCCGTCTTAACCAGCTGAAAAATAAAGTTGATGTACATTAGTAAAGTTTTAATTGTGGAAAGAATAAATCACAAGCCACAAAAGAAAAAGGGGGGAGCAGAAAAAAGAAATTTTAGTTCAATAAATGATTACCAAACTTGAATATAACATGATTTGAACAGAAAACAAAGTACCTCTGTCAAGGTTGTCTGTGCATGTAAATTAATTCCCCTTCCTTCCAAGTTTCTTGCAACCACAGCTCTCATTTCATCATCAAAACCTCTGCAATATAATAACTTATAAAACACTAAAGCATTTGAAATAGAGGTGCAGATGAAAATGAGATTAATGAGTAAAGCAGCTCGATGGCAAGTAAAAACTGAGGAATGTCTATAAAAACTCTTTTTTAGCAATCATGTTCGAACCTCTTAGAACATTCGACTAATATCTAAAACACAGCAAATTAATCTACAGCTTTCAGCCGGCACCAGAAAGGTAATGAAGGCTCATAAAGCACTAGCATGGAGCTACATTTTTGCAAGTTTTTGAACTCTAGCAGGAAGCAATTCAAAAGAGCTCTAAGAAGAAAGATGTTAAAACAGCATATACCATCAAATTCTCATTTGCAAGCTAACCACCTGGGAGGCTCTTTCCCTAATTAAAACATAAGAATTTTCTAAGCTTATCATTGTGTCTATTATTTAATAACAAAATTCTTTAATTAATGTCCATAGGATGGCTAGAGTTTATTATTTTTTACATTCTAAAGAATGGGGGAAGGGAGAGGAGAATAAATCACACAAATTACGTACCCCAAAAAAGATCAATCATAGAATCCTACAATGAAAGGTTCCGGTATTTCACCAATCTAAAGGTCTACTTTGGATTTTTATTGTCTATGATTCCAGTTGCACCATTCCATCACAATCAACAAGTATTGTACCAGTAAAGAAATGAACTTAAACTTAAATCAAGTTTGAAACATAAAGTAAAAAATACTTTGAAATGATACAGCAATTATAAGACAATAATCACTACTGATCAACAGTGAAAGATATAATTATCATCAGAATTCTTTACAACCTTAGCGGAAGTTCCTTTCTGAAATATAGATTTACATTTGCGCCCATCCCACGCCATATCGAAGCAAATTCAACAGCAATATACCTAACAACAGTAAAAAAAGTATAAGTTCTCTGGAGTACTGAATGTGCTACAGAGAACAAAAAGAGATAGGAGATGAAGACATAAGCGCACCCTCCGCCAAGTATAACAACTCTCTTAGGTAACTCTTCCAAGCTCAAAGCCTCGTCAGATGTTATAGCTAACTCCTAAAATGGCCATCCAATAAAATTAAAATTAAAAAAATAATAAATATTTAAAGAAAAACAACTGAAAAAGGAGTCAAATTGTACAACTGAGAAAAAGATTATAAACACCAGTGAACAAACTGAAAATACAACAGAGTTGAATTGAAATACAGAACAATAGCCTAATGTGGGCATATTTCATCACAGAAGCTATCCCATATGTAGTCAGTAGTCATAAAATCCAAATTATACATATCCAATTAAAAATCAAAGTTATAATTGATGAATAGGAGCTGCATCTCCACTAAAAGAAGTTCAGTAAGAGGACAACATGAGGCTAAAAGGATAGACTCCAAAGATCCAAATAGTCAGAAAACAATTGCTCTGGTATTTAAAAGTAGAATTATTGAAAAAATAGAAATATTTACCTGCCCAGGAATAGCTGGACGCTGAGCTCTACTACCAGTTGCAATCAATATATGCTTTGTTGAATAGCTCAGTTTAGTGCCATCTAGTTGTGTTACTTCTACTTCATTGGGACCTATTACTTTTCCCTCTCCTTCGAAAAGTTTAACCCCCGCATTTGAAAGTAAGCGCTTATAGACTCCATTTAACCTGACTATTTCCTCAGTCTACAATTTTAGACAAGGATCAGAAAAAACAGAAGAAACCAAGAAATTACTTAATAAAAGTAATGATAATTGACAATGTTCAACTCATCCAAAAAAATATGATTATTGAAAATGTCAATACAAGAAAGCATAATTCATCAACAGAAATTATTGAAGCATAAGTAGATGATAATAATATTCATTTGCAGAAAAAACGGTCGAGGACCCTGAATAGAATGGTCATTCATAGACAGAACAAAAGTTGAAATGTTCATTGTGGAAAGAACCTCCATGGCAAACTATTAAGATTTAAGAGCTACAAACTAACATCAAGAGCTCCAACTATTACTGAACCAAACAAAAGTAAATGATCCTACCACTTCAACAATTAGCTTGAACTTCTTCGATATCAAACTCCAATTGGAAAAATTAAGGTAAGTATGTCCAGAACCTTCTTAACGATTCAAATATGGATGTGTTACAAGGAAACTACCATAGTGACTGTGTATGGGATTGAGAATCTGAGATATGTATCCGGTACATGTTATCCATAAATACCTAAAAGGTGGGCCAATTAACATTGAAAAAACAATTTATTTATTTTTTAAAATAAAGCCACTCATAGCTACATACTTGCTACTCTGCTTCTTTCTTGCATGTTTCAAAAGTTTGTCATTTGGGCTTTTAGAGGGAACCACCCTAGAGCATATTACATCTTATTTCTGCACCCTCACAAGTTTGGTTTCTTGAGACTTCTTTTAGCTGAAAAGTGAACAATGTTTTGCAACATAATTTTCTTGTATTTACATGGATATTGTAATAAGGACAATTTTATCCCTTATAGCTGCTCTTCCTATTTTTGTTTTAATGTACTCGTCCAATTATAAAATAAAAAAAAGGAACAGCATATACCAACACAAAGGAAAGAACTTATAGAGAATTTGACAAATAAATGAACATATAGACAACCATGTTGCTACACAGAAACTATTCATGACCAATGTTCTAAAAGGCGTTAGGCGGGCGGCCACGGGAGGGGGGGGCCTAGCGCCTAGGCGAGACCTAGGCGTGATTATTTTTTTTAAGCCAATTTTAATATTTTATCTTACATTTATCCAAACAAAACAATAATATAAAACAAAACAATCTATAATATGGATAATAACGGCATTTGTTTAAAGTTTAAACACATATCCATATTGTCAATGTCAAAGTTCAACCACAAACAAATAATAAAAAATACAAACTAATAGTTCTCATCTCCATAACCCTCTATATCTCTAACTCTTCTTCTCTATATCCCTCCAAGATAATGTCCCCATCGGACTCACACTCCTCATCTCCCTCTTCCTCAGTGTCATCATCAGACAAAAAATATTCTTCATAGAGTTCTCTAACTCCAACATTTCTACTATTTCTCTTAGGCTTTAGCACACTATCTGCTCCAGATGCTTCACCAACCGCCTCCCAAGTAAGGCCTAAACAGCCCTCAACTTCATCATCCACTCCCACGACGTCATTTTGTAGTTTAGTTATTAAAATTTAAAAAAAAAACAATTGCAGCCCTAATTTTTCCACCTTGCCCGCCTAGGCCCGTCTAATTTACTTGAGGGATTTTTTTTCCATCTTGGACCTAACGCCTAGGCGTGGCGGCAAGGGGGGCCTAGCGCTTAGGCGGGGATTTTTAGAACACTGATCACGACTACAACATAGTGATGATAAAAAACCAGACAAACAAGAGATTGAACGCCATCTTAAACACATACATATAGGGTTGTACAGGAGGTAAGAGATCACTTACCTTACTCCGTAAGGAAGCGGTCACAATTGTATCATTTTCTACCTTCACTTTAACAATCAATCATACGAACGTAACTAGTGTGCAAAAAATGATAGAGAGTAAATTTTTTGCATGCTCCTTGAATCCACAGGGTTAGATTATCAAGTAAAGCGCCAAAATAATGTAATTTTGGCATCTTCCATACAGAACAAGGTAAGTGATCACTTGCCTCTCTTTTAGAATAAGTACAAACTTTTCACATTATTATTTTACTCCCTGGTCTAATGGAACCTTTTACACAAAATTGGATCTCTTATTTTTCCATCAAAAGCAAATGTCGCAAGTTCTGCAGTACCTAAACCTTATAAATTAACAGAGAGAATTACAAAATCACCATTTTGGCTGGGCACTCATAGCTGCAATTTCTGGGTTAGTTGAAAATTTTCGATTAAATTTCACCATAATAATGGCAAGGGAAGCAATTGTTAATTGTTGATTTTAGCATGGGATTTCTTTGGAAAAAGTTGATGATGCGGTCAATTACATGCATCGAAACAAATCACAATACTTAACACTTACCTTTTTATGCAAAAGTTTTCTCCAATTGAAATCAACCTTCTCATTTATATCCCATCCATAATTCCTGGCATCCTACAACACCAAACGATTAATAAGCCAACCGTTTTCATACAAGTAAAATACTCTAATAATGTATCACATTTTATTTCGCATCTATAAAAGATGATTGAAAAAATGAAGATAAATAAAGCAACAAGAGCATTTTTTGAATTTGAATACCAAAGAGGTTTTAAAAATTATCCATAGACATAACTTATTTGTTCCTCACATACTTTCTAAATACCTCAAAAGGATGAATGCACTTCAAACTAACTGTAAACAATGGAGAACTAAGAATTTCCAGAAAAGTATTTTACAATTCTATTTAAATACCAAAAAATAATAAATGCACAAATAAAAATAACATTAAACATGTTGACTAAGCCATTAGCCATTACAGAAATCAGCAACAAGAATCTCTGATATAAATCATAACCGTCACCTCAATTTCAGGCCCAAAGGATGCTCCATAAACAAGAATCTTTTTGGGAACGCAACCACGAATGACACACCTGCACCACATAAGAAATATCATGATAATACGTGATATTCATCACTAGAAATTCCTTGTAGATAAATAATAAAATCATCATTAATTTAACATCTACTTAATAAGATCACTCCTGAAGAAGGGAAAAAATGCCACACCACTTAACTTCCTGTTACATGAACAATAATAAGATAATCATGGAATATGTAGTGATAATCAAAGGTGAGGGATTTAGGTTAACTGCCAAGGATTACTTGCATTTTCCCTTATCCTTTACTGCAACTAAGAGATATATATACCATTTCTAACAAAAAAATCACTTAAGATCACTTTGTTTAGCCAATGCTAAGATCCCTAACAACTAAGATCATGTCAACTGTTCCTACAATCTATTACATATATTCCAGCTAAAGCAGCCCTTAACCATTGAGAGCACCAATTATTTGGAGCTAAGAATATAAGTTCAAACTACAACATAGCCATGGTCCTCTCTTTCTACCTTCACCAAATTTTCCCAATATGCCATTACTCCTTTTGCAAACAAGTAATAATTAATGAAAAAAATATATATAAAAACAAGAGGTAAATATTTTATGCAACAATGAACTCATTGATTAAAGATCAACTGCTTTAATATGACAACACGATCCAGCATATTAATAATTGTATCCCATCTACTCTTCAAACTCAGTATAGCGAGTTAAATCACAATATTTATTATCGCCGAGATACAATATCACACTGTTGTGTTTTCTATTTCATGTTTTCCGACTCTGAAATATATTTGATCTAATTATGAAGATTGTTACTTATCAAAAGAAAGAAATACTCCTTACATTCCAAAATATAAGAGCAAATGATATGCAAAATGCAAAAGAAAATGCTCTTATATTTTGAAATGGAAGTAGTATGATGCTTTGTTATGTACAGTAATATGTTCAAATCAACAACAGATCCTCCATCACTGTAGCATTCAGCTTACGGATAAAAATAACCATGTGATCAATAATTAACATATAACAATAATTCATTTTTTTTTATTAAAAGAATCAAACTAATTATAATTTTACTCCAAAAAAAAGTCGGCATTTGGATAAAAATTAACACAGGTTCTTCATAGTTATCATCTCAAACTACAGTTGACTTTGAACATATTGTTTGATCACATGGGTATAATGGTGTTACAGCATCCATTTTATGTGAGGTGATGTAGCCAACTACTATCAAAACTGAATCCAACAGAGTAAAACATATGGGATAAAATGGAAAGAGTGACACATAATATCGTTAAAGTTTAGTTCCGATAGACTTACGTTCCACCAACTCCCCCAATGACTTCTGAGCTGATTGGATGAAATGGAAGCTCACAAATCCCAACCTGAAACATAAATTTAAAATTGTTCATTATTCAAACACAAGTTGCTAACTTATGAAGGAAATAAATAATATCTTAAAATAACTTGACTATATCCCGAATATAACATATACGTTAAATCATCAATACTTGCTCAAATTTTAAAGCAAATAAACTCTTGTAAGCTCTAACTTTCGATAGTTTTATTCTATTTTCCCAAAATTATTAGCACTGCTCTGACCTCTTGGATATAACAAATTACAAAACCAAATCTTCAGATTTTTTACTGGACAAAAAACAATAATTTAACGCAATGTACAAATCACATGGCTTGCATGAGAATAGTATGTCAGGAATAATACTGACACAAGTCATTTCTTTACTTAGCTCAAGCAAACCACTTGTTAATGTCTAACTCTGTATCAGCAGCTGATCTGTTCTGTATCAGCAGCTGGTCTGTTCTGTCTCAGCTAGTCTGTTAGTTATCAGGGGTATTATAGTAATTGTATTAGAGTATCTAAGGTTGTTTGTGTACTTTCAGTTTAGTTCTGAGTTGTTTGTTAGTTAGCAGTTTATACAAGTGTATGTAATAAGACTAAAAGGAGGTAAGCTCAGTTTTATGAAATATAACTTCTTCTTTCTCCAATAACAACTTCTTTCATGGTATTAGAGCTTGGTTTCTCGGTTCGATCATGAAGTTTTTATATTTGGAGGTTAATTTCATACTCTAGAGCAGGTTTGATAATCTTCTGATTTCATATTCTATCAAGGTTTTGAGCAATTGTCTCTGTAAGAAATTGAGGAAAACAAATTGAAAACCTAGATCTGTGAATTTTCTTGAGATTAAAACCCTAGATCTGTGATATTTTCTTGCCATTTCTGATCAAGTTTTATCAGTTTACTAGAATACTGGTTCATACGAGGTCATTTGCTGCTGTTGTTGCTCCAAACCATAGCAATGCTAATAGCAGTACAAATACAAACAAAATAATATCAGAAATAGGGCAAATTGATTCACTTCATCCATACTATCTACATCCGTCTGATCATCCTGGTCTGTTATTGGTCAATCAGCAGTTAACTGAGACAAATTATAGTCAGTGGAGTCATGCCATGACTATTGCTCTCACTGCCAAGTTTAAAATAGGACTGATTGATGGCACTTATGATAAACCAGATTCAAATTCACCCTTGTTACCTTACTGCCTTCCTTAAATAAAGCTTATTCTTTACTGTTACAAGAAGAAGAACAGAAGCAGTGTGCAGTATTACACACAGAAAGTAATAACATTGAACCTATTGCTCTCCTGACCAAGAAGTTTGGCAATTCTAAATCTAAGTCAAAAGTGGTTTGTGATTATTGCAAAGATACAGGACATACAAAGGATAAATGTTTTGCCTTGAATGGATATCCTCCTTGGTTTAAAGGTCCTAGAATCCATTCCGCTCCTACTGTTGTTGGTACTGATAAGAATTTTAATTCAAATCAGACCAATGACAAACCATTCTCTAATCATCACAAAGGCAGATATATACATCGGGCAGCTCAAGTTTCTTATCCTCAACCTTATCAGTGTTCATTTACCAATGTTGGTTCTCAGCTTACTGGAAAAGGAACTTATACTGATGTTGCTTTATCATCTGGAGGTTTTTCTCCTACAGCTCAATCGGATCATGGATTTGTTCCTTCCATCTCACCAGCCCAATACAGTCAGATCATGGACATTACTAGCACTGGTGCAAATAACTCCTCACCTCACAGTTTTCAACCAGCATCTTCTCATGTTGTTGCTATGACTAATACCTTACCAATCACTCATCTCTCAGGTAGTACTCTAGTAACTACTACTTGCTTGGTTGGAATTAATCTTAGCAAAAGTGATTGGATTATAGACACTGGAGCCACCGATCATATAACACATTTTTTAACTTTACTTCATAATCCCATAAAAATCTCTTCATCAATTCTTTTACCTAATGGCATTTCTTCTTCTGTAACACATACTGGTACAATCAAATTGTCCTCTGATCTTATTCTTTACAATGTACTGTGTGCTCCTCATTTTTAGTTTAACCTTCTATCTGTTAGTAAATTTACTAGACTAACTCAATTTTGCTTTTCTCATCTCATAAATGTTTTATGCAAGACCCTTCCTTGAAGAAGATGACAGAGATTGGTAATCTTCAAGGGGGGTTATATAGATTGCATCTCATTTCTTCTGCTACAACCTATTCTTCCAACACATTTCCTACTTCTTCTTCAGCAAATAATGCTCAACATAAATCTTTTGATTTGTGGCATGCTAGGATGGGCCATGCTCCACTTAATGCTCTTAAAGCTTTACCCTTTGCTATTTCTTGTAATAAAGCTACTTCATGTGAAGTATGTCCACTTGCTAAGCAAACCAGAAAAACTTTTCCTTTAAACAATACAATTTAATCTCATGTATTTGATCTTATTCATTGTGATATATGGGGACCATATAGAATAAAAACTCATGGTGCTTGCTCTTATTTTCTCACTATTGTGGATGATTGTTCTAGGTGTACTTGGACTTTCTTGTTTCAATCCAAAGATCAAGTTTTACAATTGATCAAAAATTTCATTATCTATGTTCAAACTCAATTTCATTACACTGTGAAACAAATTAGGATAAATAATGGTTCTGAATTTCTTCAAACTTCTTTAGCTGAGTATTTTAAAGAATATGGTATCACTCATCAAACCAGTTGTGTTGACACTCCTCAGCAGAATGGTATAGCTGAAAGAAAACATAGACATCTAATAGAAATGGCAAGAGCATTGAGATTTCAATCCATGTTCCTCTTCATTTCTGGGGAGACTGTCTTCTTCTAGCTACATACTTAATCAATAGACTTCCTAGTTCTGTTTTGCAAGGGAAAACACCTTATGAAATCCTATTTATTCTCATCTTAGAGTTTTTGGCTGCTTGTGTTTTGTTTCTACTTTATCTCATGGCATAGTTAAATTTCAGTCTAGAGCATCTAAATGCATTTTTTTAGGCTATCCCACTGGTCAAAAAGGCTATAGAGTGTGATCTTGCAACAAAGAGATGTTATATTAGTAGGGATGTGACTTTTCATGAGACTATTTTTCCATTCCATTCAATTTATGTATCTGCTTCTGATCCTCCTTTATATTCTGCTGCTTCTGATACATTCTTATCAGCTTGTCTCATTTTGCCTACAGAAATTTCATCATCATCTTCTCTTTCAAACGTTCCTCCTATATCTCACATCTCTACCAGACCTGTTCGAATGAAAAATATACCAGCTAAATTTACAAACTATGTAGGGTTGCCATTTTCCAGTAATTTGGCACTCAACTCTTTATCACAATCATCCATACCTCATTCTTTAACAAATTTTCTATACTATGATCATGTGACTCCTTATCAGAATTATCTTGCTGCTACTGCAATGATTCCAGAACCTACATATTACAAACAAGCTTGTCAGGATGAAAATTGGTGCAATGCAATAATAGCTGAGATCAATGCTTTAGAAGCAAATAAAACATGGGTTGTGACTCCTTTACCAGCTAGTAAGAAAGTAGTGGGTTGTAAATGGATCTATAAAGTAAAATATACTTCTGATGGACTTGTTGACAAATACAAAGCTAGGCTTGTTGTGAAAGGGTTTACTCAAACTGCTAGTTTAGACTATTTTGAAACTTTTGCTCTTGTAGATAAGATGACTACAGTGAGAGTTTTACTAACTGTTTCAGCTATTCAAAACTGGCACCTCAGTCAAATGAATGTTACCAATGCTTTTCTACATGGTGATCTTCATGAGGAAGTTTATATGAATTTTCCTCCTGATTTTGCTCCGGCTAGTTCCTCTGTCTCAGCTGAAACTGACAGACCTTTAGTTTGTAAACTACAAAAATCATTGTATGGTCTCGAACAGGCACCCAGACAATGGTTTGCTAAGTTTTCTGGAACTCTTCAACAATATGATTTTTCACAGTCCTACAATGATTCCTCTCTGTTCATGCTGAACAATTCTCAAGGTTTTCTGGCTTTGTTAGTTTATGTAGATGATATCATCATTGCAGGTCCTAATATTGATCTTTTTCAATCTGTCAAAAACTATCTCAATTCTCAGTTCAAAATCAAGGACTTGGGCTCTCTAAAGTTTTTCTTGGGATTGAAATTTGCCAGATCTTCTGTTGGTATTGTTGTTAATCAAAGGAAGTATGTTTTAGACATTATTAAGGACTGTGGCTTTACAGCAGCCAAATGTTCCAGAGTTCCTATGGATCAAAATCATAATCTACTAGTTGTTGATGGTCCTGAGTTTTATAGTCCTTCTCAGTATAGGAGATTAGTTGGCAGGTTGATATATACACAATTACAAGACATGATATATGTTATAGTGTTCATGTTCTTAGTCAATTTCTGGTTAAACCAAAACAGATTCACATGGATGCTGCTCTTAAGGTTGTACGATATCTCAAAGGTTCAACCGGTCAAGGCTTGTTTCTGTCAAGTTCTAGTTCTTTGCACATGAGAGCCTACACTGATGCTGACTGGGGAGCTTGCAAAATTACTAGAAGATCCTTAACTAGCTATTGTGTGATGCTTGGTAGCAGTCTCATTTCTTGGAAATGCAAAAGACAGTCTATTGTTTCCAGGTCTTCAGCAGAGGCTGAATATAGAGTCATGGCAAATACTTGTTGTGAGATCACATGGCTAGTCTCTCTTCTTAAAGATTTTGGACTTTCCAATCTTACTTCAGTCACTCTATTCTGTGATAATCAATTTGCTCTGTACATTGATTCCAATTTTGTGTTTTATGAGCGCACCAAACACATTGAAATTGATTGTCATTTGGTTCGACAAAAGTTGCTTCAAGGCTTGATCAAGACTACTCATCTATCTACTTCTATGCAACCAACTGATCTCTTCACCAAAGCTTTAAGTCATGACAGCTTGTTAACCTTTTTGCACAAGTTGGGATGTTGCAACTTATTTCAGCCTTCCAACTTGAGGGGGATGTTAATGTATAACTTTGTATCAGCAATTGATGTGTTCTGTATCAGCAGCTGGTCTGTTCTGTCTCAGCTGGTCTATTAGTTATCAGGGGTATTATAGTAATTGTATTAGAGTATCTAAGATTGTTTGTGTACTTTCAGTTTAGTTCTAAGTTGTTTGTTAGTTAGCAATTTATATAAGTGTATGTAATAAGACTAAAAGGAGGTAAGCTCAGTTTTATGAAATACAACTTCTTCTTTCTCCAATAACAACTTCTTTCACCACTAAAACTGCAAAATGAAGACCGAAAAATAATTTACTAAGTCTCATTTGGGAAGTCTCTGCAAACATAATCTACCAAGTAAGAGTGACCCGTGTCCTAAGCATACACATAATAACTTCCACTTTCAAAATAGTAGCATATATCACCATGTACTTCATGAAAATCACGACAACTATTAGCAATTCATATCAATAGTATTATTGCCACCCACTTATCATTGACTTGATGCGAGAAAAGCAAAAATAATAATAATAATAATAATAATAATTATAAAAAAAAAAAAATTAATGTTAATCAGACAATGGTGCTCTTCTATTGTACCAAACATCAAAAGGCAGTATAAGAATAGGCATGTGTTATTATTATTTCTTTTAGAACATATACATTTCGATTGTTTGCAGAGACCACTGAAAGGATCACAATCCCGTGGACCATAATATAATATCGAGGGAAATTGGCTTTTGATAATACCTTTAACTAGGGTATTATGCTATAATTGGATTATATTCCCGGTTTTTGAGTGAAACATTGGCACTGAAAATAGGCCAACAGCCCATTACATCAAATCCCATACACTCCCACCAAACAAACAAAACCATAAACAACTTAGATTCAATACCTTAGCTCCATATTGAGCAGAAAACCTGGAAGCTCTAACACCGCCACTTCCGGCCCCAATGACAAACAAATCAAAATCATACTGCACATCATCGTCTTTGACTTTTTCAACTTCTCCATCAATTAGCATCTTCCTTGCCATGATTAAACAACAAATTCTGTACAGACCACAACTAATTAGCCAAATACAAATTACAACAAAGATAAACACTAACAACTCCATGTTTGATCATCCTATAACTAACAGAAAAACTCAAGTAAACAAACGCCATATCTATTCAAATGAATATCAAATGATTGTGCTCAAAGTCCAAAGTTTCTAATCATTTTCAACCTTATCTGAATCTCCGTAAACAAAAAAAAAATCAATAAAATAAAAATAAAAATGGAACTGAATGTGATTAGTAAAAGCGCGTACCGCTACAAATTTTGATCAAAATCGAATGAAAATTTTCTTTTACTCTCAGAGTTGAGTATTTTTCTCTCTCTTATGTGTGTGAAAGTCTAGGGTTTTGATGAGTAGAATTGTTGACGAGCCAAACGTATGGAAAACGAAGCTTGTCACCCATATATATATATATATATATATATATATATATATATATATATATACATATACATATATATATTATTTTGATATGAAAAGCGGAATGTTTATTGTAGCTAAATTACAAATAAGAAATTAATTTATTTTTAATTGCTCCCAAATAATATATAATCATTGGTGATTAATACCTATCCAAATCCAATTATGGCAAAGGCTAGGAATCTGTAATTAAGAGCTTTTATTTACAAAATTGTCAAAAGGTTCAGGTTCTTAGAATTTGTAAAATTACATTAACTACGATTAATTTAAATTTTATTTTTCTGAGAACTATTTATGTAATTTTTAATTTTATTTTTTAAAGGATGGGGTTGCAGTGTTAGTAATTTAGACCCTTCAAAAGCCATCAAAGAAAATTTCCCTTCACAAAATAACCACTCAATGATAAAACATGAAAGCGAGAATATGAGGTAAAAAATACTTGGCAAAAAAAAGAATATTGGTAAAAGGAAGATAACTAAATTAATTAATATTATTTCCGTTCTAAATTATAAGATCTGTTGTTGATATTTAAAAGTTAATTTAAGATATTTTTAAACTCATACTTAAGATAATTCAATAAAAATCATAAAATAATAAATTCTGCAATTAATAATACATTGTATATAGTTTATTATATTCATTATTTTATTAATTTTTAAAGTTAATTTAAAAAAATCAGTAATAATCTTATAATTTAAAATAGATAAAATGTAAAAATTAAATAAAAATTGAAAAGACTTGTTTACGTTTAGGGAGATATCGAATTTCATTAAACTTCAAGATTTCACAATCAACTAATGGACGTCTCTCAAAATTATTTTCTTTTGTTCTTTATTGTAAGGGGAAGTCCTAAAAACATTTTTTATTAAGTTTCTCTTTATCTATAATAACGTCATAAATTAGTGTTTTATTTAAATTATTTTTCTCCGATATTATTTAAATCGATTCTTTTATATATATAAATTTATATTCAAAAACGATGTGTTAATAATTAATTGTATCTTAGTGTCAGCCACTATAAAATATAATTATCAAAATGTTATTAAAATTATTGTCCACCAATCACCAGCAAATGTAAGTTAACACAACTATTGTGGTCGAGATTATGAAATTATATCTTAAGTCGCGATCACCATCATTTAAATTTTCAACATGTAATTAATCATATATTATACGCAATATATCATACACTGCACACTAGGGGTGGCTCAAGACAATTTGAGGCCTAAAGCGATAATTTTAAATGAGGCCTTTTATATTTAGTATGTTTTTTTATTGATTTTTATGGTCAAATTAATTATTTTTTAAATCAATATATCTTATTATTATTTAATATATGTATAAAAATCCTATAAACATTATAAATTATATAAAATTTAGTACTAATCTCAATGTTTACTTTTTTGAAAATTTAAATATATATGTTTAATTGTTAATTTTAAAAATAGTTAATTTGATTACAAAAGTCAATAGATGATTTTTATTTTGAGACGGAGTAAATATTAAATTTTTTTATTTTAATGAGGCTTTTTTTTATAATGTTAATTTTTTTTAGGTATTTAATATTTGTATTGGACTATGGGCCCTAAGGATTGATTGAGTTTATATTTTTATAAGATTTTTTTTACATAAATTATTTATAGTATATAAAAATTTGAGGCCTTCCTTTGAGATGGGGCCTAAAGCTCAAGCTTTTTTTCCCATACCATAGGGCCGGCCCTGCTGCACACACCTGTTATATTTTACGATATTCAAATAAATTATTAATTTTTATGAAAATTTAAGCTCATATTTATACTAAAATGATAATTTCATTAATAAATTGATAACTTATTAGGAATTACCATCAACTTAAACGTGACCCTTACAAAATTGCACAAACAAAATGACAAAAACTACAAATATACCTTGGCACGAAGCATCACTAACTATCATGAATTTGTCACCAAATAGAGTTTTGTCTCCGGAGAGAAAAAAAACGGGGGGACTATAAAGTCGTGCGGTTGATGTGATTGGCTGTAGGAGAATGAATGAATAAATGAATAATAATATAAGTAAACTTTATTTCAATTAAAATGTAAGTTTGTAACATTAATTGTAGCCTTTATAATATTATTATCACAATTAACATACATGTTGTCGATATAAATTATGTAAAATAAAATTAAAATTTGATAACATTTAGAGAATTAAATAAAAATTAATAATAATAATATAACTAAACTTATAAAAAATAATAATAATAATAATAAACGATACACGAAATTACCCCTATAAAAACTTTATAATATAGATATATGACATGTAATCGAAATGGAATTTAAGAGGATACCCTCTATTAAATATTTTAATGAATTTCACTTTATATACATAGATAGCGATAAAATTATTATATATAATGACATAATAATTATATCGTTAGCATTATTGTTTAAAATAATATTTATGTTATTCAATATGTATTAAAAATATTAGATAACATATATAATTGAGATGATCCTTGTTTGGGATTAGGCGTAAAATTGTCCAACCCATTTATTTGCAATTAATTTAATTTCTAGCAATTTGTATTTGCCTTCACTATCTATTAATTAATTAATTAATTAATTTCTCTTAGAACTCAATGCTAACTATATGAATTATTTATTCTTTAAAACCACCACTTGATATGAATTAATTATTCTTTAAAACCACCAATTGATCTCCTTAATTTGTTAGAAAATGATTATAATGGCTCTTATATAATAACTTTTAATTAATTATAATTTAATTAATTGTAATTTAACTTACATGTCTCCATTGCGCACAAAAGAAGGTGTAATTATGAACAACAATATCGAAATAATTTTGTATATACGACTAGGTTAATATATTCCTAGAGAAAAAGACTTTTGCACAATTGCACTCACTTTCACCTTTTTTCCACTTGTACTCTAGTTATTGTCAAAATAGAACAACCAAAAGTACCTAATAGTAATAGTGTCTCTAAATTAATTTGAGAGAGAGAATTTGGGATTGTAGGGACCACATGCAATCAATCAAAAGCATTGGTATGCCTAATGATTAATCAATGGAATTAAACATGATGATGGTGTTTAAAGTTGATTTGAGATTGGGTTGCTATACAAAAGAGTCAAACATGATCACATTTTGAAAGTAATAATTAATTAAAGAATTGATATTTTTATGAGTAAAAATAATAATTTTATAAATTATTTTTTATATAAATAAGTAATAGATCTTATACTCATGTGAGAGATATTTTATAAAAATATTAAATTTTATTTATAAAAATATCAATTCCCATTAATTAACACCTCAAAATATTATGTCTAACTTAGCAAAAAGAAAAAAAGTTGCTAATTTTTTGTTGACATTTTGGAGGTTGTAAGCAAAATGAAAACCACTTATGAATTAAGCGACATATTAACATAATTCTCCCCCGTCTAATATATTATTTACATTAAATATTAAGATTTATAAAGAATACACTCAAATATGAATTGTTTTAATAATTTTTATTTTATTTTATGCTAAAGTTGAAAGATTGAATTAATAATTGAAATTAACTATTCAAAATAATTATGTATTGCAAAAAATAAAACCTTAACAAAAAGGATATTATTTTTGTAAGATGGAAAAATATAAAATAGGAGTCTTAAGTTTTATTATCGCCTCAATTGCCGCATTTTTCATTCATACGGAGGGTTCTCTCCTTTGAGACTCAAAGGCCTTCCGTC
The DNA here is from genome assembly GCA_947179155.2 of Hedera helix. Lineage (NCBI taxonomy): Eukaryota > Viridiplantae > Streptophyta > Magnoliopsida > Apiales > Araliaceae > Hedera > Hedera helix. The sequence goes on from OX359281.1 coordinate 29,058,618, forward strand.
CCTTCCCCGTGTACTTCCTCTTCTGTTCTACCGACTTGCATTCGTCATTTTTACACGCATTAAACGTGTTTCAGTTCAACTATTCAACTATATATATCATGTGTAATTAGTATCATTAAAATTTATTGATTTTTCTTTGTGTATTGTTTATCAGAGTAATGTTACGAACGCAAAACATATACAAAAAAATTGTACAGAAAACAACATGATATATAATGTGTAAATATTTGATGAACCTGTATTATGAGGAGTGTTTATTGTTGTGATGAACTTGTAACAGATGGTACAATTAAATGACTCCACCAAATACTTATATATCACAAATTTGAAAGTCTCTGCGAGGCATGGGTTAATTTGTATAAATTTTTTTTTATAAATATTTAATAATTTAGTTTAGCATCTTCTACTATCTATATAATAAAACAGAGCAGCTCAAATCCCAAGATTTTAACATCCAACTGTCTCAAATTAATTTAGACTTTAACATTCAACAGTCTAAAATTATTTAAGGTTTCAACATCCAACGGTCACTAATTTATCATTTATTCCCCCCTCCCCCCAAATTCAACATCTTTTTTTCAAAAATATTTTCACTCACATTTCTTCCCTAAATCAAATTCACCATTACACTATAATAATAATAATAATAAATTGCCTACAAAATAAACTATGACTGGATTAAGTATCAATCTTTTTGTATTAATGGTTGGACTCTCAGTTCTATTATGGAACTGAGAGTCCACAACAGTTTTAAAATTTTCAATCTAGAAATATTAAATACAGTACTCAACTGTTATATTAATTGTACCGTGCATTCATGAACGGGTTATCCTTAGTAATAATACAATTGACTCGTGACTAATGAAGTTAACTCAAAAAATTGAATTGTGAATCACCTCTCGCATTATTTAATCAAATAATAATTTTAATCTAATATCTAAAAGATAAAATATAGAATATAGGTAATCTAATATCACATAACAAAGTCGTACCATAAATATATGAATGTATATAATTAATATATATATAATACTTATTTCAATATTATTGTGTGGTGCATTACTTCCTTTGTAGCATCAATGTCTTGAATAGCTTGAACTGAAAGGAGGCTGATCAATTATTTATCTGTTGGTAAAAATCGAAAGCCAATTAGTATTTCAGTGATTGTCCCACAATTAATAATACCCATTTGTGTACACACACACACACACACACACACACACATATGCAGCTTAATGACTTTTAGAAAGATGTTTTTTTGGAAATAAATTTTTGGGAAGGAATGACTCTTCCAAATAAGAATTTTATGGGAGAAAATAAGTTCTTTTTTTGGGAAGATGAGAGTTTGGGGATGAATGACTATTCGAAAAAATAATTTTATGGGAGAAAAAGAGTTTGTGAATCGCCTCTTACGTTATTACCTTTTTTGGGAGAATGAGAGTTTGAGAATGTATCACTATTCGAAAGAAGAGTTTTATAAGAAAAAAAGAATTTGAGAAAGAACGACCATTCGATCTTATAATCTAATTTAGATTAAACCAAACTCGATAAATTGATTGATGACCAACGAAATTGATTCGAAATAATTGAATTTGAGATTCTCTTACATTATTATATATTAGTATTGATATGCTATATTATTATATATATACTTTGCGTTTATATCATTACTCTTTTTATCGGCGTTAAAATTAAATATTTATGATTAGTTATGTGTATATAAATAGTGTTAAGATCATAATATCTCAATACCTCATTAATAAAGTTACTTACGTTGAATTTCATTATTCTTATTTTAATTACCTAACACTGCTCGTGCTTACATCAGTTACATGGATAATGTATCAAATTTTAACTCAAAAAAATAATAATCTCGAGATCGTCGGTAATAAGGAAAAATAAAGATCGAGTCGAGTTTAATAATATGGGCTTCTGTACCTCGAACATTAATGGCCTTTATTCTCAATGTATAGACCTATATTGGGCCTCTTTTGTAACTCTTTCTTGATCAGTTACTAGTTGGGACTGTCCACTGTGCGAGCTGCCATTCTCAGATATCGCCGTATCCTTGCATAATATAGTTGGGCTAAATTTGGAGCCTAGTTATTACATATTTCCTCCATCTAAATGGAGATTCCCATTTTTTTTTAATCAACTTTTATTAATATCAGGAGGCACATACTTCGTGTGTGTTAATTATTTTTAATTAAAAATAGTAAAATAAAAAATTAAGTAATGGAAGAAATTTGGGATAGAAGAGAGAAAGATCGTATGTATATATATATATATACACACACATATAAGTGGATAAGTGGGAGTACTTGAGAAAAAAATACGAAGAAATAAATAAAAGAGTCTTAAATTACGTTAATAATCATTAAATTATAATTTTTCTAGTTGAAAACGGAGAATATAATTGAAATTATAAAGTGAGGATACCAAAAGACTAGAGACTCTACTCTTCGTTTATAATATAGATTTATCTTTACTTTGACGCTGTAAACATAATTTTTCTCAATAATAAATAGGCTTTTTTTGAAATTTATATTGAAGGATAGTTCATATCAAAAAATTATGTCTAATTATATATAGTATAAATTTTAATATTGATAATAAAAAGTACAAAAAGAAAGACTATTGCATTCAAAAAAGGTATCATTATGTCTTAATTACCCATACAGAAGATCATTACAAGAATGTGCAAGATTCAAGAAAATAATTTCTTATGTAGTAAAAGGAAGGGCAAAATTGGAAAATAGTAATTTCAAGAAAAGATCTAACGTAATGACGTGTCATCCGGCATTCTTTCAAAATGATAAGCGTTAAAACTATCAATTTAGAAATTTTACTAGATTTATAGTTAATATATTATTTTCTAGAAACAGCTATTTTTCAAATAGTTTGACGGAAAGATTGATCAGTTGACAATTGACATATAACCACTCTTTTAATTAGACAAAAGAGTTATTGAGAGAATGTTTTGAATTGTTTATAAGTAGTCAAATTTATTTATAATTAATCTTAAAAAATAAAAAACATTTAATAAATTAATTTTAAAATTGTTTATATTAATTTTTTTTATGAAAATAATCAGAAGTTTAAATTGGACCTTTTAATTATTTGTCAAATTTAATAATCAGGTTTGAAATAAGTAACTAACAAATTTTTTAATACTTATTACTAATTTAAGTATTTTTTATTTGTTAAGCATAAATTACTTTTTAAAAACTGATTATAATCAAAATTACTAATCATATTTTTTTAGGTAATCATAAATAGGGGTGGACATCTCAAACGTTTTTTTCGATTTTTCGGACAGATCCAAATTGATCAGATCGGGATAAAAAAATCGATCCAGTATCGGTACAAAAAAATCGGTATATACCGATTTTTCGGTACCGCCTTTTTATGATTCGGTAAATACTGAATCGGTTATACAGATTTTTTAATTTATATTATTATTAATAAATAATAATAATAAATAAAAAAATATAATAATAATAAAAAAATAATTATTATATTAATTTTAGGTTTTTACCGACATCGAACGTCCAATCGGTACCGGTATTGAAATTTTTCTACCTTCAATTCCGATTCGATTCGATACCGATCCGATTCAGACCGATAAAAATCGGTTAAACACCCTTAATCACAAACATGCTCTGAGTACTAAAACGCCTTTATTTTTTTAGAGAATAAATTATTTAAGGATCCTCTGAAAAACTTGTGTTTTGCATCATTCAATAATAACATATCATGTAGGGAATCTAGGTGAAAGGTAAAGAATTTAAAATGAATTACTTATGTCAATTAATTAGTAATGAATTCATCAAATTTTTTCAGCTAATTTTATAGTTATTTATGTCTTTTTCAAAAATTACGTATCTTTTTAATCTAATTATTTAATAAAATTTTAAGTTTTAATGAATTTAATTTAGTCAAAACGTTAACTTAATAATGAAAGTTATAACTAATATAATGTAATTATTCGCATGACATGTTAAGAGATATTTTCGATTTCTTAATAAAATTATCTTTACATATAATTTATTAAGATGTACTATTTTATATAAATTTTAGATAAAAAGAATTTGTAATAAGTTTGGTAGAACCAAAAATATTTAAAAAAAAAGTATTTTTCATATTAGCTATGTAAAAAAACACCTTTTATTTTTCTAACATGTTGAAGTTTTTTTTGAATACCTTACGAATTTTGATACTATTTAATTTTCATAAACTTGGATAATACTTAAATTAATTTGAATAGAAGAAAAAAAGTCAAAACCAAAAAATTATGAAACTAAGTTTGTATTTTTAATTATAAAGTTAATTATTATTTTATCCTTATAATTAATCATATTGTGTTTATGATGTAAATATATGCTAAGGATTATAAAAGATTTGTTTATGTTATTTAATTTTTTATTTATATGACTGAAATACAGATTAAACTCTAAAGTTATAAAAATTTTGAGGTTTGCATCCTAATATTTAAAACGTATTTAAGTGTATTATAAAAAAAATACAGTTTGTATCCAAAATTGAGGATACATTTTGTTTAATAAAAAGAACTTTGCGGTGCATTTTTTCTACTGAAAAGTTTTGAAAGGTACATTTATATAACAAAAGAAATTTTAAAATGCACTTAGATACGTTTTAAATATTATAATATAAAATTCAAAATTTCTATAATTTTAAAATACAATATATATTTTAGTTTTTATTTATTTATAATAGGGATTATATTAAGATTTGTTTGAGTTATTCGGCGAAAAAAGCAATCAAGTTTTTTTTTTCAACGCTCACAAGTCGGTTGGAATTTGGAACTTTTAACGTGCCAAAATATTAAATACGTAAACTCTGAGGTCCTAATTGCAAATCTCCAAACATATAAAAAAATATTTTAATATAAATGGAAAAAAACAAACAAATAAATAAAATTCATTATCAGTCTCAATGCATCACAAAAACCACAAATAAGCGTTGTTGCGACTGTCGTAGGCCTTTAGCTGGAGCAACACAACAACAATCAAATCTCTAAAACAGGTCATTTCTCTTCACTCTATTAAACCCTAGGTTTTTGTCTCTCTTTATATACGGATTGCATGTGTATGTCTATTTGATTATCTGTTTATTATACGTATCTGTGTTTGCGATTTTAGCTTCAGTTTGATTCGATTCTGAATCGTGGTATGTGTTTTAGTTTTGGTGCAATTTGATCCTTTTAGTTGGTTTCCCTTTTTGCATATAACCAATTAATTGTGTGATTTATTTTTGTGTTGCTTTTCTTCTGTTTTCAATAGATCGGGGATTAATATTAGTTGATTCCTCTTCAAATTTGGTTACATTTATCATTTTGGGATTTGGGTTTTCACTTTTTCAGGTTTTGATGATTGAATGGTTTTTTATTTTAAGTTCTGTTTGTTGCGTGAAAACTTTGGGAAGTGTGGGTTAGGGCTTGAAATTTTTGGATACGAAGGTAAATGACTTTAAGGTGATCATGTATTGAGTTTTGGCTTGATGAGTACTTGATATGTTAATTTTTGTTAGGTTCACTGTTTGTGGTTTTTTCATTCTCTAATACTTTGGTGCTTTTATTAATACCTGCAGGATTTGGAGGTAACAATTTGAGATTCAGTATTTCTTTTGGAATCTGATTGATTGGTAGGAAACATTGAAGGTGTGAAAACTTTTGGCAATACTGATTTGGTGAGAAATTTGAAATTTTCTTCGTCAAATTAACCACATCACAAAAATGGATCAAAATACGGATCCGGAGATTGCGAAGACTCAGGAAGAGAGGAAAAAGTTGGAGCAACAACTTGCTTCTCTCACCTCTGTTACATTTGATACTGATCTTTATGGCGGCAGCAACCCGTTTGACGGTTATGAGAGGTCTATTCCTGTTAATGATGATGAGGAGAATTTTGAATCCATGGACTCAGAAGTCCCTAGAAAATTTGCTTCGTACACAGCCCCAAAGTCAATTATGAACGATATGCCCAGAGGTGGGGAAGATGATGAGGCCTTGGGTTTCAAGAAGCCACAGAGGATTATTGATAGAGAGGATGATTATCGTCGTAAAAGATTGAATCGGGTGATTTCACCAGAAAGACACGATGCTTTTGCAAATGGGGATAAGACCCCAGATGTTTCTGTGAGGACCTATGCTGATGTTATGAGAGAGGAGGCTCTGAAGAGAGAGAAAGAGGAGACTTTGAGGTTAATTGCTAAGAAGAAGAAAGAGGAGGAAGAGAACAAGGGGGCAGAGAAGGAGAGAGAGCCTGCTGCCGCACAACCAGCCCAGAAGAGGAGGAACAGGTGGGATCAGTCTCAGGAGGATAGCAATGCGAAGAAAGCAAAAACTGCTTCTGATTGGGATTTGCCAGATTCTACACCGGGGATTGGAAGGTGGGATGCGACTCCTACACCGGGAAGAGTGGGTGATGCGACCCCCTCATTGTCTAGGAAAAACAGGTGGGATGAAACTCCCACTCCAGGTCGATTGGCTGATTCAGATGCTACCCCAGCGGCTGGTGCGGTTACTCCTGGTGCCACCCCAGCTGGGATGACTTGGGATGCTACACCAAAGCTGGCTGGGCTTGCTACTCCTACACCAAAACGTCAGAGGTCAAGGTGGGATGAGACACCAGCAACCATGGGGAGTGCCACTCCGATGGCTGGTGCTACGCCAGCTGCAGCTTATACACCAGGTGTGACTCCTGTTGGAGGGGTCGAACTTGCCACACCAACCCCTGGAGCTATTAATTTGCGAGGTGCTATCACCCCTGAACAGTATAATTTGATGAGGTGGGAGAAAGATATTGAAGAGAGAAATCGTCCAGTGACAGATGAAGAACTTGATTCAATGTTCCCACAGGAGGGATATAAGATTTTAGATCCCCCAGCTTCCTATGTTCCTATCAGAACTCCTGCTAGGAAGCTGCTTGCTACCCCAACTCCAATGGGGACTCCTTTGTATGCCATTCCTGAAGAGAATCGGGGCCAGCAGTTTGATGTTCCAAAAGAATTGCCAGGTGGTTTGCCATTCATGAAGCCCGAAGATTACCAGTATTTTGGTGCATTGTTGAATGAGGAAGAGGAGCAAGACCTATCTCCCGATGAGCAGAAAGAACGGAAAATTATGAAACTTTTGCTCAAGGTTAAGAATGGGACACCTCCGCAGCGGAAAACAGCTTTGAGACAGCTTACTGATAAGGCTCGAGAGTTTGGTGCTGGCCCATTGTTTAATCGCATTCTACCACTGCTCATGCAACCCACCTTGGAAGATCAGGAGAGACATCTTCTGGTGAAGGTCATTGACAGAGTGCTATATAAATTGGATGAGTTGGTACGTCCTTATGTACACAAAATTCTGGTCGTGATTGAGCCTCTTTTGATTGATGAGGACTATTATGCCCGTGTAGAGGGAAGAGAAATTATATCCAATCTCAGCAAGGCAGCTGGTTTGGCCACTATGATTGCTGCAATGCGTCCAGATATTGACAACATTGATGAGTACGTGAGGAACACCACTGCAAGAGCCTTCAGTGTTGTTGCATCAGCACTTGGAATACCTGCCCTGTTGCCTTTCCTGAAAGCTGTGTGTCAAAGTAAGAAGTCGTGGCAAGCTCGTCACACAGGTATCAAAATTGTTCAGCAAATTGCTATACTGATAGGGTGTGCAGTTCTTCCGCACTTGAGGTCACTTGTAGAAATTATAGAACACGGTCTGAATGATGAGAATCAGAAGGTTAGAACTATTACTGCGCTGTCTTTGGCTGCCCTTGCTGAGGCTTCTGCTCCATATGGTATTGAAAGCTTTGACTCAGTTTTAAAGCCTTTGTGGAAGGGTATTAGGTCACACCGTGGAAAAGTATTAGCTGCCTTCTTGAAGGCAATTGGTTTCATCATACCTCTTATGGATGCAATATATGCAAGCTACTATACTAAGGAAGTTATGATTATTTTGATACGTGAATTTCAGTCGCCTGATGAAGAAATGAAGAAGATCGTGCTGAAAGTGGTGAAGCAGTGTGTAAGCACAGAAGGTGTGGAGGCTGATTACATCCGAAGTGATATTCTGCCTGAATTTTTCCGCAACTTTTGGGTTCGAAGAATGGCTTTGGATCGTAGAAATTATAGGCAACTTGTTGAGACAACTGTTGAGATAGCAAACAAAGTTGGGGTTGCCGATATTGTTGGGAGAATAGTTGAAGACCTTAAAGATGAAAGTGAACCATATAGGCGAATGGTTATGGAGACAATTGAGAAGGTGGTAGCCGATCTTGGTGCATCAGATATTGATGCTCGCCTGGAAGAGCTTCTAATTGATGGTATTCTTTATGCCTTCCAAGAGCAAACCAGTGATGATGCAAATGTGATGCTTAACGGGTTTGGTGCAGTTGTAAATTCTCTAGGGCAGAGAGTGAAGCCGTACCTTCCCCAGATATGTGGTACAATTAAGTGGCGTCTGAATAACAAGAGTGCAAAGGTGCGACAGCAGGCAGCAGATCTCATTTCCAGAATTGCAGTAGTCATGAAACAGTGTCAGGAAGAACAACTTATGGGCCATCTTGGGGTTGTGTTGTACGAGTATTTGGGAGAGGAATACCCAGAAGTCTTGGGTTCAATTCTGGGAGCACTAAAAGCAATTGTGAATGTTATTGGTATGACTAAAATGACTCCTCCAATTAAGGATTTGCTTCCCCGATTGACCCCAATCTTGAAGAATCGTCATGAGAAGGTCCAGGAGAACTGTATCGATCTTGTTGGTCGAATTGCGGATCGTGGGGCTGAGTTTGTTCCTGCAAGGGAGTGGATGAGGATTTGCTTTGAGCTTCTTGAGATGCTTAAAGCCCACAAGAAGGGCATTCGTCGGGCAACAGTGAACACTTTCGGGTATATTGCTAAAGCTATTGGACCGCAAGATGTTCTGGCAACTTTGCTGAACAATCTCAAGGTTCAGGAGCGTCAGAATCGTGTCTGCACGACAGTGGCAATTGCAATAGTTGCAGAAACTTGTTCTCCTTTTACAGTTTTACCAGCTTTGATGAATGAATATCGTGTGCCAGAGCTTAACGTGCAGAATGGTGTTCTAAAATCCTTGTCCTTTCTTTTTGAGTACATTGGTGAAATGGGTAAAGACTATATATATGCTGTGACTCCATTACTCGAGGATGCTCTCATGGACAGAGATTTGGTTCATAGACAGACTGCTGCTTCTGCTGTCAAGCACATGGCTTTGGGAGTGGCTGGGCTGGGATGTGAGGATGCTTTGGTTCACTTGATGAACTATGTTTGGCCAAACATTTTTGAGACGTCGCCACACGTTATAAATGCTGTCATGGAAGCCATTGAAGGGATGAGGGTAGCACTGGGCGCAGCCGTAGTACTTAACTACTGTCTTCAAGGACTGTTCCATCCAGCAAGGAAGGTCAGAGAAGTGTACTGGAAAATTTACAACTCGCTTTATATCGGTGCTCAAGATGCACTAGTTGCTGCTTATCCTACGCTGGATGATGAGGAAAACAATGTATACAGTAGGCCTGAGTTGACAATGTTCGTCTGAAGCGAATCTGCTTGTTTGAGCAATAGCTTTTGGAATAGAGTTGAAGGAATGTTTGGACAGTTCCTCTTGTTGGCTGCTGCATGTTTTCAAATCTACAGTGTATTTTACTAGATTTTCTTCATATATGTTGCTGATGTGAAACAACTGCTACGAGATGTATGCTATTATTAATTATTGCTACCTTTTCCTAATTGTCTGTGCCTTAAATTTTGAAGTTGTATTCTTGCTAGTCGCCCTGTCTGCAGGTTCTTTTGCATTAAATTCAAGCATGGACATTTCTTTCCCAATTTTATGATGAAGTTTCCTCAATATATTCAAATGCTATGAAAATTTAGAGAAAATAGGTTAGGGAGCAGAGTGGTCCAACTCGTAATTCCCTTCTAACCCATGTTGAATTTTTTTAATTTGATCTTCAACATTTTTTTTCCAGCTTGTACACGTAATTGTGTACTAAATAGTGTAATTACCCATTGAAACAAAATAAAATCTCACTACATAAAAAGCTTGTTGATATCCATACTTTTGTAAATCAGCAGCAAGTAATGAACCAATGTTAGGGATCCAAAATGAAATCCCAAAATTTGACCTTAAATACGCGATGCAATTATAAAAAATTGGTTACCCAACATTTACATTTATATTACATTAAATTACACTTTGCCTCTACAGCATCACTCACACTTTCGTGAGCTCCTGCTTAAGAGCTTCTCACTGCACTGATACACTAAATAATGTCACTTTAAAATGAAAATTCTTGTGAAACTACCATTGGCGAAACGTACCCAACAGAAGAAAGTTACAAGCAGACTCTTATTGCCTGATACTGGAGAGAAGACTTCTCTAGAAACCTTTCAGACTCTCTTCTGACTGAAGGAGGGTTCAGGGAAGCAAAAGAAAAGATTTAACTAACATCTTTACAAAAACTACAATCATAAATGTGATAATCAGCATGAACATCACCAAAGCACTTTGCTGTGTTTGCTATCTTTTTAACACCACTCTCGGTGTGATGAGATCTGGCGCTGTGAGGAGATGAGCCGATTCTGTCCATTATGCTAGTCTGAGGAGCGTCAAGAATTGCTTTAGGTAAAGATAAAGCCCGCTGCATTCCCCATATGGCGAGAGGCCTCATGTATACCAGAGATCGAAAGTGCCCATCCATTGTCCATCCTTCTGGAGTCTGAAAAGAGTATCTGCATATCCAAGAAGTTTATTACCAATCCAACCATATCAAGGACAAAATTCAATTACAGATACATAAATATATCTAGCTAAATAGCTGCACAGTGTTGAGACTCTGGGACAAATAATATCTCGTGCATTGTCGAAGTACAAATCAGTTCCAGTATTAATGCTGCACTAATAGTATTTCTAGAAATAGCCTTCCAAACAGTTCTCTTTCTACATTACTGCAATATATGATTTAAAGAACCTCACCATAAGTGATAACCTAGAGACAAAAACAGCCTATCCTGAATAAGATTTAATTGTTTTTTGAAAAAATTAAAATTAGGGGCTTAAAAACATCATGCTGAATTGTTCTTCAATAACTCAATCCTGATATAATGGAAGTGAGAACTAACAGCCTTGTTGTGATTAGGACAAGGGGCATCAAAATGAAGCATGTAAGCAGATTTTGCAACTTATTATTTCTGAGTCACAAATTACATTCCAAGTAGCATTTATCAAGAGAACAAAACAAGGAAGTAGCACTTCATGAGGAAATGCATTGAAAATAATCACAAGGCTTAAAAAGATAAATATTAACATCATCCGTGAAATGCTTAATTTGTATAATCAAACAGACCCAGTTGCTTGTTTCATTGTGCATGCTTCACTATTTGGTGTTCAGGGCAGTTCAATAAAATGTTCAGTAAAACAAAAAAAATTTGCAAGAATGACTGAGGAGCATTTCATTTTGTTTTAGAGTAATAGACTTACCCAAATCCATCCTCTGACCAGCCTGCAAGGAATATACCTTCCGCTGTAGTGAAAGCCTGTTCCTCCATACCAGTATGAATCATGGTGGCTGCCACACCGTAGGTGACCCCTGTCCACACTTCACGGGACTGCATGCAACAGTCATCCACCTTTCCATTAGGATGCATCCCATTCACAGCACCCATCCTTCCTCCTTTGACTTTCATAACATTGAAATCATAAATTTTTTGAAGAGAGCTTCGGATCTTCAATTCATCAAAAATATTTGGCAAACCAGAGGACACTGTATACCATTGCCCAGCCAGTTGATCAGCTTGGATGGATTTACTATTACTGCTTGACCCACTGTCATAGTTAAAATACGATCCGTTCCATAGTTTTGCTTCCAATACTGATTTTGCCTTCACAAATTTGCTTTTGTATCTTTCCGCAGCAGACCTGTCACCGAGTTGCAAGGCCATTGCCGCTGTAGCTTGAAGTGCAGCAACCCATAAGCAACCACAGTAAGCACTTACACCATGAACTGTCCAAGTATCATATGTTTGATCAGGAAATCCATCATTTTCAATAAGACAGTCGTTGTCCCGATCAAATTGTTCCATGTACTCCATTGCAGCACAAACAGCAGGCCATACATCAGATCCAAATGACAAATCCCCTGTTGCGGAAAAATCTCTATACACCTGAAGCACAAACTTCGGGTTCAGATCCTTCCACTTACTGGTATCATGTATATTGTATGCATTCATTTCAAGCCACGGGTCATGAGTTCCAAGATCATGAGGAATTGCTCCCTTAACCTTGCGGATTCCCCAATTTCCCTCAGCCAGAAATTTCACTTTTCTTTCATCTTCACATAAGACGGCTTTTGCAAAATCCCGCTGAATACTGAGCTCGATTTTGGGGAACAGCTCAAGAAGGGCAAAAGATGCATAAAAATGAACATCATATGTACACCACATAATATACTCCACACCTTCTAAATACAAGAACCTACCCACGTCATTAATATCATTCTCAGGATCTGAAAACTTAGAGGGGTATTCATAGTAGTCTTTGTCTCCTTCCTGAGAAATCACTGAATCATCTTCATCAGAACAACCTGTACGAGTGCTATCAGCATCACCTGTTGAACCATTCTCAGTAGTACTATCATAACCGCAAATTTTAGTTTTTTCAACTGCATCTTGTCTGCACTTCACTTTCACTTGGGTTACACTAATATCAGTGTTCTCTACCATCTCTGTAGGAGGAGGATCGCACCCAAAGTTTACAGCTGGTATTGGAGAGTCTGATGGAAAAGACACGGAGTAATGCTTTTAATGCTATATTATCCGGCACAAATGTAACAACATGAAGAAGTTGAGGAACAAGGAACATGCGAAACAATTATCTACGTTGTTCAAGTAAGAAGTTTGAATATAAAACATATATATCTATACTGCTAAGGTTTTCTCCTTGTGACATGCAATAATGCAGGATAGTAATGCATCAATAATACAAAATTCACAAATACTTGTGTTCATAAATCATAAATTTTTCTTTTTGGAAAGTACTTGTGTCATAACTAGGGCAAGATAAAGAGGAAGAACTGCTTTTTATTATGATGCTATATGAAGCCGACTCGAAACCGCCTTAAAGTTTGATCCTAGGTCTTGTTGCCTTGTTCTATAACTGAATACTTAGCCTTGGATTGTGAGATTATTTTGATGGTTAGGGTTCTTTGGATGTTAACTTATTATGATAGGTTTGCTCCTACATTTTCTAGGTTAAATGTATTCCTAACCTCAGGTTGAAAAGAAGTCTTATAAGGTTAGGCTTGCAGTTGCTTCCTAGTTCCTAGATTAGGTGTTCATTTGGAGAAATGAACTATGTTATGAACTTGATTGTAATATCCAATTTTTTTTTTTGCATTTAATATACAAAAAATTTAGCAAAAAAAAATAAAAATAGAAGTAGACTGTTATCTGCAATTTATGAATGTACAGTAACTAATTATTTTAATAAGACACATACCAATCCAAACTGTCCCTCCAGAAACCAAAAAGTAGAGTTCATTAAACAATGTAAATTTGTACCTGAAAAAGATCAGACAGATTGTTATGGAGAGGTATATAATCTCTATAAACTTTTTCTCACATAGCGAGTATAATTGTGGCAAATCACTTTGCCATATAAGCAAAGATCAAAGTAACAACGATCAATAAGAAACAAAGAAAAAGGCACAAATTAAAGAGCACATGCTTTAGGATTCACTTATGTGTGGAAAAATCAAATAGCAAAATACAGGTGTTGCATGGAGAGCTCAATGAAATGGAATTTATAGTCAATGAACACACATGGGTAATAATGTCCATGACGACATGATAGCCAACACAACACGTGTTAATTACAAATCAAACAGTTCAACCATTGCTTTACCATTCTGGTAGTCTGTCATCTCGAAGGATAGGACTTTGCCATCTCTCAATGTCTTCTTCCCACCGCTTATAATCTGATCAAAGGTTAAAATAATAGTGGCAGGTCATAATTTTTCAAATCTTGATGCCATTAAACCATATGCTATGAACAGCTGACTTAATTGATATCAAGCAGATGCAGACCATAAGTACGTACGTACTTGTTAGCGCATCATGGACCAATTTTGACGCAGCCCTTTCAGAAGTGCCATAGTATTTAGTGTACCTCCTGCAACAGCAACAGATGAAACGCCGAACAATTTCTCAATCTATGACATTAATGTACTAATGCTCAAGTAGGCATCAGATATAAAAAGTATAACAAAAGGTTGCATAAATGACCGTGTTAAGAGTTTTGATGGATGCAAAAATATTGTGGTACCCAGAAAATGTAATGTTCTATTTTGTAACACCAATAATTGAGAGCAAATGAGACATGGGTGTAATTTTATGTACTAGCTCAAAATAAAAATTTCATCCAATTCAAAAAAGAAAACTAAATGGGGGATAAAAACTTTCCACTTAAGTAAACATGCTTCTACAAACAGGATATTTACAGAGTAGCAACTTAATAGTGCAAAATTACACACCGCTGAAGAAATTCAGCAAATAACAAATGAAACCAAAAAATTATGCAGTAGAAAATTACCTCTGGTAAGATTTTCCTTTACAAAATTTAACTTTGGGGGATGACCATGCAAGAGCAAATGCAACAGTGCACTTTCCATGAGGTTCAACCCAAGCCGAAGCAGAAACTGCAGCACAACGTGTCTCTCCAGGTGATGAAGGCATGCTTGGTCCAGCATTGAAGTTATCCCTATCAAAGTGCCCATCCTTAAGACACATACAAAAGTCAATGATGAGAAAGGCATTACAGGTGATTAATTTATAAAAAAAAAACATTATTCATAGTAAGTATTGAACGAACATAAGAATCTAATTAAAGAAGCATTCTATTATCAGGTACTGTGCTAAAGGTTTCATTACTTACTAAGATAAGGCCATTAATGGTGGGGAAGAAGTGCTTGATAACATAATTAATTAAGTACAATAGAAACCATAGCAATTTGTTATCGAACAAGTACGAGTTCTAGGCAAACTAAAATTTATTACAATCCAATATAGTCATACAGAAACAGACAAATTTCTGGTTGAAGTAGCAACTTCAGAAAGGATGATATAGCAACACAATCGAATCATTACCAGTGACATTTTACCCCACATGGCTTTAGCTGTAGGAAAGCTTTCCTCGGACAGGCCAAAAGACGGTAAAACAGAAACACTAACGTTCTGAGTTTCACATGCAGCTACAGCAAAAGTAACAGGATGGTTCCCTTTTGCAGTCCTGCAAGCAGCCAAGCACCCATACATAACCATCAGAAATTGATGGGGATCAAGTTTATAATTATTTATTTATAAATTTAATGTTTTTAATTATTTATGGAATTGTTGTAATTTTAGGAGATAGACAGAAGTTTATTAGTTAGGGTAGTATTGTCTTTTAATATTTTAGGAGATAGTGGGCATGTTACTTTAATTAGTTAGGGTAATTTTGTCTTTTAATATTTTTAGGGAAATTAGGGTTTGTGTCCTAATTGAATTAGAATTTGTTTCCTATTTAAAGACTGATGTACTCTTAGATTATTATTATCGAGTGAGAATTTCTTTGGGCAATTTATCGCAGAGATAATTATTCCATCTAGGGCTAATAGGCGTGGAGTTGAAGTCCTAAACCCCTAGTGATTTATGCACAGAGCTAAATCCTAAGCTTTTCTATCTTTTAATTACAAACACTAAACTGTCCTACATCAGAAATTGTAAAACTCCCCTATCTATCAGCCACAAGATACACCTGTTCTTAGAACCATGAAAATTTTCCTACGGGATATAACTGGCATACTATATGCTCACAACTCACCAATTTGATAAAGGAAAAGATTGTATGCAAGATTGGCTGCGAAACTGCCAGGTACACCAGACCCAGTGTCAAGAGTTGAGCACATTATTTTTCTTGGCTCCAAAAGCTTTCCTACACTTCTTACATTTGGGTTCTTTTTTTTTTTTTGGTGGTGATTTGGGATTTGATTTCATTTTTACACCTGCAGACCCACTTTCATACGATTCAAAGTTAAGCAAGTGCAGATTGATCCCATCCAGCACCCTTGAATAACCAAAAGCGTAAACTAGAAATGGCTTTTTAGAGCCAATGTGAAACCATTGCATTATAGAGTCAACCATTTGAAAAAATTATGTTCACTTTGCTGGCAAATATAGCTAACTATTGTTCTTCTATTACATATAATTTCTTATTTTCAACTTTACTTTCTCTTGAGCTTTGTTCTGGTAAGTTACTTCCTTGATCCTTTAGGAATGAGGAGTTCAGATTATTGGATACTTGCCTTCAGCGTCATCTTACAAACACTGAAGGAACTCAAGGAAAATCTGAAAACCATACATCCTAACTAGTATAAAGGTTTGATAACTTACTTATGATGAAGAAGTACACCAGACACTCCATCGTCCTCACTACAAAAGGGAACAATTGAAAAGCAAAATAAGTCAAAAATCATAATAAATCGAAATGGGGTTTCATATAAACAAAGAATTCATGCAAACTAACATGAAAGGCTCATTTACATGATCTCCAGATAGGTGTGAGATTCCTCCAATTGAATTCTGTAAAAAATAAACATTAATGTCATGCTAAAACTACATTATATTTGCAGTGTAACAAGCTGTAGTAGCAATCCAAGCTTACCGCCCAAGTAAAGAGAAGGCTGACTTTTGCCCTTTCCTTCCCAGTATTCACCAACTAAAGCATAAACACAGAGCAGTCGATTAAGAAAAGAAAATGAAATATTTGTTTTATATCTCAACTAGCCCCCATAAACATTAACGAAGGTAATATATCACATGCACCTACACGTGGTACCTGATCATTATTTTATTCAAGTCCATCCAGTAATTTTCTCACATTAGTGTATTCGTTAATGTTTTAGTTAAAGGGCATGGACTTCCACATTGGATTCAAGTTACATGCAAAACATCAACCATGTGTAACAATGGATCTAACTGAGGCCCCTAGCACCTTATTCAGTTAATCTACTTCACAATGCTGATGAATCCATCTGAATTTAGTTTTTATCATCTTTCTTCTCAGAAGAGATATTAGAACTACTTGTCGACGATCAAGTTTTCCAAGTACAATTTCAACGTGCTTACTGTGTAAACAAAAACAGTAGTAGGAAGACTGCTATCTCGATAATTATGTGGTATAAAAGGCGATATTTGGCGACAAGATACTTTTAATTCCGGATCTGGCTCACCTGAAGGTAAGAGAAAAAATTATTATCGAAAAAGAAAACATTAGAGGGAGGCATGGCATCAAGAAGAATAAAACTAGAGTGATACCATCATAAACAGTCCAAGCCCTTGGAAATAATGCGTGATATGTTGAATGTTGACCACTTAAATTCCAGCCCCATGATAATATACCTTGATCAGAAGATTTCCTGTAATGATCCGGATTAAGTTCCATTAATAGAATGTGCTTCAAGTATCCACATTTCCACACTCATTTTTTACACGTAAATGTTCTTTAAGAAAATATATACTTAATGGAATTACAATTTTCTGATAATAAATATGTCCACCGATGTAGCGATATATTGCAGGAAGCATCCACATGTTGTGATATGCAGGTAGAGTGTGTGGCATCACAACGCCAAAACAATAGGTTTCCGCCAATTATAGAACATATGCTACAACTAAGTTAGGAAGTGAAATAAATCAACTTTCAGCACATATATAACCAAAGAACTATGCCATACTCAAATAAACTGTTAGTTGCACTGTTTCTCTGTATTCTTAGTACTCCAATTTAAGTTTTCTTTTGATGAACAATTTCCTTTTCAATTTTGGTGTTGCAATTAAATTTCATTCTACACTCGAATTAAGTATCCATTATCCATCAAATTTCAAGAAAACAACAATTATGCACTGACCATCAAAAGTTCAAAAGTAGTAAGAGCTCTACCGAAAGAAAACGAAAGAGAAAAAAGAACTCCATGAGTTATTCCCTTACCCCAACCCTTTGCATTGGCCTGCGGATAACACAGATGCATATTTTTTACTTCCACCACCGCGAGATATAAAAATCTGTAGTACCAAATCATTTATCAGAAAGCCATGGGTAATACTTATTGTCCACAATTGTCATACATGCACTTTATAACAATATAACAAACTTCTTGAAGTCTAGAGAAGCTAAGGAGGTCAAGAAATAGGAAAACAAAATATTGAAACTTCACAACAAGTGCGGTCTCTCCTGAATCAGCCAGCCCCGTGAATAATATAAGCTTGAGGGGATATGACTGGTTAGAGGCACAGGGTCATCCTGCTTTAGTACCTTGTTAACAACTGGCTACTAACAGCGTAGGGGTAGCAGTTGCCTGTTTACAGATATCACTTCATATTATGAAAATTACTAAAAATAACAATTACTGTGGCCAATTAATTCAGGTTGAACATATACTTGTGCTTACATACTTTTAACTACAGAAAATACCATAATACTTTTGGTAATGCATTTCAAAAAGCTAGCACCAAGCTGTATCATGTGAACACCAACAACCAATACATCGAATTCTTTTGGTGAAACTTTTACATGGAAACTTGGGCAATCTCTATTAGTTATCGACTTCTAGAGGTACAACAGGTAATTGGATATGCCAATTGGATTAGTTATTTTTATTTATATTTTGTTGGAATGTAAGATTGCAACCATTAGTTATCAACTTCTACATCCATTTTTTACCACTACATAACAAACCTCGACAATATATAACATTATAGTGACCCAAAATCGTAGGAAGAAATGTCGCCTATATATATGAATGACATATATTAAGTTTCCCATAAGGGTATGAACAGCAGATAACAAAGGGAAGGGAAGAGCTTTACAGAGAATTGATTGGCCATGATAGGAGAAGCATCACAAGTACCAGGAACAATTTGAAAATTTCTGAACTCGCCTCTAAAACCTCTAGATATGCTACCACTTCTGTGACATTGAAAAGAATGAACTTCATCAGATGCATAACATATTATATTAAAAAGTATTAAAAGTCTCCCCTTTAGAACCAACTCTTACCCCATCCCTCCCAGGGGAACCCCTAGGGATGCTGATGGCTTGCAACTTTCACGTGTGAAAGGATCAATAGGTGCTTTCTGCAAACATATAAAGTGAAGATAATTTCAAGTAGCAACTCTATCAAACTCTTGTAGTGTAGTATTTCTTAAGAGCGGAAAACAGCTTTGTTAGTTTCTTCCTCTCTTTATTTTTTTCATTTTTGGCTGGAATATAAACAAAATTGAGGAAATTCTTTCTTCTTTCGCTTCACTATTTATGGACAAGTACATAGCATAACAGAATTGAGAGAGTTACCCTTCCATGGGAGGCCTCTTCCCTTACATATGACCACATACGCATACCAAGTGGAACCTGAGGTCAATATTCAGAGTATCAGATACCAACTGAGAACCAAGAAGGTACTACATGTGGAATTTTTATTAGGATGCACAGAATCTATGAATTCTTTGAGAAAGTACATAGATTCCTTGACAGAGATGACTACCATTTTTATTGCTTCCATAAATGTAACACTAAATTCTTTAAGAATATTAGCATGGCTGTTTAATTTCCTTCTCCATGCTTGTTCTGGTGGAGCAGCGCTATCAAAATCAAGCTACAACAAAGAGTAAGAAGAACAACCAGTATGAGCACAAAAACTATGTACGGATATTGTTACTGGAAAACTACTCCATTTCTCATCAAATGCACTCCACACCAAGAGAATTTGGGTCATTTACTCTTTGACCTCAATGCAATAGTTGGATGTTTATTTAAAAGTAGAGCACAGTTAATCAATTCCTCCAAGGGAATAAATAAATAGGCAATATTTCAGTAACATAAGAGAAACATATACTCCCTCCGTTCTTTAAAATATAAGATAATTATTAAATGTTCCTTTAATTATAGTGAATATTATAAAATATCTAGACAGTACAACTCATTCCGTGCCATAATTTTAAAGATATCATATTAATTTTAAATTTAAAAATATCTCAAATTTTCAAAAGTAAACAATAATCAAATAATTTCGAGCAGAGGTAGTATCAAAAATCTTAAAAAGCAGGAGCTAAAAAATTGACCAAAAAAATTACTAACCAGTTGCAAAGTTGCCCGGTTTACATACTCTTCAGGAGGCCACGAATGCTTCCTAGAATGAAATATAAGTCCACTAACCATGTCGACTAATTATAACTAATTATTCTCAAAATGAACCAACGTTTATATCTATATCTATCTATCCATGCACCTATCCATACATAAATACACAAACTGCCTTCAACTCCAAACAAAGATTAGGTTAATCAAAGTGTACAACAAAAGCCAAGACAAAATTGTCTTCTTCTCAACGATCTTAAACTCCAATCCTCCAAAAACCAAAACTTTGAAGCTAATTCAACAACTCTATCTAAATCGCTGTAAAACTATATAAAAATTATGTCAAAATTGCATAGAATTACACATGGATTCACTGCTAAAACCTCAGGAGCTAGAGGGAGGGTTTTGCGGGTGGGAAAATAGAAAAAGTATAAGGTGAAGTAAAACTGCACAGATTCCGCCGAGAGCAGTGAATTGGTGTGCAGATACCTCGGGATTGGGGATTCTAATTGGGGGAAAGAAATGGATTTTTTTTTTGGGAAGTTGGCGGTGAAAGGAGGGGAATTCAACACAAGGAGAAAGGAGGAGACTGCAACTTGGTCTCAGCAGTAGCCAGGTGTCCGCATTTGGCGATGAGACCAAACCGTATTCCGCAACGCAGACAAACGTCAGCAATGATATATATAATATATATATATATATATATATAAATAAGTATATTTAAACGATTTATTTCAAAGCAGTTGAAAATTTTATTAATTATTTTTATAATTTATTTAATTCACAAAGATATTATTAATTTGTAATTTAAACTTTTAATATGATGGTCAAACGTATTCGCGTGGCTAAGTATATGAAATAAATTTAGTACGTTATAATAATATTATATTTGGATAATTTTATAAAAAAATTGTTTCAATTATAAATATTAAACTCCTAACTCCGTGTTTTCAAAATCATATAATCTCTTTCATTAAAAATATAAAATTATTATTAAATTTTTAAAATTAATTTAAGATATTTTTAAATTTAAAATTAATATATAATTTTTTAAATTCTAATCAATACAATAATAAAATATATATATTTAAAAATTACTACTCATTATAAAATTTATTATTTTATAACTTTAATAAAATATCTTAATTTTTAAATTTAAAAATATCATAAATTTATTTTTAAAATTCAACAATAATCTATTATATATACTAAATTGCACTGCATAACACTATTCTTTAACAAGTGGCATTCTCACAATAAAACACTTGTCTCATGCATTTAATGCCCAACAAAAAAACTACCCAAATTGCTAGCCATAAAAAATAAGGTTGTACCAATCACATGATAACAATTAATATTATATATTATTTATGTATTGTACCTGTCTTCCGAAATTGATGCCCTGAGTCATACCTTCCCAAATTGTTAACCTTTCTAACAATCACTTGATATCCATTAATATTGTAACAAATTTGAGCTAAATCATTACTCCGGTTTTTGATGTTTTATAATATTATACAATTTATAATATTATACACCACACATTATACCTTACATAAATATAAAAAAAAAAAAATTACTATCTATTACTAACCATTATATATCATTTATAGTATTATAGCACATATTATACATTAAACAAATAATTCACAAGATCACTATAAATCTAAATTGTTACTAATTTAATTGTTCAAACATAATTATTATATCCTAAAATCATTTCAAACAGATATGGTATAATATCAATCCTACACTAACATGCTTATTTAATATTTCCCAAAATCACTACAAATCTAAATTATTCTACTAATATTATTTTATTAAGGGAACAAATTCAGTACATATCTAAATTGTTCTGTTCTGTAAATCTTAACTACTAATTATATTATATCATTTATTTATACTATCAATCACACGTTAATATGTATATTTAATAATCCTCCAAATCGTTAAAAATCTTAACTACTCTTATCTTATATCAACTGTTATGATATTCAAGACAGTAAAATATAGTTAAGGAAATTTAATTTTAGTAATTTGGCAGCGGAATTTTATCTAAAGGGCTATTCACTCGTTTTTAATCTCTAATAATCTTAACTAAAATCATTGCTTTTAAAATCCCACGTTCATATCAATTGTTATGATATTATCTCCTAAAATCATTGTTTTTAAGATATTATCATTACTCTTTATCTCCTAAAATCATTGTTTTTAAGATATTATCATTACTCTTCATCTCCTAAAATCGTTGTTTTAAAGATATCTCACTCATTTATAATATTATACCACAAATTATACAGTAAACAAATAATCCACAAGATCACTATAAATCTAAATTATTACTAATTTAATTTTTTTTAAACATAATTATTATATCCTAAAATCATTTCAAACACGTGTGGTATAATATCAAAATCTAAATTCCAACGAAGACAATTTCCTTTAGTTGTTTTCTTTTCCATGACAATTAATAAGAGTCAGGGTCAATCTCTCTCGCATGTTGGACTGTATCAGTCACGTCCAGTTTTTAGCCATGGCCAATTGTATGTAACAGTATCAAGAGTTACAAGCAAGAGTGGATTGAAAATACTAATTTGTAACAAGGATGGACGAACATACAATACTACAAAGAATGTAGTTTTCAAGGAAGTTTTTCACAACTTAATGTAGAAAGGTTTGATTGTTTCTGGCTATTATCTTTTTGTTGCTCATTATTACTGTATCCCTTAACTATTTTATTATTATATCTTGTGAAAATTTTACTATAATCAATTTGACTCTTTTTAGGTAAATCTATGATTTGCATTTATAAAGTCATCTTGATCGAGCCAAATTTCAGTTGCAAAGACAAAAATAAACCAGTAAACTCTCAACCATAGCCCCTACAAAATTGTTTAGTTTTTATTACTATTTCAAATTTTCAACCATCAACTCAAAATATTGTTAATACACGTACTGAGTAGAGTTTATGTATATTCATTTGTTTGTCTGTGTATATATATATTCATGTATAACCATTGAAAAACTTTTAAATAAAAGTATAATAAGTTTGTCTTTTAAATTTTGAATGGCAGTATTTGAAATCCTATTAAAGTCCATTTCTTATGTGTTTTACTCTATTTTTTTTTGTTTTTATTTAATAAGGAGCTAAATTCTTTTATGTTATGTTAGTTTTTAGTCCTATAAACACGTCATTTTTAGCTAAGTGTAAGCCTTTTTTATGCCCGGGCAATACTATTTTCTATAGAAGAATTGTGGAAAGATAATTATTTATTTAGTTGATAGTTTATGCAATGTTGAAATCAAGTATTAAGTATGTCTTAATTCTTATATCTTACTACTGCACATATTCCTGTTGCAGCGACTGTTAAGAAGATCCTTTAATTGTTAATTTTTGTATGTGTGGATAAATTACATTTTCAGTAAACATACCTGGATTGAAAAACTAAACTTGAAGCAGCTTTATTGTGATAAACCTGGTACCTCTGATTCAATGGAAATGTGGCAATGAATTTGGTCTATGCAGTTCTTGGCAGATTGAAAATTTTATTGTCATGTTTCTCGCATTGTTTCAAGTCATTCATTGATTTTTTTATGCTTACCGCAACACAACTTTGCGCCATGCAAATCTAAATAATGTTGACAGTGCAAATGAGTTATATGAAGACATTCAGATTATGGTGACATTGCATTCAATGGAAAGACCTATGGCTTCTTTTTATGGATTATATCTCATGCTGTTTATATTTATGGCTTCTTCATCTATTGCATTCTATTATCTGGAATGTAGCTTTACATGAGTTGTTAAGTATTAGCATCCGATAAATCACTATTATCATCATTATTAATTTTTTTTACCATTCTGCTAATACTGTGAGTGCCTATACAATTGCATGGATAAAAAACTAATGAGACAATGTATTCGTTCTTTAACTATAACATTGTGTTATGTATGACACAGTTCTATACTGCTATGTTTTTTGACATGGGTTTGTACATATCGACATGAAGATCTAACATAATTATTAATGTTCATGATTTTTAGTTTATGCATGTAACACGTGATTTTCTTCAGGTTTGAGGACCTAGACACACACACACACATATGCACGCGCACGCACAAACACAAACACACTAACTACTGTTATGTAATGTTCTAGGGTTTGGTGATCAGATTAATTTTATACTTGGTCATAATTACACAACAATCTACCATCTTCTTATTATATTATAATTTATTAATTACATGTATAAATTTATTATTAACAAAATGAATAATTCCGCTGTAACGCGCGGGTTTGAATCTAGTTTTATAATTTAAAATGGAGATAGAATGGCAAAGAAAACAAAAACAAAACATATATTTTGTTCTTTATCACTTAAGCTAAACCCTGGGATAACTATCCAGGTTGGATCAAATTTTAAATTCAAAATAAATCACAATACATTAAAATTCAATATAAATTCGGGTCTCTAGTCATCGTGGAACAATACTAACATTTTTCGTTTTTCGTGTCTTCACCTCCATCCATTGAATGAATAATATTTTATTAAATTATTTTAATTTAGTGTAAATTCACCTAAATAATCATAACTTAGAGTATTTTTAATAATAACTTAAATCCTCGTATAAAAATATTAAGACCGAAATATAAATTAATATCATGAATTTTTAATCTTTTTTTATTTTGAATATTAAACTCTCAATTTTTTTAATTAAATTATTAATTTTTTTTATTTTAAAGATTGTCTTATTAATTTTTTTAATTTAAAAATTAAATTTTTAATTTAAAACATAAAGTTTTTATTTTTATAATAAATGTTGATATAGTCAAAAAGTTATAAAGTTGTTATTGGTATAAAATAAACAAGTCATAAAGTCGAAGCCATAGTCAAATAGATGGGTCAATTTTTAGGGCCGTTAGTGCATAACGGAATAAAACAATTTGTAAGTGATGACTGACGATGATGATGGCTTGAGAACTGTACATACGTACCACTGGCTGCACCATAAAAAAACAAACAATTTTAAAAGAAATAAAATAAAAAAAACACTTTACAATAATTGTTTTCTGATAGGCAGGTGGAGATGGCTATCACCACATTTTTTGGTCATACCCTATATTAAATTTCACATGGTGTCGGCTACAAATTTTTTATTAATTACAAATTATAATTTGTAACACTACTATCAAAATAGGAGATTTTTTTTTAATATTTATATAAAGTTTAATTTATTATGAATATTATATTTAATTATAATAATAAATTAAATATTATTATATTATGATTTGATTCTCGATTTTTTTTTTTTTTTTTTTTTTGTGTGATGAATGATTTCAATTTCGAGTGCACAAGAATCTAATTAAAGGGTGCAAGTTTCTTAGAAAGTTTTTGGCAAACCACCAACACAAGAATGTGACAAACATGGCCTTGGTGCCTAATTCAATTCCTGCAGGTTGTGATTTTGCCCCATCCATTTATGATGTAATTACAATGATAGGTTTACAATCAATTATTTTAGAAAAAAAAAATAGAATTAAAAACCCTTTTTGTTATCATTAATATGCTATTTGGTATTATTTCTCTCTTTGTGGAATTTGTTTTCCCATTTTGTGAGATTTTGTATTCTCCTAATTTGGAGTTAGATCTCTCGTTCTTTCTCCATTCTTGTGGGAGTTATTTTTCTCTTTTAGAGAGCTTAAATTCTCTCTATGTAAAGAATTGTTTTAGTTACGGTGATAAATAATTACAGATATGTTAATTAGATACGGGATATAATTATTTTCAATTTGTTTTTATTATAAATTATGAAAGTTTATAATTCGAATTATATTTTTGAATAGGGTGGATATCCACTTAACTCTATCATACATGTAATTAGTATCTTTCACTGAATGAATTAATCTTTGCATGTCAAAAAAATATTTACTTTGTGAAAACAGATTAATTATAGGGTTTTTTTTAGCCAACTTAAATTTAGTTTTCTACCCGAGGAACCATAATTAGATTGGTGCCAATTTTCCACCCATAGGCTGACTTCCATAAATCATTGAATATTATATATTTCTTTTATTTTAAATTATAAGATTAATATTAATTTTTAAAAAAATAATTTTAAATAATTTTAAATTCAAAATTAAAATGAATTTATTTTATTTATGTCAATATAATTATAAATATGATAAACTATCTAAAAAATACTACTAGTTATAATATTTATTATTTTAAAATTTTAAATAAATTATGTTAATTTTAAATTTAAAAATATTGATAATTAAATTTTAAAAAATTAATATTAATTTTATAACTCAAAACAAAAGGAGTATATTCAAGGGTCGGCAAAAATAAACCGAAAAGAAGCTTCACCCAATATTAAACTAATCAAGTAGAGAAAAGAGTTCAATAATACAGCTCAGACATGCTTTGGACTATGAACAGCTGCCTAGCTCAATCAACCAAGCCGCCTCAATAATTTCAACTTTTCAAGATTCCTGACCTTTGATTCTTGATGTTCAAACAAGCCTATGAATCAAAGACCCCACTTTTCTCAAAAAAGGAAGTCAAAAATAAGTAGCACTACCTCCTAATTTCCGAGAAGTCCCCATAAAGCTATAATATTTCCATATGCCAAAAAGTAGCTAGATTGACCAAGTTTTTCGTATCCCTTTTTTCTTGGGGAGACAATATGAGTGGATCTTATTACTAGTCTAAAAATCAAAGGCCTAACCTCTTCCAATCAAGAAGTTTTTGATTACTAGTACGAGGAAAAAATTAGTAATATTGATCTAAAACACCCTTGAAATATCAACAAATATATAATTTAGTGTTAAAGTTAAGTGCATTTAATGTTAATCGGTCAATTATAAGATTGGCGAAATTAAGCTGAGTTACAATAGTTTTGTGTAATGTTTGATTAAATTCAAAAAACGACGTTCATTTAATCGAAACAATATTAATATTGATTATTGATATGACTAACACTAAAATTGTTTAGGAATAATAATTAGGGATGTGTGCCGGAAGCATAATTATGAAAAATATTCGATGTAAAAATCATATAAAGAGGTACAAGGTTCTCTTTAATTTAATTATGAAAAAGAAGATTATCCACATGCCAAACTTTCCATTGCATTTTGGAGAAAGTCTTGGTCATGTAATTTGATTCCCTTTGTTTGAGCAAATTTGTCAAGCAACATATTCTTTGAGTGAATAAGCATGAGACCAAAGGAATAGATGAAAGCTAAGACATGGGTATCCCTTTAAAGTATGTCACTAATTGATGTCATATAGTAATCCAATTATGCATCGAGTAACACACGACTTCTCACTCTTCCTGGTTCCAATTAACGAGCATAAGGAGATAGATATAGAGATTGGGATTTGAATACTTAAATTATATTTTGCACTATTATTTTCACTTATATAATTTTCAAAAGAGAATTGATAAATTTATTTTATTTTCACATAATTGTACTATTTTAGGAATAAAATATAGCCCCTTTATTTCAAATTATAAAATCATTATTGATTTTTGAAAGTTAATTTGAGATATTTTCAAACTCAAAATTGACATAAATTCCTTTAATTTTAATCAATATAATGATTACTAATACTATAATATATCTTAAAAGTATTACTCATTGTAAACTTTTTTATATCCTTGAAGTTCAAATAAGTAAAAGAAATTTGTTGCACTCCTCAGGGAAAACATTTTGGGATATATAACTTCTTGAAAGGCGAAATTTGTTTATTTTCAGTTGTTTGGTTAAAGTTTCCAAAATTTGACAAAAAATAATAAAATAAAAAATCGACATTTTAATTTGTTTATTTGTTTATTTTAAGTTAGAGTGAAGGCAAAAAAAAAAAAAAAAAACAACTAGAGGGAACAAAATCATGAGAAGGTATTGATTAAGAATAAAATTTGGCAAGTGCTTCATTCTGCATTTATAGTGGTTAAAAAGTTTCTTCCTAATTTTAGCGTTTAGAGACTGAATCAATCACATTTGTTTTTAATTTTTTTCTTTTGGAGAATCATGAGGAGCCTAAGGGGAAGGGGTTGGAAAGGGGTCAGAAGGAAACTAGGGGACTTGGAGGAAACCAGGGAACTTAAAAAAAACACTTACTTTTAGTCTTTTGTGTAAAGCCGAATTCTTTATTATTAAGTTATTACCTTCAAGTCTATCTACGAATCACCCTAAAGATTGAGGAGAAACGTAAAAATAAATACATTTGTGTATTAATTGATATATAATCCCTCATTAATAGTTTTAATAATTGATATAATTAGCACATCACCATCATAGCCTATTAACAAATATTCATACAATTGTAACAATCTCAGCAAAGGGGTGGTGGCGCAGTTGGCTAGCGCGTAGGTCTCATAGCTTGCTGAGTTATCCTGAGGTCGAGAGTTCGAGCCTCTCTCACCCCATAATTTTTTTATTTTTATTTTTTAAAAAAAAAATAAAAATTCCGTCTTGTTTATTTATTTTATTTTTGTATCTATTCTGTACTTCTTGTTGAAGCAAAATCATGGATATATCAAAAGGGATTTTCTTTGGGCATTATCAGAAACGGTGACACCTGGCAATTAGAGTGTTTGATTATTGTTTTTTCCACTTTTTAAAGTACATCAAATGTGGGTATATTCATGGCCTCATGGAGTCGTGGGTGAGCCAGAGCCAGATTCAGATGACTCAGAAGAAAACTGCTGCAAAGGGCATCATTGACTTCCATGAAGTCTATTATGGGAGAATGAATATACTATCAGTCCCAAAATGAGGGTCTCATTGCAATCAGAAGTTGGCTCATTTGTTGCTAGAGGGTGCTTTAATGCACCGTAACAAGGATGCAAAACTAGGGAATAACAAAACAAAGAACTTGATAGATGTAGGCTTCTATTCAATTCTCCCCACTATCACTGCAACATAGTTTATAGTCAATTATCTCAAATATACAATGAGCTAAGGTACCTTATTGTTCAGCAAAGAGTTTCGAAATTATCAGTAATTGATCTTCATTTTGCATCTTCTTGCATGACTGACAAAAATAACAACAAAAGAACAATACCAATAAATACTAAGAGCTATGAGTGCAATGCTAGAAAAAATAAGCAAGCTGGCCTGCCTTTATAATTTTAAAAAGGTAGATATCAACAACTCACCATGCAAACACCTTTTTTTTCACTGTTTTTTTTTCCTCCCTAAAATGTATTGCAAATGTTGACTATGAAGAAACACGTGAAATCTGAGGCCACTCAATACTTTTCAAGCATTCCTTCAAAACTCTTAGCGCGAGCTGATGAAAATTAACAGTTCATGCTCAACATATAGAGTAATAATAAATTTCTTTACAACAGCATTGTTTGTTAGAAACCCCTAAAGCCAGCACATTAATGAGATTTGTCTTCATCGGACCAAGAAATTCAAGAATTACCCAAAGAGGAATAGATTGATCATAATATTCAAAATATTCCGATAATTAACCTGAATGCAGAGATCATTTGTCAAATGCCATGGATTTTTATATTAAATGTTTGGAAGAGCTGCTAGCCTACGACATAATATAGTTGCTATAGCAAGAAATTATAGTCTCTTGCAATGACTAGAAATATAAAGAAGAAGTGAAGAAGAAGATAGATTGAAAAATAGGTTTTGTATTTTCATTTATGCCCCCCTTCTTTACAATGATAGAGTTATATAATAACACCGGAAAAGTTCAGACTAATCCTACCCGTTGATTGAAAACACCTAAGAGAATTAATCCTAGCCTTCCATTTTATTTAATAATCCTCTCAATTATGAAATCCGTAACAATACCCTGCTCTTCAAATCCATCTTGTCCTCAAGGTGGATAAAAATGAAGGTACCTTACTTGAATATTCTCCTTATGAACTTCAACCATCTTCTATTTCGCGTTTATCACTTGATTATGAAGTATTGAAATTTTGGACTATTTAGATGATTCCTCAAGTAATAGAGGGAACAGATTTGCAACAAAATTGCACCTTGAGGCATCTAATAGAGTTTGATGTTCTGCGTTTACATAATCCTTATTTTTATCAAGGACCTGATTAACTAGGTAGGTAACATCTCCGGCATAATGGTTGATTGTAAAATCTGTGTGAGCAAGTTTTGGCTTGCTAAAGCGTTTGCATCCTTTACAAGTCTGGTACATCTTTTATGCGAACGTCTCATGGGTTGCCTTTGGGAACATACAGGCTTCATCGAGAAGAGCAATTATATACCCCCAGGTTTCTTCTCTATAATATCTAAAACATCCTGGTGGTCTACAAATTCTACACAACTCCAGTTGATTTCCTCTTTTGTGTATTCTTCTTGCTCCATTTTGAAGGCATGCTGATTAAAATGTTGCTGAAGCTTTTCATTAGCAAAATTAATGCAACATTGCTCAAAACTGTTACGTTTGAAGCACTCAAATCCATATATGTCCAAGACCCGAATTTGCACACGAGAATCACGATCTTGGCCAACAGATCTATTAATCTTTTCAACAAGCCAATCAAAAAGTCGAGCATAAACAGTCTTTGCCGAAGCATCACAACTTGCAATGACAACATTACAGTCAAGAGCTTTAACAATGACCCCTTCACGAGTTTGAATTGAACGTGTGCAGAGTGTTCCGAGTAAAAGATTCGCATCACATATAAAAAGATTATCAGCTATCTGCATGTGAAAATTAGCCTTCTGATCCTTTATGACAGATGAGTCGTGCTCTTTTTCAGGAGAAAATTCAATATTTCCCAGATGTAGAATCGCATCCAGAGTCCGAAATATTGCTTCTTGTTCTTCATGACTAATGCCAACGATATCCATAGCCCTTCTCGTCTTCATGTATTACTCAGCACTGCTAGCTCCATCTAGCTCATAAACCCTTACTCTGATTTAAGTAGTGGAAGTTGCGTGGATGAGCTAGCTTGTAAGTTTCTGCAACCCTTCCAGATGCACAGAGTTGATAAAAATAATGGTAATTTCTTTTGGGATCGGTTATTTGAACCATACGAGATCGTTCCAGAAGGTAAGTTCTGATGGCAGCTTCTGATATTCTACCATTTGCATCAAACTGAATCTCCGCAAACTTTTCAAAATGACTTGAATTGTCATTTCTAGCCGTTCTTGCATTACCAAAGGCCTCCAACAGTGGGTTCGATTCAAGGACTTGTTCAACTGTCTTGTCATCACTGGCAGCCCGCCCGCCAACATAAGTAAGATACTGCATAATCAATTTAATAGTCTCAGTTTTCCCAGCTCCGCTTTCTCCACTAACCAATATTGACTAGATTCCATTTTCATTTATCATTGCCCTGTAACAAGCATCTGCAACTGCAAAAAGATGTGGATTTATTTCTCCAAAAGTGGTTCCTTTATACTTCTGCATCATGTGGGTATCGTACAAATATGGCAGTCTCCGACAAGGGTTTGCAGCAGCATGACCATTAAAGTACTCATCAATGTTTTCAGTAATGGTTGCAATGCCCATGTACTCCATGGCCAAGTGTGTAATGATCAAATCCCTCCTGATATAACAACTTTTGAAAATATCCTGCCCATTGTTGTCTCGCTAACCATTTCATAACACTCCAACCCTTCCCGTAGTACGCTCCCTTTCAACATGTATATGAAAACCATCAATTTTACCCCCGTTATTATTATTCAGCAAATAATTTTCATACGTCACAACACACAAATAGGTTTCATTTTATTACAAAAAATCAAAACATTCCACTCATCGAACATATTGTCAACCTTTCTAATTACATCAGCATTATAAGATTTTGACATCTTTAGTTGTTCGTTGTCTTTCAAAATTAAATTCGGCAACTCATTAACAAGAATAGAGGTATTTAAAAATGTCACATTATCATTTTCTACAGGTACAGCCAGAAAAAGTGTGGAAGACTGCGACAAAATTAGATCATCTCGCTGTGACATATCTTCACACACTTCAAGGGCAACATCCATCTGCACTTTACAAAATCTAGAAGCTGATAAATGTTGCATTCCCCTCTCTTCATATTTCCCAATAATATTAATAGGTGTCACATTTTCTGGACTCAATTTGGGTTTTGTTGTTCCAACATGGATAATCTGACCATAATCATCGGGTGGTTCGGGGTTAGGCTCAGTAATGTATCTATGATATTTATCAATGAGTTGATTTTCGACATATAAACCCGTGTCGTGGCTGATTTATGAGATGCTTATTTGTTCAAATGAATCCACACCAGGCAAGATATGTAATGGTAGGAAAACACCACTGCCATATTTCTCAAATCTGGGTGCATTCTTGTCCAAATTTCTAGTTGGAGTTTTATCAAACACTTGGGATACGATTGCTCCTTATGTATCTTTATTATAGAAATTTTCAAATTCATCACTTGTTATGGCTAATCCCGCTAGAGATCGACATGTCCCCTTGAGTAACATACTTATCCGGTGGCTTTGGACTAAGCTCATCAACGAATTCATTTACAAGGACATGTGAACACTTTCTTATGCCTTGATAATTTGCATCCTTAACACTATGATTTGCTTTACTACCATTTATCAATTTCACATTACCAGTTGTCGAACCTTCCGACACAAGCAGAGTTGATTTTGGTGATGGTGAACAATAATTCTCCGATTCCCTTGAATTTACCATTCTCGACAATTCTTTTCCAAAAAATTCCTTACTAGTATCTAGCTTTCGTTCAGAACTTTTGTCGAACACCTTACAGACATCGTCAACGTCCTTATCATGAATCAATTGGTCACAAGTTCGATGAATCGGTATACTGTAATGAATTGGCTTAATCCAATTCATTTACTAGATCAATTCCAGCAGCAGTGAAGTAGAAATAGAAGAGAGGTGAGGAGAACAACAAGAATAAGGGGGAAGATTCAGACAGAAAAGAGAGAAATCAGAGAGGAAGAGAGAATTTGAGAGGAAGAAAGGATAGTTCATTCATTCATCATGCCCTTTTACAAAAGATATCTGAGTAATATATACTCCCTTACAATCATGATCCTACTGGAGCGAAGTAGAAAACGTGTGATGCCATGTGCTTTACTAATCAAACTAACATACTGGAATACCTCTCTGAACATGTGAAAGGAATTAACAAAATACAACATTGCCCCTCACTAAAATGATGAAAAGACTATAATGCCCTGTCCATTCCTTACATTCCCTACCCCTCAAAGACACACTTGCCCTCAAGGGTGGGGTTTGAGCACAAACTAAAAATTATTGCTGATAGCAATAAAGGACAACATGACAACTACAAAACAACTAACAAATATATTGCTTTTTCCAAATTTGCTTGCTAAAACAGTGAGCTCCTGCTTTTCCAAATATGTTTGCTGACTTGCAACCTTTTCTACATCTAACCTCAGCATAATATTTTCTCTAACGCCTGGTTC
Source organism: Hedera helix (assembly GCA_947179155.2). Classification (NCBI taxonomy): domain Eukaryota; kingdom Viridiplantae; phylum Streptophyta; class Magnoliopsida; order Apiales; family Araliaceae; genus Hedera; species Hedera helix. Next base: position 29,092,245 of record OX359281.1, read on the forward strand.
TGGTATTAAAGATTGAGTTGCAGTGGAATTAGGCTCTAACAATTTAGTGGTAGCAGATTCATCAGATTGCACAATGAGATCTTCAAGCATTCGTTCAATTGCATCAATGGAGCTCTTGACACATGTGACATAATCAGGCTTGGCATGGCCCTCCATGGGACCAGCTATGGTGTTGAACTGTCTGCGAACTTCCTCAACCATCTTCAAAGCTGCACTACCCACACTCTTTATGGTCATGGCAGAGAACCAGTAAGGAAGCATGGCACCAATGAACAAACCAGTGAAGACCTTTGGGGTCAGTATATCAATTATTGAAATTGTTTCACAACATACATTGGCACCAAACAGTGCCAATGAAACCAGAGTAACAGATCCAATAGCAAATCCTTTTCTAATGGCAGCAATGGTGTTTCCAACAGCATCAAGAGTATCAGTCCTTTCACATATTCTGTGGCTCATTCCTGCCATCTCAGCATTATCACTGGTGTTTCCAGCAGCATCAATGGCCAATCCAGTGGCAATTAAGGCTGCAAACGAGCCGAATCGATCCGGATTTTAAACTGCTCGGATTCGACTCGTAAGGTTAAATTCGTACTCGAATTCGACTCGGATTCGAATTATATTAAAAAAACTTTACTCAGATTCGGCTCGACTCGAATTTTCGTTACTCGAATTCGATTCGACTCGGATCGAATTATATTCAAACTACTCGCGAACGTCAAATTCAAACTCGAATTCGAGTCTTCACATAATAACTAGTTTTATAATACATATAATTATTAATTGAATTTATTATTTTACTTAGAAATGAAAAAATATAATTATAATTACACTTTAAATATATAAAATTAAAATTAAAATTACAAAAATAAAATAAAATAATAATTAATTATTAAAATTTTGTTTAATTGTGTATATATTATAAGAGAATGTATCGAGTATAGATTCGAATATGTATCAATCGATTATGTATCGGATCATGATTAAAAATTTGAATAGTTTGAATTCTAAACGAGTCGAGTATAACCTTATTCAGATTCTACTCGTATTTTTATTCGAACTATTTTTTGTGCTCAGATTTGAATCATATTATTAACGAATTCGAGTCTCGTTCACATTTTTTCGAGTCGAGTCCGAATCGAGCCCGAATTGTTTGGTTCGATTTGCAGCCTTAGTGGCAATGGTGCTCAGCATTCTAATCGCAGCTACAGCAATGCCATACATGGCTGCGAAGCTAAAACTAACAAAAATACTGATTGTAATGGCAAAAATAGGAATGATAACCTCATAAATGAATATTTTCATGACAAGAACCTGCACTTGTATTAAATCCAAACTTCCACCTGCAACTAATGCCTTCAGAACAACAAAGCAGTCCTCAAAACCATACTGACCCAACAACAAAATGATAACCAGAAGTTGCAAAGCCTTTTTTAAAGTTACCTGGCACCATAAACCAGTCCTAAAAAATTTCCATCGAGGCAATTCGTCAAAACTCCACCATGAATACTCCACCACCATAGGTTCCCTTACTTTCCCACATTGAGCATAACCTATATAGCGAAAAAAAACAACCCAAGGAGCACAATATATTTGGTGCTTTAAACCAATTATCATGGAATTTCTCACCACCCGGGTCGAAAACAAGGACGTCTACTTTTCCACAATAACCTGATTTTACCGTCTTCCATGCGATATGATTCCACTGAGTCATTTCAATAAACAACTTTTGCACAAAAAATGCAGCACTTGATTTTGTATCCATCATCTCAATGAAGTTTTTCCTTGGACTGCCCATTAAACTCAATTCAGCCAAGATAGAAACTAAACTATAAGAACTCATTAAGCATCTATCAGCCAACATACAAGCTAAACTTCTTTGGATATGGGGGTCTTGATCAATTGTAAGATTATAGAAGGAAGAATTAACAACACAACCCAGGAAGGAACATATTTTGATTCCGCCACCCGAATCAAAAATAAGCTTCTGCTTCCTACACTTGTTGATAGTCCTCTTCTCATAACCATAAGCAGTCGTAACTACAAACGTGGAGTGAGAAGGGGCATACATGTTCTGATCAATTTTAAGTTCTTCCTTATTATAACCAATAATTTGGAAAGCCTTGTAATCATACCGAACACCAATTCGAGTATAACCTAAGACCATGGAAGTGTACACCATTGCAATCCTAGATATCTTCACCAAAATGTGTCCCAAACAACTCAAAAAATTCAATTCATACAAAGAGTGAGCAAAACTATAACAACTCATTAAAACCCTTTCCATTAACATAAGAATTAAACTATTTTGAACATGTGAGATTGTGATGTAATCTAAAAGATGAGAAAGTAGAAATGATACCTCCACAAGGATCAAAAATAAGAGCAAAAGACTCCATTTCATCAATAGTTACTGCAGAAAAAGCATATCTACTCAATATAGTTGCAGTAAGTTTTGAGACCTTTAATATCTCCAAAAACTGGGATGGTATTAGTGACAGAAGAGCAGCCTCAATAAGAACTTTGTGAACAAGCTCAACTAATTCCTTATCTTCAGCAGAAGGTCGACATATGGCCTTCCGTTTTGCCGAATCAAGGGATGCTTCAAATTCAATAGTAACACTATTGACTTTGTCTTCTTGATGATCCTCTGTGGAACTCTGAGTGGGAACTGATTCATGTTCCCAGTCTGGCTCATCCATCTCTCTATCACCATGAAGATTAGTATGTTGAGAACTTCCACCTTCTGCCTGCTCTTTTGATGGAGGAGTGCTCTGTATCTCATTCTCCTTTGGAATCATAAAATCCTGCTTTGTCACATCTTCATAGATCTCAACACACAAGCAATCTTCAGTTTCACTAAAACCAGAAATTAATAATTTCTTTTGCACATATTCAAAAGTCTCAACATATAAACAATCTTCATCTTGATTATAACCAGAAATTAAGACCTTCCTATTTGATATACCTCTTGTATACCTTTTATCAAACACATCACCATTTCCTTGATTCACGTATGTTCCACAGTGGATAAGCTGGCGATAGTCATTGTGTGGCTTTGGACTAAGCTCCTTAACGAATTCATTTTCAAGGACATGTGAGCATTTTTTTATGCCTTGATAATTTGCCTCCTTAACAATATGATTTGCTTGACTAGTGTTTATCAATTCCACATTACCAGTTATTGAATCCTCCGGCGCAATCAGAGTTGATTTTAGTGAACAATGATACCCGGATTCCCTTGGATTGACCATACTCGACAACTCATTTCCAGAAAATTCCTTATTAGTATCTAACTTTCGTTCAGGACTTCTGTCGAACACCTTACTTGCAACAGGTAATCCAGTCAGATTTGTAGAAAATTCCACATCCGCAACATCAAGGTCATATTCAGGCTTCATTATTTCTGTAGCTACACAAAAGCAGTCCTCCGCTTCCGTATAACCACAGATAAGCACTTTTCGTTCACGCTTCGGATTGGATTTCAGGCGAGCTCGCTCGAATTCTTCATGCATAAAACTCTGTAATTCTTTCAGTGATTCCAGAATTTTCTCCAAATAATACTGGTTGTTGATGGCCATGGTCGCAGGTTCGCCGGCTCTGATACCAATTGTAATGAATTGGCTTAATCCAATTCATTTACTAGATCAATTCCAGCAGCAGTGAAGTAGAAATAGAAGAGAGGTGAGGAGAACAACAAGAATAAGGGGGAAGATTCAGACATAAAAGAGAGAAATCAGAGAGGAAGAGAGAATTTGAGAGGAAGAAAGGATAGTTCATTCATTCATCATGCCCTTTTACAAAAGATATCTGAGTAATATATACTCCCTTACAATCATGATCCTACTGGAGCGAAGTAGAAAACGTGTGATGCCATGTGCTTTACTAATCAAACTAACATACTGGAATAACTCTCTGAACATGTGAAAGGAATTAACAAAATACAACATTGCCCCTCACTAAAATGATGAAAAGACTATAATGCCCTGCCCATTCCTTACATATACTTGGATCTTCCAGTTTCGCTAGCAGGCCGTCGTGATCTCCCATCTCGTAAATAAATAAATCATCATCTGACTGGGTCTGCAGTTGGTTTTAAAAGCCCGTTTCCTTTCCAAGCTCCACAATCGCATCATCTAGATCATCATATTCTGACTTCATAATTTCCGTTGATACACATATACAGTCCTCACCTTGAGTATAACCACAAATTAGAACTCGAAGATTGATACACATATACAGTCCTCTCCTTGAGTATAACCACAAATTAGAACTCGAAGATCATGCACTGGTTCAAATTTTGAGTGAGCTTGCCTCGTATCTTCAACCAATTGATCAATCCATGTTTTCATAGAAGCTGTAAATTTCTGTGCGAATTTTTCAAAGGCAGCTTGGATGGGATCAGGTGTAGCGGGATCCCTCAATGAAAGCGCCATTGTAGCAAGAAATTATAGTCTCTTGCAATGACTCTAGAAATAAAGGGAGAAGAGAAGAAAATAGATTGAAAAATAGGTTTTGTATTTTTATTCATACCCCCTTCTTTACGATGATGGAGTTATATAATAACACTGGAAAAGTTAAGACTAATCCTACCCGTTGATTGAAAACACCTAAGAGAATTAATCCTCTAACAGTTGCTAAAGAGATTTTGACCTAATGCCACTCCAGTCCTCCCAATGTGGTAGAACCGATCCCTTCCCACACTTCATGGCAACCAACTTCACCATTATCAACACCTTCCATATTACTGTCCCACCAGCCACTATCATTTACTACTTGAACCACTCATCTTTCTTGAATATAGTACATAACACAGAGTGCAGGATCAACATTAAACAAAATTTTATTTTTCAATAATATTCTTAACAATAACTAGAAATATAGTAATGAATCTACTCAAAGTATAAATAATGACATATTAGAAACTTCATGAAACACTACGGTCTAAAAATAAAAATGCTTCATAATATGTTTTTTAGTAATTGCCCTTAAAGAATCAGAGAATATATATTGCAGTGTGCTGATATTGTTTATAGAACGATAAAAGATTCACGCACACAAAAAGCAGTTCATCTCCCGTGGCTAAAATATGCACCAAATATACTTATATTGCAATTCAATAAAATGAGACTAATATTGAAAGGGGTATCAATATTACATACTATCATCATCACAATTTCTAAAAGTACACTTCCTAACATCCAAGACTTATCAATTCATAACTCATGTGTAGTTGTAACAACAATACACATGCAATAAGAAAAAACTTATTATTCTGATTTCATTGTCCTTGTTATCAGCCTTGCATCAAAATTTTCAGGAGAAGCTCACAGAGGTCCAAGGGCCTGAAATCATAACCAACGCACATGTGTGCCAAATATAAAACTAATATATTGTTTCAGGCCAGTAATACATTATAGTTGCTCAAAAAAAAATCTATAAATCATATCGGCATTTATATCATTAGTTTACTTCTATTACAAAGCAAACAGATATATCCAACAACTTCAACGTCATTTGAAAGCAATAGCCCTAAAAATTCAAACCTTTGAAAAATTAACATTTTCAAGACAATGAGGAGAAAGCAAATAAATACATCCAACTGCTTCTGTTTCAAATTGGAAGTAGTACCCCTAGAAAATATTTCAAAATTTTGACATTTGCAAGACAATGAAAACATTGAGAAAGCAGAATCCAAAGATCATATAATTATGCATTGATATTTTGTTCCTAAAATCAGCAAACATGCTACAAGAAATAATAAAGTATGGTTAAAAGGTTCAACCATTTTGCAAGTATAGGTCCTCAATAAGGTTTGTTCAGAAATGAACTCCACAAAAATATAAATTTATTAAAAAATCAAATTCTTTTCTAAGACCTATTTAAATTTCAAAGCACGTCAATTCTTTTACAGGGTATTGCAAGAAGACGTTTCCAGAACAAGGTCAAGAGTCAAGAACTATTATGTTTGAGATGATTTGTAATATTACGATGAAAATATCGTCAAACAATTTAGAGAGAAAAGATAAACCACCACATCATGTCCATGCAAACACAAAATTTATTGAGGCTTTCCCCATACAAATTCCAATACAACAGAACACTGATGGTCCGAAAGTCAAGTTAGGGATTGACCAACAAGAAACATATCAGCATGTCATGAACCAGGTTAATCAAACACATTTATGCGCTTGTAAAAATTCTTTTTATCCCTCGTCACTTCTATCAAAATTCCACCCTATAAACATAATTCCAATATAGTATATTTCACGTTGCACATGATTTCTTTACTTGATTTACACTTCAAGTTAAAGCTCACTAAATATCTTAATGAAGCTATTGAAAGCAAATCAATAAGCAACAAAGCATGACTGGAGAATACTTAACACGTGAATCCATAATTCCAATATTCACTAAGATTGGTTAATAATTGTGTGTTAGACTGTGAATTAGAGCCAACGTGATAAATAGGAGTACTTTATAAAGGCTCGCTTTATTGTTTATACCATCTAAAAGAGGTATATTATTTCTCCAAAAAGCAAAAAAAGGATATAATAAAGTCTATAATGAATGCCACACTTCAACAGGAAGGCAACTAAGATTCACCACATCACTTTAACATACAATTGATCAAAAAGACATCTTACAAACGCAAGCTATTTTCACGATTAAGTCATTTATTTAATGGCACCTTTTCTATAGCAGAAAATAAATAAGAAAAACTTCATATTTTCGACCCAAAAAAGAGAAGAAAAGCAAAGAAATTCATCATATAAATAATCTGCATAAGAAGTGATCTAAGAAGATCAAAACTGTGTATATGGTGAATGCAAATTTATGAGCTTCAAACGCACAACTAAAACGGTGGGGGAGTAATAGTAGACATTTAATAATAAAGACAGAGAGTATGATATAACCAAAATTTACCTTCCTTTCTCATTTCCTATTCATGCCGCCTCTGGGCCCAACTTTAGAAATTGGGTGAAATCAAGCTCTCAATATAAGTATCTACTTCAAGAAAGCCATCAAACTTGTGAAGCTCAGGATCCTTGAATGTATTATCATTAGCATTGTACAATATTAAGCGCGATAAAAACAGCAGTAAAATATCACCATTATCTGAAATCCCTAATGGTTTTGAATACCAACACGTCATTGATTTATTCAAATACAGGATGGTAACCAACTTCGTCCAAGACTCTCTCACACCATACTCCTTCATTATCCAGACATCCATACGAGTTCTGCCATAATTACAAAGTATACAAAGGGATTCTCCCAAAACCCCCAAGGTCAAATCGTATTCACCTTCTCCATAACTAGGTTGCAAAACTTCCCCATACGTCTCCTTTGCTAAATCAAGAGAAATGATTATCCAAGAATTTGGAGAACCAGACCTAACATCGCGACCAGCAGCCCAATGAAGAGCTCCATTTGCAAACTTACCTGAATCATCCAACGGAATACCAAAAACAAAATCCTCAATCCTCCTCCAACAATCAGCCTTTGTGCTATAAACCTTCACCTCAGTTTCATATGCACAAGCATTACGACGAAGAACACAAAAGGTCCCAACAACTTTAAAGTCATCACTACAATCATCATAACCAAACCCATATGTTATGAAACTCCCAAATCCCATATTAATATCCGGGCTACACAATCTTCTAGATTTTCTAGTAGATGGGTTCCACAAAAATATAGAATCCTCTTCAATAGCTAAACAAACCAACCCATTACAAGAACCCACCACCCAAACTGAATTATGTGGAATTTTCATAGGATAATCAAGCTCAATAGCATCAGTACTGGGCTCATTAAACACAGAGTAAACAGAACAACTCTTGAGGTTAAAACGAGGAAGTGTGGAGCTTAAAATGAGTCTATGGTGGGTAAATTTAGTGTCTCCAATTGATTTAGTTAGGTGGGTTTTGATGAATTGAGGACTGGAAATCAAAGAGAGCCATGACTTTGAAACTGACCTGAATTGCAAGAGAGACTTCACGGGGAGCCTCGAGAGTATCTCGGAGATAATTTCTTCTGGAAGACAAGGGATTGGAACTGAATTCTGCCAGGAACTGGAGGTGGTTTCATGCGTTTTATTCTTTCCCTTCCGTTGTAGTTTCTGAGTTGGGTTTTCATCCATTGTTATGGGGTTTGTTTTTCAGAAGGAAAAATTGGGGGTGAAATGCAAACGAACGAAATGGAGATCGGAGAGTGTCGGATAGAATTGATATTTTGGATCGGGTTGTTATAAATAGACCCAACGGGTCAATTGGGTTATCAAGTTTAACCCAGAATTGAGTCGGTCATTCGATGAGTGTTCCTCTCTCTATTTCTTTTGCAAGGGACATTTAAAATGGAGTATATTTTAAAAATTATAATTAATAATTTGATTAATCACTTAAAAAAATATAATATTTATGTTTAAATTTTGAATACCCAAAATTTATTATAGTGGAACGTAAATAAAGATTTTAATTTTTTATTTTTGTATATATGTATGTGGGCCCTGCATGTCACTTGCTAGTTTTATTTATAATTTTGATCCATATCAATTTTTAGTTGGTGAATGTTAATATTTGTCAATAGCTTTTGTTTATCTTAATATTAAAAATAATCTTTTTAAAATTAATCAAAGCACTACTTACATGAAAAGAATAAGTTTCTTGTAGCTTCCTCCCAAATTTTCCTAGTCATTAGGATGAAATAAATTCTGAAAATTAAATTATAATAAAATAAGTTTTTAAAAAGAATAAAAAAATTATATGCGAAAAAACATATATAAATAATTGGGCACAAATATATTACCCTTTATATTATATATTAAAAAATGATTTAAAGAATTAAATAAATTTAACTATCACGACACGACTCATATTCTATTTTTTCTCTATTTATGCACAATTTATCCACGAAAGGAGTAAAATTCACAAAATTTGCCCCTAAAAAATAATAAAATTATGCCGACAATTTGAGGATATCGGGTTACCAAGATGAGTTATGCTCCTGTCTTGTAGATGCCAATTTGTTTTTATCTAATTACAGACCAAGGTGGTAGGGATGAGGTTGTTGTGTTCTTGTTTTGTCGGAATGATCTTTGAGATATATTTAGAGAATTGATAATTTTTTCCGTCGTGCTCACCCTTATTTTAAAAATAAATATTTCAGCGGAGTATGAGAAATTTAGAGGTCCCGACAAAAGCAACGAAATGATTAAAGCTGTGATGATGGAAAATCTAATTGTTTAGTTATTAAAAATGCAGTTTGAAAATGTTTCTACCCAATAATACTTGTAAATCCGAGATTGTGGTAATTGAAAAAATATTTTATTTTCATCCAGTAGAATAAAATTTATTTAAACTATGTTTGATAACTCAGTCCCGAGCTTAGAAATTTTATTTAAAAACACATTAGCTATTCCAAAGACGGGAAATGATTTATGTGTCAACAAATTCATGATGAAGTTAGATTGTAATTTAGATGAAACTCGATCGGATGTAATAAATTAAGACGATACCATTCTTAATTCTTATCTACTCCATGTATCCACATATATCGTTATTTGTTGTTAACATAAATTTGTCGTTATATGTAAGAAGAAAAATTAAAATGTAGTTAAAATTTGACACTTGCTCCGAGGCCTGGAATTGAGTTGCCAAACATATCAGCTAATTGTTACTGCATTCCAGTTTTTGTCATTACGGGGATTGCTTTATTATTTACAGAGAACCATGTATCAAAACCTTGCACTCCCTCCATTCTATTATAACTATTTTTGTATATTATAAAATAATTTTTGTTTGTATATATATAAAAGAATCTTAATTATAATCAAACAACTATTTTTTATTCTCTTCTTTTTTCAATAGGAGATAATAGTGTCATTTTTCTCTTAAAACTAAGCTATTAATTGTTATCCTTAATAAGTGTGTATATTCTTTTAACGACGGATAATATAGAATGGGGGGAATATTATCTAGCAATATGCCAACATGCAAGTTGTACAAAAATGTATCAGCAACTAATGAGATTACAATCAAATCAGTATGCCACAAACTTGAGAATACAAAGTTATAGAACATGTATTTTGATCCCATTTAATATTGCAGCTTCTCACGAGGATTTAATTGATTACAGTGCTCTTATTAGCATTTGCTCTTTTATCTTGAAAGAGATGTTTGGGGAGTATTCTATCCCGAGGATAAAGGTTTGTCAATATTTAGCTAGCTGTGTAGTGCTGTTAGACATGCAAAGTATCCTTCTAAACATAAATCTTGGAATGGCTGCTCTACAGAGTTTCAAGCTAAACAAGTGGATTGGGCAGAAATGCTATATGATACACCCAAGGGAGCTTTCAATTGCATGGAAAGATACTCCATATCACTGGAGATGGATATATATATATATACCAGAATCAAGGTCTCTATCTCTCTCTCCCTCCCCTCCCCGTCTACTGGATTGGATGTTCATTACTCTAATTTCTTTACAGATTTTTAGAGGTGGCTGAGCTTCTCTCTGTATGTTGGCTTGAGATTCAAGGGAAGATGGCTACGCGTATGCTGTCTCAGAAGACTACTTATGCAGCTTACCTTGTCTACAAAATTAAAGAGGAATGCTATGGATTGGATTATGCAGTAGAGTCGTTCAATTTGTTAGCGAAAGAGCAGATCAGGCAGAAAACGAGAGACCAGCACTGTGTATTTAACATCACCAAGAACTACACCTCTCCAGCACTGTGTATTTAACATCACCAAGAACTACACGTTTCCGTAGAACACAAATATTTGGATATATGGACAGACAAGTAACCCAAGAAGATGCCCGGCTTCCACAAAAGAGAACAGATGGATGGATGGAGATTGAACTTGGAGAGTTTTACAATGATCAAGGAGATGATGGTGAAGTGGAGACGGCATTAATTGAGTCCAAGGTGCTCAACTGGAAGGGTGGTCTTGTTGTCAAGGCATTGACCTTCGGCCTAAAGAGAGCATAAATTAGAGAAAATCCTAGATAGATATTTGGATGGCGTCTATTATGTCCAATGTAGTTTGTTCTTGTGGTCTTTACAGTTATAGAAACAGTAATTTTCCTGAGCCCTAGCAATGGTATACTTGAATTTCTTTTCAGACATGTATTTCTAAGTGAATTTAATCTTTGCTAGCTAGTCATGTAAGCCAATTTAACTGGTACATACAAGACTCGGCCGATAGACTATCAAGCTTGATTTGATGATGGCCAAAACTTGGTTGGTAAAACACTCCCTTTGTCATCAAAGTAGAATACTACTTCTCCGTTTCAAATTATATGAGAGATTTTCCTATACTTCTGCATATCATTGTTTGGTGTGATATTTTGACACAAGTGCGTGCAGATGATTAATCGGTGCACAATCATTGAAGAGAACCTCATATTACTATATTGAATGTGAGACGGCATTCAGTATATTACATGATTTGTCTAGCAAACTTGAGGAAAACTAGAAGAATATAGTAACTTGTGACAATTGAAAAAACCACACCTTCAAAAACTGTCGATGCTAAATCATGAAAGAAATTCTCGCATTCGCGCAGGCCTTTTAACTGCATTTGTGAAACCCTGCATAAAATGAAACAGAACAAAAATGATAAAATGTTTTACATGTCCACAACTACATTCCAGATAACCCATGGGGTTGGCCGAGTGGTTGGGCACTCTGTCCCAAAGTGGCCGTCTCGAGTGAAGGTGAAAACGCCCGAGTTCGAGCCCCAACACTTTGGAAAAACTCCTGGGCCAGCAATTTACCTTTAATTAGCCCACCCGTTGCAACAGTGATTAGTCCCTTGGTTGAAAGCTTTGGGGAAACACTGGGTCAGGACTAAAAACAAAAAACTACATTCCAGATGAGTCCTAATCCTCAAGATTTTTTATTTATTATTTTGGATGAGTACATAGGCTTTGTGGGTCTACATTATTTGGAAATGGTGGTAAGTACTGCTTGATGCCTAAAAAAAAACTATATGATGCATATAATGTTGTACTTTGTATTTGTTTAGGACTTCAAAGCAAAAGAAAAAGGAAATTAACCCTTTGTTTCATACCTCATTAAATTTAAAAAGTAAAGGACGTGAATCTCTCTCCATTGTCGCTGGAAGTTGTACAACAGTGTCGGTACTTTGAGAACCTTTGCTGCTCACCTTTCTAAACCTGGTTTAAAGCATGAGATCATAATCATGAGCCAAAATCAATGACTTATAAATTAAAAAAAAAGAAGAAGCAGAGAGCAATGGAGTGCAGTCAATAACCTGCCTAGATGTACCTTACAAGGTTGTAACACATTATATTTTCTTATTACAAACAACACTTTACAAATTATAGTACACTGTACACACAGTATTCATGAAGTGATTATAGTCATGGAGCATATCTTGATCCTTGCATATTCCATGAAGAACTAATATACATGTGCCATGTGTACATATTATATATATATATATATATATATATATATATATATAGAGAGAGAGAGAGAGAGAGAGGTGGTTAGTCACTTAGCATAACCAAAGAACAATAACTCAGAATATATAATCCTGATTATACCTTTCAAAGAAATTGAAGGACCCTCTAGAAGGCTTCTTTGTATCTCCACTGGATCTAAGCTTCACATCAACTGAGGTTTTTTTACAAGATGCTGAGGTTGAGGAGTCAGGAGGTGCTGTCATTTCACATTGCCTAGGATTTGAGGGATTTCCCGTCTTCTCGGCAAATGCCCAATCAGATTTCGATGATAGAGCTCTACCACTTTTGTCCCTTGCCAAAGCTTGGTTCTCCTTGCATACATCAGTAAGATGCATAGATCTATTGATGCCAGCTTGCAGAATCTTTTGCTTTTCCACCTTTAGTGTTGGTGCATAAAATATTATTTAGGTGCTAAAAATTGAATTCACATAATCGAATACAAAGTAAACCAAGCATATGTGAAGAATTTGGAGAGGAGTAACGTCATTTATAACAAAAAAATATAGGAGATATAACAGCAGGGGGTGACAATTTTTTTTTCTTCACAAAAAAGACTTGTAACAACAAAAGAACATAAAAGAGAGAAAAAACAGTTCCTATGTCAACTGCTACCAACTATGTCAGCAGATCTAAACACAGATCATAATGCCGCCAGATAAAAGGACCTCCAGACAGACAAGGAAGAACATGAAGGGCTCAACGCACAACATTATTCAATTTCTATGACAAGCATAGGCGCAAGTTCAGGTCCAATAAACTGAAATGCTGCTAAAAGCATGCAGTTTAAGCGTATCTATTTATTTTTTCAAGTTATGTCGTATTTATGTTCAAATATATTGGTAGCACTTGACTGCTAAAGATTAGTTACCATATTCGGGCTTTTGCTTGCGAGATGTATCAGGTTTCGTGTTATGGAACTTTATTACTTTGGTGAATTGAATATTCAAACATTGACTATAATTTGCTATCTTTTCCACTAAACTCTCTGAAATTTTTATACCGACATTGTTTGCTTATTTATGCACTTATGATGTTTGTGCATCAACACACCCGTTAAGAAGAAAAATACAGACAATGCACAATTAACATTAAAAGATCATAGTACTTGAGAGTTTCACTCACTATACGCCACCGTCACCCTACAATCTAATCTAATAGTTGTCCGTACTTACGACTTGCAGGATAATTTCTAATTCACATAATCAAAAATTATCCAAACCAAATATCCATTAGTCTTTTGGTGGGTTTCCAAAGAAAACCGCAGCTTATAATATGGGATATTGTCACTTATAACGTATCAGTAATCACAGTATTAGAACATCGAAGTACACCTGCAATGCAGATTAGGAAGCACAAACATAACAAGCTCAATGTGTTTGTGTCACGATCCAATACTTTTTAACTTAACGCGTAAAATGCTTGCTATTCACTCATCCTAAATATGTCCAAGAAGCTTGAGCTGTGACTTTGTTTTAGTATGTAAAAGAGATATAATTATCCGCGTCAATGATGCATTATAATAAGAGAATAAATTTAAGTATAATAACTACTTAATAATTTTCTACGCCTACACTATTTTCAAAATGAACAGCCAACAAAATTGTCAAAGCAAATATAAATTAGTGAAAACATTAAACAAAATTCTGAAAAATTAAAGATTTGAATCCCTTACCTCGTGAACCAAGACCTGCTTCACAGCTAAAGCTAGAACAAAATGACTAGATCTGTATCCCTGATTAACATAAAGGGAAGGATTTAGCATGATAATAAACTATAATTCAAATACAAACAGCAAAACCAAAAACAATTACCTTAAAGTTTATAAGGTCACTAACTGGGGGATCAAATGAAAGCACTGAAGCATCAATAGCAACTTCCTGTCTCGGGTTACTGGGTAAAGGATCGGATTTTATGTTCTTATATGTTATGGAATAGGAAACCATTGTATTCACTAGCTGAATCAGATCCTTCTTCTCTTTATTCGACAATAAATGCAATGCCACCTGAGCAAAGACAATAACCATTTCAAACTATAGCAGACAGAAATATGGTTTGTAGCCACTTTGATGTGAGGGCGGGAGTGAGAGAGAGATAGAGACTATTTATAGTTGAAAGGTAGAATGGGTAGCAGATCAAACCTATAAAGAAGATGGAATTAGTTTTACTTTCCTTTATTCTAACAAATTCAAGGACAATAAGCATACATCGACTACATTTCTACACATCAGATACAATTTGATCAGATTTAAGTTTGTTATGGATGCTCTAAAAAAATTATAGATTAATATGTCCAAGTTTCCTCTCCATTGACAATACCAAAGCTGGCCCATCTAAGGTTTAAAAGTACATATATATATATTAAAAGTTGTTGAATGTATATGAAAATTTTCATTTAAATCAAGCTTCTTTGATGTCGATTAAATGGTTTACAAAAATGCCAGATGATCTCAAATGCAGGTGCCTGGTGATGGAGGTATGTGTCTAGGAGTTGAATTCATTTAAACGCTGATCCATATATGCAGTGATACATCCACAAAGAAACACAATCTCCTAATTCTCTTTTCACAAATAAGTAAGATCTTTTCACAAATAAGTAAGATAAGTATTCACTACAGTCGCCACAAAGAGGGGGGTGGCGTACAATAAGATTATAGCTAGACCACAGGACAAACAAAAAGGATGCCCATGAGCCACAAGGAAGTTGTACAAATTCCTTAAGCCGGAATAAGAGAAGATTCAGCATCAAAGACATTAGGCAGGACGCAGCTTGTGGTTATTGGGTGATGCCCAATCGTGGGCTGTAGTCATTGAAACAAATTCCTCTTAAAAGATGGATACTCTCTCCTCTCGTTTCCTTAGCTATTTTTTTGCCCTAAAATCAAAACAACTTTGGGATTGATTCCTCCCTGTTGAATCTTACCAAAATAAGTTTTTAAATGAACTAAACAGGGATTCTTTTCGTTGGAGATTGTTCAATTCAATTGTTAGGCCAACCCTTGCCCAGGTTGGTATAAACCGGATATTGCAGCAAGGAGCTGAGCTCACAAGACCTTTAAATGTATGGAATCAATCACACTAACGAATTGCTTATTCCATTGGATTGGTGCCTAGTGGATTTTTACTTATTCAGAAGGCAAAAAGAGGTACAAATACAAATAGTATTTTTTACATCATTGATCATTATGAAAGTAGAGATGAAAAGAAACAAAAGTGTCACCAGATGAAGACAGGATATAAGTAAATTACCGGCCTTAGAGTAGGTGGTGATAAAATATGCAATAGCAAGGAAATTGAGTCTTCCACAAAAGTTTTGGTTGATAGATGCCTTGAGATGTATGGTGATATTTTGTTGTGCCAGGAATGTAATAAGTCCACCTTTTCCATCAATGTCGATCGGTATCTGTACGTTTACAAATGACAGAAAAATAAGATGGAATCGTTTTCCGACAACAAAGATGGAGTCGAAGACAATCTTGACATACCTCTGAAATGACTTTGGCCATTCAATATTTGGTTTTTCAACTTGAGCTATCAGACCGTGTATAGAAATGGCAATAGCAGGTTGATAAACTGGAATAATAATGGAGAATTTAACTTGAATTTTTCCATAGTGTTTTGAAGTGCCAGCGTTTGAAGATGGTAGATACCTTACCTTGCAGGGACATCTTCTGTGTACGCATAATATATTGATGAATAATATCAGAAACCCCAAGACTTTGCAAGCACTTGACCTTTAAGTAGAATAAATGTAGACATATATCTAGTCAATAACAGATTCAATTAATGCTACTATTGATATTGGAATGCAATCACAAGGTGGGCAAAAGTATTTAGGCATACAGTCTTTTGCATCACTGGATCGTGATAGTGGAGCTGCAACATATTCTCGTGGATCCCATCTAAGATTAAGTCATAGTCTCCCCTGGATAGTCAGTTAACAATTTAGATAAACGACCTAGCACTGACATAATGAAAATGAAAAAAATGCCTCACTAAAATTCCCTACATACCTGTTAGAAATTACAGAGTGCAGAAATTCAAATTCATTCAACATGTTCTTGGAGCCATTAAAAGATTTCCTGTCCCGCTTCACTCTTCTCTTCTGAAAAATCTTTAGAAGAAAAGAAAATTTTGACTACAAATTAGGGATGCTGACAGTGAAATATGAAGCTGCTGAGGGATCATGCAGCTACCATTCATTACCTCTTTCCATATGTCAAAAAAACTTTTTGACGTGTCCTTCCGACCAACCACTTGAGTACTTATCTCCATCTAATAGCCAATAAAACATTTTCACCAATTAAATTCGCACAAGAAAAGTTAATAGGAAATAAACACCTAATCAAATGGTTTACAGCCCTTAATTTAATATCAGATGGTAACTTTCAGAATTCCCCTAACATTTATGGGTTCATAACTACATTTTCTGCAGACTCCAGGGTTAAAAATGTGTTGTCAGTCAAAAATACTGTCATAGTGTCAGTAAATTTTTTATAATTCAAAAAGTTTGGGCATGTGTATTTTTACCCAGGTTAATCATAGGTTGCTGAAATTAATTCCTCAAAAAGTATGTTTTTCAAATAGCTATCTCCGTATGCCTCAAAGTATCAGTTCAAATGTAATTATTGATAATTTTTTAAAAGATCTACTAGCAAAAACATTCATGACCCATCACCGAGTAGAGCTTAACACATATAAGGGAAGCAGCTTCCTTTTCCTAATATGCTCAGAGTCCTCAAGAGTGACAACTGACAAAATACAATAAAGTTTTGTTTTTTTCTTTTTCTGTTACAATATCACATTCATCCAAACACTTTCTAATCAGTTCTCAGCACACATTTTAACTACGACTTTTTCTCGAGTACAAATTGTTTCCAGTCAGAATGTACCAGTGAGTTTTCTCTAGAACTTCTAAAATCTGCATAGGAGGTTAATATTGATAGAAACAGAGTAAGCAGCAGTGTAACAAAAAAAATTAAATATTTTATTTACATTTCAGATGAGGCAATCCTGGAAAATTAATTTCCATTCTCATTAGCAAGTTATTTGTTCCTTTCCAGCACTGTCGCCACAAACAATATAAGCTACCTGATTGTGGGGACCTGCCTAACCTCTTCCTTCATCTAAAGGAATTTATTTGGTAACAAATAATATCAAAGAACGGGATTATGTCTATATCATACCACATTGAGAGTTTCCTTCTTCATGTTAAGGAACTGAAGAGTGTTCAAACATGAGCGTATGTCACATTCTGGAAAAGAAAAGGAAAAAGAAGTTCTTAAAGAAGCAAATTTTAAAGTTACATAGCAAACAAAATGTTAACAACTTATTATAATAATGCATAGAATAGCCATGCTCATTTTTTCATAAACCAGAAGTCCCACATATCCAGCACCATAAAGGGTGTTGTGAAGCTCTGAATATTCTACCTTATACATCTGGTTTCCCAGTGATTAACAAACATAAATTATTAAAACAAACTTTCAATCAGATAGTAATATATAACCAAGCTTTAAGAAGCAAAGCCACTAGAAGGTAACTACGAGCATTACTATAAATATACTTCAGTTTGTGTTAAGCTCTAACATGTCTAGTCTCAACTGCTTATAAATTAATGGTACTTGTCAGCCTACTCGACTTTACTCAATAATATGATAAAGGAGTCTCGGGTCAAACACAAGTACTTTACATGAAATTTCTTTTCAACATACTTTTTATTGAGTAAATAAATCCACTGTAAGCACCAAAAGCAGGCTAACCCAATTACTACTTGTATCATCTAACTATCAAATAAAATTATATATATATATCACATTAATGAGAGCCTAACAGTAACTGTACAAACCCAAGTGCCCCATAACTCGAACTCGATCCATGTATCTAGTGTAAAATTTTCACCAAGCTCGGCTCATTTAGCTTGCAAATCGAGCCGTCATCAAGTTAAGCTCAAGTCAATATGCAAGTTATACTGATTCATTTCAATTTTAACTTAAATGCTTTGGATGACAGTATTACTAAAATATATCATCTTGCTTGAAGTGTGCTTCAATTTCTTTGGTTTTTCCACAATTTCTGTAAGCTTGCCAGATAGGTGCGTGCAACATTACAATCCTATAAACATTAAACATCGATTTAAAGGAAAGCAATTTCTAAAGGTAATGTTACTCACCGGTATACTCTGCAAGTGCAGTAAGTGCAATTGAACTTGCCTTCATTCCTTCCTTGTTGCATATATATTTAAGCCTACAACATGTTTCAACAAACCAAGTTGAATATAGTAAAATGAGAAATAGATGATGATCTAAATATGATCTCAAGTATGGTCCAGCACCAAGATGAACCATTTGAGAGTACTGGCTTCAATGAGGTACAACAAAAATTGAGTACCTGGATCCAAATTATGTAAGGAAGAAAGGATAACAGATTGAGTTGTGCTCGTCACACCATATAGATTGTATGTACTAAGATCACATGCATAACTGACAGCTCTGGTTTCCAAAATCAGTTAACCATAAGATTCTAGTATCCTTGCTAATTTGGGGGACAGATTTTCTTTTTTTGTTTTGGTTGAGATTCAAGTATACCTAAAAGACATTTAAAGGTAGTGATACCCTATGTTACTCTGGCTCAGTGGGCCAATAGGCTCTGGCAGAGGGAGCAGCAGGATATCTTCACAATTATCACAGGAAAAATTGAAGATGTGAAAATGAAATACAATTCACGTCAATTGGTAACAAGATAAACATTGCTCTAGGGAATCTGAAATATCAATTTTAAAGAAGTGAGATCTCCTTCTCATAATGAAGTGTTTCTCTTCTGAAGTGTTGTATAAGAAATTTAACTAATAATAAACTAAGGAATTTATTATGGTAAAAAGCAAAAGATTGAAATTTTTATTTTTTATACTTCACGGAAACTTATAGGGAAAAAGAAATATTTGTTAATTTTGATCTAAAGACACATTAGTACATGCTTCAAATTTTTAATTATAGTGTCAAGTAAACGGCTCTGTTTTATCTTCTCAGTGCTCCATTAATTATGAAGTGGACTTAATTATAGATTACTCTAATGCACAATGACACTGTTTGATATTAAATAAAATTATAAAATATAAACTGCGCCAGGGTGTACAGACCATTATTAAGGCCGCCAATTATGATTTAGACCAAAACTAAGCCAGGTAACAAACAGGTTTCTAAATAATGTGGCTCCAATACAGACATTTAAAGTTAAAATCACTAGATATCACCATCCGTTACCTGCTTACAATGCGACTCACTGTAGGCTGAACGAATATATGAACCCTGCAGATACAGCAAATTGTTGTGAAAATAAAAAAACACTTCAAAAAGTTGCATTGTCTATTTGATATCCAGATAATGAACACTAAAAAATTGAGAAAGTTGCCCAATGTTGCATGCTCCATTTTATCTAATGTAGCTAATTAACTTGAGAACCCATTAGTTTCGGGTTCTACTATAATCAATCCAATCACTTCAGCAATATAATGTGCAGAAGACAATGTGGCAATTGAGTCCGAATAACCTAATCTGCCTACCCAGGTGGCATAGTAGTCAGCATCTTATAGTACGCAATATACAGGAGGAATTTGATACAATATCTGTACTGTATCTAAATGTGAGTCGTATCTTATAATATTATGAACCGTATAGGATTTACGATACAGTTTCCAGTTAGAGACAGACCTAATAAAAGTTAAAACAACACACTAAAATCTTTTTCCTTTCAGCAAAAGAGGATAAAAAGCCTTAAAATACTTTCTAGGGGTCTTATCTTCTACTAAAGACTTTGCCTCCACTTTCTTTTTCTTATGTCTCTTTCTCACATTTCTCATAGCTTTGGGGTTAAAAAAATTTCTCTCCATTTTGCAGTTTGAGGCTTAATATCACCCTCACTTTTATGCTTAAAAAGCTAAAGGCTAGTTAAATTTTTCTCTTGTTTCTGTATAGATATTACTTGAATAATATTAACCATTGATTAAGCCTCTCCCTCTAGTTTAGAGTCTTCAAACTATAACTTGAATATTTAATGTTTGCTTCTATGCTTTTTGAAATACTGTAACATTAGATTTAAGCTAAAAAACTTTATTATCCAATTACCTGAGAACTATATGTTCTGGTATGTAATTATTGTGGTTTGCATTTCTTCCCGTATCTTACAACAATACACAATTTGAGGATTTTCGAACACAATATGATTCAAGATTTGACAACGATGTTAGGTGCATTCATTGACCTAATTGCTGACTTTTAGCATATTTGCACTAAATTCCGAAATTTGACTTATTGCTATGGTCAACTCACGAATTAAGTGAAAATTGAAGTAAAACTTCAGTAAAGTAATCATTGTGCAAAAATGCAGTAAGAAACTGAATCAAAAGAACAAGGAAAAGTAAATCCCTGGTTTAAGAGGCCCCAAACACATAATCAGGAATAAAAAATATACAGAAAAGACTTTTTGACTGGGTACCTGGAATTGCCCAATTCCTGTAACTAATTATTATAAATAGAGCAGACTTTACTTTCTTCACTAGCTCTTGAAATTACGAAGCTTGTAAAGCTCTTGAACATACTCAAAAAAGTTAATGCAGTTTTCATCCAAAAAAATTAAGCACATTGGGTTCTACAGTACACTGTTGGATCCACTTGCACTAATTTTTATTTGGAATACTTAATAATCATGTCAATGACTGTAATAATAATATAACTCAATGATCACTTAAAATCACATTTTAACTCATTCTAAAGTAATAAGATAATAAACATCATGTTCCTAACAAAATAGATCTCTAGTAACCTTGACAGTTGACAACAGATGAGATTATTAATACTTATACCAGCACCAGCTTCTAATGATTAACATGGACACCAATTGAAGCATAAGACCACTCTACAAAGGAAATCGGCCGAACAATTAAAAATGATGTTGTATACGACATTTTAGCCAAGTACAGGA
The DNA here is from genome assembly GCA_947179155.2 of Hedera helix. NCBI lineage: Eukaryota > Viridiplantae > Streptophyta > Magnoliopsida > Apiales > Araliaceae > Hedera > Hedera helix. The sequence continues at coordinate 29,113,719 of OX359281.1, forward strand.
GAACTTACTTTGCCACCTGACGCAATGGCCTCAAGGCAGGAGCATATAGGTCATTACAAATGCAAATTACCTACATATCACACCCATCAATTTATAAATTAAGAGAAGCTACTAATTTATTATGCAAGACAAAGAAAATCTTACTGGTCTTAGAAGGGATGTATCCTTCCGCTTCTTTTTTGACGGCATCTTCCCAGACTTCTCCTCTTGAACTACATTTTCTTTTCCGCTATTGGATTTCCTGTCAGCTGAAACCTGCATCAAAAGATGTACCACTGTTATTCAGAAACAAAAGGCCTTCTGATGCAATGTGAAGAATACAGTATGGAGCAGGTAACTATATTAACATCAAAGACAACCATGTAATTCACTCAGCTCTTCAGATGTACCAATAATGAACCAAATAAGAAGCAACTACATGAGGACTGCCCAATTTACCATTTTCAGAATTACATCTACAGCACCCTTTCCATCACCAAGAGCTCCATCAATTTCATCAATTACCTAAATTATATTTCAGTCACTGATATCAGTATTTAGCATTTAGACCAACACGAAAGAAAAACACTGTAAAAATTGGATATGAACCCACCAAACACTTGGGCTTCGAGTCAGCCATGATTGAGTTCATCTGAACCACGTCGAGGATTTTAGCTTCAATGGTTGATGATGATCGATCATCACTAGCGTTAATCTATGCAGAATATTAATCTCAATCAGTCACAAACTAACAGATATCCAATAAAATAATTCCAAAAAATCTCTAGCCAAGAGAATGAACCAAAAAGACTGTGATAAGCATTGATAATTCGCGACAAACCAAGAAATTTGCAGTTTACTTGCAATATATTGCAGATTATGTGTTGAGTTTAACTCCAAAAATACGTACATCCTTCATCCCAATTAAAGTGACCCTCTTTTCTTTACAAATAGTTTAAGAAAGAAGGACAAGATTTGAATTTTCCTCTCATTTTACCCTTAAAAATAATGTATTGATATATGAAACAAAATAAAAAAGATGTTTAAATCTCTCTTTTCTAACTTATTAAACATAACTGTAATATAGTCAAATTGAATGATTAATGCATTGGTATGTGGAATATTGTCCTTTGTTCTGGGATATACCATAAACAAAGAGTCACATAATGGAGAGAATATTTATTAACAGAGGTAACTCTCATATGAGAATATCATATGCGTCATGTCAGGTGAATTGATATTGAGAAAATAATATTTGTCAGAACACATTACATAGTACTGTCTTCATGTATAAGAAGCAAATAACAAACCTCCACCACCCGGTATCCACAATGCCTAGCAGCTACATGTGCAAGTGTTGTTTTTCCAAGCCCTGGAGGACCACAAAGTAGAAGGATCTGCAACAGTCACGAAGTTCAGTAACTAAATAGCATTAACAGTATAAATGAAATTAAAGTGCAAACAAAGAAAAGAAGAAAAGAAGAAGGTAAACATTATGTTAACAAAAGACAATGTTAACATAAGAAGATACTAAAATATTTGTTGAAAGACTTGGACATGCAAAGAAAGTCAGTGATCTACATCTGAAGAAATTTCATCAAAAGTAACAAGAAACTTGCATGCATATCTAGAGCTTATGCACAAATCTAAAATTATAAGTCAATACAAAAAGAATAATATTATTGTTGGCTCAAAACTTATCTAAATGACACAAATATAAAAAACTGAATGGAGAAAAGGTAATAATAGAATGCAATGCAATTCAAGCTTGATATCTACAGACTGAAAGGATGCTTTCTTAAAACAAATGTTATAGCTGACCTTCTGTTCTAGTAGACCAGAACCCTTGTTATTTTTGTTCCATAACTCCTGGTTACCTTTTGAATCATTGTTTTCTTGATCCAAGTTACTATATTCTCTAAAAGTTTCTCTACCGAATTGAGGTTCTCTATTTTTCCCAAAATAATTCCTACTAGAGTTTTTCTGATGTTGAGCGACTGAAGTATGCCTTCTCAACGAAGATAAAACATCTTCTGTTGTACTTTTAATTTCAGTTCCAAAGACACAAGAATCCCATTGTTTCAACCACAAGAGGACCTGCAGATCAGCAACATGAAGAATTAAGCATTAAGAAAAATGTCATATTCCAAGTAAGCAACACCCCAGATTGAAATGACATTAATTTGTAAGTAATCCAAATAGTTACCTCACGATTTGTCTGCTCATCACTCAGAAGCTCCATAAATGAATTTGGAGCATATTTATCCACCCAAAGTTTCTCAGTCATCACTGGCACCTTGGGCAGGATTCCATCGCTTTCACATCCAAAACTTTCTTGCAAAGCCTTCAGCACCACCACAATAATCAGAGTTAAGGAAAGCTATAATGTATGGAGAACATTTATTGAGTTCTCATGAATCAACACTTAAATATTGTTTTCTTGTCCTGATCAGAAAGGGAAATTGCATTAACTACCCATCACTTCAAAACTGTACCTTTGCAACAGCATCTTGTTCAACTTTTTGCATTAGAACACTGACAGGCTCATGAATAAGACCTGCAAAGTTGATGACTAGCTGATATCAATTGCACTGGTTCTTAAAGCATTCCAACAAAATGAATTTGAATAATGGGCAATATTTAACAATCACAACAATGCAAAGGATGACATATTCTAACTTCACATCATTCTGAATGGTTGGAGAACCAAGCAACACTTACCACTACAAAATCAAGTCTTAAGTTATACTATTTGAAATTCCAAACGACAACAATGACAAACAATTCATTAGGTTTACTGTAATCGAAAAAAAATCTAAACAAGTAAAACAACTCATAAATCAAAAAGGTAATTACTTTTCAACTCCTACATTTTCCTCAGAAACAAAAAACAACAAAATAAATTAATGTAGTGAGCATTACTCTACCGTTAGAGTAGGCTTTTGTATCAAATTTCTTCATAAAATCATCCTTGTCCACCCTACTTATCTTCGCATAAACCCTCTCGCCACACGGCCCCGTCACAGGAACAAAATCACCGTCAATCTGGGAAGCATATCTTGACACAATCCTCTCCTCAGGCGGCGGCGGGGGTGATGGGGACAGTCGGGGCGGCGGCGAACAGCGAAGCCAGTCATCGTCAAGTTCAGGGTCAATTCTGATCCGTTTATTTGGGTCTTCAACAGTAGGATTCCAAGAATCTGGGTTGTTGGATTGGAAGCGCTTCTTGGCGCTGTGGGTTGGGGAAGGGAGTGTTTGGTCTGTAATTGAAATGGGTTTTTGTGCGATTGAAGTGGGTTTTGGTGGGATTGGTAGAGTGGGTTTTGGTGGGATTGGTAGAGTGGGTTTAGGAGGCTGTTGAATTTGGTTTTGGGGGTTTTGATCTTCGTCTTCGGGATAGGGGTGCTCGAAATCTTCAAAATCGTCGTGAAAGTGAGAATTGGCTTCTAGCCATTGGAGCTCTTCTGGATCAGGAATTTCCATGTCCATCTCCATATCCATTTCCATGATCGGGTAGAGCTTTGTATCTGTGAGAGTATTTGGCAGCTGCAGAAAGAATAGAGAGAAGAGGGAAATAATGTTTTGGCGGGAAATGAAGAAATAAGTGATGGTTGGCGCGGCGAACTCCTAGTACTGTTCTAATATGGACCAAGAAAAGGATGAAAAAATTTAAATTTTCTATCCACTTCTTATATTTTGAATTTTTTTATGAATAAAAGAGATTTAATAACCCAAAAAATTCTTCAACTTGTCACTTTCTTTTTATTCTAACAAACGAGTTTTTTTTTAATAAAAAAAATTTCAACTTTATTAATTGAACAAAAAATACTTTTAAAATTAATTAGAGGTAACGAAACACATGTGTCACTTTTCTTATCAAAATTTCCGTCTCAAAGTAGACGAATTTGAACAAAAACTAAATCACATAAACAAATTATATTGATTATATTATAAACACAACAAAAATAATATTTTTACTATTATAATTTTTTTTATTCTTTCTTATTCTATTTAAATTTAATTTTTTATATTCTATTCAAATTTCAATTTCAATTCTTTTTTATTTTATTGAGTGTTGTGTGATAAAATAAGTTTTTAAATAAATGAAAAACATGATATATCTTAATAATTCTATTATTTTGTTAGAATCAAATGTTAAATTACCTACTACTATTATTATTATTATTATTTTGTAATGGATAGAGTATTATTATTATTATTCAACTCAAGAAAAAAAAATAAGTCTCAATTTATTAGAATTATTAAGATATATATTTTACTTTTATTTTTCACAAAATTTTAATGTGTGGATATTATTTGACAACTTTTCGTGAATTATTAAGATTTCAGTCTAGTAATATATTTATAAATCAGAGTAAAATACAGTGAGAACAAATAGATTTAATCCAATAAAAATATTATTTTTTAATTTTTTTGATAAAAGTCAATTTGTTTAGATAGAATTTATGACGATTTGTGAAAAATAAATAATTCAATAAATTGATCGTTAAATTTTTTTATTTTAATGATCTATTTATAAATTAGAATCGAGTATAATAAAAAAAATTTATAAGATCCTCTAAATTCAAAAGACATGCGTGACGAGCATTTTTTAAGCAAGATCCTCCTTCCAAACATGGCTTTGGATTAAGGGACGTTTGGTTCACGTTAAATTAATTTATTAATTTTATAATATAATAATTTATTATATTAAAGTGATATTTATAAATATAATATTATATTAATTTTTAAAACTTTTTATTATATTCTCATATTGATTTATTGATCAATCACGTTTGTAATGTAAAAAATTATAAAAATAAAATTTAATTATAATTGATTTATTATTTTAATTTTTAATTTATTTTATTTATTGTATATAATCATATAATAATTTAGTGAGTCAAATTTAATTTTAAACATACTATAATAACATTATAATTACTATATAAATATTAAAAATTAAATAAATAAATTATAATAACTTATTATTATTACATTAAATAAACTATTATATTATATCATATTTCTATTCGGTAACCCCAACTAAATCCATTTTGTTACACGCACACGCAGAGATAGAAAGAATATCATTTTTGTCACCTGATCACCATGTCTTCCTTCCCCGAAAACACAGTAAACACATTCAAATTCCCACCACATTTCTCTCTGATCCCATCGCATTCTCTTTGTAACATAATATTTTCTGTCTGAACTCTAAATCGGTTAGGGTTAGGGTTTTGGTCCTTTTAGATAAAGAAACAGAGGAATGGGGCAACAGTCTATGATCTATGCCTTGGTGGCTCGAGGAACGGTGATCCTCGCTGAATACACGGAGTTCTCCGGGAATTTCAACACCATTGCAATTCAATGCCTTTCAAAGCTCCCCTCCACCAATAACAGGTTCACCTACAATTGTGATGGCCACACCTTCAATTACCTCGTTGAAAATGGATTTAGTATGTCATTTTTTCCCTTTTATTATTTCCCGCATTAGAGATCAGGCCTTTATTGGGTTCCTTACTGATTTACGAATTTGATCAATTTTATTTCTATCAGACTGGTGTCTATTATTGTGATTGCTAATTTGTTACATATCAATTTTTATTTTTGATTTTGTATATAATAAGGCTATATTTGTTTGCAAAAAAACATGATTGGGATTGAATATTAACCTTAATTTAATATTACTTTACAATATTTAATCATTTGGACTATTAATCTCATAAAGTCATTTAATAGCTTAAAATAATAGGGACTATTAATCCCAATTTTTTCTTGGGATTATATAATCCCACGTAAATAGTCTTGAGAAGGATAAAAAATAGTCCATGACTATTAATTTCCCGTCATGGGATAAAATAGTCTGAAGTAGTGTTAAATTAATATAAATAGTCTAATACTAAGTATGTTTTTCGCAAACAAACATTGCCTAGTAGATTTATTTTTACCTTTTTATATGCATGCGTGCCCGTTATGGTGAAGGGAGGATACAATGGAATCTTACGAAAAATAAATATTTCTTCTGGGATCTATGAGGATTTTGATTTTAGTGTTGTACATGATTTTGGGTTCTGGGTTCGTAAAACTATTTGTGGTTGAAATTTGGATATGTATTAATTGAGAGGATTCTATCATGCTTTAGTTATCATTTTCATTTCCTTTATTCTGAGTTTCGGAAAGGATGAGAAAGTATTAAAAATATCGGCAGCTGTATTAGGAAATAGAAGTTTATGTTAAATTAGGAGTTGTTACTAGGTTCTTACTGAACTTGAGAGGCAAGTAGCAGATGACATAGGGAGTGAGAAATGTATTCACGAACAAGATTACATATATATGATAAAAGTCTGTACAGATATCTAAAACTATATTAGTATATATAGTGTAAGGATACTATATTTTCCAATAGATGTTCTGTAATTTTACAACTAGTAAACAGGGACAGGATTACACAACATCCCAGGATAAACTGAGAAACAATATCTACTAGTTTTGCAAAGCATCCAATTCCCATTAAACTACCCCTATAATAGCAGAAAGAAAAAAATCAAGACTTTGTGGTGTAAGTTAGCGGCAGACGACCATGCATTGGTCCGCCTATGAGTGCATGTGGATTACAGTTCTTCCTTCGATACTTTTCTTTCACAATTTTTCTTTTTAATAATACTTATCCACAATGTATTGAAGTGTTTTGGAGTTTTGACTAAAATTTATATGTTGGATGCTGCAGCATACTGTGTTGTTGCAGTTGAGTCTGCTGGCAGGCAAATTCCCATTGCCTTTCTTGAGCGAGTTAAGGAAGAATTCAACAAAAAATATGGTGGGGGAAAGGCTGCAACTGCAGCTGCAAAAAGCTTAAATAAAGAGTTTGGGTATGTCTCTTGGTCTGACTCTGTCTTTGAAGAAATGTAACTATTCTGTTATTTTCATAGATGTCCTCAACTCCTCTCTTGCTATTGTAGTCCCAAATTGAAAGCGCAGATGCAGTATTGTGTGGATCACCCAGAAGAAATTAACAAGATTGCTAAGGTTAAAGCTCAAGTTTCTGAAGTCAAGGGAGTGATGATGGAAAATATTGAGAAGGTAAGGAGGCCTTTTCCATATTGTCTTCCAATTGTATGATAACACTTGAAACATGAATACAATTTCGATTATGCTTCATGTGCATTCTTCATTTTGATTTACTTGAATGCTTTCCATTTGGTGAAAGAAACTTCTCGTATGGACAGGTCCTTGACCGCGGAGAGAAGATCGAGTTGTTGGTGGATAAAACTGAGAATCTTCGCTCACAGGTTAGTACGAGGGAAATACGTAATTGGAGCTAATGTTCTTGGTATTATTGGTATATGTGAAGTAGTGGCTTCTTTGTTATTGAACCCCCTTTTCTCTGAATATTGGTGGGTGAAATTTTCTACCCTGATCACAGCCCTCCCCTTAGGTGCCATGCCAGAACCTTGCCACTTTACTAAAAGAGCCTTTGATATTACCCGTTCTTTAAGCCATAAGAATATTTTTGAAAATTTTGGTAGTTTTACGCCTGATGTGAGTGGCGAAAAGAATTATACTTTGATGAAATGCTTGAAATTGTCACAGAAATATTTTTTGGGGGTACTTTTATGGCCAAGGAATAAGGTCAAGGTTGCTTGTTCAAATCTCCATCCTTGGGACCAAAATTATCTGTCAAAATAACACAATATATAATGATTAAGCTTGTTTTTGCATTTGTTCCTTTGTTTTGTTTTGTTTCTTATTTTCCCCAATTTCTAATATATCTTCCTTGTAAGCATACTGATACTGAACTTGGTCTGATTCCTTTCTAAAATTTAATTCACGTGTCACGGTGTCAGGCACAAGATTTCAGGCAACAGGGAACCAAGATGAAAAGGAAGATGTGGTTCCAGAACATGAAGATCAAATTGATTGTTTTGGGTATCATCCTTGTGTTGATTCTGATTATTATTCTGTCTGTATGCCATGGCTTCAACTGTTGATTTGCACACATTTATGTGTGGTTTAGCTCTTCGTATTTGTGCCATTTATGTTCTTTGCTGCCATTCTTTATGCGGCTGATTTTGCTGCTATCCCGGGCTTCAACTTTTCAATTCCTCCCTCTTCATCGAACTTTTTTTTCTTTCTGGTTGCTTTCAGGACCAGGGAAGTTCCTGTGTTCTGAATTTTGATGTATAGTTGATATGCAGGAGACTCTTATTCTACAGTATAACCTTATTATGCATGATTCTTTTTTCTTTTGCTATCCCCTATTTTCCACCTTTCTGTTGTTCGTTGCTTTAGCTCGTTCTATAAATGTAATGGATTCTTGGGTGATTACAGAAGGAAGTCAAAAAATAAGAAAATAAAATAGGTCTCTCATTTTCAGGTCTCTCATTTTCAGTCTGAAGTAATATATATACACAGAGAAATGAATTTTCTGTCACGTTTATATAAATATAATGATGGGTCGAATATGTAAATAACAGTAGATTCAAAGTTGTATAGATGGAACCAGAAGATAAAAGGTTAGTTTCATTCGGTTTTATCCTTAATAATTTACGAAATCCTAGATTTTCAATTTGTAAGGGAGTGTTTTTTTTGAAATATAATTTTTGTAATTAGTATTATTTTTAAGTACCTAATATATTATTGAATTAATCAAAACAGAATAACGTTTAAATGTACCAAAATACAAAGGTTAACTTTCTATAAAGAAGTCAAAAAAGAAAGCTCATTCATGCCAAATCTATTAAATTTGACCACCATTAACGGGTCACAATCCATATGGGTAATAGTACTTTAAGATCCATCACATGTAATACAAATATTACTCAATATACATTGATACATCCATTCAAAGATAATGTTAATGGCGTCATTTTTTATTTTCTATTTATTACAAATAATGTCTCAAATGTTATAACTAAATAAGGCAAATAGTATTTTACGAAGTCAATCACAATAGATTTACTCTGATCAATATAATATAAATAAATACCTACATCATGAATTTGAAAGGGTTCTTGTATTATGTGTTAAAACAAAAAGGGGAAGGAGGAGTTGGAGGCTCAAATTTCGTAGGTTGAGTTCAGATTTAAGATAAATATAAATAAATGATATATGGTTACTACAAGGACATTGGGTAGCTTGTTTAAGCCTTTTTACTTGTATGAACTCCCTTCATAAGTTATCAATCCAACAATGGACAATTGCAAACTAAAGGGTATTATTATCGTGGTTCCATGTCACACAATAATGATTAAACAAAAGGCAAGCACCCAATGAAACTCTAAACATAAGCTCATGATTGATAGTCCTTTAACCATTAAACCACAAGAAATCAATCGATTTACCTATAAAGAAAGTGAACGAAAAGAATTTTAAATCTGTCAGTAAAACAAGTTTGATACACGAGCTAGTTTATATTAAATTTTTCACAAATATTTGATATTTTTTGTTGATATATTTATTAATTTTCATTGATATAATACATATATAATATTAAAAATAATTGCATATAACGAAAAATTTATATATTAACCAAAACTCATGCATGCATATATATACCTTGTTATATATATTTATTGATTAACACTATGAGAAAATTATGGAAAGTAGTTGTGTAAATGGTGTAATCATCCACCAAAAGCCAAAAAAATTGATCCACATTGGTTACAAAAATTTCAAGAATCATTTTCCGACCATTTTATACCCCCAACAATAACTTACCAGATTTTCACCCTTCAACATGTAAAAAGTACAGCCCCTGACTTGGTTCTTACAGTAATGCGATTGATACCCGTTAAGCCTCATGCTGAACTACTAATTTTGATTTTGACTTCTACCTTTCTTTGATTTATTCTTCTCCTGCATTCTCTTTTTCTTTTCTTCAGCTGTAATCCACGTGTAATTGGGAGGAATTGCAAATGGATCTTGAGTATTTTCTATCCTAATGCTGGTGGAAGAACTCGGGCGATGGTATGGGGATTTTATCCACTGAAACCAAGATGAACTCGAGGATTGATTCATTGCTGGGCTCTCTTGGTTTTCAGCAGTAGGACTTGAAGGTGGGGTTGAGAACTCATCCAATGGTTGTAACTCTTCAAACTTGGTAAAAGTCACCAAAACTCTGATGGTGGGAATTACCGGTATAGCTACCTGAACCATATAACAGGACTAGTCAGTGAGTATGTCCACCACGTAAAAGAAGAGAGATGGAAGATTAGTTGAAGATCCTTCAAGGAACAAACAAATTAAAAATAAATAAATCACCCTTCCTTGCCATTGCAAGAGCATAAGATGGCTACTATCATGTAGGATTTTACTCTAATATGATCAAAACATTAAATGACAATGGAAGCATCATCCACAAAACAATAGCCAGAAAAATAAGGTTCTAGTATTCATCATAAAGGGTACACAACTCACACCATGCTGAAAATATCTACCAGGTTTCATCTTGAAGATTCATATCCCATATAAGAAATTGGAATAATAACACAATAAAGCTAGAAAATATCAGTGCACACACTGACAATATGTATGAATTTCCATGGTGGCACATCCAAACACAAGTACATGTATCAACAAAGATGTATGGCCTTCAGATTATATTCAAGTAAATAGATTGCTTAAAGCAGCCTACAAATTTAGCTGTACAAAGCAGAGAACCTGTGCAAAAACCATCAACCAAACCATTTAAAGATCAAGAAATAAAATTTGTGAAGGACAATAAGACTTATACAGAAGTATTCATCCACAAAATTTTTAATAACTGAATATAAAACTTACTTTGACTGGAAAAGTTCCCATTGGAAGTTTTGTTGTGAGCAATTCTCTTAAGCGCCGTATAGCCTTAACTTTGTTTGCCAAAATATCAAGCAATGGAAGCAGTTCTTCAGTTCTTAAGGGAAAGCTTGGGGAAAGCCAGAGAACAGGCCTCAAGCCTTTCTTGTACTCATTCTCACGGCTTCCATCCTTGCGCTGATTTCCACCCCCAGAATTTGTGGATGAAGATGCTTTGGCATCCTCGCCTATCTGTTGTTCATCCCCCTTGGCAACAATCTCTGTGGGATGCCTCCCAGATTTACTCATCCTCCATCCAGCAAACCATCCCTTCTTGTCCTGCTTAGTCTCACCATTTCTGCAAGGACTTATGTCCTTAATGGGGATCTCCCCTTGCTCATAACAACTATGCCGGTGCCTTATCCCAATATTGTTTTCATCGCTTAAATCTGATGATTCCAACTTGAGTGCAACTTCAAGTTGTCTTCGTTCCTCCTCTGTCAGAATATCATCAAGCTCCTCACTCTCTGCTTCATTTTCATTGCAAGATGAGAATAATTCATCATCTGTCATTGCTCCTGGAACTTTTCTCGATTTAATGCTTACCACCACATTGTGCATATCATATACTTTTGCCTTCCAATGACCCACCATTTCTGTTTTCTCCTGCCGCCTCCATGTCATCTGTGGCAAAAGAACTGCCTGAGTCACATCAATGCCAGGCCTGAATATATTAGTCTGAGACATTGATGTCACTTCTTGTTGCACCTCTGCATCAGATGCTGGAGCACCAGCACCATCCAATGCATTCATCACTTCCTTATCTTTGTGAGTGATCATGCAAAGTGATCCAGGAGGGACCTTACCATCCTCAGAACCATCACCAAGGAATACGATACTTTGATCTGACCGCTGAATTTTAAAACCATCAAACCCGGCCAAAGTCATGTCAGCCCTCAGATTCGCACCCCTTTTCCAAATTTTATAAGTATCAGAAGGGGCAATCCTTGAAATGAAAGGGATGACAGAGCTCTCAAACTGAAATGTAATTTCCATGTAGAAATCCCTCATCCTTCTCATTGTTGCAACCAACCGAGGCAACCTTCTACACCATTTTGCCCATGCTATTGGCTGGCAGTGCCTAACTATAATCCTTGCAATCCCTTCTTCTCTGTTACATATCGCTTCCTGGAGTGCACCCCACCCTTGATCATTTTGAAGGCTCCAATCTGCACCTGCAAGCATAAGCATCTCTGTTGCAGTCTCATCGCCAAGCTTAACAGCCAGATGAAGAGGCGTTTCGCGGTTAGGAACATCACGATTATCAAGCACAGCAGATATGGTATCAGCATTTGCTTCCTCGGCAAGTGAAACCGATTCAGTGACAATTTCTACTGGGTCACGAAGCCGTGGAAGGCCCTCAATTATCGTCCTGAGATAGGTATAATCTTTTGTTACTACGGCTCTGTGTACAGGGCTATGGGCATACTTTGAAACATCAATTCCTGCCATGCCTAAGGAGTATCCAAAAGCCCACACTGCTCATGCAATCAAAACCCAATTCAATCATCCATATCTACCATCCATTTAAGGTCAAAACAAAAACCAGCCTTTCAAATCAAGAGTTTGTAAAGGATGACTACTGCCACAGTGTCAATCAATTTAACCTAACAAAAAACAGCAGCAATTTTATTCATTCAGACCACAAAGATGACCAAAACAAAACAGACCCAGTTCATAATTAGTCCAAATTGACAATTTTCATACAAATTTCCCCAAATTAAAGCAAACCCAGTTCAAATTACACCCAAAAGATACAAAAAATCAGCACAAAACAGACAGTTAAACTATCAGAAACAATACGGGAAATCAAATGGGGACCCAAAAGATAAATATTAACAAGTGTATAAAAATCTCACCTTTACCTTATCCTTCTTCTGGGAAGAGACCAAGATTGGAGGCAAAAAGAACTCAGCTACCGAGTCCCACCATAAATAAAAGGAAGAGATCCTTGTGATCCAATCCAGATCAGACAAACCCAAAAAACACGCATGTGGGGTGTTTAACAAAAAAAATGATAAAGAAATTGAAGGGTTTAGGAATCTGACAAAGGAAATGAAAAGTCACCAAATCAAAGCCAATGAAGGGAATACATAAAGAAAGGTAGATAAGAAGGACCCATCAAGCCAAAACTGTTTATATTGAAATGGAATCAAGCGCTCATTATTCATCAGGGATACAGAGCAAGACGAGAAGAGAGAGAAAGTAAGCGTAAGTTTTTTTTTTTTTTAATTATTATTTAAAGGACTGCAAGTAATCGGAACTCGGAAGGGGTTGATCAGGAGTCTAGACGTAAAAATAAAGTTGGAGCAGGCATAAAAATCTTGTTACAGACCCTACCTTAAAGAGAATTATTTTCTTAAAAGAAAAAAAAAATCACATATGAAAAATAACAATACAAATTTCACAAAAAAAATATAAATAACAAATTTATAACGGGTGAAAATTGATCCTAAAGGCTAAAATTTAAAATATTTAGATTGTGTTTATTTAGATCTTAATGTCTTTTAATAAACTTATATTTAAATTGATAAGAGGTAAAAATTATTTGTTAAAATTTTACTTGTCTCTTAAAATTTCTTAATCGATAAAATATAAAATAAAATCTAAATTATTAAGAGATGTCTCTTAATAAAAAAAAATTAATAATTTCTTTTATATAAATACATTCAAAAATATTATCCACTCATTTTTATTAAATTGAATATTTAAAATTATTAAATAAATTTTTATCTTTTAATATGGTTAAAATAGTAATAAGTGAATTTTATTTTTATTTATTACATATTTTTATACTTAATTATTTCTTAATTTTTAAATATTTTAATTTATTTTAAATAATTTATTTAATTTTATGTATTATTATTATTTTTATGATTATTATTTTGTAAAAAAATAAAAGATAATGACAGTTTGATAAATTCTGCAATATCTGATGGCAGGATTGTAATTTTATGCAACATCAGTTTACGCGACAGGAACGCTTTGAATGGCAAGGCGGAGAAAAACGACATCGTGTGAGGCAATTAGCAGGTTAAGCATGACCAGCGCCATGTGCGCGGTTCGTCCAGTAGCTGGGCGCCTGGGCACCAACAGAAACGACCCAATTTCGATGAAAGAGCAAGGAGGAACGTCCGCGCTATGCGTGAACAGTTTGAAGTGCATAAATTGAGCGCTTAAACGGTGACGTTTTGTTGAGCTATTGGGCAGTTTAGGACACGCAAAGGCTCTGTTGGTTGAAGCGCTAATTGGCCAGAAACAGATTTTTTTCATTAATTTGATTCCTTTGACTTTTAATCCCAATTTTGCTTAGAATTTTTATTGTAAGCTATAAATACATTATGAGATTCTTATTTTTCAGCATATTAATATAGAATAATAGATTATTAACATAGTTAGTAATATAATAAATTAGAATGAGGATTTTTAATCAGTTCTGAAGGAGATTTTAACGCGAAATAATTACACGGATTGAGGGCGTAGTTTTAGATATTGCGCTTAATACATATTTTTATCTCTAACTCTCTTTTTTAATTTTTTTAATTTGGATTTCTAGGTTTATTTTATTAATTTAATTTCTTTTTCAGTTACGGGTTAATTTTTAATTGAGATTACAATTGAACCTAATGTGTAATTTAAATTAATTTTTTTTAATTATTGATGATTATATATGGATTGTTTATCATATTTTGTGTGTTCATATACTAATTATTTGCGCAATAATTAATGAGATAATCTACATAAATTAAAAGTAGATAGGTTTAGATCCGGATATGATAACATATAAATTTGCAAATACTTTTTAAGAAGAGTAAAATAATAGTGTATAAGATCAAGATATCTATATGCCACATCTAACTTTTGAGAGTTTAATCTTAATGAGTTTATTTCAAGTTATTTTGCATAATAATATAGCAATTTAATTGAAATAAATTTTTTTATTAATTTTTAAAGAAGATTAATAAATAGTTACATATTCTCAGTTAATACTTCTATATAATTAATTGATTAAAAAGATAGTGAATAGATTTAAATGAAACATCGAGAACAATTGTGATATTAAGTATTTTTAATCTAATAATCATTGTCATTAAATTAATTTAGTTAATAATTTTAATTAGTTTTTATTTTATAATTTAATTGCGTTTGTTTAAATAAAATTAATTTAATATAAAATTAGTAATTCATTATAATTATTTTTAATTTACTATAGGTTTGACACTCGACTTAATTACTATATTATTTATTGGTCACGTATACTTGTGTGTTAATTGCTAATTAAATAAATAGTATCATTAAGAGACAATTAACTTTTTTAGTTATAAAACATTTTTTTTTGTTTTAGATGTTATTTCACTCAGATGATCTAATCTTTTAAGATATACTAACTATTCAGATTTTAATTATTCAGTTTTATCAAACATAATCTTAGTCATACTAAAGATATTAATAAGAAATAGAGGGACTAGTTGTAATACTTGTTACACATCGGTTAATATGAGATATTTAGATGTGTATATAATAACTCAAGCTGTTGTCATTAATACCTTCGGTCATGACCTTTTTAAGTGAGTTTGTGGTGGGTTAAGATGATCCAAGAAAAAATTATTGAGATAGCAGATTGAACCTTATTCTGTTATGATTTTATTTAGACTCGAGATTTGACTTGAGTGGTTACATTTGGTATCAGAGCCGACTTTCAAAAGCCCAGATCTGGTCGTTCGATCAGTTGTCGAAAGTGGGGAGATGACTAGAGATGTAAAGTTTATAGGTCTTGTGTGGTTATGTGTTTGGCTTGACGGGAACGTCATGTATAAGTGGGATAATTTGTAACACCCTAGTCTCACATCGGTTAACACGAGTCATGACCTTTTGGGTGAGCTTGTGGTGGACTAAGATGACCCAAGAAAATATTATTGAGACAACGGATTGGGTTTTATTCTGCTGTGATTTGATTCAGACTCAAAATTTGACCCAAGTGGTTACAATAGCTTTTCCATGTCTCTTATTTTATTTTATTTTATTTTCTTATTTTATGACTTATGAGTCTTATATTTGGAGTTTTAAATTCACATGTTTTTATTACGTTATTATATACTCTCAATTATTTTTTATCTGTCTTTTTATAGAGTAAAATTTATTCTTTTTTATTTATCGTTTGTATATTTTAAGAAAGTATTATGAGTTAGTTTATTATATTATCCCTATATTAAATATTAAGTTATTTCTCTTTTGTCTTTTTAATGATTTTTTAAGAGTGCTATTGATATTTATATATAATTTGATCAACTAAATAAAATATTTATTATATTTATTATTTTTTGTATTTTCACTTAAAACGTCAATTAAAAAAAATAAAGAAAGTATTAATTACACAAGAATCATCACGATAAAAGATAATAACACATGTAAATTTGAGACCCATATATTACTCTTTTTTCCTTTAATGGTCAAGTTTGCCTTACACATTACTAATTTAAAATGTAACTTTAAAATATTTGTGTAAATGATATATCCATCTACTTTAAAATATAAGAGGAAAGATAAAGATTGATCGAGCATTCCTCAAAAGTATCACTTTAAGTGATATATTCCTTCATTTCAATCAAGCCTCGCATAAAATGTTTTTTCTTCTTAATTGGTCATTGAGGTTTAAATAGTTTCATTATACACTTGGTTTATATAGTACTTATCAGGCTTCAAGGAAATAATACTTTTTTTTTTTTGTTTTAAATTAAAATTTTATTTTATTTTTTAGGAAGTTGAGTTTGTTATTGGGTTCTTCTCAAAAGCATTCAGAAAAAGCCTAGTGTATGTATTCATTCAATCCTATCATGGGTCTCCCTCTAATTGGGCTCAATATCAAAAAAATAAAAATTGTTATTTTTATAAGTAAAAATTAATATTTTTACAAAGTCGTTTTCACATAAGTGTGAGATCTATTTATAATTTATGTGAATTTTTTTTTGTAAAATTATAATTTTTTTTTGTAAAAATATCAATTTCATGAAGATAAAATGAAAAAAATTTAGGTATAAATCAATGGAAACTAGTGTGACAAGACACCCCAGCTGCATCATATCACAACTTTTCTGCCATTGAATTATTTGGAAAAAATTAAACCAGCCAAATATAGTCCTTAATTTTTTAGGATATTGATCCACAACCCACACCACTTGATTTTTTTACTTTTATTTTTAGATGAGTCTAACCCTATTTCTTCTTAATGTCAACAAAGGAAAAGTCAAAACTATACTACAAAAAAAAAATAACAATAATAATAATAAAGTCAAATTATATTTATGTATTAGGTGTGAAAGTAGTATATTCAACGCGTTTATATTGTCTAAAATTGTATTAAGAGGATATTTAAGATCAATTATAAACAATCAAATATGTTTATAATTAGTTTTAAGAAGCAAAAAGTGTTTGATAAACATATTTTAAAAATATTTATAATATTTTTTTATGAAAATAATCAGAAACTCTAATTTGGAACTTATGATTATTTGTCAAATCTAATATTCAGGTTTGACCGAATATATTACTAATCTATCCTTATTTATTTTAATAATTTCATCCATTATCTATTTTTGCTTCTCAAAATATTCATTTTTTGTAATTTAAACTCGAAATAAGTGATTAATAAATTTATGCCAAACATTTTTCACTTCTTTCTAGTTTCGTGCTTTTTATTTACCAAAAATAAACTAATTTTTTAAAACTAATTATAAGCAAAAGTAATAATCAAAAATCATTGATCACATTTTTTAAATAATTCCAAACATACTCTAAACACAAGCAAATATGAAAGGCTAAACATTTTTCTTCCTCCACTATTTTCTTTTGTTTCGCAGCCCGCAAACAGAGTTTTAACAATTTTGTCCATTCTACAATCAACACCAGCATCGCTTCAAGCAACCATAGCCTAAACTAATTTGGCATGTAATTAACCATGATCCAAACTAATTTTGGCATGTGGAAGGAACAAGTTGCAATTCAGTCACCATATGTGTTAATTTATCACCGGAAGGCTCGATTAAAATTATTTGATACTATTATGTTTTTAAGAAAATTAGGTTAGTTTGTAAACATTGAAACCATAAAGTTGAAATGTGTTTGATATTCAGCTATAAATCAAGAGATAACGATGACTACACAAAAGAGAGAGAAGGCAACAATATTGTCGGAGTAAATATATATTTAACGACATATTTATAATTATTAATATACATTTAGCGGCGTATTTAAAACTATTCCAGTGGTACTTATAACTTCAAATGACACTTGCTAATATGACAATATCAGTCGACCAAAACAAAGGTTAATACGTGAAGAAGGGAATGGGCACCTCCTTACAACTCGGCCTTTGATGAAGAATGAAGAGAAATGCTTTTTTTTGTTGTTGCTAAATTAAAATTGTATTAAAAAGATTAAAGGAGTACAAAAGCAAATGGGCATTCCCCAAAACTTTCATAAATAGCCATCCTAGGAAATCCGGATGGAGTACCTATACAAGGTTACTAATTAACATGTGCAAGAGTTCAATGCCAACAACATTTTTCCTAAATTTAGTAGAGCTATAAAGTCTACATCTAATGAAATTGGTTATCATACGAGCAATACATGGAACAGGCGTATCGGTAATATTGTGGACCCTTGAGTTTCTTTCTCACCAAATGAAGTAGACAACAACACTTAAAGCAAATGAGACAATAGATTTGAAGAGGAATGCTTTGTTTATGCTTGAAGAAGTTATTAGGATCAACCATGGTCTTCACTTTAACTAACCTCTCGAAATTATTCCCAAAGTATTTAGTACCCCATTGGCCTTCTCCAATTATGATTTAATAATTACAAAGGCTGGTTGTACTCCCCCCCCCCCCCAAGGGGACTCTTTTTGGTGCAGAGAGAGTAATTCACAAATTGTACGAGCAATTAAGGCAGAAAGAATGATTTTTTTGTTTTGAATTTCAACAATAATAAAGAAAGAATTGATGAGGGTGGAAGTATAAGCAAGACAGAGAATAACCGGAAGAGCTGATATTTACATCTAACACCAATTATACAGGTCCACTGAAAGTCTTTTCTGAGCGTTCTTTGGAGCATTTTAACGAACACATAAGATGCATAAAATTTTATATAAATTACAACCATCTATTCTGAGTTCAAAACAAATATACATGTGCTAGCTTCTGTAATTTTTCTCAGCTGTTTTGCTTAGCTTCTAATTGTGGGTGATTGATATTTAGCAAAATGGGAAAGTATGTTTAACATTTTTAACATGATATTTGCAGGAGCTCAGGAATTTTTAACATTTTGTATTTCGTAATATATATATATATATATATATATATAGAGAGAGAGAGAGAGAGAGAGCATATTCCTTATTTGATATACCAAACATACCCCCTTTAGCGACAGACCGTCGACGGTTTGATCCGCCGCTATAAGTTCGGTCCATCGTTATAGTTTTTAGCGATGGACCGAAACTATAGCGACGGACCGGACTGAACTTATGACAACTGACCAAATCGTCGCCTAGTCCATCGCTAAAGGGATATATTTAGTATGTCAAGTAAAGAAATATGCTCTTGATCCAGGAGCGGAGCCACCTTCACTGTTGGGAGTGTCATGGCGCCCCCTAAATTTTTAAGATCTTCAAAATTACATGTTTTACAAATTATAATTAATGTCATAATGACCTATACAAATTTTTTATATATTGAAAGAAAAATTGTAGCGAAATTTAGTATAAAATCAATCATAAATAAATTTCGAGATTTAAAAGAACGTCAGATTCTATTTTGATATATGATTGAGTTGAAATATAAGCATGAAACGTTTATTTTGTCTCTCCTTTTGCCTATATTTTGCCAAAGAGATAAAGATGAATAGAAAATATGATAATTTTTTTGTTTGCATGTTAATATATTTCTTTATACCAAATTATATCATAACACCCATGAGTTACCAACCATGGGGTGTTATGTATATATATATATATATATATATATATATATATATGTATGACAGACATAATTCGAAATTGAGTTTTTTCTCTTCTTTTTTCATTTTTTGATATAAGCACTAATTTTAATCTCACACTTAACTAGAGCTGTCTTTCGCAGTTTACAGTCTTATCCACCAATCACCCCCGCGGTAACCAACCAGTTCCTTTTATATCTATCCATATAAAAACAAATCAGATTAGAGCTACCCTCCTCAATTCCTAATACCTCTCCTAAACCCCCGTTGCTTCCGCCGCCAACCACCGCGCCACCATGCAAGCCTCCCTAATCTCTCCACCATCACCACTCCCTGCCACCATCAGCGCAATCTTCAAGAACTCAATTCCGCATTGTGTCTTTCATCCCTCCAAACGCTCACACACTTTCTCCACCCGAGCATCCTCAACGGAAACCGTCCCACCACCACCGCAAACCATCACCACCACGGACCCATCTCTCAGGCTCAACAAATACAGCTCTCGGATCACGGAACCCAAGTCTCAGGGAGGTTCTCAGGCTGTTCTGTATGGCGTTGGCCTCTCGGAAGAAGATATGCAGAAGCCCCAAATTGGCATTTCATCGGTTTGGTATGAGGGTAATACTTGTAATATGCATTTGTTGAGCTTGGCTGAAGCTGTGAAAGAAGGGGTTAAAGAGGCTGGGATGGTTGGATTTAGATTCAATACAATTGGGGTTAGTGATGCTATTTCTATGGGGACTAGAGGGATGTGTTATAGCTTGCAGTCAAGGGATTTGATTGCTGATAGTATTGAGACTGTCATGGCTGCTCAGTGGTATGATGGCAACATCTCTATCCCTGGTTGTGACAAAAATGTGAGCCCTTTTACTATATCTTAATCTCTCTCTTTTTTTTTTCTTTTTTTTTTTCTATATATTTTTTGAGTGTATGTTCTGTTTTTGTTGCTTCCATATTTTGTATGTATGCCTGGTTGTGGGGAAATGGTCTGTGTGATTGTGGACAAAATTGTGAGCTTTCTTGTAAAAATTTTGAATTTTCCTTGATGGGCATTTGTTATTTTCACCAAAGATACAAGCTTTTATGCGCCAGGTATTTACTGTTGTCTGTTCTCAAATGGGTATTTCTAGGTATATGAAGGAGACAATGTAGTTTACTTTTGTTTTCACGTGCATTTGTGTTTGAGAGCAGCGAGTAAAATGTATGTACTGGTTCCTTGTACATTTTCTCTTCTGGGAGTGTGACTTTGCTATGAAACAATAATATTATCGTATACGATTCATTTTTTATTTCCTTTTTAAACTGATTTTTCAAGAAATCTTTTTATCTCCTATCTGTCTAAAGCACTATTTTGGTTATTTTTTAGCTTAGTAATTATAGAGCATATTAGTAAAGATTCCTTAAAATCTTTCTGGTTCAAGTTCATGATTGATTCTGAATCTTCATTTTGAATGAGCATGTTTGTTTTCTCACAATTTAAACTTAGTAGCTACCACTATGAATGCTTTCCTGTTAGCTCTCTCTGTAATATTCGTTGTTCGTTCTGGTTTTATGGTAACATTGTTGTCTGAATGAGCAATATTTTATTATCTTTTATTTCAGATGCCAGGTACTATCATGGCAATGGGACGGTTGAACCGGCCGAGTATCATGATCTACGGTGGAACTATCAAGGTTAGATACAAGTACCTTTGGCTGCTGAGTTTGCAATTTTAGATGAAAATCATATATTTTTTTACATTCTCCTTGCATACACAAAAAGATATGCCATATTCTCCGCACGTTATAGAACAAAATGGCCTTCCTCTATACACAAGACAAAAAGTACCAAAAAATAAGTACATCTATAATCTCAAATCCAACTCTTCTAAAATGTATCAACCAAAGAGACTATGGACCTTCGGAAAAGTTCCTGCTAAATAAAAGAAGGCTCAGAAAGAAAAGTGAATTTGCAAAATAGACCTCTCCAATCCCCAAAGGAACGCCTATTCTGTTCATAATAGCTAGCGTAATCAATGAGGAATCATATGCGACCTCTTTCTGTGCGATTTTCGGCAATCATTCTCGTAACTCCAAAGAGCACAAACATACACCAAAGATCTTCAACCTCCTGACAACTCAAAAGCAAGTGATTCACCATTTCCTCCGTCTTCTTACACATACAATTTTTAAATAGGAAATTAGATAGGAACATCATGAAAACTGTCGAACTCGAGCATAAGCATTCTAATTTCAGCGGTTGATCAGTTTTTCTTTATATATTGTAAAAATTCAAAAATGTTGTTTTATTATATAAAATCAATTTGATAGAGGAAGATGCTATAACACCTACACACTTTTTGTTTTTCCGCCTTCAAATCTCTCTCATCGAAGTCAATGTTGATAATAGGTTTATTTTGATTGTCTTCTGTACAGCCTGGTCATTTTCAAGGTCATGTGTTCGACATAGTATCTGCTTTTCAGGTATGCATATAATTTGCTTTTCAATAGCCATTCTGCTGAACGAGTTCTTGCATTGTGCATGATTAAATTGAGTATTTCATACGGATTTACCTTTTGTGACCTGCGCTCTCCACTTATGGTTGAATTATTTTGCTCAAGAAAATTCATGCCTTTTGTGGTCTACGAGATTTTGTTTGCATTTTTTTAAGTAATAATTTATAGAGATGGCCAAAAAGGGGGTACATAATGTCTACAGAAGGCACACAAGGAACAACAAACACCCATGGTTCAATTAAAATTATTTATCCTGTTGCTGTTTATTCTGTTAAGATTCTGCAGCATAAATGTAGCTTCTTTTGATGGTCAGTTTGTCAATTTCACATGTTCAAATGATTGGCTTGACACAAGGGGAAAGTATAGTAATTAGGGGAAACTTTAGCCTTTGCCAACATATATTGACCATCAACTAGATGAAACTCTTATCGTGTTAAAATATATTGGTACAAATTGTTATTATACTTTGGTTAGCTGGCCAGCAATGCTGACCAGTTGGAATAGGATTCTGGTTCCTATCGCTCAGGAGGCTTTCAATTTTGAGGCAGTCAACATAATCATTTTTAATCTTTAGGTTTGCAGTTGGAGCGATGTTTATGTAATGAACATGCAGCACTGGTCCAACAAGCTAATTATATATAACCTGCAATGCTCTCTTGAGACAAGTTGCTAGGCAAGTAAGGAACATTTCAAAATAAACTTGGCAAATTTGTGACTGTTAAGTTGGATATGTTTTAAGACAAGATGGATTTATATATAGGAAAAAGAAACAAATACAACTTGAGTACGAGACATTTGAAGTGGATGAGTGAATTGACTAAATGGCTTCGGCATGTGAAGCAAATACTACTAACTTCACTAATGAAGCTAAGTAACACTGCCAGAAAAGGAAGAAAAAAGAGTAGAAAAGAAAAGATAACATGGGGTATATGTTCATTGCAATAGTTACAGGCTTTCAGCAATGATTTGTCGAGTTGAGCTGGTATGAAGCATACTTATTGTAGCTTATGTCTTTCTATTTCCATGTTACATCATATTATAAGCTTTCACTTATCAGCTTGTTTGAAATGTTTCTAAATGATGTACATAACTATCTGGTGGATCTTGATTGAGTAGTTTTTAACATTATTTGCTTCCCCACGGACATATTATAGACTAGTTTTTCAGAAGTTTATCTGTTCTTCTTACTTATTTGATATATTTGTCTATTACCATGCATTTGTTGCTAAAGAGAACATTACTGTCACAATTTTTTTTTAAAAAAGTATTCCTGAAGAGCACTTGGTAACTGTGAGAGATCACTCAATTTTCAGCTATCAGCTACAAATAATGCTTATCTTTATCACTATAGGTTTATGGAGAGTATGTCAGCGGCTCAATAAGTGATGAACATAGGATGAATGTAGTCCGGAATTCGTGCCCTGGAGCGGGAGCTTGTGGTGGAATGTATACAGCAAATACCATGGCTTCTGCTATTGAGGCAATGGGAATGTCTCTTCCTTACAGGTAAAATATTGTCCTTTTGTATTTGCTTAAACTGTCGTCGTTCCTTGTCTTAACTTATTATTTTCATTTTTTTTGTTCTCAAGCTCTTCTACACCTGCTGAAGACCCGTTAAAGTTGGATGAGTGCCGCTTAGCTGGAAAACATCTTCTAGATTTGATAAAAATGGACTTGAAACCACGAGACATTATCACTCCAAAATCACTGCGCAATGCAATGGTGATTGTCATGGCACTTGGAGGGTCCACCAATGCTGTTCTACATTTAATTGCTATTGCAAGGTGAGGGGTGCCTATTACGGTCTCTCCTTAAAAACAAAACTCATATGTATCTAATTAATAGCTCATGCTTAATTTCTTGGCAGGTCTGTCGGTTTACATTTAACTCTGGATGATTTTCAAAAGGTTAGCGATGAGGTTCCATTCCTTGCAGATCTTAAACCCAGTGGCAAATATGTCATGGAGGATGTACACAAGGTATGCAGCAGATTACCATTATTTTTGCAACTGATATCTGGTAATAGATTTTCACTTTTTTGTTAAACAGTAATTGTAAATGCATCCTTTTGCTTCTTAGAAGGTATTTATTTTCTTATTTTCTTGACGAAATAATTACTGATATAGATTGGAGGAACACCTGCTATCATCCGCCACCTTTTGGAGCTTGAGTTTTTAGATGGGGATTGTATGACTGGCATGTACCTCAGAAAATATGCATTATTAGTAATCTGTTTTTCAGTTGTGCTATTTCATCATTTACATAAAGCCTTTTTCCTCCTTTTCTGCCTTTTGTCCTTACTCATTCTCCATTTCAGTAACGGGGAAAACGATGGCTGAGAATGCAAAACTGTTCCCTTCTTTAGCTGAAGGTCAGGTAGGGTAGCAACTATTTTTCTTCTTCTTCTTCTTCTTCTTGATTTTTTTATGTTTTAAATTTATTACGTTTTCAACTATTTTGAGAAACATTTTTGTTTGTACCTTAGAAATATACTGATATGAGAATAAAACAATATTTTTTCTCTCGCATGACCAGGAAATAATTAGACCATTGACAAATCCCATCAAGGAAACTGGCCACATCCAAATATTATATGGAAATCTTGCACCAGATGGTTCCGTGGCAAAGATCACTGGAAAAGAAGGGTTATATTTCTCTGGTACTGTGTTTTACTCTATTTACTAAATTGATATTTCCTTCTTACATGCGAGTATTGATTCTCTCGTGATACTATATCATCTCAAATTATCAACTGTAAGTAAGAGAAAATTGTGAACATTATTTACCAGGTCCCGCTCTTGTCTTTGAAGGAGAGGAATCTATGCTAGCAGCTATTTCAGAAAATCCTATGAGCTTTAAGGTACGAATGTGATCTTATTGTGTTTGTTTATTATTTGTTTTCAGCCTGCTGCAATCAATTTGGTGTTTCTTGACCAAAATTTAAGAGTCTACCCACCGATCCAGTGGATTTGACCTTTCAGCATAGCCTGCATAAGATAGAATAACTCAATAAGTTGTCCTAGTACAATCCTTTGCATAATAAAAACTGATATCTTCCTGTTTGTTATTAGGATCTTGTTTTCACGAAAAGTTATTTGATAATATTTTCCAAAAGCTTTTATTTTACTTGAAAGCCCTACCACTGTGTAGCAGTTCTGTGTCACTGATTGTTTTGATATCCTCCCATTTTGGATTATCCTTATCCTGACATATAAATTTACACGAGGGTTCCCTTTTAAACTTTACTAGGCTTCACAATCAAACAAATGCTTTTTCCAAAAGGATGTTTCTTTAATTGGGTTAATAATCCTGTTAAGACTGTTAGCGGACTCAGCTGAAGTAACATTCTTGTTTCTACAGTTTTCTGTGATAAGCCATTGCGTTGTTTTCAGCTTATGTTTCAAAACTCTCCTCTAAATGACTAAATGCAATAAGTGGGAGCTTTCATTACCTGAGTTTTTGTTTATAATTATCACATTTCAGGGAAAAGTAGTTGTTATTAGAGGAGAGGGGCCTAAGGGAGGACCTGGCATGCCAGAAATGCTAACACCAACAAGTGCAATTATGGGAGCTGGACTTGGGAAGGTATATTGGTCATTAGTTTGTCATATGCCTGATTTCATTTCTAGCACATCTTATGGCTTGTGGGCTAATAACATGAGATTTTATAAATAAATTTTGATTCGTGTATATTTCTAACCTGATACGCTTTCATGGAAATAACATTTCTTAAGGTATAACTTTATTTGTTGCAGGAAGTTGCGCTGTTGACTGATGGAAGGTTTTCAGGAGGCTCACATGGATATGTCGTTGGCCATATATGCCCTGAAGCACAGGTGTGTTCAGTTTTGCGATATTTAGATTCCATATTTTCTTACATAATGAAACTTTATACCCCATCTCCTGAAAAGTTGACTCAAGTTCACAAAAATGTTGAAATGTATAATATCCAGATATACATGGAAATATCTGCAGGTTCATATGTAGTGTCACTACCTTCTCCCCCACTAGGAGGACACTGTCGTAAAATTAAGAAATTCAAAATTTTGAATTTGTTAGGATCATTTTCATAATCTGTCCCTTCATTAATCAATATAGTTGTCATAGTCATCATCAATACTCAACTCTCCTTCCTCCATGGATTGGCTCAACAACGAAAATGCCATTACAACTATAGAACTAAGATATATTTTGAGGGATTATCCTAACATAATCAACCGAAACAAATTCATATGTATCTGATTAGTTGATAACATATGGCTCATCTATTCTATAGTGAGTCACATTTTGCAAAATGACAAAAATCAAACCTCATATTCAATATGGAATCCTAAGTTCAATCAGATTACATGTTCTTCACTTCTGTTTCTATCCCAATCAGCGAAATTTTAAAGTCAGCAATAATCAAATTTCCAAATACCATATTGAATAAGCTATCATAGTTCTTAGGTTGCATTTCAAAATGTTTGCAGGAAGGTGGTCCAATTGGTCTTATCGAAAATGGAGACATAATCACAATTGATATTGGCAAAAAGAGGATGGATGTTCAGTTGACTGATGCAGAGCTGGAGGAGCGGAGAAAGAGATGGACTCCCCCTGCTTATAAGGCAGACAGAGGTGTTCTTTACAAGGTAAGCAGAGATCTAACTTTAAATACACGTTAATAGTAAGTTCTACCGATTACTAAAGAACTTGTTTCTCTTTTCGGACTTGCAGTACATAAAAAATGTGCAGTCAGCTTCAGATGGATGTGTGACAGATGAGTAATAAAGAGGAATCATTATCTGAAACACTATAGAGTGAATCAGCAAAAAGCTCAATTTTATGCAAGCTCGGGCGCCTAGTGTGGCTAGTATTTATCAGGGTCTCTGCTAACTTCCTAACTTTTAAGAAATGTGTTTGTTTTTTCCAGAGTAGCATCTGAGCCTAGTTCAATCTTGTGCTTCATTTGTCTTTTTCCTTTTTCTTTTTGGGTAGAGGGGGGTATTGTTCATGAGACTGATTAAATTGTACGCCCAAAGTGATTTGCCTTTTGAAAGTTTTAATGATCATTTAGCCCTCTAATTTTCACGTGCCATTTTGTGACATGCAATTTCCATATACTAAATTTTATCCCATCATAAGCACATGTTGCTTTTCAATATACTAAAATACCGAGTTAAAATTTATATAATGTCAATTTATATTGTTAGAATTGTGACATTGTGCCCCACTTGATTTGTTTTGAATTACTCAAATTGCAAAATTTTAAAATTCTTAATTGATCCAAAATTATTTAATTTTAATTAATGAAGCAATCGCTATCCTATTATGGTTCATAAGATTTCGTGTTCATTTCCTCAGCTTTTCTTCGAACATGATTTTTTGCTAATTCATTTAATATTTTTAACATGATAATAAGCCTATCCTGTAAAATACATTATTCATTTAATATTTTTAACATGATAATAAGCCTACACCTTAAAATACACAAGTGATCATAATTATTACCTCAATGATGAGCTTTTGCAATAGAAATGGGAAACAAAAGATGGTGTACAAATACATTTTCCAAATACAACAGTAACAATCTTTCATTTGGAAAAAAAAACATCTCCAAAAGTTCTGGAGACAACAACTTTAGAGAAGCCAGTCGCTAAACAGAACCCAGTGAGACCGTATTATGGAGCTATCCTTTGTGGGTCGCGAGGGAAAAGTGATGTTTTACGGATGTTGTTAAGGTTACAGAAGAGCATCACCACACGCTCCAATCCCACGCCAAATCCACCATGTGGCGGTGCACCATACCTTCAACAGACCAGTCAAAAGATCAGATATATGCAACACAGTGAATAACGAACGGCCAAGGTGAAAACAATGTTTAGGAACCAAGTGGGTGCAACAAAAGAGAGGATTCAAATATTCTCAAGTGAGTCTCATCCTTGATGGATATAATTTGTAGATATTATCATTTGATAAATAACCCAAGAAAGAACTTGACCAGGCTTTGCATATTGAAACAAGTATTTCTTACATTAATTTGTCAAAAACCCAAACTGAGCTAATGTTTTAATCACTCCCTCTGTTCCAAATTATATGATTATTATTGACTTTTGAAAGTCAATTTGAGACATTTTCAAACTGAAAATTGAGACGACTCGTTAAAAATTATAAAATAATAAAACTTACAATAACTAATACTTTTTAGATAGTTTATAATATTCATCATCGCATTAATTAAAATTAAAAGAGTATATGTCAATTTTGAGTTTAAATTTTTCTTAAGTTGACTTAAAAAAGTATCAAATCATATGTAATGAAGGGAGTATATTTAATTAGTAAGGACACTAAATTCGACTAATTGGTCAAGGCATTGTAATGAATAATTATTATGACAAATACTAGCATATAAAGGTTGAGGTATAAGATTATTAGACAGGAAAGATACCTGAATGAATCAATATAAGTAGATATTGTCTTGACATCAATCCCGCATGCTTCTGCACGTTCTGCCAAAAACTCAGGAACATGGACTCGCTGACCTCCCGAAATTATCTCCTCCCCTGTTAAAAAAGAGAGGATAAAATTAAATCAGAGCAACAATATACTTTAAAAAAGACAAGGAGACAGACTTTCCACATTTTCCAACACAATATAATGAATCAACATAGAAATCATCCTGGTGTAAACACATACTAAAGCCCATTGTAATTGACTAGTACTTGTAGCACAAGATCCACAAACGTTTATGGTGTAGCCACAAATCCAATATTAGCACATGGTTGACGGTTTATCATCAGCAAAATACAAATAATACACAGAAAAAAATAACAATAAACAGACAACCTCGACACAGAAAGGAAGAAAGAGAGCACCAAAGAAGAAACTTTTAAGCAATCCCAAAATACTTGACAATTCATGTCAGAAACTTGTAGTTTAAATAGAACTTGTTTCACATGTAAAGCAGTTCTATCAAAACAAAATGTATCCGTTGTATATGGTGATTAATCATGTAAAGATAGAAAATTTCAACTTCCAAAAAAAAATACGGAATCATAAACTCTCCAAACAATATATGATTTTGACCAAATTTCCATATCAGGAATTGGAATATTTTGTCTTATCCTGCCATCATATATTGTACTGTACAGGTCTAAAAAGCCATTCTCTACGAACATTTATTCAAAAGGAGAAGGTACAAGGATGGATGAGGACAACTAGGGATAAATTAAGAAAATGAAGACTTATAAAACTACACATAAATCTCTATCAATATTTTGTCACCAATAGGGGTGAGCAAAAAAAACGAGAAACCGAAAAAACCATAGCCAACGGAAAATTCAATAAACCGAAACTGAAATAAAAAAAGACCAAACTGCACATTTGGTTACAACAATGGTTACTAGCGAAAAACCGCACCAATATATATATATATGTACGCACATATGGCTTTTCAGTTGTTTATATAATTTTTCTTTTACTTTTTCAGATCATACATATATAACAAACTTGTGGGGAGTATTCATAACTTTTTTTATAGCATAATGTTGTTTCTAAGTTTTAATAATTTCATAGATGCATTAGTAGCAATATTAATAGTAGGTAATAGTTGTGATTTGAACTTTTAAACTCCTTTTATTATTAGCTTGTTTATTTACTTTTTTTTTATTTTTTGAATAACACCGGGAAAAAAACCCCGCAATTGCAAAATATTAACCAAAACCGTTAGTGACTGAATGGTTTGGTTAACCGCGGTTACGATTACTTCTATAATATTAACCACACTATACTATACGGTTTGGTTACAATTATATCTTGTAACTGCACCAAACCACACCAAGCACACCTCTAGTCACCATCACCACTCAAAATGTTCCATGGATGTAGTCCAAAGCACGGCAAGACACTATCACTAAGTAAAGGAAGAGAGAGATTTCTACATCTGTCCCTCATAATATAGCTAAAGAACATCTCCACAAGATCTTCCTGCCTTAGAATTACCAAAACCACTACATTTGATCTGAAGCAAACTCTCTACAACAGATAAACCCAAACTTCCTCCCCAATCCCAAATAGGTAACTTCACAAGCCTCTAATAAGCACTTTTGTCTCACTTATTTTACAGTTCTACTATTTCCTGGAATTTCTCACCCCAAAATAGAGGCAAAATTTAAAGAAAGACGTAATAAAATTATATAATTCTTCTGCATCAAACAATTGCAAGGTACAAAATTGACGTGTCGTGTTCACATGATGGAAAAGATGAGAACAAATTACCCAAAATAACATATATTGAACAAGCCAGTTCTCAAGTACAATAAACGTACAACGGTACAAGTGACGTGGAATAATTCATGCTTACCTCTAATGAAGACATCAAACGAATTACTGTATGCCCTATCATCAGGACAAGGCATTGTATAGAATGGTCGAACAGCCAAAGGATAGCGGTGAAGTATATAGAACTGAGTTCCATACCTATGATAAGTAGAAAATTTCGGTTACTTCCACTATTATCACAATATTGGAAAAGGAAACCAGTTTAAAATAAAAGTATTTGCAGAATAGGCTAGTAAATCACAAATTACTTCTCAAAAACAAGATGGCCAAGGCGTCTCTCAGTTTCTGTGTTAAGGTCCCCAAGAGGATCAACTTCAACACCTGCTTCCTGAGTAAGCAAATTTCATAAAATAAGAAACAAAAACTCTTAACAAGAGAGTCATTTGCAAATAAAATGAGCTTCAAGAGGTTTCTTGTTGACATAACTTGCCGTCATTTCAGGTATTTTATATTCTGGATACTTGGGGCCATCATTCAAGTTGTAAGTTGTCAATTTTATACTTAACGCATTAATCGCATGCAAAACAATAAAACATCACAATAAACAAGGCTGTTTGAGTATTATATCAATTACTAGCACAACAGCATTTCCCAAGGTCACTTCCATTTCAGAATGCCCACAGATCAAATGCATTTAAGCATAGCATGTCAAACAAAAGTATTCCGTATGGGACACATACAACTTAGAAAGACAATATATATATACAAGAAAAAAATGATTACATGGAGAACACCACAAAAATAAGCCTAGTACTTTGGTTGGTTAAGTGTCTTCTAGATTTAAAAAATTAATCAAAATACAAGAGGACATTAGGTTAGAGATGTTAGGAAAATTTTAATTACAGAAATAATTTTGCTAAATCTTTCACAAATCAATTATTTATCCTTCTCTCTCTCTCTTCTTTGCTTTTTTCCCGGGTGATGGGGGAGGAATGGGGATACAAGTGATATACAAAACATACCTTTAGCATCTGAACCCCTTCTTGAAAGGTAAGCCGTAAAGTATTTCGCAAGTACTGCAAAATATCAAACAATCCAAATTAGTAACGAAGCAACTATGAAGTAAAAGAAAAAAAACTTGCATCCATTATGATATTTGATTTTGTAATGCTTCAAATTTGCATAATTGTCTAACAAAAATTCCATTGAGTTAAAACCTTCAAAGGCTCAAAAGGGTATTGCTTCCCAACCGCGTCAAGCTCTTTCTGGCAATTCTCATTTAAATGGTCAAACAATGCAACAAATAAGTGATCCACAATATCCATCACCTGCACAAATGACAGCACCTTACTACCACAGCCTTTTGTATTGTTTACTAAGGTACTTAAACTAAATAAAGCAATACCTCAGAATAGTGTTTTTTAATCTCCATTTCTGCGTCAAGACCTGTAAATTCACACAAATGTCGGTGTGTAAAAGAATCTTCTGCCCTAAAAACTGGACCAACCTCAAAGACGCGCCCAAAATCACCACAAATTGACATTTGCTTATGAAGCTGAGGTGACTGTGCCAAACAAGCAGGTTGCCCTTTGTAATCCAATCTGAAAACAGCTGAGCCACCTTCACTGGAGCCTCCCATCAATTTCGGTGTATGGATCCCTACAAAGCCTAGAGACTCCAAAACTTGCCTGAATATCTACCCAAAAATATAAAGAATTAAGACCAGTCTGTTCAGTTAGCTAGTAATCTATCAAAACTAACATTTTTAGGAGTTTGAAAAAAAAAGAAAAAAGGATGAAACAACAACAACAAAGAACTAGAGGCCAAGAGAGAGATAGAGGACCAGCAAGCCAAACAAAAGAATCAAGATTAGTTTAATTTCAAATACAAATCTCTTCAACTTAGAGGATGATTGCAATGAATCCAAATTTAAAAAGCAATAAGATCAGATTTACAAGCAAACAAACTTTCTTCTAACACTCCTAAAGAACACAATACATTTCAAAAAAATATTTACATATTGAACTACTAAAGCTTATATATATATTATAAGAAAAAGAGAAAGAAAGAGAGGAGGGAGGGAGAGGAGGGAGGGAGTATTACAGAACTAGGTACCAATAACAATAGATGTACTTTAGTTCTATTCATATTATAATTTTTGTAATGCTTAAAGATTTATAAAATAATACTCTCTCTCTCCATTCCGAATTAGAAGATCAATATTGACTTTATAAAAGTCAATTTGAGACATTTTCAAATTTAAAATTGGCATGATTCATTTAAATTTTGAAAACAATAAAACTTATAACTAATAGTACTTTTAAAATAGTTTATGATATTTATAATTGTATTGACTTAAACTAAATAAATTCATAACAATTTTGATTTGAAAATGTTTGAAATTAACTTTTAAAAAATTAATAATGATCTTATAATTTAGAATGAAGAGAGTACATATGTTGTAGATGATGAGCCAAGAAATTGATACATTTTAGCCTACTAATTTATATTTTGGAGAAATTGGGTTTTTTTTAAAGGAGTAATTCAGAGTTGGATAATATTTGGTGATACAAAGATGAGCATATTTTATACATATTTATTTCCTCTAAAAAATAGATTTATTAGTTTAGTTGTATGTTTATTTTATTTTAATTGGACTTAATTTTGTTTTCAGGTTTTGGAGAATTAAAAGCCTAAATTTGTTTCAAGCCCGTGTGAAGAAGAACAAAAAGTCACATTGCATATGGTTGAAAATAAATCACAATAGAAATATTAAGTTATTGGACTTTAAAAAGATAAGTCAAAATCAGTTTCTTAGACTATCACGACACTGTATAAGCTGAATATAAAAGAAGAGGAGCATCACATCATGGGGGGCAGCTCTCAGTAGAATACCATAGCTGCCTTGTGGTGACATCACGTTGCAAGGAGAAAAGAATCCAGCCAACATCATACAACACAACACTGAAGCAATCTTTTGAATCACCAACAAGGAATGCACAGAAACCGAGGAAAGAAAAAAACGTAACAAAAGCAACGCAATAGCATCAAATTGAAACAGAGCAGTACAAAATCAGCAGCGGAGCAGCTGTGCATATAAAATGGTTTATCACTCTGCTATTGTTTTTAATTTTACTATATATTGCTAAAATTATTTATGAGGTGTAGGATGAAACATTAATAATTATGTAATGTTCTGAAATTTATTATAAATTCTCAAATTGGTTTTAATGTTAATAATTTTTATTTATTTGATTGATTTAAATTAAATTGTTTTATTCATAATGCCATGTATTTTGAATAGTTTCAATTAATTTAATTTAATTTAATCCGGGTTGCGATTTAAAATCTAAATTAAGAACTAAGATTATTTGTTTTTCAAAATAATGGATACATATAATTAAGGCTGCAAATTGAACCAAATAGTTCGGGCTCGATTCGGACTCGACTCGAATCGAAAAAATGTTAGTAAAACTCGAATTTGTTAATAATATGATTCAAATCTGAGCACAAAAAATAGTTCGAATAAAAATATGAGTAGAATCTGAATAAGGTTATACTCAACTCGTTTAAGATTCAAACTACTCGAATTAATAATAAGTTTAATTAATAATTATATGTATTATAAAATTAGTTACTATGTGAAAACTCGAATTCAAGTTTGAATTTAAAGTTCGCGAGTAGTTTGATTATAATTCGATCAGAGTCGAATCGAATTCGAGTAACGAAAATTCGAGTCGAACCGAATCTGAGTAAAGTTTTTCAAATATAATTCGAATCCGAGTCGAATCCGAGTGCAAATTTAACCTTACGAGTCGAATCCGAACAGTTTAAAATTCAGATCGATTCGACTCCGAACAGTTTAAAATTCAGATCGATTAGACTCGTTTGCAGCCTTATATATAATACTTTGGTCTTATACATTTAATCTTGGAAAATAAGAATTTACAAAAGAAATATTTTTATGTACTTGAATGAACAATCTTGAGAAAGCATTGAATTGATTTTCAAATTGCTACTCCGAATTGATAATGAATAGTAAGATATACATAATTAATATTGTGAATTCCGAATCTCAGAACTTTCTTCCATTTATTAAAGTTAATTATTTAATTAGTTTTATTAATTTAGTTTTAATTATTTCAAAAATCACTTTTTATTAACTAGATTAAAATTGAATATAATTTAAATTTAATTAATTTTTCAATAATTCTCGTGGAATCGACCTCGTACTTTTCATAAAGCTATTTTACAATAAATTCGTGCGCTTGTGAGTATTTTACAAAATTTAAGCACAACAGTAGATAAATAAAAATTGTGCTTCAACTAATAATTCTTTTTATATGAGTTAAAAGTATTTTGGAAAGAAGATTCTAGTGGCATTCTTCCTCTTCTTCTTCTTTGTGGAGATGAGGCACATTTCACCGGCACCAAGAAGAAGGTTTTCCAATGCCTCCTTCCTTCCTTGCTGTCAAGTGACAGTACTAGGAGAGTAAACCTAGCTTGCTTCATTATATTCTACTAGTATACTTGATACACACTATATGTGTGCAGTTAAAACACGTTAAAGAAAATTAGGGATTGATAGGAGGTGGGGGAGAGAAGGGAAATTTTTTAAGAGAAAAGATAGTAAGAGTTTTTAAATTGTGACAGAGTCTCAAGATAAGATGGTTATTTTTTCTCTCTCCCGTTATAAAATAGATAAGTGGACGAAAGTATAACTTTTTTAAGAGAAACTAGTTATGTTGTTAAACGGAAGTATCTTAAATTTTGAAGCAACTCTTATACATGCTTCACTAAAACTATGACAAAGGATACCACAAAAGAGAAACAACTTAATAAGTTAGTTGAACATGAAACAAGACCTTTTCAACTTGGTACTGAATGCGAAAGATCCCTTGATTGGCGGGTGTGCGTAGATCAAGAACCCTGTTGTTCAAACGGGTATCCTGATTGACACGAACAAATTGTTCACCAGCCTGTATTTTTCAAAAGTCGAAACCATTATACAAAGCTACAGATGATAAATATAAAGATAAAGATGAAGTAACAAATGGACCTGTAAAGCCAATTCAATTTCAACTTCACTTCTAGCAGCATCCTCAATATTGATAGGTAGTGTTGGCAGAGCCTTGCTAATGCAATGAATCTTAGTAACTTGAATTTCCACCTGCAATCATTAAATTATCATCATACTCAAGCATATTCGCATCAAAGATAAATTCTTTGGTGTCATAAGTTGGACTTCTCTATAAACCAAACATATGCTAAATTTTCCCAAATTCCAGAATTTGCTAAGAAAAATAGATTACAGATTACTCAAAATCAATTATTCAGCCAATTTCATTGTGTATTCAACCACACAAAAGTAAAGATTTTTAAAGCCAAACATACCTGCTGAGTGGTAGCCTTAAGTGGAGACACAGGGACAGATACTATTCCTTCGACATCAACAAACGACTCCTTATTCAAACTCGTAGCGAACTTCACCATTTGGAGGCTAACAACATCCGGCTTCACCGTCAACACGCACTGAACCGTGAAGCCTCTCTCTCTCACCACTACGAACGCCATTTTCTTCGACACGGCGCGAATGCTGTGCACGCGCCCCCTGATTAAGACGTTCTCGTCATTCAATTCATCGGTCAGCGAGCCGATCTCCGTCCATTTTCGCGTCGCGACTTCCTTCGATTGAAGTTCGATCAGCGGAACGTCGCCGTAGTTTGATGCGAGAGGGTCAGCTTCGTCGATGGATACTCCGGCGACGCCGGATGCGGCGGAGGATGCAGCTTCGTGTTCTTGCCGGCGGCGCAGCTTCTCTGCTTTGGCGGCTTCTTTTTTTGCAGCTTTTTTGCTCTGGGTGTTTTGGTCTTCTTGCTGGGAATCCATGGTGGGATTAGGGTTTTGCGGCGGTTTTTGTGGTCTGGGAAAGTTGGGAAGAGCTCTGGTCTTTGTAGTTTGTAAAGTCGATGGAATAGGGTGGGTCATCGGGTCGGGTAGCCTTGTAAAGCAAGTTTATTGTTTGGTAGGAATAGGAATATAATTCTATTCTCCCTGGATGCACATTGCGGAGCATTGCAGTATCAAGGAATAGTGGAATACTAGTGGGAAATTTTTCAACCGTGTTTGGTTTAAAAAAAATCCAATTCATCAAGTTTTTTTAAATAATATTTTTTCTTAATATGTATTAAAAGTCAATTAAAATTTTTATCTTAAAACAAAAAGAATAATATAATTTAATAACTTAATGCTAAACAAACTTTAGGACCCTATCGATTTAGCCAACAAACCCTTATTCATTGTAAAAAAAAAAAATTAGTTTTTAAAATGATAAATTTCCCCGAAAAATATTGAACAATGTGTAAATACATATATACACACACATATGTATCCATATATATTGTGTATATCTATTTTCTTTATTTCATTTGTTGATGTTCATGTGCATCTCACAATAAGAATATATCTATGCACATACTTCAAGTGTACTTCTAAAAACACACCTAAAAGTAAAATAATAATAAAAGAGAAAAAAAATATTATTGATAGATGAGAAATATTTTACTAACACTATTTAGGTGTGTGACGTGTCTTTAGATATACACGTATATTGGGGGGGTGTACAGAGACGTGATACCAAAATTAATAACAAAAGTCTTTTAGGTCGTCGGCATCAATCACCTCCAAACTCAATTTTTCAAAACCGACGCTTACATGGGACAAAAAAGCAGACATATATATTCTCAGTCGGATGCAAAGAATAAATGAACAACATTGTAACGAGCACCTTTTTCTCCATCTATAACATGAATAGCGACATGCAGAGAGAGCCCGGCAGCGTAGTGGCTCTCATGCATGCAATGTCAAGATACACAAGGCGATAAAGTATCCGAATTTACTACATAGCTTTATTAGAATTGTAACCCAAACTGCGGTATTATTGGTGACATTGCACAAGGGTAATGTATCAAACATATGAAATCTATCTACTATCCTTGGAGAGGAAGTTGTTGGACTCAATTTTACGAGCATTGCAAGTTTCATCACATGAGTCCCCTCTTTCAAAAACAGCAGCAGCCCCCATCCCCGTGCCTGCAAATAATTAGAGAGTTTGGTAGGGTCACAATATATATATATATATATATATATATATATATAGAGAGAGAGAGAGAGAGAGAGGCAAACCTATGCACATTGACACAACACCAAAGCGACAGTCTCTGCCTCGACGCTTCATCTCATGCAACAATGTGGCAACACAGCGGGCTCCTGTTTACAGATGCATCAATTTCATGATATGAAACAGGAAAAAAACGTGGTAAAAGAAAATACGAATCCATGTAGCGTTAACTTTTGAAGCTTTCACGTGATTTAGGGCGGATTTGGTGGCCAAAAGGCTTTCAAATTCTATATTCAGATTCAAGAAAGGGCAAAAGAAAAGTCACTGTTCACAAGTTGTGCTTAGGCAAATAAGGAATGGATCATTCTCCACTCATTTATAATGTAAATATTCTAGTAATGAATAGATTTTATATCCTAGGGTCTTATGGCAAAGGGTAGCACTTGGCAAATAACAATTTCTACAAGAACCAACATAATTTAGAATGAACTTAGCCTTAGCAACAAATGCACCTGAGTTTAGAGAAAAATAGAAAATAGAGACTGTAAGAACAATTATACACAGCAAGGCTTATTTTTTAACCTTTTATTGGATAAGTTACAGAGCAAGGAGCATTAACATATCCACTATATCATGTTGAGTGGTTTAGGTACTCACTTTAAGTATAATCTAAAACTTCATACCATATCCAAACCATGTAATGCATGGAAGTTTTAGGTTAAAAGCCACACTCACTACTTAATAGTCTAATTGGCAGAGAAAGAAAGGAAAAAAATGCAGTCTTCCAAATCAAGATGGTGAAAATAGGAAAATATACAAAACCAATAATAAGATGGGAATATTATCTGTGCAACATGCTTACATACTATAACATTTTTGCAGCAATTACAAAAGATAAAAACAAACATATTTTTTATTACCAAGGTACTCAACACATTTCTGACATACATAAAGAAGAGATTCATGAAGTAGATCTTCAATATCACATAGGTTAGTGTCCAACTACAAAAAGAAACGAAAACACACTATAACCTACAAAACTTGTCCATTTACTGAAGGAAATACGCAAAGGTCAACATATAAAATGCAAGTGAAAAATATATTTGAGAAAGTTGTCCAAGAATTAATTATCTGAATAACTGGAAGAATTCCCTAATAACATATGTGCTCAATAAAATAATCCTGATAAATTTAGTAAAACATAAATTTCCGATCAAAGACAGGAGGATAAAAGGATGCTGTTATGTAGCAAATACCTGTTGCACCCAAAGGATGCCCAATAGCCATTGCACCACCATTGACATTGATCTTTGCTGGATCGAGTTCCAGCTTCTTTTGGCAATACACAAATTGAGATCCAAAAGCCTGCAGTAGGGGAAATAATATTGGAATTGTTGCAAAATATAGAAGTCATTTTAACATCAATATCACTATAAATAAAAAAAATATGTATATATACTCTCTCATCTTTACCTCATTGATCTCAAAAAGATCAATATTATCAAGTTCAAGACCAGCAGATTTAACTGCAGCTGGAATTGCAACAGCTGGGCCGACACCCATGACAGCAGGATCTACACCAACAGCAGCAAAAGTCCTACAAGAGTATTACCGCATAATTTTATTAATAGTTGATCTGGACACTTTGGGTGGCATTGAGTATTGCTTGACCAAAATCATAAGTAGCACTTGAAATTGCAGAATCTAAAATGGGCAAAGAGAAAGATCTAGCTACAGCCCATTAAGTCAATCTACAATGTCCCAATAGGAGATAGCTTTTTTCATCCTTTTCTCTTTTATAGCAAGGTTGAAATTTTATTAAGATAATAATAATAATTATTATTTAGATTCAATGAAGTAGACATTAAAGGCCATGAGAAAGAGAAACTAAGCTCTGGTTATAAGTTGACCACTAGCAAGAGCGCACTCAAGGTCACCATGCTCCACCAGTGGGTAGATGGTACAAGGAATTGTGGGTACATTTAGGAACCGTAGTGAGCCAAGTAAAAATGACTTTTTAACAGAATAATACTCCACAAAGACAATTATGAAGCAAAACAAGGATGCCAGGTGCCACAATGGCACTACACCTTGATTTCAAAATATATTAAGCTATGAATCCTAATGATAAATATTACATCCTTTATATAGAACATAAAACCCTAATTCTTATGCAACTTAGAAGTCTTAGATAACAAATTTAACAAGTAAACAAACTCCTTATTACTATCTACCATAGATAAAAGATACATAATTATTTAATTAAAATTAACCAATTACAGTTAATTTGTCCACTAAAATAATATAAAATAATCCCTCAATTTTCCATTGACCTTGTTCCTTACACATCAAATTATCTCCTTTTGGAACAACCAAGTATTATTTACTATGGGCTCAGCCAATGTGTATTTTGTGAGGCATTGCATGCACCATCACACTCTCCTAAGGATAAAATAAGGACAAAAAATGGTAAACATATGCTTCTGGAGTTGAGCAAGTTCAAATTTTTTGTATACTGAATTTGTGTATTTGAGCAAATAGTTATTTCACATGGACATTTCCTTGCAAATACTAGTTTTCAACAAAGGATCAATCCAAATGATTATTTTGCAAATACTAGTTTTAAACCTGGAGTAACATACCTAAATACACCAAGAATTGGTAATCCTTTCTGTGCTGCAACACTCCTTTTCATCAGGAGGACAGCTCCAGCACCATCACTCACTTGGCTAGAATTTCCTGTAACATATCAACAAAAATTGGTAAAACAGATCTCACAATTTCTCAAATACCGTCAAAAATAGAAATTGAATACCAGCAGTTGTTGTTCCATCTTTCTTAAATGCAGGCCTCAGTTTCCCAAGATCTGCCACCGTAGTGCTTGCCCGAATTCCATCATCAACGGAGATTGTAACAGGTTTCTCATCTCCAGTTTTTGGGTCCACAATCTTTTCCAATTAAATATTTATCAGAATCAAAGCAAGAAATGTATAACTCCGAACCTACATAATACTGCAAAGGTATAGAAATTACAGAATGAGAAGTGTCACCTTAGTGTGCACGGGTACTATCTCATCCTTAAATTTTCCAGAAGCAGTAGCAGCAGCAGCCTTTCTATGTGAATCAACCTAATAAATTACATTCAAGAAAAAAATTAATGACGTAACAAAAATGAAAAAATATCAACTGACAGATCCAAATAACTCACCGCAGCCTGGTCCTGCTCCAGCCTTGTTACGCCGTAACGATTTGCAACATTTTCTGAAGTCATACCCATAGGGAGAAGACAATTTTGGGCGTGTTCCACACTCTGTACCTGGTACAATTGATGGAAGAACATGTCAGCAGAATCCTGTTTTGAAAAAAAAGTTGGTATTACTATTTAGGAATAGAGAGAGATTATACTCTTGGATTGACTGATCCCTCCCAAGCCATGGGGTTGGCAGTCATGGATTCCAACCCAGCGCCTATCCCTATTTATATAATGAATGATAAATAATTTTATAAGCATAGAGAGCAAATAATACACAATTACAGATATATAACTAATCAAAGCATAAAATAGATCTCACACATACCAATGTCATAAAATCCTGCTTTGATAGCTGCAGCTACATCAGCTACTGCTTGGAGACCCGATGAACATTGCCTGTTCACAGTTCTAATTGGTACCGTTTCTGGCAATACAGATATTATATGCATGAGTATTTATGCTAACTACTTATAAATTATAAAGTATGCATGCCAATAATTATACCAGGAAAACCAGCATAGAATGCAGCCATCCTACATTCACTCGCTCTTTGGGAGCCAGGCGCCAACACTGTGCCCACTACAATGTCCCCAACTTCACTTGGGTTCACATTTGTTTTCTCTATTACTGCCTGTACAAAATTGTCATAACAAAGATAGTATTAGGTATTTCATTATTTCTCTTCAGTACAACTATTTCTGTATTTCAACACGAAGTCGGCGAGAAATAAAACAAACCTTCAGGACAGGCGCGAGCAAATCATCAGCATAAGTATCCTTGAATCCACCCCTCTTTGACTTACAAATTGCAGTCCGATGTGCCCTGCAAACATAAAGCAACAGAACCCATAAGGACAAAAGGGAAAATTGATTGATTACATTGTTTAGCACAGCAAAACACAACTAAAATTAACAGAATGTAACTTACGCCACTATGACAACATCATCCCCGAAAACAGATGTCCTGTGGTATGCAGAACTGTCCCCGGCCAAGCAGACAGATGCCTGAATTAAAGAAATTTACAAACAAGATTCAGCAAATCAAATAAATAAAAAAAATCAACTAGAATGAAAATTCACCCATGAGTATTTTTACCCGAAAAAGAGGATGCATGTATTAGAAACTGGATAAATTAATTAAAGTGATCGACCAATCCAAATTCTTAAAACATATTTCTTATATGCAGTACCAAAATAGATTCGAGATGATGTCAAACTATAAATCCATCATTCCATCCTCGTGGGTGTTTTAAGGCCCTGTGGTCTAGTTAATTAGTTGTGACAAAAAATCTATTGTGTAACTGAGATATGCCTCCCAGATTCCATAAATTAGAGAAATATTAGAAATTTCATCATATTCCGAATCCATAATATTCAACAATCATACAAAAATATCCAGACTTTTTATTTAAAAGAAAAAAGGTACAGACCAGTGCATTTTTAATTCGAAGTATGTAAAAGTAACAATCTTTTGTATTATAAATAAGTAAAAAATTCAAACCAGCTCAAAACTGGCCTGAGGATTATATATATCGATAAACAAAACAACATACATAAGCATTCGGAACATACATGCGACAGTACGCATACATGAACCCCAGATCGACAAAAATTGCAATTTAAACAATGAAATTCCATAAAACTACATAACAAAAACAAGAATAAAATCATCAAACTTGAGCTAAATCGCGGTCAGCTAAAACACCTAAAGTCAACAATTCACAAAAGCTGAAATAATCAGTTAAATCAAACATCCTATCCAAATTGGAGCATATATAATTCAATTTAAGTACCACTTACGGCGAGCGAAGAATCGAGGTT
Organism: Hedera helix; assembly: GCA_947179155.2. Taxonomy (NCBI): domain Eukaryota; kingdom Viridiplantae; phylum Streptophyta; class Magnoliopsida; order Apiales; family Araliaceae; genus Hedera; species Hedera helix. Next base: position 29,156,470 of record OX359281.1, read on the forward strand.
CTCGAGGGAAGAAGCGGAAGAAGAAGGACGAAGATGCTGAAGCAAAACTCTCTGTCTCTCAATTGCTTTCTCCATTTCTTTCTGTTTCTCTCTCTAAAAACAATATTACTGTATGGGGAGATTTGATCCTTGCAAAACGTGGTCTATATATATATAGAGAGAGAGAGAGAGAGCGAGATATAGATATATACGAAGTCCATTAGAGATATATGCATTTGTTTGTATAAATGAGATATTGGGAATCGTGACTGAATTAGGTACTTCTTTCAAAATATAAAATTATTATTAATTTTTTAAAAATTAATTTAATATATTTTTAAATTTAAATTTAATATAACTCTTTTAAAATAATAAATTTTATAATTAATATTAATTATTAAATAATTTATAATTATATTAATATAAATTAATATAATTTTAATTTTAATTTTTGAAAAATTAATATTAATTTTTTAATTTAAAACAAAAAAATATTACGCAATGTTATCCGTGACGAGCAAAGGATATACTATATATATCCGGGGTTATGGCGTTGTCCTAATTCAGTACTTCGTTGCAATAATTAATAGTCCCTCTTTTTATTATAAACAAAAATTAACTTTGGAATTTAAAATTTTAAGTTATTATTAAAATTTTATTTTATTTTATTTTTGGAAAATTACATCACCAATTTAAATTTAAAATTTTCATAAATAACTAAAATAAAAAGCATCTGAAGCTCCTTTTGTGAGACTCTGAAAGTAAATAAATTAACAACCGAAAAAATTCATGGTGCGATTAAAATATGTCACTTTTGTTCTAATAATATTATATTAATTTATTTTAAATAATTATATATTAAAAAATTAATATTTTTACAAATATAATAAATTTATTTTTATATAAATAATAAATAAAATCTAATTTTACGTGAATAAAATATTGTGAAATTAACATTTATAATCGTTGTCAAGTGTGACGGATTACACAGTCCCGCCATATAACTAACGTTAGGAGAGAGCGAGTATAGACGTGCATTCCCTTGTTGTTCACACACACACACACACACACACACATATATATATATATATATATATGGGGTATATGTAGGTATACAGCTGTGTACTTACACGGTAGACTTTTGGCGACAGTTTTAATTGTTATGACGACAGTTTTCTTGATAGTACTGTAGCCATAGTCATTCAAACCGTCGCTAAAGGCCTACCGTGTAGGTACACAACTGTGTACTTACATTTTTACCTATATATATATATAAAGCCTAAAAGGAGCATATTTGTTCAAGTTTTTTTTCTTCTTCTTATTATACTTATTTTATGATGTCTCTTTCATATTAATTATAAGTGAATTCATATTGATGTGAGAAAGTGATTTTAACTTTTTTATAAAATCAAAATTTTAAAGAAGATAATCATTTTGAATTTATCAACAACAACATATCAACGACGCCTATTATTTTGAATATTTTTATAAGATTTTTTTAAATATATATATATCTATATTGGCAATTATTTTTATTTATAAGGATAGAGAATGAAAATTTAAAATTTAGAATAAAAGAGAGACAAAAATAGGAACATAAGAGAGAAAATGTTGGTTCAAAAAAGAAAGAAAGTAGTTATGCACCACTCACATAGTATGATTTTTAAATTTCAAAGTTATATCCATTGACCTCTTCTCTAAATTTTTGTTAAACCCTAAGATAAAATGTATTGTTGTGATAGAATAGGTTCTAAATAAATAAATAAAATAAAAAATCAGGCTTATAATCATTAGAGCCAACACTAATTAAAAAAAAGGGCCCTTAACATATATTGCGAAAAAAATCATTTAAGGTAATTACTATGTTCTTGTGTTGTTGCATTTTCTTGGTATATATAATTTCACAAATTCTACATTATCATTAAGAATGCAATGAATAAATAAATTTAGACTATTAGAAGTTTATATTTATTCAATGAATAAAAGAAGCTAATTAGAAAGTTAAGCTAGCACTCTACCAATATATAATTTAATTTAGATATCAGTTTATTAACTAACAGAGAGAATCAATGTAACGATTCAGATCAAATTTCAAGTTCAAATAAAATTATAGCAGAATAATATTCAATGCGTTGTCTTAATAATATTTTCTTGAGTCATCTTGGATATTTATATACACATTCAAATATCTCACACTAACTAATATGAGACTGAGGTGTTATAATCAATATCCTTACAAGTATTTTCGTAATATTTGAACAAGTTTTATTTCCATGTACAAAAAATCTTTAGAAATATAAAGAATACTTATGACAATATCAATTTTTTAAAGAAAAATATTTATAAAGTTTATCTTAATCTTGTGTCACATTTTTTTCTTTTTTGTCTTCTATAACTTTAAATTTATAATTCTTTTTTTTTTATTTAATTTTATAAAAATTTATTTACATAACGCGTGTGCCATTATGTGAATATAAGCTTGTCTTGGATATTCTTTTTATGTTTTAAACTAAAATTTATTTTTCTTCCTTGGCGGAGGAGAGTTTCAAGAATTTCTAGAATGAATACTTATGCAATTGCGTCACTCAATAAAATTTAAAGGAGAAAAATATAAAAATGAATGGATGTATCTTTTAATTATTAAATCGCCAGGCGCCAACTCATCTTTATCAATTGATGATACAACGATTGAAAAGTACACGCCCACTATGAAACGTGACTAAAAAGCCGCTCATCCATATCTCTTGAAGTGCGTGCCCAATCCGACGCAATAGGTCAAGAGAAGCGATTTTATTTTTTTATTTTAATGTTGTAATTTATTACAATAAATTATTCTTAAAGAATAATTTATTATCTTTAATTTTTATCGCTCATTATTATCTTTTAAATCTGTTATAATAAAATTTTAAATTTTAATTTTTATATCAATAAAAATAAATTATATTAACAAAACAAGCGGTCATCAATAAAAAAATAATTAAATTCGATCATTGTATCGTCATTTCATAATTATTAGGTGGGGATAAACAAAAGCCAGCGGTTTGGGGCCTGACCATGGAGCCTAGGCCTGGTCTGGTCAACGTTCGGCTTGATAAAGGTGTAGATTGATTAAACCCAATCTAAAAGGTTTGAAAAGATCGTTATTTTAAAACAAAAATTTAACTCGACTTAACTTGCAAAAAAGTCTACTCTAACCTAGTTTTGAGCTTGACCTAACTTGACTTGATTATTTATCATATTATTTATAATTCTTAAACTTTAAAGTTGTAATAATTCATTAATGAAGTATAATTTTTTACTTATTCGTTATTGTAATTTATAAATTATAATACATTAGTTTTAATTAATACCTTAAAAAAGTTTAAAGTTTTAATTATTCATTCTTGATTTATTGTAAATATATTTAATTAATATACATCTTCAATGAACATAACTATTTAATATTAATAATAAGTTAGTTACTTAGTTGATTAAATATTAATAATACGTTAGTTTATTGTAAATATTAAATTACTAAGATTTAACATTAAAATATTATTAATATTATTTGTTATTTTTAATGCTAAATATTAATATTAATTAATACATCAATAAATTAACTTTTAATATTAAATATTAATAATAAGTTAATTTCTTATAAATACTTAAGTTTTTCATTAATTTATATATGCTAAATTCTTAGGGGAATTTAAAATTTTGGTTATTTTTTCAATATTCTGTTGTAGCAATTTAAAGAATATTTCTATGAAGCAATTATAAAATTAATTAAAAATAATACTTGAGATATAACTATGTAAGTGTTTAACGACCATAAAGAAATATATATAGGCAACTGATCCTAGTACTAAAAAAATAAAATAGAAATTAACTTTATATTTAAAATATAAAAGTATAATCTATAGTAATTTTATTTTATTTTGTATTTATAATCATATATATCGCAGTAGACTGTATTCAAATTATATTTTCTATGAAGACAAATTGTGCATAGTAGACATACATTTAAAAAATCAATTTACTTTATATTCTAATTGTATTTAAATTATATATATATTTTTTAATTTAAGAGGGATATATTTACTTTTGTTCTAATCATCCAACATATATTGGTGTATAGTAAAATATTAAAATAAAATAAATCTAAAAAATCCTGCATAATTTTATTAATTTAAATTTTATAATTTAAATTTTTAATATTTAATATTAAAAATAAAAAAGAAGAAGAGAAAAACCAAATTAGTCTAGGCTTTTTCCCCTGGCCTTGAGTTTAACCAGATCATACTCCAATGACCAAGACCTGACATGATCAAAGCTTAAGGCCTAAATGGCCCAAATTAGACCTATTGTACATGTCTAAATTAATTATGTTGAACATTTTTTAAAAAATTTATAGCTAAAAATGTTTTTGGTGATAATATAGAAAGGATACGATGTGACGTCAAAAGCGTAAAAAATATCTTGCGACACATTCAAACCGGTGGTTAGAATTTACTCAGGTTGTCATAACTTTATTGTCTGTGGATGAAGCGATGGGAATAAAAAATGCAAGAGAAAACATTGTTTTGATATTTTCATATAAAAATGAGTTTTAATTTTTTTAAATCAATCTTTTCACACTTACGAGACATAAAATTTAAAAAGCTGATATTTTTATAATTTTTTAAAATATTTTTATATGATAAGATTTATATTTTAGAATTATAGTGATAGTTATAGATGTATAACGACGATAAATCATTACGATAATTAAACCGTCGCTATAACTCTAAATATGAGTTCTACCGTGTAAAAATATCAAAAATAAAAATAAAAATATCAATTTTCAAAATTTATTTGTGCAAGTATAATCATTTGAAAAATATTGTATGAAAAAATACATTTCATAAAAAAATTACTAATAAAGGTGCGAGTTCTAATAATCTCTACTGAGTATGACGTATGAAATATGTACTTAAAAATTATTACTCCGTTTATTTCAAAAAGGAGTTTCTTTTGTTAATTTTTTTGTTCTACAAAAATAAAATAAAATAACTGTTTAGCGATAGTAATAGAAAATGATCAATATTCTAAAATTTAACATTATAATTATTTATCTTATCACACTATTAAATTAATAATTTATTATTTTTAGGAATATATATATATATATATATATATATATATATATATATATATATTTGAAATTTCTTTAATATCAAATTTTTTATAAACATGACTGTCATTGCGAAACGGAGAGAGTTTTATTTAAGAAAAATGAGCTCCCAATGTGATAGACATGTTTTCAATACAGATACTAGTTAGCCCAAATGAGAATGAATAAAGGATACCGACTACCCTTGGACCACATAAAAGTATACACCGACTGTTCCATACAAAATTTTATAAACAAGAACAGAAACTGGCAACCAATTTCAATTTTGCTTCTTCTCCCTTAGTTGGTCATAATTTCCTACAGTCCATAATAGTTCTTCTGTAATTTTGTGAAGTGTTTGGTAAGAATAATGTGACATTCATTTTGGGACAGAAGGAATATGTTTGCTGCTTGAGCCCAAGTAGGTGGAAAATGATGGAGGCCAAGAAATCCTTTGGACAGCCCTTGAAGTTGAGATTCATGAACTCAGTTGGAGATTTTTATGCTTTTACATGTGTCATTCTTTAGTGTTAGTAGATCTTTATCTTCAGTCGACTAGCAAATTAATTAAGTTATTTTAGTTGGTTAAAGTTCATTATTTTTAGTGATACAATATATACCATGTTTATAATTATGTTAATTTTTTGTATCATTTGTTTTATTATTTCTAAGAGTCTATATACATGTATATAGAAAATATATATAATAATTAATTGATTTACGTGCAACTCTTCAATTTCATATTCAATGTATTATTGTCATTCATACTACATTATTTACACTCAAATTATAATACCAAATTGTACACTTCACAATTTTAGATTATATTTACCGACACTAGCATGTGCTTTGCACCGGTTAATTATCAATCTAGTTCAAGTAAATGGGCAATAACAAGAAATAGAAAAGTGTTATTTTTATAAGTACAAATTAATATTTTTATAAAATTTATCTCACATGTGTAGAACGTACTTGCTTACGTTATTTAATTTTTCATCCAAATATTTTTTTTTGCCAAAAAACTTTTACGAGAAAAGTAATCAAGATTCTTCTCCTAAATGTGTTTGATTCTTTTTATATCACAAACTTAATAAAATGAGTAAACTTTAAAATGACTTACGGAAATTTTTTTAAATATGATATATTTGAATGATAATATTTATTTTGTATTTCGTGTATACATTAATGTATAAATATATATATATATATATATATATATATATATGCACGAAGTACAATCTACAAAATAAGACTGTGTCACTTCTGATAATTTTTAAGTTCCGAACATTGGGCCGTCTCATGTGCATTCAATAATTTTTAAAAAGAAATAGGTGGACTAAATACATACAGTATTTCCTTATTCAAAAAACAATTATATATATTTTGAATGTTCAGCAAAAGAAATAAAGAGTGAGAAATTATAATTTTTGCACTACCATGAAATAAAAACTATTAAAGTTCTTTTAACAATAAAGGTTCCTTTTAAAAATCTTTGAAGGAAAACCTTAAACAATCTTTCAAGGTCTAAATCTCTATTAATACCAAAAATAAATCAAAGAAATAGAAAAGAACTGCTTTTAGTAATCTTCTTTTTTATTTTTCAGTTCAGTAACAACTATTTTTTATGTAGGATGTTAGAGTCATTGCGAAACCTAGCGGTCCCAGCCTAAGAGAGATTTAAGCTGACCTCCCCAATTAGTGGTGAAGGCCCACATAAACGATCCAATTAATTGTCAAAGCTCAATTATTTCCTTAGATTTACAGAAGTGTAAGATATTTCGGAATAAGAAAATCATGAATAGGAAGATTAAGTCCTAAATTGTTAAAACTTTTTAGAAATGTCAAAATTTGTGATCAAGAAGAGTTGGCAACACACAAATTTTTTTTTTTTTTTTTGAGCTATCGAGTCATTAAAATTAAAATTAATTAGCTGAGTTGACACAAAATCAACCACAACGACTTGATATTTGGCCAACGACTCGATATTTGCCAATATTATATAATAGTATTGATCAGATAAGAAAAGAATAATCATAAAATATGCTTTAAACACAACAAAAAATTGAGGGAACTAAAACACAACCAAACAACAATTATAGACATGAAAATCACAATAAAACACCAACTTTCCTTCCGCACACATCCAAATATATCATTACTATATCATAAGCCCCTAAGGAGACCTAAAAAAGTAAAACCATAACCAATTTCTCAGTCTCATCGAGATTTATAATTAAGCTTCAGATAGGGCACAAATCTAAACTTCTTAGTCGTTCAAAAACCAAGTAATTAAACTCGGTTAAAGGAATAGAAATCCATAAAGTCTACACAATATGTGCATCAACACGTACATATACATATATCTCCTGAGTTTACCTAGCTATATGAATCACTAATCAGGACACTTTGGTTAGGTTTGAACAACAACCTCAATCTTCTCCAGAACAGCAGGTGTAAGCAATGGGATGACATCGATGGCTTTCACGTTCTCTTGAATCTACATTTACAAAAAAAACAAGAAGTTCTTAATACGGTGGAAAAAACAAAATGGTGACTAGTTGCCATATTTTAAACTAGAGGGAGTAATATAATAGCCAACTTCAATCGACTCTGAGCACATCTTCTACATATCTTAATGACTGATCGACGTACGCATGCCCGTAAAGCTACTTTTATTAGTTTCTAAGAACATATACATTCAGATAAATAAAATGAAATAATAAATAAAACCTTTGGGAAACCCACCCACCCACCACAAATTGATTGAGTTTCCATAATAACGAAATAAAACAGAAATTAAAAAAAAAATTACTCTCTGTCGGCTGTCCTTTATATTTGTGAACCGCAAAAGGGCAGAGAGAGAATCGAAAGATACGGAGAGAGAATGAAACCTGAGGGATAGCAAACTTTTCCCGGCATGCATGCGATGAAAAAAGTACCACTGTCACAATCTCATCACCTGAATTTGATGACTGACGCCGGGGCAGGATAGTGATTATCCTGCGGGTTAAGTTAATATAAATCTACAGGTAAAGATACAAGAGATTCACAAAAAAAACAAGAGGAGAAACTCTCAATTCGAATTCTTAGAAAAGTTTATATCAAAAATTCAACTCCCTTTTCTATATCCACAAGCCGGGTATATATAACTGAATAAAAACTTGGGCATAAAGAAAGAAAATACAGAAAATGATATATTAAAAAGGAAAATACTAAAAAAGGTAACTAACAGATTCTGTCAAATCTTTCTCTCTCCTGCCACGTAGCTGGTCCCCAATATCTGTCACTATCTTTCCTTAAACCTTAGTAACCAACTCACGTGTACTTACCATGTGACACCTAATGATTAATAGCTAGATTATATGCCCAGAAATAAAATAAAAGGAAATAAAATAAAGAACTGAAATTGTCCCCGAAGGGACATCCTAACTGAAGTCGTTTTCCCCGAAGGGACATCCTAACTGAAGTCGTTCCCGAAGAGACATCCTTGAAGAGTATTCCCGAAGATCATGAGTATTCCCGAAGATCATTCTCGGCCCTGACCTCAAGGTTAAGGAACCGATCCCAACTTACTTGCCCGAGGACATCGGCGCCTTTTTACCTTGTCCCGATCCGCTTTCTCCAGATACTGTAGGGCCATTAATGTGCTATCTGGCAGATCGGTATGATCAAGCTCAGATGCTCCTGCATCAGTCACCCCGGGTTGAAAAGAACTCGTCCTCGAGTTGTCATCAGTGTCGTCGGGTTCGTCAAAGCAGGGACTCAAATGTTTGACATTGAAGACATCCGAAGTCCGTAAATGGCTTGGAATGCGCAGACGATAGGCATTATCATTGATCTTCTGTAAGATCTCACACGGGCCGATCTTTCGATCCTTAAGCTTATTGTACTCCCCAACAGGAAATCGTTCTCGGGTCAGAACAGCCCAAACAAAATCACCAACTTCAAAAAGTACCTGACGTCGGCGCTGGTCAACCTTATCCTTGTAATTCGCATTATGCTCGATGATAGATAGACGAACTTGATCATGAATAGTCCGAAGGTGTTCGGCCATCCCATCTGCCTTCGGATGCACGCGTCCGATCCTGGGAATAGGTAATAAATCCAGAACTCCTGATGCATTTTGGCCATAAACTATCTCAAAAGGACTCAACCCTGTAGTTCTGTTCTTAGATCTGTTGTAAGCAAACTCGGCTTGAGCTAAAGCCAGATCCCATTGCTTCGGTTTTGTCCCTACCAGACATCTCAAAAGATTTCCCAGACTGCGGTTCACCACCTCGGTCTGACCATCGGTCTGAGGATGATAAGCACTACTAAAGTTCAACGTGGTTCCGAACTTTCCCCACAAACTTCTCCAGAAGTTACTGACGAACTTGGTATCCCGATCAGAGGTGATTGACTTTGGAATTCCATGCAATCGGACGATTTCCCGAAAATAAAGATTGGCAATTCGGTCAGCATCCATGGTCTTTCGACACGCAATAAAGTGAGCCATTTTCGAGAATCGATCTACTACCACGAAGATAGAATCAACGGATCGCGGAGTTCGAGGCAGACCCAACACAAAATCCATGCTCACATCCATCCATGGAGCTTCTGGTACGGGTAAGGGAGTGTATAGACCTGCGTTAGTGAGTACCCCCTTTGACCTCTGACAGACATAACATCTTTCAACATGTCGAGTCACATCACCTGACAGCTTCGGCCAATAGTAGTTAGCCGAGACTAGGGCTAGTGTCTTATCTCTCCCGAAGTGACCCTCATTGTGAAGTTCACTAATTATCTGTTGTCTGAGCGAGCAATCTGGTACACAAAGTTGAAACCCCTTAAACAGATGACCATTGTGCAGGACGAAATCACATCGTTGACCTTCAGTCACTTCCCGAACTATCTTCCCGAAGGAAGGATCTCCTGTATACATATCAGGGAGGACTTCAAACCCAGTGATTGTGTTGCTCATAGTACTAAGAAGAACTGTTCGTCGACTGAGAGCATCGGCAACACGGTTTAGACTTCCTGCTTGATGCCGAAGTGTAAAGGTGAACTCCTGCAAGTATGCCACCCACTTGGCATGCCTTTGGCTCAGTTTATGTTGACCATTGATATACTTCAAAGCTTCATGGTCAGTAAAGAGAATAAACTCCCGCTGTATCAGGTAATGACTGTAAGACCCCGAATTTATGAAATACAAAATTTAATTTTTCTTCATATATATTTTTCCTGAAACAGTAAATGGTTAAATTGACAAAATTGAAAGTTAAGGATGTTATGTGCAAATTTTATTTTGTCGGACAATATTCTTTTTGTCGGGGAATATTCGTTTTGTCGGGGAATATTCGGGCCGTACGACGGCGCCGAAATAACAAATTATTTGTGGACCCCACAACGGAATATTTGTCGGATATAGAAAACGACAGAAGTAACCTTTTTAAATAAAAATAGTCAACGGTGTTAACTGTTAAAATACCGGTGATAAAAGAATAGTAGCATACGGTAATTTATGGTATTTTCTGTAGCACACGGTACTCTACAGTAGCACACGGTATTGCACAGTGTCTCATATTATTGGTCTGATAATTGACACCGTAATTGTTACGCATCATTTCATCAATAATTGTCACTGCATAATATTTTATATTATCAATTCAATTATTGTTGCTACACAGTATTTTGCATTATTGATTCAATAATTGTCATTACACTGTATTTCATATCATCGAGTCAATAATTGTTGGTGCACTGTAGTTTAAAATTATTGAATCTAATAATTGTCACAGTAGCAAATACATTATAATTTATATTATTAAATTAATAAAAATATGTAACGTGTTTCTTACATTATTGTGGTAACATTATTTTATATGTTGGATCCACAGGTAGAATAAATAAAATAAAATAAAATAAAATAAATATTATTATTTTTCAAAAGTTACTATTCACTGACGGAAGTTACTGTTCACATCGGAAAAGTTACTCCGGAGTCACTGTTCACTCCCGGAAATCACTATTCATCGGCTGACAAAAGTTACTGTTCATTACTGTTCACTTTTTGAAAATTTTAAAGTTACTGTGCAAAGTTACTGTGCAAGTATTGAAATTTTTTTAAAAAAAACGTTTGCGCAGCCTCTCTCACCTACCAAATGCACAGTGCCCACCTACCACGCATAGTACCCCATTTTCCCCTATAAATAGCTTGTTCAGCTGAATAGAAAAATCACACCTAAAACATAAAATTTTTCTATAAGAATTTTATGAGTTTTCTCTGAGAATAGTAAGGTTATTTTGAGAGTTTGAAAGCCAAAAGGAGTGCAGAAATTTTTCAAGTAAGTCTTTTATTAAAGAGTAGTAATTTCATAAATTCATATATTTCGCGGTATTCACAAAACTTCCTTTAGAAGACTCTTCTATTAGAAGATTCATTTTTAAAAGCTTTCTTTAGAAGATTTATTTTGAAATATTATTTTAAAAACTATTTGAAAGTTGTTATATTATACTACAAAAATTATGTTAAATATATATAATTTTGATAGTTCATAATATACGAGTTATTATACACTTTGAAATTTATATGTGGTAATTACTAATTTATATTATAAATATATAGGTTGATCAACCTCATTTAAAACAATATCCAGTCACGTGTTAAGGTAAGGAATATCATTCTTTTCACACTCTTAAATTTACTACGGTAAGGAATATCATTCTTTTCACACTCTTAAATTTATTACGGTAAGGGGTATCACTCTTTTCATCATCATAAATGGATATTATTTTCTTTCTTACTTAAAGGGATTATCATTCTTTGATTCTCGAAAATAATATCGTTTCTTTCTTGTGCCATTTATTTCCATGTATTAAATTGTGGGAATAACCTTACGGCGCGGTTTACCGCCTGTTGGTGAATAACCTTTTGTATTCATTCCTTATTAATCTTTGAGAATAACCTTACGGTGCGGATTATCGCCTGTTTGGTGAATAACTCTTCGTGTTCAAATTCTATTAAATTGTGGGAATAACCTTACGGTGCGGATTACGCCTGTTTGGTGAATAACTCTTCGTGTTCAAATTCTATTAAATTGTGGGAATAACCTTACGGTGCGGATTACGCCTGTTTGGTGAATAACTATTCGTATTCAAATTGATGGGAATAACCTTACGGTGCGGATTATCGCCTGTTGGTGAATAACCCTTGTTATTTGTCTCGTGTGGAAATAATTTGTCTACACGAATTATCACATGACACTTTTATTCCATATTCGTAAGTGATATCATTTTCCTTTATACTCATAAGGGATACCATCTTTTTCATCTTCCATTATTCAAACTTACTATGGTAAGGGATATTAATTTCCTTCACCTTTTGTTAATCAAACCTGCTACGGTAAGGGATATTACTTTCTTCCATACACCTAAATCGAAACTTATTATGGAACTATTGCTTCTATAATTCCTGAAAATATTATATGTTCCATAATAGTTGAATTTCATTAGTTCAACTGAACCTTCCTATTTTCTGAACATTTCTATTGAACTGTAATCGTTATTCTGAACTGTGGATCTTGAATATCATTTTTAAATTTCACTCCACATCATGTTGGCAATTTGGACATTATTTGAATCTGCACAAAGTAAACTTCCGATACTTATTGTTTATCCTGTTCTTCTGTTCATCATTTGTATCACTGTTATTTGTATTAATCATCAAGAATCAAGCTGTTGTGAATATCTGTGGCCGGGGGCACAGATGTGATATAATTGTTGAACAGATGATAGGTTAAAGGCGATATACTAGGTTAAAGGCGATACATCTGTTCGGTGTCTTTTATGACACGTGGTGAATGTTCTCTTTGGCCCGTAGTGCAAAGATGAACTGTTGGTTGGTATGATTATGACCAAAGGCTGAATCTGGTATAATCATGACCATTGGTGTTATATTGAATGTCTTTGGCCCGTAGTGCAAAGACGAACTGTTGATCTGCATGATTATGACCAGGAACTGTGAAGTTGTATTATCTTGACTAATGGTATTTCAGATGATAAAAGTTGATGATATTTTTACTAAAAAGAGAAGCGAGTGGACATTATAGTCTGCATTATTCTTCTAATAGATTGCTCATTCCGCTGCTATTATTGATCTGAACGTTGTTTAAGAATTTAACTGCAGTTTTTGATATAAACCTTGTAGTCTATTGTATTCTATCAAGAACTCAACTGTTGAAGGCTAATGATAAATTATTCGTCATTATCTTAGTCATGATATTTCTTACTGGGCTATTTGAGCTCACCCTTTCTTTTCGTTCCATTGTTTTTCAACAGGAGATGAGAACGTAACGGGATCTAGCCGGGGAATGGAGTGAGAGTGCGGGGATAGCTATCATAGTCTTCACGTGTTATAAAATAGTGTGGCAATAATAATGAAGACTTAGTTGTGTTGTATTATCCACTGTATTGTTGTACGTTGTTGTAATAATTTTATTGTAGTCTTTTGACGACACAAGTTTGGGCTGTGTGGGCCTAGATTTGGGGGCGTCACAGTTGGCATCAGAGCTTAGGGATATGGTCTTTAATGGAGATCTGGGGTTAGAACTAGGAGGGGAGAGACGAATAGAATCAGTCACTAGTGTGTCCTACCTAAATTAGATTTTATTATCTAATGAGTTGATTTGAATATAGGGACATGAAGTGATGAGTCAGTTTATTTGAACTAACATTTATTTTGTGACCACAGTTAAGTATGTCATCTGGAAATCAGGAGGTTAACCACGGAGTACCCGAAGTGAATGTAGAGGCCACAAACAATTCTTCTACAAACTCAGAGTTGAATAATTTGCCTAAAGCAAAAATTATTTGTATCCAATCGAAAGAAGAAGAAGGTGAAAGTTCTACCGTCGTTCTTCCAAATTCGTTCTTTAAAGGATATCCGGAACTTGCGGAAATTGTTGCCTTTAATTTGCTCGACAGTTGGAAACATATCATCACCTGGTTATGCTCGATAACAAAGGATCGGAATATATGGACGTTTCATATAAGTCTTTGGGATTTATGGTGTTCGAGCTATGATTTTCAAGATTATTTAAAAATGATGTATCTATACTTTTGGGCGTTACAATTTAGAGGAATTCAGGTTAAGTTAGTCACTATCGTGGAAACTGTAGTCTATCGAAAATACTATTTTAATGGAAATCATTGGTACGCTACTACTGATGAAGTTGAAGAATCTGAGAAACAGTTCGTTAGAGAACTATTTCGTGGTATCCCCATGGTTGAAATACGTGAAGATCCGGATGAAGTATATGGGACTCGATTTGATGATGACAGCCTTGATGATCAAGAAATCGAATGAGGTGATGACCGGTAAGCTATTCATCAATTCTCGAGAAGTCTATGCCATGTTAGATATTGGCTCTATCCACCCTTTTATCTCACCTATATGTACTCAACGTTTAAATTTGCCTATTGAAAACTTAAATCTTGTCTTATCAGTTGAAATCTCATTGGGAGAAATACCTATTACATTTACTATCTATAAATCTTGCCTAGTTTAAATCAACAACCTCACATTACCTGTTGACCTTATTTCTTTGGAGATGCATGAATTTGATGTGATTTTAGGAATTGATTGGTTGACTACCCATCATGCTAAAATTGATTGTTTTCATAAGATTATTAGTTTTCATATTCCTAATCAACCTGTCATGCAAATTCAAGCAACTAAACCATTGAAATCTATAACTATTATTTCTAGCCATAAAGTCATTCGTTTATTGAAAAACGGATGTCAAGCCTTTTTAGCCCATATCATTTATTTGAACAAAAACACGTCAAACTTGAATGATATTCCTATTGTTAATGAGTTCCTGACGTTTTTCCTGAGGAACTTCCTGGCTTATCCCCAAACCGAGAAATTGAATTCTGTATCGATCTTGAACCCGATACTAAGCCCTTTTCCAAAGCCCAACACCAAATGGCTCCCATAGAACGCCAAGAGATGAAAGTTTGATTATTAGATATCGGTATCATTCGAGCGAGGAATGCGAGAAGAGTTTTCAAGAACTCAAGAGGAGACTTGTTTCAGCTCCTGTTCTGACCATTCCATCAGGATCAGGAAAATTCGTCATATATAGCGATGCTTCAGGCAAAGGTCTAGGTTGTGTCCTTATGCAACATGGAAAGGTTATAGCCTATGCCTCTCGACAACTCAAAGATTATGAGAAAAATTACCCTACTCATGATCTAGAGTTGGCAGCAGTCGTTTTCGCGTTGAAGATCTGGAGACACTACTTGTACGGAGAGAAAGTGGATATCTATACGGATCATAAAAGTCTCAAGTATTTCTTCACCCAGAAGGAACTCAACATGCGACAACGACGTTGGCTTGAGCTGTTGAAGGATTATGATCACACAATCCAGTATCACCCGGGAAAGGCGAACGTTGTAGCTGACGCTTTGAGCAGAAAATCTTATGCGAGTACAAGTGCACTGCTGACAACACAAAAGTGTATTTTGTACGACTTGCAAAAGATGGAGATACAGCTAAAGACACCGGGGACCCACTCGAAGATTGCTCACGTGCGAGTAGAACCAGCTTTAATCGATAAAATTAAAGCTGCTCAAGCTACCGATCCGGAACTGATAAACATGATAAAGAAAGTACAAGAAGGTACCAGTCCCGAAGCAAGAATCGACGAGAAAGGAATAATTCGAGTCAACTCTCGACTCTGTGTTCCTAACGATCCTGAATTAAAGCATAAAATCATGATGGAGACACACAACACGCCGTTTGCAATCCACCCAGGAGGTACCAAGATGTATCGAGATCTTCGACATACATTTTGGTGGAACAATATGAAAAGGGAGATTGCAGAGTTTATCTCAAGGTGCCTAACTTGTCAACGTGTCAAGGCAGAGCATCAAGTACCTAAGGGTCCATTACAACCACTTGAGGTTCCCGAATGGAAGTGGGAACACATCAATATGGATTTCGTGACGGGTCTTCCCAAAGTTTCTCAAGGCTTAGATGCAATTTGGGTCATCGTAGATAGATTGACCAAATCCGCTCATTTCTTGCCTATACGAGAAAACTTTTCACTTGAACGTCTTGCCGGTATGTACATAAATGAGATCGTGAGATTGCATGGCATGCCAGTTTCCATAGTTTCTGATCGAGATCCTAGATTCACTTCACGCTTTTGGATCAGTCTACAAAAAGCTATGGGCACTGAACTACGTTTTAGTTCTGCATACCATCCTCAAACGGACGGACAATCGGAAAGGACGATCCAGACCCTCGAAGATCTTTTGAGACTTTGCGTACTAGATTTCAAAGGAAGTTGGGATAAGTACTTGCCATTGGTGGAATTTTCCTACAACAACAGTTACCAAGCAAGTATAGGTATGGCTCCATTCGAGGCTTTATATGGACGCAAGTGTCGCTCTCCAGTATGTTGGAATGAGGTAGGAGAAGCAAAACTGTTGGGACCCGAGTTGGTACGCTTGACGACCGAAAAGATCCAAATGATCCGACAACGAATACAGACAGCACAAGAACGACAAAAGAGTTATGCCGATCTTCATCGGAGAGATGAGAGATTCAACGTCGGAGATCATGTATTCTTACGTGTTTCTCCATGGAAAGGGGTTACGAGATTCGGAAAGAGAGGAAAGCTCAACCCTCGATTTATTGGCCCATTTGAAATTCTCGATCGAGTAGGAACCGTAGCCTACAGACTAGCCCTACCACCAAGTATGTCTCGCATCCATAACGTTTTTCACATATCTATGTTACGTAAATATGTGAAGGACCCAAACCACGTCATTGAGTTAGAACCAGACGTTATAGCAGAAGATTTAACGTATGAGGAAGTACTTGTTAAGATCCTACATAAGAAGGAGCAGATCTTACGCTCAAAGGTTATACCTCAAGTTAAGGTTTTATGGAGGAACCAAGATATTGAGGAAATAACCTGGGAGCTAGAATCTGAGATGAAGTCTAGGTATCCATACCTCTTCGAAATGCCAGGTACGTCAATTTCGGGGACGAAATTTCATAAGGAGGGGAGGTTGTAAGACCCCGAATTTATGAAATACAAAATTTAATTTTTCTTCATATATATTTTTCCTGAAACAGTAAATGGTTAAATTGACAAAATTGAAAGTTAAGGATGTTATGTGCAAATTTTATTTTGTCGGACAATATTCTTTTTGTCGGGGAATATTCGTTTTGTCGGGGAATATTCGGGCCGTACGACGGCGCCGAAATAACAAATTATTTGTGGACCCCACAACGGAATATTTGTCGGATATAGAAAACGACAGAAGTAACCTTTTTAAATAAAAATAGTCAACGGTGTTAACTGTTAAAATACCGGTGATAAAAGAATAGTAGCATACGGTAATTTATGGTATTTTCTGTAGCACACGGTACTCTACAGTAGCACACGGTATTGCACAGTGTCTCATATTATTGGTCTGATAATTGACACCGTAATTGTTACGCATCATTTCATCAATAATTGTCACTGCATAATATTTTATATTATCAATTCAATTATTGTTGCTACACAGTATTTTGCATTATTGATTCAATAATTGTCATTACACTGTATTTCATATCATCGAGTCAATAATTGTTGGTGCACTGTAGTTTAAAATTATTGAATCTAATAATTGTCACAGTAGCAAATACATTATAATTTATATTATTAAATTAATAAAAATATGTAACGTGTTTCTTACATTATTGTGGTAACATTATTTTATATGTTGGATCCACAGGTAGAATAAATAAAATAAAATAAAATAAAATAAATATTATTATTTTTCAAAAGTTACTATTCACTGACGGAAGTTACTGTTCACATCGGAAAAGTTACTCCGGAGTCACTGTTCACTCCCGGAAATCACTATTCATCGGCTGACAAAAGTTACTGTTCATTACTGTTCACTTTTTGAAAATTTTAAAGTTACTGTGCAAAGTTACTGTGCAAGTATTGAAATTTTTTTAAAAAAAACGTTTGCGCAGCCTCTCTCACCTACCAAATGCACAGTGCCCACCTACCACGCATAGTACCCCATTTTCCCCTATAAATAGCTTGTTCAGCTGAATAGAAAAATCACACCTAAAACATAAAATTTTTCTATAAGAATTTTATGAGTTTTCTCTGAGAATAGTAAGGTTATTTTGAGAGTTTGAAAGCCAAAAGGAGTGCAGAAATTTTTCAAGTAAGTCTTTTATTAAAGAGTAGTAATTTCATAAATTCATATATTTCGCGGTATTCACAAAACTTCCTTTAGAAGACTCTTCTATTAGAAGATTCATTTTTAAAAGCTTTCTTTAGAAGATTTATTTTGAAATATTATTTTAAAAACTATTTGAAAGTTGTTATATTATACTACAAAAATTATGTTAAATATATATAATTTTGATAGTTCATAATATACGAGTTATTATACACTTTGAAATTTATATGTGGTAATTACTAATTTATATTATAAATATATAGGTTGATCAACCTCATTTAAAACAATATCCAGTCACGTGTTAAGGTAAGGAATATCATTCTTTTCACACTCTTAAATTTACTACGGTAAGGAATATCATTCTTTTCACACTCTTAAATTTATTACGGTAAGGGGTATCACTCTTTTCATCATCATAAATGGATATTATTTTCTTTCTTACTTAAAGGGATTATCATTCTTTGATTCTCGAAAATAATATCGTTTCTTTCTTGTGCCATTTATTTCCATGTATTAAATTGTGGGAATAACCTTACGGCGCGGTTTACCGCCTGTTGGTGAATAACCTTTTGTATTCATTCCTTATTAATCTTTGAGAATAACCTTACGGTGCGGATTATCGCCTGTTTGGTGAATAACTCTTCGTGTTCAAATTCTATTAAATTGTGGGAATAACCTTACGGTGCGGATTACGCCTGTTTGGTGAATAACTCTTCGTGTTCAAATTCTATTAAATTGTGGGAATAACCTTACGGTGCGGATTACGCCTGTTTGGTGAATAACTATTCGTATTCAAATTGATGGGAATAACCTTACGGTGCGGATTATCGCCTGTTGGTGAATAACCCTTGTTATTTGTCTCGTGTGGAAATAATTTGTCTACACGAATTATCACATGACACTTTTATTCCATATTCGTAAGTGATATCATTTTCCTTTATACTCATAAGGGATACCATCTTTTTCATCTTCCATTATTCAAACTTACTATGGTAAGGGATATTAATTTCCTTCACCTTTTGTTAATCAAACCTGCTACGGTAAGGGATATTACTTTCTTCCATACACCTAAATCGAAACTTATTATGGAACTATTGCTTCTATAATTCCTGAAAATATTATATGTTCCATAATAGTTGAATTTCATTAGTTCAACTGAACCTTCCTATTTTCTGAACATTTCTATTGAACTGTAATCGTTATTCTGAACTGTGGATCTTGAATATCATTTTTAAATTTCACTCCACATCATGTTGGCAATTTGGACATTATTTGAATCTGCACAAAGTAAACTTCCGATACTTATTGTTTATCCTGTTCTTCTGTTCATCATTTGTATCACTGTTATTTGTATTAATCATCAAGAATCAAGCTGTTGTGAATATCTGTGGCCGGGGGCACAGATGTGATATAATTGTTGAACAGATGATAGGTTAAAGGCGATATACTAGGTTAAAGGCGATACATCTGTTCGGTGTCTTTTATGACACGTGGTGAATGTTCTCTTTGGCCCGTAGTGCAAAGATGAACTGTTGGTTGGTATGATTATGACCAAAGGCTGAATCTGGTATAATCATGACCATTGGTGTTATATTGAATGTCTTTGGCCCGTAGTGCAAAGACGAACTGTTGATCTGCATGATTATGACCAGGAACTGTGAAGTTGTATTATCTTGACTAATGGTATTTCAGATGATAAAAGTTGATGATATTTTTACTAAAAAGAGAAGCGAGTGGACATTATAGTCTGCATTATTCTTCTAATAGATTGCTCATTCCGCTGCTATTATTGATCTGAACGTTGTTTAAGAATTTAACTGCAGTTTTTGATATAAACCTTGTAGTCTATTGTATTCTATCAAGAACTCAACTGTTGAAGGCTAATGATAAATTATTCGTCATTATCTTAGTCATGATATTTCTTACTGGGCTATTTGAGCTCACCCTTTCTTTTCGTTCCATTGTTTTTCAACAGGAGATGAGAACGTAACGGGATCTAGCCGGGGAATGGAGTGAGAGTGCGGGGATAGCTATCATAGTCTTCACGTGTTATAAAATAGTGTGGCAATAATAATGAAGACTTAGTTGTGTTGTATTATCCACTGTATTGTTGTACGTTGTTGTAATAATTTTATTGTAGTCTTTTGACGACACAAGTTTGGGCTGTGTGGGCCTAGATTTGGGGGCGTCACAATGACGCCAATGTTTCAAGGACTGAACAAGGGCGTAGAACTCCAGATCATATGTAAAGTAATTCTTCTTCGATCCTGACAACTTTTCACTGAAGAATGCCACTGGCCGACCCACCTGACTTAATACTCCACCGATGCCGATCCCTGATGCATCACAGTTCACTTCGAACACGTTGTCAAAATTAGGGAGTGCTAACACTGGTGCTTCGGTCATCTTCTGCTTCACTAGCTGAAAACTGATTTCGGCTTCTTCCGACCAATGAAATTCCCTATCCTTAAGGCACTCTGTGATAGGTGCAATCAAGGTGCTGAAGTCCCTGATGAACCGTCGGTAAAAGGAAGCCAGACCATGGAAACTCCTGACATCATGGATATTCTTTGGGGTTGGCCATTCCCGAACGGCATCTACCTTCGATTGATCCGCATGCACACCCTCAGTTGATACAACAAAACCGAGAAAATTTACAGAAGTAGTGAAGTATGAACTCTTCTTCTGGTTGATGAACAAACACTCATTTCTCAAAACTTCAAAGATAGCTCGGAGGTGTTCATGGTGGGCTTTTCGGTTCGGACTATAAATTAGAATATCATCAAAGTATACAACAACAAATTTACCCATGAATGGTCGTAATACTTGATGCACGAACCTCATAAATGTGCTCGGAGCATTGGATAACCCAAAGGGGGTAACCATCCATTCATATAACCCGTGTTGAGTTTTAAACGCTGTCTTCCACTCATCTCCTGGTCTGATCCTGATCTGATGGTAGCCACTTTTGAGGTCGATCTTGGAGAAGATCTTGGCTCCTGACAGCTGATCCAACATGTCATCTAAACGTGGGATCGGAAATCGATACTTCACAGTAATCTTGTTGATGGCTCGGCTGTCTATACACATCCTCCACGAACCATCATTCTTTGGTACCAACAAAGCTGGCACTGCACACGGGCTCATACTTTCACGAATGTATCCTCTATCCAGTAACTCGACCACCTGTCTTTGTAGCTCTTCGGACTCCTTGGGACTGAGTCTATAAGCTGGTATGTTCGGTAGACTCGATCCTGGGATAAGATCGATCTGATGCTGGATGTCCGTCATCGGCGGTAACCCTGATGGAAGCTCTTCGGGCATAAGGTCAGCAAAGTCGGTTAACAACTCCTGAACGTCGGTTGACATTTCGGTGTGGCTATCTGATGAACTGTTTTCACAAGGAATCAAGGCGTACACTACTCCTTGTCTGACCTCATGTAAGAACCTTTTCATGGATAACAAATTGGGTTGATTACTTGACAGACCCAAACTTCCTTCTTCCCGACGTGGGGCTAACACAATCTTCTTCCCTTTAATGCTAAGGGAGTAAGTGTTCTTCCGACCATCATGAGTGACACTTCGGTCGTACTGCCAATGTGACGCCCCCAAATCTAGGCCTACATAGCCCAATTTGAGACGCCATAAAATACATAATCTTTAATACAAATAGTTCATAGAACAGAAATGCAAAACTCAATAATACACAACTAAGTCTTCACTATTATTTTCACACTATATACAACATGTGAAGACTACAATAGCTATCACTCGGACCGTCACTCCATTCCCCTGCTAGACCCGGCTACTATCTCTTTTTCTGAAAAACAATGGAACAAAAGAAAGGGTGAGCTCAAATAGCCCAGTAAGAAATATCATGACTAAGATAACGACAAATAAATTATCATTAGCCTTCAACAGATGAGTTCTTAATTGAATATAATAGACAATAAGTTTTGTATCAATAATAGCAGCGGAATGAGCAATCTAATAGAAGAATAATGCAGACTATAATGTCCACTCGGTTCTCTTTTTAGGAAAAACATCATCAACTTTTATCATCTTACCGCTGGTCATGATAATATAAATTTCCAGTTCCTAATTTTAATCATGCCAGTCAATAGTTCATCTTTGCATTACGAGCCAAAGATATTCATATATAACCCAACGGTAATGATTATACCAGTTTTCAGCCTTTGGTCATAATCATACCAACAACAGTTCATCTTTGCCCCAGGCCAAAGAGAATATTCACCACGTGCCCTAAAAGACATAATAATTATATCGCCTTTATCCTATCAACTGTGCCCCAGGCCACAGATATTCACAACAACATGGTTCTTGATGATTAGAATAACAACCGTGATATAGATGATGAATCAGAAGAAACAGTATGATCAATAAATATCGAAAGTTTATGACTTTACTTTGTGCAGATTCAAATAATGTCCAAATTGCTAACATGATGTGGACTAAAATTCAAGAATGATATTTAAGATCCACAGTTCAGAATAGCAGTTAAGGTTCAATAGAAAGATTTAGAAAAATAGGAAGGTTCAGTTGAAATGATATTAGATGAAGTGCAAACTATTAAAGAATATATAATCATTTCAGGAAACTTTACCAACAAGAGACAAATAAGAAATGAATACGAAGAGTAATTCGCCAAACATGCGGTAGTCCGCGTAGTCAGGTTATTCTCAGAGATTAATAAAGAATGAATACGAAAGGTTATTCACCAACAGGCGATAATCCGCGCCGTAAGGTTATTCCCACAATTTAATACATGGAAATAAATACGAAAGGTTATTCACCAACAGGCGATAATCCGCGCCGTAAGGTTATTCCCATAATTTAATACATGGAAATAAATACGAAAGGTTATTCACCAACAGGCGATAATCCGCGCCGTAAGGTTATTCCCATAATTTAATACATGGAAATAAATAGCACATCTTATGAGTAAGAAAGAAACGATATTATTTTCGAGAATCAAATAATGATAATCCCTTACCATAGTAATTTTGAATAATGGAAGATGAAAAAGATGGTATCCCTTACCTTAACACGTGACTAGATATGAACTCGTACACTTACAGCTCTTTACAAATACTCAAGATGACTTTAGGACACTCAAAGATAACTTATACTAAGAAATATTTGGAGAGTGAAAGAAAGAATAAGTAAGAAAGTTTTTATGAAAAATCCTTAAGTTAAGGCTTCTATTTATAGCAAAAATTCTTATCATCACCAAGATTTCCTAATTTAATCCAAACCGTATATTTCAAGATAATGTTTAATTCATACCACTCATTTTATCTTTTAAGATTTCTTTAATCTAAACCATTCATTTAAAGATCATCTTTTAATCTATACCATTCAATTTACTTTATATATAAAACAACTAACTTTAAATAAATCAATTATCTTTATATATAAAAACAAACAACTTTATATAATTTATCATAATAAAAATAAATAACTTTATCAATTCAATTATTCAACAATAATTCACAATAATTCATTATTATGGCTAATTGTTGTAAATGCAGTGTAGTTGGCTTTTCGAGTTAGAAAAATAGGAAAATCAACCAATAATAGAATACAACAGTTTAATCAATATCATAAAAGAGATAACGATAATGCTGAAAATAAATAAGAAAATAACACGTTACTGTGTAATGACAATTATTGATTCGGTAATGTGAATTATTGTGCATATGCTACTGTGACAATTATCAGCTCAATAATATGAATTATTATGCATGTGACAATTATTGGTTCAATAAAGTCAATATAGTACAATAACCACTTTATCATTTAATAATATGAAACACTGTGCAATACCGTGTGCTACAGTGCAATACCGTGTGCTACTATGTAATACTGTGTGCTACTATGTAATACCGTATGTTACTATTCTTTTACCATCAGGTATTTTAACAGTTCAAGATGATAATACCGTTGACTATATTTATTTAGAAAGGTTACGTATGTCGCTTTCTATATCCGATAATAAGTCGTTGTGGGGGTCCACCATTATTTTGTTATTTCGGCGCCGTCGTACGAATCGAATATTCCCCGACAAAACGAATATTCTCCGACCAAACGAATATTGTCCGACATAATAAAATTTGCACATAACATCCTTAACTTTTAACCTTATCAATTTAACCACCTACTGTTTCAGGAAAAATATATATATGAATAAAAATTAAATTTTGTATTTCATAAAATTCGGGGTCTTACAACCTCCCCTCCTTATGAAATTTCGTCCCCGAAATTGACGTACCTGACATTTCGAAGAGATAAGGATACGTAGATTTCATCTCAGATTCTAGCTCCCAGGTCATTTCCTCAGTATCTTGATTTCTCCATAAAACTTTAACTTGAGGTATAACCTTTGAGCGTAGGATCTGTTCCTTCTTATCTAAGATCTTGACAGGTACCTCCTCGTACGTTAAATCATCGGCTATAACGTCCGGTTCTAACTCAACGACGTGGTTTGAGTCCTTCACATATTTACGTAACATAGATATGTGAAAAACGTTATGGATGCGAGACATACTTGGTGGTAGGGCTAGTCTGTAGGCTACGGTTCCTACTCGATCTAGAATTTCAAATGGGCCAATAAATCGAGGGTTGAGCTTTCCTCTCTTTCCGAATCTCGTAACTCCTTTCCATGGGGAAACACGTAAGAATACATGATCTCCGACGTTGAATCTCTCATCTCTCCGATGAAGATCAGCATAATTCTTTTGTCTTTCTTGCGCGGTCTGTATTCGTTGTCGGATCATTTGGATCTTTTCTGTTGTCAAGCGTACCAACTCGGGTCCCAACAATTTTGCTTCTCCTACTTCATTACAACATACTGGAGAGCGACACTTTCGTCCATATAAAGCCTCAAATGGAGCCATGCCTATGCTTGCTTGGTAACTGTTGTTGTAGGAGAATTCAACCAATGGCAAGTACTTGTCCCAACTTCCTTTGAAGTCTAGCACGCAAAGTCTCAAAAGATCTTCGAGAGTCTGAATCGTCCTTTCAGATTGTCCGTCTGTTTGAGGATGGTATGCAGAAATAAATCGTAGCTCGGTGCCCATAGCTTTTTGTAGACTGATCCAAAAGCGTAAAGTGAATCTAGGATCTCGATCAGAAACTATGGAAACTGGCATGCCATGCAATCTCACAATATCATTTACGTACATACCGGCCAGACGCTCGAGTGAAAAGTTTTCTCTTATAGGCAAGAAATGAGCAGACTTGGTCAATCTATCTATGATGACCCAAATCGCATCAAAACTTTGAGAAACTTTGGGAAGACCCGTCACGAAGTCCATAGTGATATGTTCCCACTTCCATTCTGGAATTTCGAGTGATTGCAATGAACCTTTAGGCACTTGATGCTCTACCTTGACACGTTGACAAGTTAAGCACCTTGAGATGAACTCTGCAATCTCCCTCTTCATATTGTTCCACCAAAATGTATGTCGAAGATCACGATACATTTTGGTACTTCCCGGGTGAATTGCAAACGGTGTGTTGTGTGCCTCCATCATGATTTTATGTTTCAATTCAGAGTCGTTAGGAACACAGAGTCGAGAGTTGAGTCGAAGTATTCCTTTCTCGTCGATTCTTGCTTCTGGAATAGTATCTTCTTGTACTTTCTTCATCATACTCATCATTTTCGGATCAGTAGCTTGAACAACTTTAATTTTATCAATTAAAGCTGGTTCTACTTGTACGTGCGCAATCTTCATGTGGGTCCCTGGTGGCTTTAATTCTATCTCCATCTTTTGTAAGTCGTACAAAATACATTTTTGCGTAGTCAGCATTGCACTTGTACTCACATAAGATTTTCTGCTTAAAGCATCAGCTACAACGTTTGCTTTTCTTGGGTGGTACTGGATGGTGTGGTCATAATCCTTTAACAGCTCAAGCCAACGTCGTTGCCGTATGTTGAGTTCCTTCTGGGTGAAGAAATACTTGAGGCTTTTGTGATCCGTGAAGATTTCCACTTTCTCCCCGTACAAGTAGTGCCTGCAGATTTTCAATGCGAAAACAACTGCTGCCAACTCTAAATCATGAGTAGGATAATTTTTCTCATAATCTTTGAGTTGTCGAGAGGCATAGGCTATAACTTTTCCATGTTGCATAAGTACACAACCTAGACCTTTGCCTGAAGCATCGCTGTAGATAACAAATTCCCCGGATCCTGATGGTATAGTCAGAACATGAGCTGAAATAAGTCTCTTCTTAAGTTCTTGAAAACTCTTCTCGCATTCCTCATTCCATATGAATTTTGTGCTTTTCCGTGTCAGCTGAGTTAATGGAGTGACGATTCGAGAAAATCCTTCTACGAATCTCCGATAATAACCAGCTAAACCCAGAAAACTTCGGACTTCAGTTACTGACCGAGGTTGCTCCCAATTTAATATTGCTTCAATCTTTGCAGGATCAACTGATATTCCTTGACTGGAAATCACATGCCCAAGGAACGTGACTTCCTTAAGCCAAAACTCACACTTCTTCAACTTGGCATACAACTTGTTCTCACGTAGCTTTTGGAGTATTAATCTCAGGTGTTGTTCATGATCCTCACGACTTTTGGAGTATATAAGAATGTCATCAATAAAGACAACTACAAAATGATCCAAATATTCTTTGAATATCCGGTTCATCATGTCCATAAAAGCTGCAGGAGCATTTGTTAGTCCAAAAGGCATGACTAAGAACTCATAATGCCCGTAGCGGGTTCTGAAAGCAGTCTTTGGAATGTCATCAGCTTTAACTTTTAACTAATGATATCCAGAGCGGAGATCAATTTTTGAGAAATGTTGAGCACCCTGCAATTGATCAAACATGTCATCAATTCGAGGTAACGGGTACCTGTTTTTGATGGTGACATGATTCAACTCTCGGTAGTCAATACACAATCTCATACTTCCGTCCTTCTTCTTGACAAAAAGAACAGGGGCACCCCAAGGAGATGCACTCGGACGAATGAAACCAGTATCTAACAATTCCTGTAGTTGGACCTTTAGCTCTTGAAGTTCAATAGGAGCCATTCGGTATGGGGCTTTGGAAATAGGCTTGGTATCGGGTTCAAGATCAATACAGAATTCAATTTCCCGATTTGGAGGTAAGCCAGGAAGCTTATCGGGAAAAATATCAGAAAACTCATTAACAATAGGAATATCATTCAAGTTTGACACATCTTTGTTCAAGTCAGTGACATGAGCTAAAAATGCTTGACATCCGTTTTTCAATAAACGAGTGGCTTTATGGCTAGAAATGACAGTTATGGATTTCAATGGTTTGATGGTTTGAATTTGTATGACAGGTTGATTAGGAATATGAAAACTAATGATCTTTTGAAAGCAATCAATTTTAGCATGATGATTAGTCAACCAATCAATTCCTAAAATCACATCAAATTCATACATTTCCAAAGAGATAAGGTCAACGGGTAATATAAGGCTATTGATTTGAACTAAGCAAGATTTATATACCGTAGATGTAATGATTATTGCTCATAATGGGGTTTCAACTGATAAGTCAAAGTCCAAATTGTCAGGAGTTAAGTTTAATCGTTGAGCACACGTAGGTGAGATAAACAAATGGGTAGAGCCAGTATCTAACAAGGCATAGACTTCATGAGAATTTATGAATAGCTTACCGGTTATCACCTCGTTCGGGTTTCATGCCATTTGGGATGTCACAACAAAAGCTCTCCCTTGAACTACAGATTTTCCCTTATCCGTGCTAGCTTTTGGTACCATCATTGCAGCTGGACTTGATTTTGAAACAGGACAAAATCGAGCCAGATGACCTTCTTTTCCGCAACTGTAGCACAACTTGGACTGTTGAGTACAGTTTGGGCTGATGTGGCCCTCCTGACCACACTTGTAACATCTTACCGGTGGTCGATCTCCTCCCCTTGGTACTGGTGCCGGTGCTCTTCCATAATCATTATGGAATCTCTTTCTCTTGAAATTATTTCCACTGGATTATCCTCTTCTATTATTCGATGCGTGATTACTACCGAAGTGCTGGTTACCTCCCTTATGGTTCTCGTTCCTGTGGTTGTTGTCATTTCTCTCTCTACGCTGATCATTGACTCTTGGCTGCAATTTTTAATCTGTTTGCTCTACCCTTTGAGCCCTATCGACAACATCTGAATACAAGGTCAATTTATGAGAGCTAAGCTGTTGACGAATTTCGAATCTCAAACCTCGTAAGAACATCCGACTCATCCGTGCTTCGTCATCCACTAGATGAGTTGCGAAACGAGATAGTTCGACAAACTTAGCTTCATATTGTGAAACAGACATATTTCCTTGCTCTAGTTTTATGAACTCCACCTCCTTCATATGGTGGATGCTTTCTGGAAAATACTTTTCGTTGAACAGCTCTTGGAATTCCAGCCAAGACATTTCGAGAGCCGAATGATGGATGCGTTTTACCGCCTCCCACCAATGGTCTGCCTCCCCTCGAAACATAAAGGTGGCGAATGACACCTTCTGATCATCTGCACATCGTAAGACATCAAGGATTTTTGTCGTTTGCTTTAACCATGCCTTCGCTTTGAGTGGTTCAGGCTTCCCGAAAAATTCAGGTGGTCCCAACTCTTTAAATTGTTTAACGGTGACAATCCTTGAATTATCAGCGTTTTCATCGTTACGACCTCCCCTTGGCTGATTTTGAATAAATTGCATGAAGTTTCTAAAGAAACCATTCTGATTTGCATGATCACCAGCATTATTTTCTGAAGCTGCAGGAGGATTGTTTGTAGCTTCCTGATTCTCAGCTACGTTCGCCTCGGGAAGTGGATAATTCATTCCCTGATTTTCAGAAGTCATTCTTAACTGCGGTCATAAGATAAAGGTTAGTTAAACAAACTGACTCGTCATTTCTTGTCCCCACATTCAAGCCAACTTATTAGCTAACAAAATTTTATGTAGGATATACTAGTGACGTAATCTATTCGTCTATCTCCTCCTACTTCTACACCAGATCTCCATTAAAGATCATATCCCTAAGCTCGGATACCAAATGTGACGCCCCCAAATCTAGGCCTACATAGCCCAATTTGAGACGCCATAAAATACATAATCTTTAATACAAATAGTTCATAGAACAGAAATGCAAAACTCAATAATACACAACTAAGTTTTCACTATTATTTTCACACTATATACAACATGTGAAGACTACAATAGCTATCACTCGGACCGTCACTCCATTCCCCTGCTAGACCCGGCTACTATCTCTTTTTTTGAAAAACAATGGAACAAAAGAAAGGGTGAGCTCAAATAGCCCAGTAAGAAATATCATGACTAAGATAACGACAAATAAATTATCATTAGCCTTCAACAGATGAGTTCTTAATTGAATATAATAGACAATAAGCTTTGTATCAATAATAGCAGCGGAATGAGCAATCTAATAGAAGAATAATGCAGACTATAATGTCCACTCGGTTCTCTTTTTAGGAAAAACATCATCAACTTTTATCATCTTACCGCTGCTCATGATAATATAAATTTCCAGTTCCTGATTTTAATCATGCCAGTCAATAGTTCATCTTTGCATTACGAGCCAAAGATATTCATATATAACCCAACGGTAATGATTATACCAGTTTTCAGCCTTTGGTCATAATCATACCAACAACAGTTCATCTTTGCCCCAGGCCAAAGAGAATATTCACCACGTGCCCTAAAAGACACAATAATTATATCGCATTTATCCTATCAACTGTGCCCCAGGCCACATATATTCACAACAACATGGTTCTTGATGATTAGAATAACAACCGTGATATAGATGATGAATCAGAAGAAACAGTATGATCAATAAATATCGAAAGTTTATGACTTTACTTTGTGCAGATTCAAATAATGTCCAAATTGCCAACATGATGTGGACTAAAATTCAAGAATGATATTTAAGATCCACAGTTCAGAATAGCAGTTAAGGTTCAATAGAAAGATTTAGAAAAATAGGAAGGTTCAGTTGAAATGATATTAGATGAAGCGCAAACTATTAAAGAATATATAATCATTTCAGGAAACTTTACCAACAAGAGACAAATAAGAAATGAATACGAAGAGTAATTCGCCAAACATGCGGTAGTCCGCGTAGTCAGGTTATTCTCAGAGATTAATAAAGAATGAATACGAAAGGTTATTCACCAACAGGCGATAATCCGCGCCGTAAGGTTATTCCCACAATTTAATACATGGAAATAAATACGAAAGGTTATTCACCAACAGGCGATAATCCGCGCCGTAAGGTTATTCCCATAATTTAATACATGGAAATAAATACGAAAGGTTATTCACCAACAGGCGATAATCCGCGCCGTAAGGTTATTCCCATAATTTAATACATGGAAATAAATAGCACATCTTATGAGTAAGAAAGAAACGATATTATTTTCGAGAATCAAATAATGATAATCCCTTACCATAGTAATTTTGAATAATGGAAGATGAAAAAGATGGTATCCCTTACCTTAACACGTGACTAGATATGAACTCGTACACTTACAGCTCTTTACAAATACTCAAGATGACTTTAGGACACTCAAAGATAACTTATACTAAGAAATATTTGGAGAGTGAAAGAAAGAATAAGCAAGAAAGTTTTTATGAAAAATCCTTAAGTTAAGGCTTCTATTTATAGCAAAAATTCTTATCATCACCAAGATTTCCTAATTTAATCCAAACCGTATATTTCAAGATAATGTTTAATCCATACCACTCATTTTATCTTTTAAGATTTCTTTAATCTAAACCATTCATTTAAAGATCATCTTTTAATCTATACCATTCAATTTACTTTATATATAAAACAACTAACTTTAAATAAATCAATTATCTTTATATATAAAACCAAACAACTTTATATAATTTATCATAATAAAAACAAATAACTTTATCAATTCAATTATTCAACAATAATTCACAATTATTCATTATTATGGCTAATTGTTGTAAATGCAGTGTAGTTGGCTTTTCGAGTTAGAAAAATAGGAAAATCAACCAATAATAGAATACAACAGTTTAATCAATATCATAAAAGAGATAACGATAATGCTGAAAATAAATAAGAAAATAACACGTTACTGTGTAATGACAATTATTGATTCGGTAATGTGAATTATTGTGCATATGCTACTGTGACAATTATCAGCTCAATAATATGAATTATTATGCATGTGACAATTATTGGTTCAATAAAGTCAATATAGTACAATAACCACTTTATCATTTAATAATATGAAACACTGTGCAATACCGTGTGCTACAGTGCAATACCGTGTGCTACTATGTAATACTGTGTGCTACTATGTAATACCGTATGTTACTATTCTTTTACCATCAGGTATTTTAACAGTTCAAGATGATAATACCGTTGACTATATTTATTTAGAAAGGTTACGTATGTCGCTTTCTATATCCGACAATAAGTCGTTGTGGGGGTCCACCATTATTTTGTTATTTCGGCGCCGTCGTACGAATCGAATATTCCCCGACAAAACGAATATTCTCCGACCAAACGAATATTGTCCGACATAATAAAATTTGCACATAACATCCTTAACTTTTAACCTTATCAATTTAACCACCTACTGTTTCAGGAAAAATATATATATGAATAAAAATTAAATTTTGTATTTCATAAAATTCGGGGTCTTACGGCCAAGGTCGGCCTAACAGTATATGACATGCATCCATGGAAACCACATCACACCAAGCATTGTCGAAGTACTTTTTGCCAATTGAAAATGAAACCAGGCACTTCTTATCTACAGTTACCTCATTCCCTTTGTTGAGCCATGAAAGCTTGTATGGTTTTGGGTGTTGGTCCGTCTTCAGGCTTAATTTATGAACAGCCTCTTCGGACACCACATTTTCACAGCTTCCACTGTCGATGATCATCTTACAGACCTTGTCGGCTACGGTGCAAGTAGTGTGGAAGATATTGGTTCTCAACCAATCATCATCGGTATCACCCTTAGGGGTCAATAAGCTCTTCCTGATAACTAAGGTCTCTCGACCATCACCGTACAACACGTCATCCTCTTCATAGTCATCATATATAGGCTCGCCGAACTCCTCGGCTTTCTCTACCTCTTCCCCGATTAGAAGATTTTTGCTTTTCTGGTTAGCAGGTTTTCTGCACTCGGTTGCCCGATGTCCTGGTTCTCCGCATCTGAAGCACTTAATAGTAGATCCGACATTACCCTGTGGTTGGGTTGGTACCAGACGTGCTTGTTGAGGTGGTGGGGTCGGTCTACTACTGGGGAGGCCTCTGGGCATCGGCCTTCTGCTCTACTGTTGCTCGACCTCACGTGCTCGTTGGTAGGCTTCAGACACAGTCCATATTGAATGAAGGCTAAGCACATCCTGCAGAGATTGCTTCAACCCTCCTAAATACCTTGCCACCAACTGCTCATCTGTTTCAGATAGGTCATTACGAGCGATTAACTGGTAGAACTCCTCAGTGTATTTGTCTACTGACCTGACTCCTTGCCTTAATAGGTGCAAGCGCTTGTACAGGGATTGAGTATAGCCGAATGGGAGAAAGTGAGACTGCATCTTCTTTTTCATTTTTTCCCACTCAGTTATCTTGGATCTTCCCTGTCTTGCTCTTGACTTCTTCAACTGTTCCCACCAAGCAGATGCTCTGCCCTTTAGCTTGATGGCAATCAGTTTCACCTTCATAGCATTTGGAACCTCCTTGTACTCAAAGATTCTCTCTACTTCATTCATCCAATCAATGAACCCTTCCGCTTGAAGCGTACCAGAGAACTCCGGTAGATCCACCTTGAAACCCAGATCCCGACGATAATCGTCTTGACCTCTTCGTTCCCAGAACTGGTTCCGATTATGATAAGGATTATCAAAACTGGAATCAGCATCAGTATCAGCTACCTCATACATAGGGTGTTGGACTTCCTCATCCGGAAACTGCCCATGACGACCCTGATAGTGGCGATTAAGGTGCGGAGCCTCCTCAGTCAGAACCCGCTCTCGACGACCTTGATCTCGCGTCGTTAGACGCTGGGTTAACTCTGCAACTTGTCTCTGTAAATCCTCAATCATCACTTCCTGAACGTTGCAATCACGGTGGGGAACTTCCTCAGTCGGAACCTGTCCACGTCTACCACGACCATGACTACCAGCCATTGAAACCGGTGAGTATTAACTTCCAGGTGAACGATGAGCTCTGATACCAACTGACGCCGGGGCGGGATAGTGATTATCCTGCGGGTTAAGTTAATATAAATCTACAGGTAAAGATACAAGAGATTCACCAAAAGAAACAAGAGGAGAAACTCTCAACTCGAATTCTTAGAAAAGTTTATATCAAAAATTCAACTCCCTTTTCTATATCCACAAGCCGGGTATATATAACTGAATAAAAACTTGGGCACAAAGAAAGAAAATACAGAAAAGGATATATTAAAAAGGAAAATACTAAAAAAGGTAACTAACAGATTCTGTCAAATCTTTCTCTCTCCTGCCACGTAGCTGGTCCCCAATATCTGTCACTATCTTTCCTTAAACTTTAGTAACCAACTCACATGCACTTACCATGTGACACATGATGAATAATAGCTAGATTATATGCCCAGAAATAAAATAAAAGGAAATAAAATAAAGAACTGAAATTGTCCCCGA
The DNA here is from genome assembly GCA_947179155.2 of Hedera helix. NCBI lineage: Eukaryota > Viridiplantae > Streptophyta > Magnoliopsida > Apiales > Araliaceae > Hedera > Hedera helix. The sequence goes on from OX359281.1 coordinate 29,190,511, forward strand.
AGGGACATCCTAACTGAAGTCGTTTTCCCCGAAGGGACATCCTAACTGAAGTCGTTCCCGAAGAGACATCCTTGAAGAGTATTCCCGAAGATCATGAGTATTCCTGAAGATCATTCTCGGCCCTGACCTCAAGGTTAAGGAACCGATCCCAACTTACTTGCCCGAGGACATCGGCGCCTTTTTACCTTGTCCCGATTCGCTTTATCCAGATACTGTAGGGCCATTAATGTGCTATCTGGCGTATTGGTATGATCAAACTCAGATGCTCCTGCATCAATGACTTTGCAAGGCCGGCGGCGGGGGCATCGGAAGTTCACAAAGTTTGCTAGCTTGCCACCCCATTCAACCACTTTCCAGAAATTCAAACACAGAGATATTCTTCCCGGATGCCCCATTTCACAGATTGAAGAACCAAACTTAATTCCTTTTGGAAATTGGTTTCTGTCCCCTAAATTTAATACTCTGAGCCACAAAACCAATTTCCGAAAGGAAGTTTGGCTCTTCAATCTGTGAAATGGGATATCCGGGAAGAATATCTCAGAGACTCTGTGTTTGACTTTCTGGAAAGTGGTTGAATGGGGTGGCAAGCAAACTTTGTGAACTTTCGTTGCCCCCGCCGCCGGCATTGTAACGTCATCAAATTCCGGTTATGAGATTGTGACAATGGTACTTATTTCATCGCATGCATGCCCAGAAAAGTTTTCTACACTGTTAGAATTTATATCCATTTCTTTGTTTCTACAAACCCCCGAAGAAACCACACCGAAAGATACATAGGGGAGAGAGAGGCTGTCTAGCTTGTCTTTCTTTCAGTTAGGAGTAAGGAGGACGAGGAGGTTGGTACGTGTATATATGTATATGTATTTTAATTTTAATAGGCAACTCTAATTTGGTCCAATATTCGACAATATTAGCTAGGTAGGTCGTTGGTAGATTCCTAAATTAGAGCCGTAAATAAATGAAATAGTTGCATTATTACTACCATTTGTTATTCGTCTACGTCACTGGTGAAGCTGTCAATGAATTGAAAAGGTTTCTGAATGAATAAAAAAATCAATTTCAACCAACATCTACAAGACTCCCTCCCTCCCTCTCTCTTTCCCCCACACATGCCTCTTTTGTGAAGGAGATAGTATATATAATTTTCGTTATTTTGAAAAAATGACATTAATCTATAATAAAACAAAACAATGAGGTCATTTTGCTTTAGAGTACGTAGCCCAGTATGGGTGTCAACTATGAACGACAAAAAGGGTAATAGCCCAATATGGTTGTCAATTGTGAAAGGAAGAAAGGGTATTTTAGCCCAATACGGTTGTCAACTTTTAAATATTATTACACCTTTAAATTTTAAAAATATACAATTAATCAATTAAATTTTTTAAAATTACACATTCCGTCCAATTATTAAACTGCAGTTTAATTAAAATAAAAAAACTACGTATGTTTCTTCGTCATCTTCATCTCTCTCTTTCTTTTTTAGCAAGTCATTTAACGTGTAATAAAAGATGAATTGATATAAAAAATAAGAAATCTAACACGAATGATATGGAAAAAAATAGGCATGCAGGCAGCCACGTGAGATATTAAGTTAAGGGGGTGTTTGATAAAAATTAAATGATATATTTTTGAATGTTTAAGTAATCTGAATGAAATAAATTTTTGAATACTGAATGAAAAAAGTTATTTGATAAGTGACATGTCTGAAATATCTGAATAGTATATTTTTATTATTTTATCTATCTGAAAAAATTCAAAGTTGTTTTAAATTTATTTAATATAATATTTAATATATTACTTAATATTTTTTTATTATGTTTTTTTACTTCATTCAGCCGGAACTTAACCATTCAGTCAAAAAAATTAGATTTAGTCATTCAGCCCAAAAATCTGACCGATTCAGCCATTCAGCTCTAAACAAATATAGTGAATGACTGTCCGATTTAACCATTCAATTCTATTAAGTTCTAATCAAACAGTCCCTAAGTCCTATCCTATAAGATGAATTGCATGATATATGTGCTGGTTTTGCAATTCAGTCGCATATCTAATCTAATATAAGAGAACTAATTATATACTTTGATTAATTAATGGGACACTGAATGAACCAGATGCTCAACAGTTTCTTCCTCAGTATCACACCACACGACAAACACAGGGTGCATGGTCTCATCATCTTTTTTTCAAATATGAAAGAGCATAGTTTGTCTTTTAGAGCTTGTAGCATATTTCTGCAACCTTTAATTTCCACAAGAAGAACTTGCCCCCTTGTGGAATGGCGGCATATGACACAAAGAGGTTCAGGATCCTGTTTTGAAAAAGGCCCATAACCACTGAATTCGTTGATGAGTATTCAAATTTAATCTGGTGGAAAATAATGAGATCGAGCCTGCCTCAACCTTCCATTGTATGCAGTGAGAGATGTCAAAGTTGTAATACCCGAAAATAATAATAATAATAATAATAATAATAATAATAATAATAATAATAATAATAATAATATAAAAATATAACAGTAATAAAATAATAGTTAAATTTATTTTAAAATATTTTACTTGGACTTTATTTATTGCTTGGATTAAATTTATATGGACTAATAATAAATAATAATAGATAACATTAATCGGTCAAGTTGAGTCTTAAAATTAATTGAATTTATATTTGTGTATATTTCTCGGCTATTGGGCCTTATTATTTGAAGTTTACAATTTAGAGTTTAGCATATTTATGTGTGAATATTTCGTCTTCATGTGTTAAAGTTGGAGAAATTGTGCACATGAATTCATGTGGGCTTGTACAGGTGTTTACCATTAATAGATTACTGGGTTAGTAATATAAGTTTGTTTAGAGATGGGATCGGGGAATATTAATAATGTGATCATTAGATTGGAATTACAAGCAGTTATAACAATTGAAGGTGTGATGTACTGTCATTTACGGTTTCCATCGTCATATATTTATATTCTTTTTATTAAATACCTTTAGAACTCATATTTATACTCTTTACACTAGTATATTATGTTTAGTGTTCATTTTGATTATGTAGAAATGTACATGTTAATATATATTTGGAGGTTGTGTTAATTCGTTTCAGTTTAACATGTACACTTAGAATTCTTTTGATATTTTCAGTTTGTTAGATGATATTGTCGGGTATGCCTGAGCTATAACCACTCGTGGAGGTACTACATGCATGTTCTCTTGACATCGAAGTATGACACCTCCTGTGATGGTGTGATAAGTCTACGACGTCTCCGTTTTTTGCTCCAGTGAGAGTTAGCCATTTGATGATTTTGTTGTGGGAGGCATATGAGTTAACCCTAATTTTCTGTTTTGTTTTGTGGATTGATGGTGTTTGTGCCCAACACGCCTTTTGATTTTGCATATATTTAGATTCGCCGTCCAATGTGTGATTTGCCTGTGTGACAAAATATATTTTTATTTTGTCCTGAGCTCGGTATAAAATAACACTAAACCCTTTGATTCAGTCTATTATTTTATTGTAATAAACTAATTTATTTCAGTTTAGTTGATTATATTATTCATTTCAATTTCTTATCTTTACACTCTATATTTGTACTGAATATTTGACTTATGCTGTGTTCTACCATACTACAATCACTGTTTTGTCGTTTCATAATTCTGTTGAAAAATAAAAAAAGTTTATAGCTAAAAGTGTTTTTGTGATAATATGGAAAGGATATGATGTGGCATCAAAAGGGTAAAGAATATAGATCCGGTTAACATGAAATTAATTTCATGATAAGTTAGACAATGAACCAATACAGTGCTGACATTGCGAAACAAGATTGATATTTTTATATAAAAATTAATTTCTAATTTTTTAAATCGATCTCTTTAAAATTTATTTATATAAATATTATCATGGGAAACATATCATATTTATATGAAAAAATACATTTCATAAAAAAAATTACTGAAAAAGAAAGCGAGTTCTAATCATTTGTATCGTGTTTAAGAATACGATGTATGAATTATGTAATTAAAATTTATTACTCCATTTATTTCTAAAAGGAGTTTCTTTTGTTAATTTTTTTTCCTCTACAAAAAATAAAATAAAACAATTGTTTAGCGATAATTGTAGAAAATGATCAATATTCTAAAATTTAACATTATAATTATTATCTTATCACATTATTAAACTAACTATTTATTATTTTTAGGCATATATATTTATACACAGTCACACACACTTAAAATGTCTTTAATATCAAATTTTTTATAAACGTGACTGTTATTGTGAATCGGAGAGAGTTTTATTTAAGAAAAATGAGCTCCCAATTTGATAGACATGTTTTCAATACAGATACTAGTTAGCCCAAATGAGAATGAACGAACCCTGGACAACCACATAAAAGTATATACCGACTGTTCCATACAAAAATAAAATGACATTCATTTCGGGACAATGGAATACGTTTTTCTTCAGAGCCCATGTAGGTAGAAAATGATGGAAACGAATAAATCCTTTGGACAGCCCAGGTAGGCAAAGAAAACCTAGGAATATGTTTTGCTGCAGAGCTCATGTAGGTAATTGGTGCATTGATATTGACACATAATTTTCTCTTTTCACGTGTTAGTATTATATTGATCAATGCACTAATTTATTGAAAAATGCACTCCATATCGCATCCAACAAAATGTAATCAATCTTAGGTTTAGTAACACTTTTTTAAAACCAACTTTTTAAACATTTTAATCCCGAGCTACCCTACTACTACTGGCATTTTTATTTTGTGCATTACATATTATTGTGATGAAACTCAGAGTATATAACATGTAACGCACAGATTACAAAGATTTGAATGTGATCCTTGTAGTTGGTGTTAGTACTTTATAGCTGTTGGCTGTTATTATATCTATTGCAGGCAAGGCATCCCTGTTGCTGCAATTGCAATGTGGTCCTCATTTTGATATCAATTAGTTTTACGTGGATTGGGAACACAAATAATCATCTTCCCTCTATAAGTAACAAAGTACACCAGGCCACCTTTCTCTCTCTCTCTCTCTTCGATAATTACAATATTTTCTGCACATATGTACGTACTACTTTTATAGAAATATACTATTTCTCAAATAAGAAGGTATGATTAATTTAATTCTTGGCATGTGTGTGTGTGTGTATATATATATATATAAGGCAAAATGTTTCTTTGTACGTTCACACATGATTTCATTTGGAAATTACCACACCAATTAAATTTGTAATTGTTCATTCCCCATGACCCCAATTATAGAATGATCGATATCTTAGTTAGAATGTAACAATCAAGAATATTTAGATGACATATATATAGGAATAGCTAGAAGGTACCTTGTACTCGAGAAATTAATTGTAACGATTTTTAATTATTCCGAGTCTCGTGAAAAAAAGAAGAGAAATATATTAAAATTTGTGAGATTACACAAATGAATGTCCTAATTATTAATTTGTGATAAAATACGTTGTTGAGTTGAGTATTAATCAAATAAATTGACTGTGTTTTTTTTAAAAAAAAAAAATAAGAAGAGAGAGAGAGAAGGTAAAAAGAGTCAATTGTCGAAGTACAAACAGATGAGGGGAACATATATATATCTGAAGCCTTCCTTGATTTCTTCAGTACTGGCTGCTTTCTAGGACTTCTAAACCGAAGTATATTTTTTACTGTTGGTAAATTTGAGGCATAAAGTAATATTTTTAAATGAGGTCTTTTATATTTGATACATTATTTCTATTGATTTTTATAATTAAATTGAGTATTTTTTAAATTAATATATCTTATTATTATTTAATATATATAAAAAAAATCTATAAACTACATAAAATTTAATACTAATCTCAATGTTTATTTTTTAAAAATCTAAATATATTTGTTTAATTATTAATTTGAAAAATAATCAATTTAATTACAAAAATCATTGGAAGACTTTATTTTGGGATGGAGGGGGTATTAATATTTTTTATTTAAATGAGTTTTTTCTTATACTGTTAATTTTTTTTACGTATTTAATATTTGGATTGAATTATGTATCTTAAAAAATTGATTGGACTTATATTTTTATAAGACCTTTTTTATATAAATTATTTATGATAAAAAATTTGAGACATTTCTTGAAATGAGACCTAAAGCCCAAGTTTTTTTCTCTATACTATAGGGCCGACCCTGTTCACAAACAGAGAAAAAGAGAGAGAATTTGTCTTATTTTGGGTGAGATGGATGCATGATGTGGTAAGGGGGTAATTTATTTGATGGTTTATAAGGGGTTATCTGAGTTATGAGCATCTGTTGGATTTGCATGAGTATTTATCTGAAAGGGTAATTTAATGACATATATATATATATATATATATATATATATATATATATATATATATATATATATATATATATATGCATATTAACAGTCTGCCCTTTTTTTTGTGCATGCTTGACCCGTTTAGCAATTATTCCAATCCCCAACTGCTCACATCTTCTTCATAATTCTTCTTTTCATCTCCATTATAGAGGACAAGTCATTATCCTCTCTCTCTCTTCCTAAGCTTATTTTTTTTAATTATTAAGGTAACTCATTTCAATCAACCTACTTTTTTTTAATGGAAGATGGATACACAATCTATGTAAATGTATTTCATGCAAATATATAGATAGATAAATTAATAAAATGGTCCCAAACATGCGCTTGCAATCCACATCTGCTAACCCTAACAACAACCCTTCATTCATGCAAACCCCTCTTTGCCATTAAAGTCTTGAGGGGACCATGGATTTTATGGGTTTCCAACTTTGAATTCAACTGCATCACTTGTGCTGCATCATTCCATATCATATCATAAAGTGGTAGAAAAGTACAATAATATCCGACGTGAAACCTTTAAGCCTTTGTTCGCAATATGTCCTCATGTTCTGGCGACATCCCATGCTACTTGTTCATGGCTACCTAGCTACAATGCTAGATAAGGGTTTTAACTCAGTTAGGTTAACTGCGGCTGCATTAATTCTTAATATTCACGAGTTTTCAATTCTTGTATAATATTGTCTTTATTCAATTATTCTAAGTACACTATTGGTCAGCTTCATGGTTACCTATAACTTAATTTAACTTGGGAATTTGACAAAATATGCAACACATGTCCCATGCAAACAAAACTAATGTGTTTTTGGAAAGGGTGCACTTTGAGATTGAAGCCCGTTGGACTGAACCGACCCTGCCTGCAAAAGACCGACCTGGTTTGGCCAAGATCTGGCATGGTTTGAGAGCTATGCATAAGCCTTTTTTTTTCTCAAAAGACCGGTATAAAATAGCGTACTACTGGCCTAAAACCCAAAAAAGCAAATTAAAGTAAAAAAATAAAAATAAATTTAGGCTTATCAAGCCTTTTGTAATTTTCTTTTACCATTTTATGATTTTATTCCTCCCTAGATATATAAAGGCTATTTTAGAGTGTATAACATATTTTGGACCTCCAAATTTCAAAACTATATTTATTTGTTTTTATATTTGTATCTTTTTTGTAATACACATTCATGGCCGGCTTGAAAAGTCCGAAACTCTTAGGTTTAGTTTGTAAGTCCTATTTGTCAGGCCAAGAACTGGGCTGGTCAAACCAGGTCTATCCTACACCGGCCTAAAGATTGGCTCAAACCAGTCTTTGTGCATTCCTAAAAGCGGGAACCAATGTCTTTCATGGGCGGTTAAGATATAAAATCCCACGTGGAATAACTAAGACCCGAAAATTAAATATATAATTTGAGAGATTATTTAATTTATTCTTAATTAATTTTGAGTTGAATGTTTCATTATAGTATTAAGACAGATACCATGCATGTGCAAAATCAACGACCCATATACTCCACGCCACTCAATTAAAATAACTTGAGAGTGTACTCCAATCGTTACTATTTGATTTTGATAATTTGTACGCTGGTATTTGCCTAATTGTTTAGTGAAAATATCAAATAGTTGAACAGCTAATAGTTATAAATATAAGGTGTTTCTATGTAAATACGCACGCACGTACACACACGTACAGAGTAAAAGATATATTTATAAAATTAATAGCATAAATTTAATATTTATAAAATACACTATGTATACATTGTAATTAACAAAAGAATAAATAAATAAATTAAATAAGAGTAGTAAAATATAAGTAAGAATAATAATAAATTATTTTAATTTTAAATTTAAAAATATATTAAATTAATTATTAAAAATTAATAATAATCTTATAAATTAATTATATCAGAAGAAGTTCTTCACTTTGGTTGGTAGGTATATGATATGGTTTTTTAGTAATCTAGGCTTAATTCTTGCTGTAATAATATAACTAAATATATTGATTGATTGAGATGGTGCAGGCTATTCAGCTACGGAATAGGGATACACCTCTTGCAATCAGAAGTCCCAGAAAATATGGCCAAGAAGCGGACAAGTTTAATTAAACAATAATTAAATATTATATTTATTTATATTATTAAAAAATAAAATATAATATAAATTTTATTTATATTATTAAAAAATAATATTTAATTATTATATATTTATACTTATTCCAATAAACGAGAGATTAATTTTTTTAAGTTGATATATATGTACGTGTTTTAATTTTAATAGGCAACTCTAATTTGGTATAATATTCGACAATATTAGGTAGGTAGGTCGGTAGATTCCTAAATTATTTCCGGTAGCTAGATTGTTTAGACCCGTGAATGAATTAGAGCCGTAAATAAATGAAGGTGAAATAGTTCTATTATTACTATCGTTTGTTATTCGTCTCAGTCAGTGGTGAAGCCGTCAATGAATTGAAAAGGTATCTGAATAAATACAAAAATCAATTTCCCCCCCCCCCCCGCCCCTTTTCAGTACCAACACGTAGGACGGAATAAAAAACGAATAAAATCGAATAATCGAATATAATTAAAAAAAATTAACCGAATTATTTCAATTATTCAGTTATTTTCTCTAATTCGGTAATAACTGTTTTAATATTTCGGTATTCGATTATTTATACGGTTATTGAAAATTTGGTATTCGGTTAACCGAATAACCGAATAGATTAAAAAAAATAAATTAAGTCTAGTATTGAATTATTATAGTTGTTAATTGTTGTTAATTATTAATTGAAAACTCTAGTATTTGCTAATTTGAAATTAATTTGTTTGTTTGATAAATTAGAAATTAATTTCGGTTATTAACCGAAATAACCGAATTGTATATTCGGTTATTCGGTATTCGGTAATTCGGTTATTTATAAATTCGGTTAGTTATTCGGATAGTAAAATTTAGAGTATTTTGGTATTCGGTTATATCCGAATAGACTATTCGATTCGGATATAACCGAATTGCTCACCCCTACCCAGTGGCGGAACCAGAACAAAATATGAGGGGGATCAAAATACATCAGTAAAAAAAATTATTTATTGAAGCTTGAAGTGCTTGTTTCGGCTATACAGCTTGTACGACTGATAGGAGACAACTATATCCTGCGACTCTGCATAGTTTGAAAACGTCTCAAAATTTGTTCGTTTTCAATTGTTGAAAAAATATCATTCTCAATATAAGCTCCTAAACTGTCATTCATCCACTCGTCTCCCATTTTATTACGCAAGTCAGTCTTGACAATTTTCATGGCAGAGTATGCATTTCTTGGTCGCTTAATCAAGTAGTTATCCATAATCTAGTCATGTAAAATAAATAAAAACATCAATTGCTAATCAATAAATATATCATAAATATACCATAAATAATTTTATCAACTAACCTAATTCAATTATTTCACAAACAATATACCATAAATATACAATATCAATTCAATGATAAATTGATAATAAGTTAATAACAATTAACACATAATCTCTAATTCAAAGTTCAAACTATTAATACTAAAATTAGTTGTATTAACACGAGAATATTTTTGACAAGTTATGTATCTCATGAAAACCTTAATATACAAAAAAAATAAAAATGAGAAGGTTAAATAAGAGTTTATTTTCCATACGGAGATTAATTATTTTTTATTTTTTTCTCTGGGTTCTGGGATCTATTTCTTTCCCCACATAATGTTCTTCCCATTCAATTGGCACATCTGCAGTTCTAAATACCTAGATAAGAGCAAAAAGTAAACTCAACTGCAACTAAAACTATATTCAAAAGAATATCATCAAATCAAAAGTTAGGAACCAGTCAACTTTGCTAAAGAATGTGACTAGCTCATATGGCTTCAAGAAAACTATGTACATGCACATATGTTTATTTGCATATCTACATAACATTATCTTTATCTGCAGAAAGTACCAAAGTAATTATTATAATTGATTAATTTTATAAAGCCTTAAAGGCACTCCGACATGTTTCTTTAAGAACTAAAGAACATATTGGATTCATAATGGCCACACCCATTGGAAAAGGCCATCGTTCCTTGAACCTTACTTAAGGAAAGAGCTTAACCTCTATGCCAATGTTAGGCCTTGTTACAGTCTCCCTGGCTACAAGACTCGGTATGATATTGTGGATCTCATTACTATTCGTGAAAACACAGAAGGGGAATACAGTGGTCTTGAATATCAGGCTAGTTTTTCTTTTCTCTTTTGTTTGTTTTTTAAACAAAAATAAAGTTTGTATTCATTGAATTTTTATTGGAATAGCAGAAAAATAAAGGAATAGCAGAAAGAAAGATAACAACTAAAAATTCATTGAATTTTCTGATGTTTTATAAAAAGTCATTTTTTATATTGACGACACTATAAAATAATATAATGTTTGTGCATATATATATATATATATATATAATTCAATTAATTATCCATCACAAGTCCGACCAAATCATTAGATGATAAATGGCCAATAATAATATATAGGAGGCCTGCAGGGAGGAAGACTTGGTCTCCCACTGTGAATTAATTTCTCATAAATATCCCCCTCTTTTTTACTTGGTCTCCCACTGTGAATTAATTACTGCAGGGAGGCTGGGAGCCAGTGGCGGACAGAGGCGGAAGCGGACAGAGGCTGAGAGGCGGAAGGAGACTTAAGTTGCCGAATTGGGGGAAAATAGAATGGTTGCTCACTTGCTCTTGCTTGACTGTGCTGCTCGGTGGCAACAAATGGACATCTGGACAAGCAGTCATGAATCATGATGATCAGCGGCAGCACTCAGCGCAGGGGGGGCAAAAAAAGAGTTGTCTACCTTGATGGCCGGAGCTACCAGGGTCAATTGACCCCCCCCCCCCCCCTTCGTTCCGCCTCTGCCCCTACCCACACATGCCTCTTTTGTGAATTAAGTGAAGGAAGTAGTGCTATATACAATTTTTGTTATTTTGAAAAAATGACATTAATTTATAAGAAAAAACAAAACAATGAGGTCATGATTTTGCTTTAGGGTAGTACTTAACCCAATATGGTTGTCAATTATCAAAGGCAAAAAGGGTATTAGCTCAATATGAATTGTCAACTTTTAAATATTACACCTTTAAAAGTATACAATTAATCAATTAAATTTTTAAAATTACACATTATGTCCAATTATTAAACTGCAGTTTAATTAAAATAAAAAAAACTGCGTATATTTCTTTATCTCTCTTTCTTTCTTTTTTCGCAAATCATTTATCATGTAATAAAATCCAAAGATGAATTGATGATATAAATAATAAGATATCTTAAACGTACGACTGATATGGAAAAAATAGGCAGACAGGCAGCCACGTTAGATATTATTGATCCAAGGTAGTATTTGATAAAATTGAGTATTAAAATTTGAATAGTTTAGACATCTGAATAATATATAGTCTCTGTTTAGAATTGTGTCTGAATGAAAAATATTATTTAATAATTAATTTTTTTAAAATATCTGAATAATAATATTTTACCATTTTAACCCTCTGAACAGTTTAAACAAAACCTGTTTGATTATTAAAAATGTCTAAATAGTATTTTAAATACATATTTATAATATTTTGACCACAATATGAAGAAATAAAATGTATCATGTCCAATGAAAACATCAACATAGCATAATAATTCAACCATACAAATTAAATTAATTTCAAACAGTTGTTAGGAGTTGAATTGCAATTTGTTCACGTAGATTAACCATAAATTGGCCTTGATCACCCCATTGCGGTTCACCTTGACCATCTTCTTCGTTTCCTTTATTTTACTCCGCTTCATCGTCAAACATGTTATCTTGGTTATATTGAGCAAACAATTCATCCTCAATCTTATGCTTTCTTATAAAATTATGGACTGCGAAGCAAGTGATAACTATATTCCTTTGTACTGTAAAAGGATAAGGAGTCATCTGTTTCAAAATTGAGAATCTTGCTTTCAACACACCATAAGCACGCTCGATAACATTTCTGAGTTGTGCATGAGCATGGTTGGATTTTTCCTCTATATTCAAAGCGCGTCTGCGTCGAAAATCAACTAACCAATACCTTGTATTACGATATGGAGATAAAAATCCTCGACTATTTGTATATGCAACATCACAAAAATAATATTTATCTGTAATTAAGACATAAATTAATGATTATTATTAATAACTTAAATGGTGAAATTTTATGACAAAAATAAATAATAGTTGGCAATGGTCAAAGAAATTATAATACATACCCGGGGGAGGAAATGGAAAACCAAAAGATGAATCAAATGCAAGTTCTTTTAGCACTCATGAGTCATGTGTATTCCCTTCCCATATGTCCCAAACAAATGTGAATATTATGTTAAAATCACATATTCTTAAAATATTTTGATAGCATTCACCCCTTCATCTTCCTCTATAACGCGTTTAATTTGTTGACTAACAGGAACAACTGCATGTACAAGAGTACCATTTAATGTACATACTGCACCCTGCATTAAAAAATTAAAGGTTTTAAAGTTTTTTATTGTATGGAATAAAAGTAAAAAAGAAAAGAATTTGTATGTCACTTATCGAAAATATTTGTCGTAAATTTTTATGGTTCCTCGGAATATCGGGATTTGGATCAAATGATGTAGGCACTATAATTTCTTTTGAAAACTCAATTATTCCATTTAACACCTCATGAAAATATCTATGTATTGTTTGGGTAGAATGTTAAAATCTGCGTTTTACAACTCTAAAGCATTCATTATGGCTTATAATGGTTAAGAATATTATCATCTTCTACTCAATTGTTATGTGTCTACTATTGTGTACCCATTGTTTTTTCTTGAAGTGTTTACATAGATGCACATATGCATCATGAGAAAAACGCATCAATTCTCGACACTGTGTATTTGATCCATTTAACAACTCTAATGTGTAAGCATGCCCGCTCAATGCTGAAGTATTATCCATAATCCTTGGTATTCTCCTTGAAGATCGTCTTTTCAAATACCAATATATAATTATCAAACATAAAATTTGATCCTCAATATCCATATTACCTATATTAAACATAACAATTTTAAAATACTATAATTAATAAAAGAAAAAATTAATTGGAATGGTCAGAAAAGGTTAAACCATTCATAAGAAGTAGTTTATTGACAATTGATAATAATAATTGTATATAAACATAAAAGTAGTTTATTGGCAATTGAAATCAATTATTGTCCACTAAATTATAAAAAAAAAAATAGTCTGCATTAATACTGAAACCATAAATTTGGGAGGTTTAATCATAAAAACGAATATACAATAATACTCATAATAAATGACATCTATTATAAATTTAACATAAGAAGTTCAAAATCATATGTAGCAAATATTACATCCATAATTAATAATACCAAATCTCACATCCATAATTACCATATAAACCCCAACATATACAAGAGTTTTGTATCCCAAAAATATCAAATTAGCTAGTCCCAAAGATGAGAAGTTTGTACCAAAAAATATCAAATTACCTAGTCGCAAATATACCCACCAACATAATACGAAGTTTGTAATTAACTAATATCCAACAACTAAACAATATATCCTAACTTCCGTGAAACCATCATAACCCAATTTTCAACCTCATTCTCTTTTAAAATTATTCATGCTTCTCTATAGCTTGGTTTCTCACAAAATATTCCAAGAGTCATCTTGTGTAGTGGATTTTTCGTTCCCCAGCCAAGTTTTTCCAACTTATCTTTGCATTCTTTCACGGAAGGTCCACTATTCTTTTCAACAATAAGTTTCAAAGCCTTGGACATCTCTTCATCTAGGTTAATGTTGTAGGTTTGTTTTGATGAACGCCTAGCTTTTTTCTTTGGCATTTCTCCCTCAAAGCTAGGAACGGAAGCATGAGATTGCGCACCGGGAGTTGATGAATTAGGAGGTGAAATAGAAGACCCTTGACCTTGGGTGCTAAAAGGAATGTCATCAAGACTAACAACCTCCAAGTCCAAAGGTGTATCTTTAGTCCTAGCTCTTCCATAACTAGGACCCCAACTATTATGTGTCGTTGCCGCGGTTCCATCAAATAATGTAATACAAAGATGGGGGAAGATTAGATGTGAGGTCTTCAAAGTTTCTACAATTTTTTTTTACCTATATTCAAACAATAAGTACAACATGTTATAACATATTTTTAAGGACTATTACTAATTCACTTAAAATGTAAAAAAGAAAAGAAAAAAAGAACGCCTTTATCTCTTATATGATACATAACTATTTTATGCAATTTTTCTTATTTTTCTTAAGTCAATTGTATTTATTAAAAATACTTAATTAACTTATTATTTTTTTTTTCTTGGATTCTTTAGTATATTTAATTTTATATACAAAATAATTTTCTTTTAATTTTCCAACCTCGATTGCTATTTTTTCAAAAAACCAACTGTCCGAAGTTTGCAGGATTTATTAAAAAAGCCAAATGTATTAAATTTTTATGGCAGCTTCCTGCCATCATAGGCAACCTCCAGTAAAAATTTCATAAGATTGGGATTTATACATTTCAAGTTATAACCGTAACTTTATTTTAAAACGTAAATAAACATCGAGTCATAAAACATCGGGTCATAACTCACTCATCCAATGTCGGATTGAGCTCATTGTTTTACAGTGGTTGCTTATTACCATATAGTACCACATATAAAATGGTCAGAATTTTTGGAACAACAAAAAATGGCCAAAATAGCCCCAAGAAAAATCTTGGCAGTAGCGTTTGACAGATTTTTCGACAGAAACTGTTTCGCTAGAAAAATTACCATAAATCGCTCGTTTAATATTTTTCAGTCGTTCAACTTGGAATCTCTTCTTATCTAATATACCTACCACCCAAAATTGACGGATCGCAAAAACGAGTTACGAAACTTGAACAGTAACTTTGGGAACCTACTGCTCAGTTTAGGATTTTTTCGGCAAAAATCGCTTTCATGTTTTGTTAAACTTTTCCATATAAATGAAAACCAAAACTCATGTTAAACCCATTAAAGTCTAGATATATTAGTCTAGCATGGTTTTAAGCATCAAGAGTTTTAAAAATAGTTTTTTACCATCAAAACACATTTTTGACCAATAAAATCACTTAAAACATAAATAGAACATATATTAAAATGGAAAGCTAGGTTTGAAAACTTTTAAACCTCTTGGTAGGTCTTTTTCTTCTTACTAGGAATGGGATGAGACTTGGATGATCTATCTTGGTATCACCTTTGATGATTTTCCTTGAAGAGCTAGGGTTTTCCCTTTATAAGCTTTATTTTCTCTCAACCTTTCTCTCTTTCTTTCTATTTTCTCTCCAAGACTTAGAACAATTAAAATGGATGATAGAATGAGAGAGATAGAGTGTTTAATGTGTTAGTTGATATGTATACTTACAACTCTTGTAAGTATACACACTAACTACACAAATCAAGGCTCATAGGCTTACTAGCTTGCCTTGTTTCTCTCAATATATTAAGCTTCCAAGGGAAGCTATAATAGCTCCCCATAAATATCCTAAAGTTGTCAGCAATGAGGATGCACAATGGCCTAAAATTGCTTTATTTTACTTTTTACAAGTTGGTAATACACACACACACACACACACACACACACACACACACATCAACACGAAAATGATTGGGCTAGGTTTTGGGCTCTAGAAATTTAATTCATTGGGCTCCCAATTAATTCCACTTGGGTCTTCAATAATTAAATCAATGGGCTAAACAATTAATTCAATGGGCTAGATAATTAATTCCATGAGCTAAGCATTTAATTAATACCTATTTAATCACATAATGCTAATTAGTAACATGAATTAATTCTACCATTTTAAGGTTAACATTTAATATATTCATGGACTACTATTATTAAATGTTACACTTGAATTAATTATATTAATTAGTCCAATTAGACTTGTCTTTAACAAATTAATTTAATCTATCAAATAATTGGTTTAATTATAAACCCAACCACATTCTATTAAGTCATCGATTATGATTTCTAACTTATCGTTTCTTGATATTAATATTTATAGGTTAGTTCATTTTGTATAAATAAGATCACCGTGCGAACTTCCCCTTTAATTAAATCCTCATACATATAGATATGATTATTCATGAATACATAACAAAATAAAAATTATATTTATTTTATTGATAAATACTAATCAAATATATTTGAAATGTGTCGTAATATTCGCGGCCATTACAATTTTTGCTCATTTCCACAAAAAGAAGTTACCCCCTTGTGGATGACATATGACATAAAGAAGTTCAATATCCTATTTTGTGAAAGTCCATAACCACTGAATTTGTTGACGAGTATTCAAATTTAACTTGGTGGAAAATAATGAGAGCCTGCCTCAACCTTCCATTGTAGTGATCGAGAGATGTCAAAGTAGAATAAAATTTACTCGTAAAAATATTATCAGCTAAAATGGGTTTTGATTTGACTTTTGTTTTGATGGTGCCAATTGAAGATATACTAGTAAGAGATGGTAATTATATGATTTTTGAATTAGGTCATGATCATGATCAATATGTTGATTGTACAAATTTATTTTAATTTTCAAATAACACTTTTTTGCTTGATAAGTTTTTAATCCGTCGCTGGAGAATTGACACATATATATTTTTTAAGTAGTTTATAATATTAATTAATATATTTATTAAAATTTAATAAATTCTCAATTAATTTTAAGTATTAAAATTTCACAAATTAACTAACTAAATAAATAAAATGTGACTCCGTTTGTATAAATAAAATAAAAAAGGGAGTAAGAAATTATTTGTGCTCACGATACAAGGCTCTACTAAAGCTACAACTAATGAAATGAAGAAAGGAAAAATTACATTTATTAGTATATTTTAAAAAAATATTACAACAAAAGTGCATATATAAAATATTTACAAAATTAGTACATCTTTAATATTTAATTTTCAAATTAGTGCATTGTTATTTCTTTAATTTAGTTAGGTGATTTAATGGGTAGTTGGATCCAAATTTCAAAATTCAAATTACTTAACAATATCTACACTACCAAATACTCTGATATTTCTTTTCTATCATCTCCTCTAAACTACCTCCGCCGCTTTCTCTTTCCTCTATTTTCTCTTCCTCCGTCGCTTTTTTTCATTTTCTCAAAAACTTCATATGATGCTTTCTATTTCCTCCATTTTCTCTGCCGCATCTCGACTTCATCTTCACGTTCATGGTGGTGTCAATAATCGGCGCCATCATAACTACCGTCAATCCTTTCTACACCACTGTTAATAAGCTCATGGTGGCGTCAATGGAGTCTTCACATTCATGGTTGGATTTCTCAATTTCTCTAGGTAACCAAACACTAGTATGGAGGTAACCCAACAATAGTATGTCGATTTTTTTGCTGCATTTAATCTAGGTAACTAAACACTAGTATGGAGGTAACCAAACACTTATATGGAGGTAACCAAACACTATTATGGTGATTTTTTACTGCAGTAAATCTAGGTAACTAAACACTAGTATGGAGATAACTAAACACTAGTATAGAGGTAACCAATTCCTGAATGTGTAGTAACTAATTTTTTCGTGCAGTAAATCTAGGTAACCAAACACTAGTATGAAGGTAACCAATTCCTAAATGTATAGTAACTTTAGGTAACTAAACACTAGTATGAAGGTAACTAATTCCTGAATTTACTTATCTTCGGTATGTACCTATATTTCTTGTTTATCAACACTTATTATAACTTAAGTTATGTAATGATCATGGTATTCTTTTATTCCTCAGGGTAGTGATCAACTATGACTTCCTATTAAATCTCGGCGATGGTGTAGAAGAGATTGGCCAGGGTTATGACGACACCAATCATTGACGCTACCATGAACGTGAAGACAAACTCGACGGAGTTTCGGAGGAGATGACTTTAATTATACTTAATAGCGTTGGTATGCTAGTGAAGTCAAAGTAGGAGAGAGATATGAAGAAATTAAATTGAATTAAAGTAATTTAATTTACTTCTCCTTGATTTAAGTGATTTGTGAAATTTAATTTATTTCTCTTTGATTTAAGGGATTTGTAAAACTAAAATGATTTAATGTGAGTATTGCATTGTATTTTTTTGTAATTATTTTATATATGTACTAATTTTATATTTTTTTAATTATTGTATATTACTGTAAAGAATCCATGAAGAAAAGGGTATATATCATATAAATTCATACGGGCTGCCCGTTAGAATCAGGGACGTGAAGCCCAAGAAGCTCTTTTACTATGTTTGGGTTGCGTGTGTAAGTTCTAAAGTACTAGGCTACTAGCCCATCTGGAAAAAATAAAAAAGAGTATATTTTTTTTATACTTTACAAATATTATAAGGTTTCCAAAAAGTCACTTTGACATAAATATTTTGAATTAATATATTTTAGTAAGCTAAACTAAGTATTAAAAAAAATATTAAAAAATATGTCTCAAGTGTGACTTTTACAAGGCATACTCCTTCTTTCCCTATTTATAAAACTTCGCAAATATTAAGGATACATTTTTATTTCATATTTACCCTAAAAATGACGAGTTATAAGTTTAATAGATATAACACGGTATGTAATTATGATGAATTACAATGAGTATATTGTGTAATTTAAGTTAATACTTATCGGATTTTTGCGAAAAACATTATTTAGCAAATCAAACTCTTTTTGTGAGATAGAAGGAGAAATATTTAACATAAAAGTAGACCTTTTTTTTCAAAAGGGGAGTACTATATATTCCTATAAAAGTATAAGAACAAGAAACATGATAAACATAAAATAAATAAATAACACTTGTGCACAAATATCTTTTATTTAGTTGGATTTTACCCTTTTTGTTTCTTCTAACATTTTTAGTATAGGCCCAAGTATATAATAAGGCGAATATGTAGCCCAGGCCTATCATATTTGTCAATATTTAGTCCAGCACTAAGTAAGTTTGTTATTGATTCGTTCCATAATTTCATTATCAAATTTCTTGAAAAAAGTTACTCTAAAAATTTCTAAATAATTGTTGTAGACTATTTTCGAACAAATACAATTATAACTGCATTATAGTATTATTGGGGTGACACACGCGTTGCGTGTGTAAATTATGTGAAATAAAATAAATTTTTTTATAAAATTTGAAGGATTAAATAAAAAGATAAAAATAAATAAAAATAATTTTATTTGATTTTCGTCAATATGTTATTTATAACTTAAAAGCTGTTTAGGAAAATAATGTACACTTTCAACGGAAAATAATCTCACTATGAATAAAAGTCCAACTACATGTGTTTCTTAAAAAAAATTCAATATAATTAATGCTAAAATTAAGTTATTAAATGGTTGAAAATGTAAATGTCTAACAGCCCATATTTTTAATTTCTTGGACGATATATATATGCCATGAAGAGATAAATAATTAATTTGGATAAGGTGAATATAAAATATATAAAATAGGACATAGTCATGTATATGTTCAAAAGTCAAAACTAGCAAAATTTGAAGTCAAACATTATTTTCTTTTTTTCCTCCTATTTAATTTACTCCCACTTTTTTCAAAGAATAATTTAATAAAATTTGAATGACCAATTAACATTTAAAGAAATGAACACGGGAGAAAAGATTTTTTTTAGTTCGTACAACATTAGAAATATTTTTTAAAGAAAATTTATCCCCAACTATATTAATTATGAGTTCTTCTATATTTATTCATTTTTTTTACCCGCATATAAGATAAATAAGGGTTATCCCACCTAATTTCATCTTTAACTCAAATGAGTGGGCCACACTCATTTATCTTATATACGGGTAAAAAAATTTGATAAGTCTAATTTTTTTTATTAATTAAATTGTTACAAACTAACATATGTCCTAAAAATATGTCAAGCAAGAATAGAAAATCATAAATGCCTACTTTTAGGTGTTGATCAAACTCTTAACTTCTATATTAATAAAAAGGTGTTATAACGGTGAATCAAGTAACAATCCATCATAAATGTCTACTTTAGTTGATACTCCCTCCGTCTCTTCTATTTTATCCTTTTAAAAGTGGACTCATATATTAAAAAAAATAATTATTATTAGATTTTTTAGTTAAAAATAATTTTAAATATTAATATTATCTTTGTATTAAAATAAGATAATATTATTTATTGAAAACAAATTAATTAATGTTTATTTAAAATTTTCAAGTCAAAAATATTAAAAAATAAAAATACTTCTCTAAAATAACATTTAAAAAAATATACGGAAGGAATACCAATTATATCCATATACTCATTGTCACAATATCTAAACGCGGGATTCATTACAGGACGTGCGCCAACTCATACGAGGAAAATAAATACTTCATCCTCCATCCATTTTAATTTTAAAAATGACGGATTTTGAAATACAATTTTATTTTCTAGATATATATCCTCAAAAATAGATAAAAATTAATCTAAAAGTGATACTATTTTAAGAAATTTATGTCATTTTATACCTAATGTTAGAATGAATTAAAAAAAAAAACACATATCTCTGACTTTTACAACGGGTGAATTTTATATTATACCGTTAGGATTATATTTTATTTTATTTAAAAAAAAGTGATTTGTAGTTTTTTCTTAGAAAAACACAAATAATAATATCTCTATTTTAAATTATAAGATCACGATTAATTTTTTAAAATTAACTTAAAATATTTTAAAACTAAAGATTGATATAATTTTTTTTAACTTTAATTAATACAATGATTAATTTTATAAACTATCTAAAACGAATTATTCATTATAAGATCTATTATTTTATAAGTTTAATTGATTATTTTAATTTTAATTTTAAAATTATTTTAAATTAAATTTAAAAAATTAATAATAATTTTATAATTTAAAACGGAGACAGTAATTAACGAAGGAAAGTCATTATAATTTTAAATTATGAATATATATATATATATATATATATATATATATATATATATATATACGTGGGAGGAATTTAGTGGATAAGAATTAAGAAGTGAGACAAGTCTGGCACCGATTATGATGCACATGTCACCCAACAGCCAGAGATTAGCTTAAGCATGTGGTATTATTGATGTTCTGCACATGCACTCACATGGGATACACGTATTCATATTCAATATATGAAAATTTGCATACATCTTGTTTATCCGGTTTTTGACGAATATTTAGAATTTGTTATATTTATTCTTATCCAATTGACTGATGTTGATATTTGAACTTCTTATTTTAGTATGTTTGATAAGTTGATCAA
Organism: Hedera helix; assembly: GCA_947179155.2. Lineage (NCBI taxonomy): Eukaryota > Viridiplantae > Streptophyta > Magnoliopsida > Apiales > Araliaceae > Hedera > Hedera helix. Next base: position 29,212,151 of record OX359281.1, read on the forward strand.
AGTGTCGGTATTGAAGTTTTAAATTGTAAGACCCCGAATTTATGAAATACAAAATTTAATTTTTCTTCATATATATTTTTCCTGAAACAGTAAATGGTTAAATTGACAAAATTGAAAGTTAAGGATGTTATGTGTAAATTTTATTTTGTCGGACAATATTCTTTTTGTCGGGGAATATTCGTTTTGTCGGGGAATATTCGGGCCGTACGACGGCGCCGAAATAACAAATTATTTGTGGACCCCACAACGGAATATTTGTCGGATATAGAAAACGACAGAAGTAACCTTTTTAAATAAAAATAGTCAACGGTGTTAACTGTTAAAATACCGGTGATAAAAGAATAGTAGCATACGGTAATTTATGGTATTTTCTGTAGCACACGGTACTCTACAGTAGCACACGGTATTGCACAGTGTCTCATATTATTGGTCTGATAATTGACACCGTAATTGTTACGCATCATTTCATCAATAATTGTCACTGCATAATATTTTATATTATCAATTCAATTATTGTTGCTACACAGTATTTTGCATTATTGATTCAATAATTGTCATTACACTGTATTTCATATCATCGAGTCAATAATTGTTGGTGCACTGTAGTTTAAAATTATTGAATCTAATAATTGTCACAGTAGCAAATACACTATAATTTATATTATTAAATTAATAAAAATATGTAACGTGTTTCTTACATTATTGTGGTAACATTATTTTATATGTTGGACTCACAGGAAGAATAAATAAATAAATAAATAAATAAATAAAAAATAAAATAATTAATTTTACTATTTGAAATAGTAACGTGAATAGTGACGTGAATAGTACGTGAATAGTAAGAAACATGTGGGACCCATTGTGGGGCCCACATGAAATGTGAGAAATGTGTTTTGCTGGATGGTTGGTGGAGGCTGCTGCGCAGCCTCTGCTGAAATTTTTTTTATTTCACCTACCGCGCATAGTAACTTCTTTTCTCCTATAAATAGCTTGTTCAGCTGAATAGAAAAATCACACCTAAAACATAAAATTTTTCTATAAGAATTTTATAAGTTTTCTCTGAGAATAGTAAGGTTATCTTGAGTGTTTGAAGGCCAAAAGGAGTGCAGGAATTTTTCAAGTAAGTCTTTTATTAAAGAGTAGTTATTTCATAAATTCCTATTTTTCACGGTATTCACAAATCTTCCTTTAGAAGACTTTTTTGGAAGACTTTATTTTGAAAAATTATATATTTTTATATACTGTGAATAGTAACGCCGTGAATGAATAGTAACCTCGGGATGAATAGTAACTCCGGGATGAATAGTAACCCGCGAGTGAACAGTAACCCCTGAATAGTAACTTCGAGAATAGTAATTTAATTTTAAGTTTTTATTATTTTGTTATTATATTATACTATTTGATCAAATCACTTTTAACAAATTTATAATATACGAGTTAGTACGCACCATGAATTTTTATATGTGATATTTACTGATTATAATAAAAATATATAGGTTGATCAACCTCATTTAAATCAATATCCAGTCACGAGTTAAGGTAAGGATTATCATTATTTTCACACTCTTAAATTTACTGTGGTAAGGAATATCATTCTTTTCACACTCTTAAATTTATTACGGTAAGGGGTATCACTCTTTTCATCATCATAAATGGATATTATTTTCTTTCTTACTTGAAGTGATTATCATTCTTTGATTCTCGAAAATAATATCGTTTCTTTCTTGTGCCATTTATTTCCATGTATTAAATTGTGGGAATAACCTTACGGCGCGGTTTACCGCCTGTTGGTGAATAGCCTTTTGTATTCATTCCTTATTAATCTTTGAGAATAACCTTACGGTGCGGATTATCGCCTGTTTGGTGAATAACTCTTCGTGTTCAAATTCTATTAAATTGTGGGAATAACCTTACGGTGCGGATTACGCCTGTTTGGTGAATAACTCTTCGTGTTCAAATTCTATTAAATTGTGGGAATAACCTTACGGTGCGGATTACGCCTGTTTGGTGAATAACTATTCGTATTCAAATTGATGGGAATAACCTTACGGTGCGGATTATCGCCTGTTGGTGAATAACCCTTTTTATTTGTCTCCTGTGAAAATAATTTGTCTACACGAATTATCACATGACACTTTTATTCCATATTCGTAAGTGATATCATTTTCCTTTATACTCATAAGGGATACCATCTTTTTCATCTTCCATTATTCAAACTTACTATGGTAAGGGATATTAATTCCCTTCACCTTTTGTTAATCAAACCTGCTACGGTAAGGGATATTATTTTCTTCCATACACCTAAATCGAAACTTATTATGGAACTATTGCTTCTATAATTCCTGAAAATATTATATGTTCCATAATAGTTGAATTTCATTAGTTCAACTGAACCTTCCTATTTTCTGAACATTTCTATTGAACTGTAATCGTTATTCTGAACTGTGGATCTTGAATATCATTTTTAAATTTCACTCCACATCATGTTGGCAATTTGGACATTATTTGAATCTGCACAAAGTAAACTTCCGATACTTATTGTTTATCCTGTTCTTCTGTTCATCATTTGTATCACTGTTATTTGTATTAATCATCAAGAATCAAGCTGTTGTGAATATCTGTGGCCGGGGGCACAGATGTGATATAATTGTTGAACAGATGATAGGTTAAAGGCGATATACTAGGTTAAAGGCGATACATCTGTTCGGTGTCTTTTATGGCACGTGGTGAATGTTCTCTTTGGCCCGTAGTGCAAAGATGAACTGTTGGTTGGTATGATTATGACCAAAGGCTGAATCTGGTATAATCATTTCCGTTGGTGTTTTATTGAATATCTTTGGCCCGTAGTGCAAAGATGAACTGTTGATTGGTATGATTATTACCAAAGGCTGAATCTGGTATAATCATGACCGTTGGTGTTATATTGAATGTCTTTGGCCCGTAGTGCAAAGACGAACTGTTGATCTGCATGATTATGACCAGGAACTGTGAAGTTGTATTATCTTGACTAATGGTATTTCAGATGATAAAAGTTGATGATATTTTTACTAAAAAGAGAAGCGAATGGACATTATAGTCTGCATTATTCTTCTAATAGATTGCTCATTCCGCTGCTATTATTGATCTGAACGTTGTTTAAGAATTTAACTGCAGTTTTTGATATAAACATTGTAGTCTATTGTATTCTATCAAGAACTCAACTGTTGAAGGCTAATGATAAATTATTCGTCATTATCTTAGTCATGATATTTCTTACTGGGCTATTTGAGCTCACCCTTTCTTTTCGTTCCATTGTTTTTCAACAGGAGATGAGAACGTAACGGGGTCTAGCCGGGGAATGGAGTGAGAGTCCGAGGAATAGCTATCATAGTCTTCACGTGTTGTAAAATAGTGTGACAATAATAGTGAAGACTTAGTTGTGTATTATTATTATACACTGTATTGTTGTACGTTGTGCTTTGTTGTAATAATTTTGTTGTAGTCTTTTGACGACTCAAGTTTGGGCTGTGTGGGCCTAGATTTGGGGGCGTCACATAAATTCATTGTATTAAAAATGATATAATATATTTAATATTTAAAAATTACGTCTATAAATTAAAAATAAAGTACGTTTAAATAAATTAAATGTTTTTAAATTCCAAAAATCTCGTACCAAACATACACATAATTCAAATTTAGGTGGAAATTTCAGTTTTCCCAAAATATATGAAAGTTTCATTCGATTCCAACCTCATTTCATGACATAAAGACTATAGTTAGAGAATAAATAATTTAAAAATAACTACCTTCTCTAATAATAACACGACACAGAGAAAATTTAAAAAAAAATTAAAAAACTTGAATTGTATTGACGTATTTTGTATTTCTTATTACTACATTTATATAGTATTATTGAGTATTCCTGGCTAATCATTGCCTCAGATAATATTTTTTCATATATATATATATATATATATATATATATATATATATATATATATATAAATGTTATATATATTAATGCATTTTATTCAATCAAGGCTGGCGAAGGATTAATTTAAAGTACTAGGACAAATATTCCTTTTAAATGGACAAAATATTTAATTAATTGTTGTGATTTTGACTTGAGGAATTCTCACTATGGTTTCTTATTACTCCATTTATATAGTATTATGTTTTAACACGCATGCACGTCTTAAGTTAATTTTGCTTCTGTCAACGTATATACAATAGCTAGACATGCATGCATGCATGCATTATATATATCCTCAATTATTAGTTGACATTTTACCAAAATCATTGTTGGGAATTAACATTACAACTCACCACTCTCATTTTTTTTCTTCTATTAATTTGATTTTGATTTGTTGATATGCATCGATGCATGTCAAAATCAATCAAATTATAGCCTCAAAAGGATTTTATTTGAGTTGTGAAATTAATTTGTTTTGTTGCCTGCCCAACTGGTGCTAAGATGTAAAAGAATTAGGGCAAGTTTGTAACTTGAAATATATATAAAATAAAGCGGCTCCGGCCTGAGAGCCGCTGACTTATTTGGTGAATCTGTGTCTCACTTTTATTTTTCTTCTTCCGGCATGTAATTTTAATTATATTACTATTAAGTTTTTTTTTATATTAATTTTTTTATATATTTTTATTTATTTTTTTATAAAATTCTTATTTTACCCCAGAGAATTTATATATACAATGTTTGTGTCACCTTATGCTAGTATATATATATATATATTACCCTATTAAATAAAATAAAGTACAAGAACAATTGAACAACAATTTTTTTATCAAACAGTCAAATCAACTGAAATATATTGAAATTATAAACTATTACAACGATAAAAAGATTACAATATAAATAATTGAAATGTAATACTTTCAAACAAAATAACAGTAATTAGGAAAATGACCAATCGTAGTGTAACAATTAGTGGACACCATATAAACTTCTAAAAAATAGTCATATTAAAAAATAATAACAGAATATACAGTTTTTAGCAATTTTTCAATACGAGCAAAGGAAAAACTGGTTGCCAATATAACGCCACATCTAAATCTTAACAATTTATCTTCAATTATCCAAGCACCAAAACAATTCTCACAAACGAGAAAAATCTCCCAACTAGAGAAAAGAAAGTCTTTCAAGAGATGATAATAAATTTTTCTCACAAAAAATAAAGAAATCAATCACATGGAGAAAATAAGTCCCATAAAAAGGAAAAACAAACTCTACAAGAAATGAAAAATTATTAAAACACAAGAAGAGAAATCTCGAGGAGAATCTCTCCAGAAATAGAAGAGCTCTCCTCGAATCTAAGATGAAAGTTAGAGTTTTTGTCTAAAGAATAATAGAAAAGAATTTTTTATTTCCTTTAATTAAGTTACACCCAACACCTCTTAAATAAACTATTACTTTGTTTAAAAATTAACTACATTATATGAAATTGTAAACAGAAAAATTAATTGTAATGTCATCTCATCATATATTATGTCAAATAAAAAATTAAAGAAAAACGTTTTATATAATTTTCTCTTTTATTAAAATTGATCAAGTAATAACTTATACATTTCGTTATTTTCTATTACGTGTATGCACGATACGTACATAATATTTATGTGATAGCAAATTCTGGTACCATAATTCATTCGACAAGCAATGTAAAAAATAAAATATAAATCTATAAACATGAAACATTATGCTATGATTATGGGATAACAAAGTCGTCAGTTCTAGTCTTCTAGAGATTATTTTGTTGCAACAACCTCAACGTGCATTATCAATTAGCCGGTGATTGGAGAATATTTGGTTCTACTTCTAATCACTACACACGTCGGGTTTGACTTGCCCCATATCAAGTTTCTTAAATTAAAAAGGGCATTAACAAAAGTTAAAAGTCCATGGTATAATTTTGTCTCTTTTATTTATAAAAAGAACTTTTACTAATCAAATAATGTTTTAACTTACTTATGAAAACATTTATTAATTCTTTTAATTTAAAAATGAAATAAATTTTATATAAGTTGACAAGAAAATGAAAGATAAAACAAAAAGTTAGATAAAAATAGGCGATTGTTATTGTCAAATTAAAAATTATATTGTCAAGCAATAAGTATTATTAAAATAATTATAAAAATATTATTAAATGCATATTTATTCTGATAATATAATTTTTTACTCCGATAATATCAGTAACCCATAAATTATTAGCAATCTATATTGAATGATCGTTACTCTGTGAAGTATGTATAGTACCTTTGGTTTTAATAATATGTAACAAACACACAAGGTATAACATATATACAATATAAATATTAGCATGTTGAGATAAAACATGACATCTTTTTGTATTATTATTATTATTATTATTTTCCTAATTAAAATGAGCTTACGAACACACGACGACTAGCATGGTGTACTTACACATCGTGACTTTCAGGAATTATGCATGAAAAGCAATTAAGATATTACTTAGGCGTCTCTTATATATATACATTTTAATTATGTGAGATGCGTGCAAAATGTTCAATTTTTTTTTAAACAACCAGAAAAGCACATCATAATTAGTCGCTTATTTGTTTATTTTCCACGCAATGCAACCTTCCAATGCTTAGCTATTAAGGAACTAAAATGTTTACACTATAACACCAATTTAATTGCTCTTTAAAGCGTCATAAAAAAATTAGAGTTTAATATTTATTGGGCAGGCTAATATTAGAGTTTTAATTTCTCAAAGTATTAAGCATCATCAATTATTAAATATTATATTTTATTTCTTAAAATTTTATATTAATCGCAATTCAATTTTATCATAAAATTTATCGACATATAACTTATTTTAATTTTCTTAAAATAATGATATTTTGTAATAAAGGGAAAACAATCCTTCTACACTTATCAAACATATATATATATATATATATATATATATATATATATATTTCTGTTGATTATACATAATGTCATGTCGTAAATAATTGTGATTTCGAAAATATCTTGTTTTTTCTTTCTCTAGTAGGTTTAAAAGTTGACTTAATTTTGTCTTTATTTTCGTAAATAATACCATTTTTATTGCACAAAAAGAGTTTCATTTATAAAATTTGTGAATGTTAGTGATGTATTTTAGTTTTACGTCTATTTTTAAAAACAAAAAATTGTTAGTTCTGTAATGATGACATTATAATAAAATTATGATAATAAATTTGTGAATATTAAATTATTTTATATTATTATTAATAAAAAATATATTTTTTTTGTAAAATTTAAATACAACTCTTAGGCTATGTTTGTTTATAAAAAATATATTTGAGATTTGATTATTTACCTTAATTTAATACTAGTTTGCACTATTTAATCATTTAATGAGGGATTCTTAATTCTTTAATGTTAGACTATTAGTCTTAAACAATCAAATTTTGCTATACGTAATGAAAATAATAATCATTTGTAAAATGACAGAGTTTTATATTTTAATTGTCCTATAATATTTATTATTTTATAAAAAAATATTATATAAATTATTATATAAATCATGACGTATAACAAAACTTATATATATAAGCAGCTATTGGTTAGAGCAGAAATAGACAACGTTCCCTGTAATTGAAAATTGAAACCCCACCGATCCATCGCCCTCCTGTTATGCAAGGAATTGTTTTTAATTTATGATATAAGTTACAAACACATGTAATTGTCAAATTGTAAATGTCCAAGAGTATTAAAAATAATAAATGAGCCATGTAAAATTTGGCTGCCTAAAATTATTAATTATTAACTACTGGATACTCTTGTTGACATTGCCTTGTAAATGTTTGCATCATTAATACCAAAATTCACTTAATGATAAAAAAATTTAATTAACTTTACAAATGTTATCAATTTAATTATCATATTATTTTTTTAATAAATTAATTATTGTATTTTTTTAAAAAAAATTAAAATATTTAAAAATTAAACTATAATTAATTTTTATTGAGATGATTGTTGATGTGACCGTTGATAAAACAAAATGTTTATTTTATTTGATAAGAAAGGGATAAAAATGAGGCTTGTTATATAATGGATGCAGATTTTGATAAGGCCGTGTGAATATGTATGCAAGAGAATGTGACTAAAAGAAATGATGTGATGGGGTTGGGTTGGGTTGGGTTGGGTTGGGTGGGTATTGGGTACCCCTCAATGCTTCCACTTTCCACATGCTACACCACATGCACGGTCTAAACAAAACAATATTATCCACCCAATTGTATATAGAGGTGTTTTATTTTTATTTTGTAAAATTTATAAATATTAATAATAAATTATTAGTTTAGTAATATTGGCATAATAATAAAATTATGGTATTTAACGCTAGTATATTATGTTATTTTTTATATTACTAATAATAAATAATTATTTTTATTAAAAAAATTGAGAAATCTGGATTCTTGAGAATTTGTTACGGAGGAAGCAGGGCTGGGATACATACTAGGGAGCTGGTGATGCTGTGCATCAATAGATGGTTCAAATTTAATTCCATGTGCACCATTTTGTGTGGTGGGGGGACATGCGGGGTCATCTAATAATATTTTTCTTAATTGTTTAAACTTTTTAATAAAAATCGACCAAATTCATTTGCATTTTCAAATTCGCAGTAAAGGTTTTCTTTTGATGAAAAATATGGAACAAACGAAAAGTTTTATTTTATTATATATATTTTAACTCATATGACTGTTACGTCTCAAAATGAGCATTTAATTACTTTAACTATTTACTATTATTATTATTATTATTATTATTATTATTATTATTATTATGTTATTTTATTTTTTATTTGTAGTTTTCATTCGCAGACATTTACTTTAGTAGAAACGAACAAAAATAAAAAGAAAAACTCCTAACTTACATCGGAATGAAAAGTGCTATTAAAGTAGTGTCTAGAGCTCAATAATTCTTGATAGGGAATTGACATATTCATATGAGATTTTGATATTTTTACATGTAGGACTCATATGTAGAGTCTATAGCGACTGTTTAACCGTCGTTATACATCTATAATAACACTTTTAGTAGAGTCTAAATATAAAAATATTAAAATCTCATGTAAAAATATCAGTTTCCTTCTTGATCTAGCAATTCTAATTTTGCAAGTTGTATTACGTGTATGTAAAATTATGTATTTTAATTCTTTTATTTGGCATAAATGCTAGCACCCTTTTCTCTAAATCTTTTTAGATTTTTTATTATCATCGCAACATTTTATTTGAATAAATATAAGTACACAACGTTCAAACATTACAATTTATTTTAATCATTAAAAAATAAGATAGATATAAAATTATTGACTAATTTATTTTAATTATTTAGAAATATAAAATTATTGACTAATTCATTTTAATTATTTTATTTGGCTTAAATGCTAGCCCCCTTTTCTCTAAATCTTTTTAGATTTTTTATTGTCGTTGTAATATTTTATTTGAATAAATATAAGTACACAACGTCCAAATATTATAATTTATTTTAACCATTAAAAAATAAGATATAATATTTAAATTCGTGTCATATCTTGATTTTTAATGATTAAGATAGATATAATATTTGATTTTGTATTTAAATGTTGTGTATGTAAATATGTTCTTTTATTTTGGTAAAGAGAAAAAATAATGGAAAAAGGGAAATTAAGTGGCATTAACGTAATTGACAAAAATCTGCATGCTTTGCATGTAAAATGTGAATGGACATAATTTGGTGTGATAAATTAGAACCGTCGCATTGTATTGACTTTAACAAGGTAAATATTTAGTAATGTGAAAATAACTTTTATTGAGGTTGTTTATTTACGTGCTTTAGGTAATGGAAATTGGGCTACTCGTGGGTGTAAAGCTAGTCACGTCTATATAATTAACTCAACTTAGATAGTACACCTACGTAGAAAACATTTAAAGCCCGGTTGATTTTTCAGATTATTTGGTCCGTCCAAATTATTGCTTAAATTTTCATTTAAGCACTGTTATATTTTACGATAAAATATTTTTTTTTAATTATAATTAAATATAATAGCATATTATATAAATAAATACAAATATGTAATTAGTTTATAAATGTGTTTATCTGTAACGAATTTTAATATTTTTTATCGTAAAATATATTATTTTTCTTTTAATTTCGACGTCAAATGGCACACAAGTCATACAATAAGCTGGTTTATGCTGTCTTGTCATGCAACACTAAGTTATGGAAAAGTTACTTTTTACAGGAAAAATGACGAAGCAAAAGGTTTCAATTAATTAAAAATGCGTCACTATGGAGAGTTAAACCTTACTTTAGCTAAGATGATTCAGCAAAGTGCGTAGAAAAGGACTTAATTATTAAAAAAAAAATTATTGAACTCTTCGTAAGTTATAGAAAAATACATAATTTATTTTTTAATATTAATAATATTGAACTTTCAAATAATTGTCAAAATTATTCAAAATTTGACTAAAACCCTAACCATGGTTAACATAGGGTGATGTGGCATCAGACGTGGCATCGATGCCTAAACCAATGGTGGTATGATTTATGACCTGATATCTAGTGTGTAAAAAAAAAGTCTCATAATTTTTATTCAAGTTAATTTATAAAATCCAAAATTTCAAATATATATAAACTTTTTTTTAAAAAAATAAATCTTATTCACAATTTAAATTACTTTTTTTACAGATTAATTTTAGCAAAATTAAAAAATACATAAAAATAGAAGAAAAAAAAGTGTACTAAAAGTGATCCTTTTTTAAATTAAAAATTGATTAATTTTTGTTTATCATCTAATTAGATGAATATACTAATAATTCTCCTAAAGAATACACTACATAGTTATTATGTACTTAGAAAGTTTTTATGTACTTAGAAGGTTGAGTTTTGATTTTAATTAGGGTGGAGGAAAGTTGAGTTCAATGAATTGTACCCATTACTATATTTTCCTGTTGTTCTTTATTTATTTATTTTTTTACAAAATAATAGACTTATATTATAATACTACCATAAATGAATTTGTCTTAATTTTTACCGATCAGGTAATATGGATAAAGTATTATATTTAAGATAAAAACAATTCCTTCACCAAGTTTAGGATGCCCACTAAAGATATAACCGTAACAATGTCGAAATAATAATTATACTATTAAGAGTAATAAATATTATTAAAATTTTAAAATATAATTAAAATAAATATAAAAATATCATTAAATATATATTTATTTTAAAATATTATCAACGGTCTACGATATCTCAATGAAATCTCAAATAGTGCCTCGGACAATATGAAGCTATTAAGTTGGTCAATTATATGAGAAATTTATATTAATTTTTTTTATTTGAGACTTGAGAATGTGACGCACAAATTTGTTGGGTTTTAATTCTTAAGCTAATTAACTACTGTATTTCTCGACGGAAAACCTATTAAAAAACTAAGCACATATATTTGTAAATTAAATAAGATACGATAAAATATTTATAAATAAGTTATATTTTTAATATATTTAATACTTTAAACGCACTAAACGTTTAATAAATTGGTAAACAAATAAGACTGAAACAGTAGAACCATGTCAGAGTGCTTTTTTCTTCTTTCCTTAAACAATAATTTTAAGACACTAAATTCATATAGTGAAGAAAATGAGTCTTTTTTGGGTATAATATTTTGGTCATAAATATAGTATATATGATGAGAAATAGGTCCACGCTATTGACGGCCACGGTTCTGCGGGTGCATGATGATGCTGCTTTGCGTGCACATGATAGCAGAGTAAAATTGTAAAAACTTGGAAAAAATATTGATTTACAGCCGTGAAATTTTGTTATAATGGGAGCCTCTTGGGCTATTGCACAGTGGCGGAACCAGAACTTTGGAGAGGGGGGGGTCAAAATACTCAGTAAAAAAATTTATTTATTAACACTTGGACGGTGGAAGTATAACAGAAGCAAGGTCATACAAAGCCCAATTATAGGCATCTACTTCTAACTACGCGCGCGTGTGTGTGTGTATATATATATATATGTTGCCTAAGATTGTGACTTTAGGTTTGCAAGTCCATAAAGATTCCTCTTACTTACGAACTCTTAAGTAAACCAACTTCTACAAATGAGATGACACATAATTACATGCTAAATCAGCTCTAATATAATTGCAGAAGACATTTGATGAGATGATATATACATAGTATCATGATGTCTACAACACAAAATTGATAGAACCATTCAACTTGAAGTCCCAACAAATTACGTACAGAGAAAAATAAAAATCAGACAACAAACCTGTGAGCTAGTTACTTCAGATTTGAATTTGGATAGATTAGCTTCTTGAGTCATCTCAATCTGCACAAAAATGCAGGACACATAGTTACCACAATAGAATTACAAGTAAAAAAGATATTCTTTAATAACATTTCAGAAATAAAACATTAATCAGGAAACACATAGATCACATATAACATTAAAAAATGAAAGAAATATCCAGAAATATCAGATAATAGGCAGATCAAGAAAAACATAGTCAGAGCATAAAGATAATGAAACCAATACACAAACTGAATTATAAACAAAGAAAGAGAACATGCAGAGAGAGAGAGAGATTAAAGTAGGAAGAACAAAACCTAAAGGAAAAAAAAAACCCAAAAACTATTTTTTACCTTCAAATTAACAAGTGAAAAGAGGCATGCAACACCCAGTACCATTAACCAACAGAGGTTATAAAATTTTACAAGTGACTTATATCATCAATATACCATCATTGATCATTATACGGTTATACCATAAATATACTTATATACTATTTCTCAAATTTATATTCAAATTCATTTTGTCCAATTATAACATTTCACAATAATTTAATCAATTTAAACATTTTATAATTTAAATTTTAATGGCAAATTGGCAATATGGCATAACAAATTAACAATTAACAAACTCTAAGATCTAAATCTCTAGACTCTAATTTAATGACAATATTAAGCACAAAATTTCATATTAACAATCAATTTTAACTAATGACAACAATAACCATTAACCATAAATTCTTAATTTTTTAAAACCCTAAATCTAATATTTAATTAAATTAACAACTTACCCTTGAATCAGTTAGACGCGGCCAAGGACAAGGGGCACCGAGCACTGGAGCAGCCGAGGCGCCGAGCAGGGGAGAGCCGCCGTTCGCCGAGCCGAAGACCGGAGAGAAGAACAATCGGCGGCGTAACCGCGTAAGGCCAGAGGCGGAAGGAAACTACCTGTAAGGGTATTAGGCAAGGATAAGGTTGTGTCGTGAGGCTGTGAGCGAGGCTGAACTGTTGAAGCAGCTGAAGATTAGGATTTTGTTTAATTTTTTTTTTTAAACTTACTAAATGAAACGACGTCGTTTCATTTAGTAAGTTTAAAAAAATATATATATATATAAAAAAAACAAAATCCTAATCTAAATCGCCTCTGCTACCGTCTGCCGAGAATGAAGAATCTTCCGCCGGCGATCATGGAGGACAGGGGTCACGGTGTCACGGTGTCACGAGCGGCCGGAATTACAGGGGTCAAGTCGCCTGAGGGTTACCTGAGCGGCCGGAGTTACCGGGGTCAGATGACCCCCCCCCCCCCCCGCCCCCCCGCCCCCCCTTCCTTCCGCCTCTGCTATTGCATGGTAATATAATCGTGTCCCCTAAAAGGCAAATATTGAATGACTCCAAGAATATGTGATTATGTTCAATTTTACTGTTTGACAGCGGGGACAGTAAAAAAAAAACAATATTTTTATAAAAAAAATTGATAATTTTGTAAGAATTCACTCACATAAATAATAAATGAAATCCACTTTCTATGTTTTATATGGTCATGTGATGCAAGTTAAAAAAGAATAGACGGAAAAAATGGTTGCATATTGTTTAGGTAAACAATAATAATTTTATTTCTTTTGCATAAAGATATAATACAACACGTAAATAAAATAAAAAATAGATGAAATATTAACCACATAATAATATCACAATTCACAAGGTGTCCACAAAGGCAAAACAAATATTACGTCTACAAGTCTAAGCGTAACAAAAATTCTTATTGGATTTGAGAAAATTTAAATAAATAATAACAAGTGAAATATTAATCAGTCGATAACGTCGCTGTGATGCCCCCAAATCGGGCCCACATCATCTAATTTGAGTGGTCAAAAGACTACAACAAAATTATTACAATACACTGTTTAATAATACACAACTAAGTCTTCCCAATTATTAAAAATTCTACAATACAGTGAAGACTACTATAACAACTATCTCGGACCGCTACTTCATTCTCCTTTCCTTCTCGCTAGTCCCGACTACGTTCTCATTTCTTGAACAATTGAACAAAAAAGAAAGGGTGAGTTCAAATAGCCCAGTAAAGAATATCATAACTAAGATAATAAAAAATAAATTATTCTTAGCCTTCAAAAGATGAGTTCTTAATTGAATATAATAGATAACACGTTTTAAATCAACAGCTGCAGTTGAGTTATAAACAACAAGATTAACAACAACAGTTAAGTTCTTAAACAAAGTTTCACTGTAGCGAAATAACCACCACTAAGAGAATCAAGTAGATCATGATGTCTACTAGCCTTTTATTTTAAGAAAATCATCATCAACTTTTATCATCTGAAATATCATTGGTTATGATCATGTCAAACAACAGTTCTTCTTTGCCACTAGCCAAAGAGAACATTAATCACGTGTCCTTGTTATCCGACCAAAGACACCAAATAATTATATCACCTTTATTCTATATCGCCTTTAACTTATATCGCTTTTAACATATCATCTGCGCCCTAGGCCACAGATATTCAGAACAACCTGATACTTGATGATTGAAATAACAATAGAGATATAAAAAATGAACAGAAGAAACAAGATAAATAATAACATAAAGAGTTAACAAATTTAACTTTGTCCAGATTCAAATAATATCCAAATTGTCAATATGATGTACAGAAAAATATGTTCAAGTCCGAGAGTAATGTCCAAGATCCATACGGAGAAGTTCAACGGTAAGGTTTACGATACAAGGAATTAGTCCAAATTGTTCACAGTTTAAATAAATGTTCACAGTTCAAAAGTTCAAGGTCCATAAGTTCACAGTCCAAATAAATGTCCATAGTTCAAAATTTTAAAGTTCATAAGTTCAAAGTTCAAATATGACGATGAAAATTTAATAGGAATGTTCTTGTCAAAGGGCATTAGATGAAGTGCAAATTATTAATGGAATATTAATGAATTATTAATTCAAGAATTTTCACCATTTAATAATGTTAGAGATACAAATGAGATACTTTTTTTACCGTAGTAAGTTTAAGTGATAGAAGATGAAAAAGATGGTATTCCTTAAAAGTAAAAAAGAAAATAATATCCCTTTATGATGATGAAAAAAATGATACCCCTTGCCGTAATAAGTTTAAAAGTTTGAAAGAAATTGATATCCCTTACCTTATCTCATGACTAAATACATCTTTTATGAGGTTGATCAACTTGAACAATACTCGTACCCGTTCAGATCTTCAACGCTTAAGATAATTTTAATACACTTAGGGAGACACTTATACTAAGAAATATCTAGAGAGTGGAAAGAAGATTGAGTGAGGAATGTATGAAACTCCTTATGCTAAGCCCCCTATTTATAGCCAGAGCCTAACCAATTTTTTCACATACATGTTACGCATTTTAATTTCATTTTTTAATCTGAGCCATTCATCAACCAATACACGTTTCACACTTTAATCTGCACCGCTCAATCACTATCACGCGTTTCACATCTACACGTGTTATACATTTACACGCGTTACAAATTTACGTGTACACATTTACGTGTGTTACACACTTACACGTGTTACACATTTATACGTGTTGCACACGTACACGCGTTACACATTTTTATATTATTTTATTGATTTAATATCTCAATTATTAAATATACCGTGTTTTTCAAATAATAAATTTGTCTAACTATTTAATACCCGTAACTACTACTGTAACAATTATTGGCCCAATAATGCAAGATGATGTGCATTATGACAATTATTGATTCAATAGTATGGAATAGCGTGCAATTAATAATGTAAAATATTGTGTAATGACAATTATTGATTCAATAATGTAAAATACTGTGTAATGACAATTATTGATGAAATACTATACAATAGCAATTTTATCAGTTTAATAATTTAAATATTGTGTAATACCGTGTGCTACTATGCAATACCATGAGCTACAATAAAATACCGCGTATTACAGTAAAATACCATATGTTACCATATTTTTATCATTTGATATTTTAACAGTTAAAAGTGATAACACCGTTGACCATTTTTATTTAGAAAGGTTACTGCTGTTGTTTTCTTCATTCGACAATATTTTGTTGTGTGGTCTACCCATAAATGAATATTTCAGCGCCGTCGTACGAATATTCCCCAACAGAATGAATATTCTTCGACAGAACGAATATTCTCCGACAGAACGAATATTCTCCGACAGAACGAATATTCCCTGACCAATCGAATATTATCCGACATAAATTTTTTGCACATAACATCCTTAACTTTAATTTTTATTAATTTAACACATTACTGTTAAGCATAAAATTATGAGAAAAATTTGAAATCTATTTATTAAAATTCGGGGTCTTACACAATCCTTATGCCACCCTTTATTGCATGAAAGGGTTCCCATAAGAACTTCTCTACCCATTTATTTTTTGAACTGATAGAACCCTTTCTCCTTGTAAGTACCAATGGAGAGAAATTAATATAAAAAGTTCAAAAATGGCTTAACACATTGGATATGTCAAAAGGCTATAAAGTTATGGAGATGAATGTAACAATTAAGTACCAGTTGGGTCAAAGTTGAAAGAGTTCAAGAACAAATTCTTGAAGAGAAAAACGAAGACAAAAAAAAAAGTTGTCTTGAGGCTATCCATCAATCTTTAGGTTGCTAGTACATCCTTACATTTTTGCTAGGTTTTTTAACCTCGTAATCTTCAGGAATATAAAACTCAATCTTTAATAATTCTATATCTGCTACGAAGATGTCTGAAGGGATGTTGGTTATCTTATATATATCAATAGCATACTTGGCTCTATTCTGCGTTTTACCTTTTTAAGGTTTTAAAGTGTTGGACCACTAGTAATTTCTAGGTTTACTCCTTAGGGATTCCCTCCATCGCCATAATAATTTCATCCTTATCATTGGAGGATGAAGTTGACCCTAAATTTTGAGAAGAATTAGCCATTTGCAAATAATGAAAAGTGAAATTAAGAGGAAAAAAATAATCTTACTAAGAATATGAGGGAAATTGAAGATTGGTGAGATGATCGACACCGACTATTCTCTCCCTTTTCAAAGATTTTGATATCACAAATGCCAGAGAGTGAAACAATTTTGCATTTATCTATTTATACCCAAAATTGACAGTTTAATTAATCCAGATCCTACAATTGGAAAGGTAATGGATCATGATTCCATATACTTATGTGCGTTTGTTTTAGGTATTCTTGTTTGTCTATTTTTAACTTAGAATTTTTCACACGCAAGTATACGTGATCGAATAATAACACAATGACAAGTAAGGTATCGTTCCCACAGATAATTATTAATAAATATTCACTAATTGCTAACTCTTAATCAAATTAATTTTATTTAAATAATCGAATTAAACTATAAATAAAATCTAATTAAACTAATCTAATAACAGAGATTAAATCAGATTTTAATGACTTAAGATCATATTTTTTCTCAATACTTCATTTGAATCTATTTCTTCCCTTTTTTATTAATTAATTATATAGAATTGTTAACCGGGAATTTTTTATAGTATTTATACACTTATTCTGATAGACATATAAACAAATTCTCCTAAAACTGACCCTAAGGCAACAAAATTAATAAGGAACACCCTAATTAATTAAATCACTATATTCCTATGTGAAATATGTTAATTAAGATTTTAAGATCAATTTCTCTTATTGGCTGAAAAAGTAATATATAGGTATATTTTTATCTTATATACTGATCAAATTAATCCCTAATAAGATTATATGAACAGATGCTATCATACTCAGATCTAAACATATATTTCATCTTTCAATTTTGTATAAATTATCACGGTAATTGTTGATAAGGCAATTAAACATTAATGCTCAAGATATGATAAACGATCCTCAAATAATTAACAATAATAAAAAATAAATTAATTAATTTAAACTACACATTAGGTTCCATTGCAATCTTAATATAAAATTAACTCATAACTATAAAAAAATCATCATCAATAAATAATCCATCATGTTCAAAATATAAGAATAAAAAGAACAGATAGAGAAAATAAATTTATAATTCAAGCGCTTGATCTCCATTTTGGCCTTGAATCATTGCAATCTTTCGCTTGATTCTTTCTTCAGATATTCAATTAATCCTTCTTCCACTTTATAATACTCCTATCTATGTTAGGTTTATGTAAAAATATGTTTAACTCTCTAAAATATATGTTTTGACATGTATTTATAGGTTACATATCAAATCCCTAACATATGTGGACAATCCAATCCAATTCGAAGTCAAAAATCATAAAAAAACACGTCAAAACTTGGCATGGGTGAGCTTGGGCGCCTAGGCGCTACTTCCCTTTGTTTTTTGGGCGCCTAGGCATCGGTACACATCTTGACATTCTGACTTAGAGCGCCTAGGTGCTTGTTTCCTTCACTATTTGGGCGCAAATTATTTTTTGGTTCGATCTCTGCTGAAAAAATAATCATAACTTTCTTGTCCGTACTCTGATTAAGATGATTCAAGATGTTCCGAAAAGTTGAGAAGTAGATCTACAACTTTTATTTTCAAGATTTGAAAGATTCCGCCTGAATCAAGGTCAAAATTGAGTTTCAAGTGACTGCTGTATAAATCACAAGCTGAAAAATCAAACATTGCAACACCAAACTTTGATCCAACTAGCCATTATTCCAATTATTACAAAATATCATCAAAACACATAAAACTAATATAATACACTTAAAGCTAATATAAAACAATTAAGAACTCACAAATTATAAAGGTAAAAGATAATCAATACATAAGTATAAAACTCACTTATCAATTTCCCCCATTAAATCGTTGGAACTGATGAGTGTGTGTTATACCTACGATTTGTGTACCGTTAGGCTTAATTACTTGCTATCTTTAAGTACTTTTAGTTCTATTTTACTGGTTTTTATGTTTAATTTGCAGAAAACGGCTTCGAGAGGTCAAAACGGGAAAACAAGCTGTCAGTGGCAATTTTGTAATTTTGAACAGTGCATGGGGCCGGGGCGCAGTGGCAAGGCATGAAGACTGCGCCGGGGCGCAGGTCGGTGAATCCAGTTGTCCAATACCGCGTGAGTACCCCGAGTCTGTATTGGAAGTTGGTTGTCTCAGTTGAGTTAAAGTAGGATTCTAGGACCTTAATTCAGCGTGGAAGGAGCGTAATAAGATAGGAGAAAAAGAAGCAAGGATAGACGCACGGATGGAGAACAATTGGGAGGATTTTTTGGAAGCAAGAACGTAACAGTGGAATCAAGAGAATTCAATAGAGTTTTTTCTAATTCCTTTTCTTTTATCTTCTGAATTCTGATGAGTTTTTATATTAATTTGATTATGGTTTTCATGACGATGTGTAACTAAATTCTTCTTTAGGATTGCAATGGAACCGTTGGTTGAACTTTAATTAAAGTATCTTAATTTCAATTATTTGATCAATTGTTGGATTGGTTGTTATATCTTGCATTAATTTATAATTGTCTGATCAACAGTTATTTGATTTCTTATATGGAATTGACGAAGTAAGTCTAGGAATAGATCCGGATATAATGTGTGACTTTGTTTATTCTTCTTCGAAAGAGTATCATGATAGTATATAGGATGCGAATACCTATAGACCACATGTAACATATTGAGAGTTTGATCGTAATGAGTCTATTTCAATGAATTTTGCATAGAATTTATAGCATTACAAGTTGGGGTGGATCTTTTTATTAATTATCGAACGAGATTAGTAAATAGATAAGTGATCTCAGTTAACAATCCATGTGATTAAGTAATGGGAATTAAGATATTGACATTATTGTGATCCAACGGGAAAATTGTAATCTTAAAGCCTTTTTATTATTTGATAAATCATTTTCATTAGTTAATTGGTTAGTTTAAGTTCAATTTCAATTTTAAGTAGTTTATAATCCAAAGTTGCTAAAGTTTAATTAGAATTGAATCAATATAATTTTAATAGTTAGCATAATTGTTATTACTTGTTCCTCATGGGTTCGACATCTTTATTTCTACTATATTACTTGATTGACCGCGTATACTTGCGTGAGAATTCCATATATTTAAATTGGACAACAGGAACCCCTTGATATTCTTACACGCCCAGGTGACTTAGATCGGGGGGCCTCCTTTTTAAATTTAAATTGGGCTTGGTCTGTCATTGGGTCAAAGTCCACTTTTTAAAAATTCATATGAATTCAGTGGATACCTATCAGCCTACACTTGAGCATATCGTTCATTTTAAAAGAAATAATCACATCGCTTATAAATTTAGGGTGACTCGTTTAATCATAAATTGAATTCCCCTTTGTTTGGGCTCTGTTTTCAGTCCTATAAGTTTTCTAGGCTCTCGAAACCCTTTTTTACTCTACTACTCCATCTCACTTCATATGCTTGAAAGTGTGGGGGTAAATTGGGCTGCGAATTTACTAGTACAAATTACCACTTAAGGAACTAACTATTTACCATATTTAATAATACTAATTTGTATGATAATAACATTTTTTCAATAAGATATTTATTATACAATTTTTATTAGAAATTATAATCCTATTGAGAATTGGTGACTACTATAATTACAAGATTAACAATAGATGTAGGGGTTACTAAAAATTTCTTATCTCTATTATTATCACATATTATAATATTTTCTTATTTTTATACTGAATGTATCTTTTGACGAGCCAAGTCATTAAATACTTTTTGATAATATTTTTTTTTATACAAAATTACATTTAAACTATTAATTAAACGTGTAGACAAATTCAAACGTTAATATATTACAAAAAAAATATACAAACAATTATCAAAATTAAAATAAGTAAAATAATAATGAATATTATAAAGTACTCTGTAGTATGTACCTGTTAATATTTCCAAATCGTGGAAATAATATGGGGCGGCCACCTAGATTCTGGCCAGCACATGCCCAAACAATTATCCAAACAATAACTTAAATTACACGTCAACGTTCATCAACAAACTAACATGTTACAGGAATATAATGATGACCGGCCTCGACCCTAATTCCAGTCTGGAACTCGATTCCGCCGAGAATTCCGCTGCCTGAGGATACCATTTTCCACGGAAAGTATACCACTTTGTACAACCCGTTATTTTTATTTTATTTATTATTTTATTTTTTGATAATTTAATAGAAAATTAAACACACATACCTATTAATTTTATTTTTGTTAAGTTTGAAATCTCTTACCTCATGATTATAATGAGGAGGGTCATACCACTAAGGCCAATGACCCTCAGTAGTATAACGTGTTATTCATTTTGTACATTAACATAAAAAAAGAATATATTATACAATTTTATAGCCGATAGTTTTGTTATAAGTTATGTGAATAATTATAGTTAATAATATTTTTTTACAAGTTACGTAAAAAATTATAGTCGATAATATCTACCCAATTTCATTTATTAATATTTGTCACAATTATAATTTATTAAACAATTTCTACAATACAAAGAGGGACTCAATAAAATAATACCCCATATGTTTCACAAAAAATAGCTCAATTGGTGAAAAAAATCATTATTATCGAGTTATTTTTAAAAAAAAATTAATTCACTTCTTAATGATAATAATATAAAATGAATCGATGTCTCTAAGTCTATCACCATATTTTTATTTTTATTCCAAACTACAAAATTAATAACTTATTGCATACGTTTTAAAAAAATAAATTTTTATTTATTTATAAAATTGAAAGCTCTGTTATGAAAATTACGTCACTAAATATTGTCATCAAGAAAAAGTACTATTTTGTAATTTAACTTTATATAAATAAAGCTCTTTTTGTAGAACGAAAAAAATTAAAGAACATATATGAAATAAGAAAAAAAATCTTAATATAATTCGTAAATTTTGCAAATAGATCTCTTCTTCGTGTAGTTGATATTGCAAAACAAAAATGATGCTAATATGGTACATATATATTTGACACCATATTTGTAATTGTTTAATAATTTTTAATACTCTAAACCACACTATTATTATCATAATAATTTTCGCATAAACAATCAAATATATATATATATATATATATATATATAGGCAGGTGAGGAATTATACTTTGGGCAACAGAGACTAGATGCCTATGCTGACCAAAATATCTTAGTAATATTTTTTTTAATTTTATTTTTAATAATAAGGATAGAAAAATGTGAAAATAAATATGTAAACATAGAAAATTTAAGTAAATCTTTGATCCAAGTAAATCTTTCTTATCATTATCTATAAAATTTTACCTATTGAATTTTCAATATGAGAATCTTTGGGGGTCGGTCTTGTTAACTTGTTTAAAAATTGATTAACAAGAGGTTGATTCGTCTTCTCAAATTTATTTATTATTAAAATTAATTTAAATTTCGTAATTTTGTTAATTGTTATTGTCATGATGAAAAGAAAATTTTTAACGATGAATATTATTAAATTCATATTTGAAAACTAAATGGGTGATAATAATTAAATAATTATTTAATTTCTTACATCAGTATGATTAGTTAATATTTGAATATTTTATAATTTTAAATTTATTGCATTTAAATTTTATTTATTTTATTAATTTGTTTTTACTAAAATCCGCCCCTAGAAATAAATCTCGGTTCCGCCTAGAAATAAACGGGACTCTAAAATAAAATATACTACCAGTTTCCTTACACCGGAGAATCAGCTAAAAACCGTGAATTCAGTTTCTTCCGCCAGAAGTAGGGGTGCACATGGTCGGTTTGGTCGGTTTTTTGGGAAAAAAAATAACCAAACCATTTAAGTCGGTTATAAAAAACTAAAAACCAAAACCGCCCAAATTTTTACATCGTAATCGGTTATCGGTTTATTCGATTTTGGTTAAATCGGTCGGTTTATTCGGTTATTCGGTTCCGTAATTGATAATTTGATATTTATTATATTGTCAATTTTTCATAATAATTAATAAATCACTAACTCAATAACTACTAATTATAATAGAAGTTCTCTAAATCCGAAAAACAAAAATCACCTAACTTACTCACTAGGATAGAAGTTTTGTAAATTCGTCACAATAAAAACATATAATTATATAAAATAAATATTTATTAGAAAAGTATATAAATTATATTATAATTTTAAATTGTTTGGTCGGTTTGGTCGGTTTCGGTTTTTTGAGAAGCCAAACCAAACCGGTCGAACTAGTTTCGGTTTTTTAGTTTTATAGTGTTCGGTTTTTCGGTTTTATATTTTTCGGTTTGAAATAGTAACGGTTTGGTTCGGTCCGGTTGATTTTTCTGTTTTGGTCGGTTTTGTGTGCACCCCTAGCCAGAAGGTTGTTCGTACGGACAATTATTTACCCGCCCGTAAAGGTATCTGCTCACGTGGCAGTCGGAGATTCACCTATTTTAACTTTTCCTTTATTTTTTTTACGGTCCCGGCGTCCGCCAAGTTAAAAAGCGTTAAGTTCGTTAAAGTAATTAAGTCCTCTTAATCCAGTAACTGTAGATCGATAGAGATACAGAAACCAGTCACGTGAGTGGGGAACGGTGCGCACGTGAGAGCAGTCGGTTGGTGGCCGTTAGTGAGGTGGTTAAGTTGATAATTAGTGATGAGAGTGGTTAAAGGCAAAACCTAACCGCGGTCAAATAATTTTTTTGGTGTATTCGTTAAAATTTAACGGCCGTTAAGTGAGCCGTCTAATATTTTTGTTTGGCTTGTGTCTATAAAAGAGGCCGTTAAGCTGGGTCTGCGTATTTGACTCTGCAGTCTGCACGCTGCTCTGTTCTTCCTTGTAGAATTCTCTGTTCTTCGTTTTTTTTCTCTCTAAATTTTTTTCGCTTTCAGATCCACCATTTTTAGAGAGAGAAATTGAAGCTCAAGGAGGAGAGAGAAAGGGTTGTGAGCTTTGTGCTGAGGCTTAATTTTCAGTGGCAATGGCCGTGTCTAAGAAATGGGTTTCTCTGTGTTCATTGGTTCTTTTGTTGCTCTTTGTCGGGGTTATGGCAACTGTGAAAGAAAACGAGCTCTCTGAGCTAAGGTTTTTTCTCTCTCTCTCTCAAAAGTGTCTTTACATTTGACGCCATTGAAAGTACAGCTTTATTTCTTATAATTCTGTCTCTGAGGAAATCTGTATATTTAATTTTCATATATATATGATA
Organism: Hedera helix; assembly: GCA_947179155.2. Classification (NCBI taxonomy): domain Eukaryota; kingdom Viridiplantae; phylum Streptophyta; class Magnoliopsida; order Apiales; family Araliaceae; genus Hedera; species Hedera helix. The sequence continues at coordinate 29,236,592 of OX359281.1, forward strand.
GATGTTCTGTTTTTGAGATTTATAAGAGCTTCCAAAAGGTTTTTTTCTACATAATGTATCCCCTGTTCCGATTCCTTCACCTCAGTTTTGTTTTTACCGTAATTATTTTACCAATTCATCTGCATTCTGTGTAATCTTCCTCCAAAATATTAACAATTCAACTAATGAATAGAGAAATTGTGAGAGTAACAGAGTTACTAATGTTTTAATGGTGTTGTTTTAAGCTAAAAATTCGTACATTTGTTGTTTATTTTTTTTTCCAGAAGTGGTGAAAATTTGGAGTTGCAGAGCTCTACCAACTCATCAATGGCGGAAAGGTACGTACTGAGTCGGCTCAGTTCCCACTGAAAATGCTTTATATAGTCTCTGAACGTTACTATAGTATCCTGTAAATAATCTGAGCCGTTGGTTTTACATTCTAAGAGGAACTCTCCAACCGTTAGATCCGTTTTTACATAGCAATCCGCCAACCTCAACGGAAACAAATTCTTAGCTGTTGAGATCCTAAACACTCACAGATCAGAACCGTTAGTTCCGTTAATGTTAGTTCTTCGGATTCCTATTTTCGTTGCTGATGGTAATAACAAACGAACCCCAGTAATTGGTCCCTTTTTCAAATTCCATTAATACCCTCAGCAAACTGCTTCTCCCACAATCTGAGTGAGGGTAGCTCAGTCATTTGAGCTGCCTAGTCTTCTCTCTTTATAATTTTCTCTCTCTAATAGGCGGTTTTCAGTTGATACTTTATTTTCTATCTCCTCCCGGGAAGCACTTTTTGACAGTTTTAACGGTGTTAGTAAATGGACTCTTCTTGAGCTTTGTGTGTTTCAGAGTGTTGTACTTTTTGTGCCCACACACTTTCTCCTTTACTCTGCTGTGGGCAGTATGTTGGGACATGTCGGTTGATTTACCTTCAAATTACCAAAATACTTCTCGATTCACTAAAAGGGCATTTGGGTTTGATTTTGTTATGGATGTGTTTATTCTTTTCCCCAATTGAGTGAGTCATTGCAGATTGAGCTCCTAGTTGAAGCAAATGAGGTTGGTGGGTTTTTGAGTTCATATTTGGAATTGGGGTTCTACAATTTTTATTTTACTTTGGGTATTTAAAGGTATTGTTGGTTTTTGGTGATGAAATTGATATGGTATTATATATATATATATATTTTCAGGTTGGAAGATGATGAAGGTTTGAATGAGCATGCAGTTGCTGACCCAGATGAGATTGCTTCCATGGTCGAAACGTATGGATCCTCTCTATTTCTCTCTCTAAATCTCTCTATATTCTTTTGGTTATGGCATTGATGGAGAATGGTATTGTTCATGGGTGCGACCACAACAGACCCTTTTCAGGCTCACTGATTTTTATCACTTTTAGTAATACTAGTTGCTCACAAGACTTGTTAATTGAACAATATTTGGTGTTTTCTCAAGACTTTTTCTAAATATAACTTTATGTTAGAAAGTTAATTATTATTGGTTTTTCACTTGTCCTTTTATTTATTATTAATATTATGAGGAATCAAGAACAATGTTCTCATCTGCTATATTCTGACTTCCATATCTGGTAAGCTCAGTTCCATCACATGGGGCTCTTGTAATATTCATATCTTGTGCATTAATTTCATTCACTCTCTCTTTCCTTTAGGTTCAGTTTTATATACGCACCAACCCATGTGTATAGTGTTTTTATATATTAAATTTGATGACGACAGATTTGTAAAATTATCGAGTTTGTTCTGTTTTAGCCTCATCCCCTGCCCCTATACAACAGCTTTTTATGGTCATTGATGTTTTCTTACTACCAAGTTTCATAGCCAGAAACAGAAGGGGGAGAAAAAAGTTTTTAATGTTCTACATAAAGTAGGTGCTTTGAGATTTGGTTATCCCGGAATATGAATAGTTCAAAATTACCAACGTTTGATACATTTCACCGACATTATTTCAGGACATTTTAGTATTTAGACTAGGAGTGATTAAATCAGTCACTTTTGTTAGTCATAAGAGTGTATGCCAATTACATCTGTAAGGTTTTCGTTCTTATATATATGCATGTGCAAGTCCCAAAAGTAGCAACACAAACTAGTGTATATATGGTAAAAACAAGAGTGCATATTATATAAATCATCTATACAGAAATAATCCTGGTGTAAGGTTATTTCCCTTCTGTACAGTATCCTCTGTCACCGACAGCACCAACCATGTGGGGGTGGGGGTGGGGGTCGGGGGAGAGAAGAAAGAAAAAAGGCACCTCCAATCTTGTTACTGCTTACATTAATTCTAATAGACCAACCAAATTTGGCCCCATCTAACAGGATAGACCAAACTTCCCTTGTAAGATGACAAAATAACTACGAGTCTCTCTTACAAGTGGAAGAGATGGGAACAGGGAGGACCCAGAATGCAGGGATAGGCCCACCACCGACACTCTCGATAAACTAGCTAATTACCCTTCTTTTTTTGTCTAAATGTCCATATGAATAGTACAATTTTACTATAGTGAAAAACAATAATGAAGAAATTAATTATGCACTCAAGTAGCATATTGGAGTTGAGACATTTGACAAAGTTGTATATCATTATACTTTATGCTTGTGTTATGATTACCTTTAAGGTAATACTGTTGTTTAATATTGTTAAACTAGAAAATGTTGTGAGGATTTTTTATCGAATTATATAGGAGCATCCGAAACAGTACTGAGAGGAGGAAATTGGGTTTTTTCTCCTGTGGAACTGGTAATCCCATCGATGACTGCTGGCGTTGTGACCCCAACTGGCATCAAAACCGCAAGCGCCTTGCTGACTGTGGCATTGGTTTTGGCCGAAATGCCATTGGAGGCCGTGATGGTCGCTTCTATGTTGTCACTGATTCTCGTGATGATGACCCTGTTAACCCCAGGCCTGGCACCTTGCGCCATGCTGTTATCCAGGACAGTCCTCTGTGGATTGTGTTCCAACGGGACATGGTGATACAATTGAAGCAGGAGCTTATCATGAACAGCTTTAAGACGATTGACGGTCGTGGGGTCAATGTCCATATTGCTAATGGAGGGTGCATTACCATCCAGTTTATTACCAATGTCATAATTCATGGTCTGCATATCCATGACTGTAAACCCACAGGAAATGCTATGGTGAGGAGCTCACCAACCCATTTTGGGTGGAGGACAATGGCTGATGGTGATGCCATTTCCATCTTTGGGTCAAGCCACATTTGGGTTGATCATAATTCACTATCTAGTTGCGCCGATGGCCTTGTTGATGCTGTCATGGGCTCAACTGCCATTACAGTTTCTAACAATTACTTCACCCACCACAATGAGGTTTGTTTATTTCCAACAATTTCAGCCAATTGTTTTAATCTGGCTCCTTTTAATGGATAAACTAATACAGTTTTTTAAACCAGGTTATGCTGTTAGGTCATAGTGACTCCTATGTGAGAGACAAGCAAATGCAGGTGACTATTGCCTACAACCATTTCGGAGAGGGTCTTATCCAGAGAATGCCAAGGTACAAATATAGTCAACTTTCTGTATCAAATCCTTCTACTTTCTTTTGGCCTTGGAATTAAGTATCTTCTTGGTAAAGAATTAATCTTTCCCCCACTAAACCAGTGAACGTGCAAAATTCAGTGTACAAATCGGGTTTAAAAAATAGTTTTCACAAAATAAATAAATAATAAAAATGAGACCTTTGACATGGGTTCTTCTTGATATACAATTGTAATAGCCTGCTATTTTGGAATTTGGATTCTTATCTAATACAAAAACATTTAATGAAAAATGCAGGTGCAGACATGGGTATTTCCATGTGGTCAACAATGACTACACTCACTGGGAGATGTATGCAATTGGTGGAAGTGCAAGTCCCACCATCAACAGCCAAGGCAACAGATACCTAGCCCCAGTTAATCCTTTTGCAAAAGAGGTACTTCTTCTAGCTCCCTCAATTCTTTTCCAATTTTCTTCCCCTTCTAATGTGCAAACCATATACTAAAATTTTAATTATGTTGATGGATTTGATTATGCAGGTGACAAAGAGAGTGGACACTAATATTGGTCAGTGGAAGGGTTGGAACTGGAGGTCAGAGGGTGACTTGTTGCTTAATGGAGCCTATTTTACTCCATCTGGAGCTGGAGCTTCAGCCAGCTATGCCAGAGCTTCAAGCTTAGGGGCAAAGTCTTCTTCCATGGTTGGCACCATTACTTCTGGAGCTGGTGTTCTTGGCTGCCGCAGAGGCCAGCAGTGCTAGCAACTTCAGTAAATTGCATGAAATAGAGGCTTTTCTTTTTTATTTTGTCAATTCCATTTTTACTACTACTACAATTATTATATAGCTTTACCCAAATCCATATTTCCAAATTCCACTCCATTGTTGGTCTATATCTCACCAGAATTTCCTTTACTTTTGGCAAGTGTACAATTTTTATACGTCAATATCATTTATCCCACAGACCACCATTGTTGTGCAACCTCGGCCTGCTTCAACTGAAAAGTGCAATTGCCATTCGAAGAGCGGGTGCAGAAGCGTTGTTCATCACTCTCTCTCTCTCTGGCCACCATTGGTTTGTCTGCTCATCTGATATATTTCTCAAATATTTGCTACTTTCATATTGTGTTGGCACTCGGGTTTTATAGGAATGGAATTATTTTGTAATTTTTTTTTTAGCTTCTTGAGTCATACGTACAAGTTATATATAGTGTGAAAGTCAAAACTCTCAGTCATTGAAGAAAACTTTTGTGATAGATGATGATGCATAGTTTGTTCACTTTATTGCTTCGTCTTATTCAATGGAAGCATCTTCATGTTCCCTTTTGGTTGTACATACAATGTCCATGGTTTACCTTTTTACTATATTAAATTATTTCCTTTTTGTTGTGTTTTTCTCTTTGGGAGAAGTAGTGATTATTATGATTTCAGGCATGGTGACATTTATTTACATAATGATGGCTATTTAATTATTCTTTGTGATTTTGGCAATCAAACATTACTAGCAAAAGTCTTGTAAACTTTTGAAGTCAATTCAATTTTCTCAAATTCTATTATGATCGCAAGTGGAATCTCCAATAGGTCGGAGAAGCAATAATCTTAAACTAAATATAGTCTAGAATTTATATTTCACTCCAACAGCTGGACTAAATTTAGTCCGTGGATTTTTTCGGCCAAGCAAACAGACTATATCAAGGAACAAGAATTTGGTGGACTATAATTTTAAATATATTTAAATGGAAGGGTGGATGAATGATTCAAGGAACAAGAATTTATTGATTATTTTAATTTTTTTATATTATAGTCCACGGAATAGTTCATCTGCTGAAAGGATTTAAGACTAAAGCATATTTGTTGATGTTATATGGACTAAATATAATTCATAGAATAATCCACTCGCCAGAGATGGTCTAGCCACCATACATAATGAATTACCATAGCAATATCTCCACTCTCTCTCTCTCTTTGGTACCATTAAGATTACATTTTAACTGGAGGAGGATTTGATCCTCTACAGAAGTTGTGAAGAATAAAATGAAAAATTCATTCAACAAGAAAATGTAACTTAATTCCCATTTGCTTTGTTTCAAAATTTACTTGAATGGACCATAATATATAATTTCTATCATTACTCTCATTCTTTTCACAATTCGTGTTGATTTCTAGGTACTTTAATTTCTTTCGTCCATCTTTATTTTGAAGAGGAGATTTAGGCGGGAAATCCTTTTCCTTTTCTCTTTCTCCTCGTGAACCAAATTTCAGCCAGAAAAAAGTCGAATAAATTCATTTTCACCGTGCAATATATAGAAAAGCTCCTAACTAAATAGTGTTTCCCCACATTTCCACCACTGTCTTGTGAAACTGGGAAGGATTAACGGCCTAAGTTAAGCAGGTTAGTTATTATTAATAATAATAATTTCACATTGAAGATGATGGAAGGACAGAGCAAACTAAGCATGTGAGATATGGGCCGTGTGACATGTGCCATGTGATGTTATGCCTTCCTCTCTCGCTACTCATCACTAGCTAGGCCCGCCCTTTATTCATTTTACCAAACTTTTGCACATGCGTATATATATCTATATCTATATGTATATGTACTTGAGATTTATTTTACCCAACACATCACAGCCGGGAGGAGTGTTGTCGCACTCCCCAACAGTTAGCATGCAGGTGTGGCATCATTAATGTTCTATGGGGGCTACTATTACTTCATTTCATACTTTGACATTATTTGTTTGCTCAACAAATCTCAGCAGACAAGGTTTAACGCGGGGGTTATTGTTTGCTTTGGTGATGGGTTAGTTGAATGAATTTGTTAAAATGTGAAAAATCATTACTTGAAGAAAGGAAAGTTAACCTAGGGTCTTGGTCCAGTGGTTATCCCTACCCCTTGTATACCTCCAAGAGGGTGGGAGTTCGTCTTCTAGAGTACATGTGATTAGCTAAATCTCATGTGATTGGAGATGCTGTAAATTCTTATTAAAATATTCAATACCATATCATTTAAGACTCATTTGAAACAAAAAATTTAAGACCCGTATCATTATTCTAAACAATACTTTGGTATCGGTACATAAAGAAAATAAATCTCTCCATTGAATAATGAGAGGCAAGCCCACCTCTCAAAAATAATATAGAAAGCAACTTACACAATCAAATCATCAGTAATTCATTATTGGGTTGTTTTACTAGTAATTTCTAGCATCAAATCAATATCATGATAGAATCTTTGTGAGGGGAGGAATGGAAGGAGAGGGGAGAAGGAGAATGAACAAAATGTTTTATAGATATGCATGAGAATCATATCAATGAAGTCAAACCAAGCATCTTTTATGGAGTAGTAGTGGTTTGATTTAGTGAAAAAAAGAAGGAAATCTTGAACTAATAGACTAAACTATACCACTCCACTGCTACCTAGATTTTCTGCATTTCAAATCTTTGAACAAATTACTGCCCAGTGAATTAAAGCCACAGATAGTACCAGATGACTTGGGTTTTAGACTTTCCTGGCTGATTGATAGTTTGATACTATTATGATAGAGAGGAATTAGGGAATTATCTAGTCAATTCAAAATCCTTTGAAAATCTGCAAAGAAAACTACTAAAGTACGCAACCTCTTATTTCATTATTTGTTGTCTGAACCTTTCACTCTTTTTAACCTTTGACTGAAACCCAGAACTGTCCATTTATTGAGTACCTAATCGAAGTACATTCTTACTGGTCCTTATAAAATTAAGGGCATCTCGCTACGTATAACAACATGCTATAATTTTGTTTTTGATACAAGACAGGACAGGGCTTACCCTCCTTTCCACCAGGAATATTAATGATAGATTTTTGTTTAATGTTTGTCTTTAAAAATAATAAATTGTTGACTTTGTAATACTATTACGATAACAAAATTATAATAACAAATTTGAGGACATGGCGTTTTTTTGTACAACTTTCATTATTACGATGGAAAACTTTCTGCAAAATAATTTTTTTTTTTTTTTTACAAATAAGATTCTTTTGGTGGGACAAAAAAAATATTAATTATAATAACTTTGATCAAATCCCGAGATCAATGGTTCAATTCGCTGTCTCAATAATATCTTATTGCGCTATCTTAGAACACTACATACTCTCATCATAAAATTACGACTGAAAAATATTACTAATAATTTCTTGAAACTTTATATACATAACAAATTATCTTAGCCTATTACCATATGGGACTAAAGTTATAATGCAATGAGTTCTTTACATAAGTATACACATTTTAGAAAATATTTACACAATTAGTGTGTCCACAACAATATTTACACAACTACTATATCCTCAAAACATAATTACGGAAAAAATGCAACATCCAACAACAATTAAAATATTACCTAAAATCAAGGACGTAACTGCCACCCACATTCACAGGTTACCAAACAAAACAGGATACCAAAAATAATCCATATTCAACCATCTTCAGCATATTCATAGAACACAAAAACTGCAAACATCTGGAAAGCAACCATATACAACAGATTGTTCAATCCCCTTTATGAAAAACTGTTTCGAAGGTGATTATCAACCCCAAATTCGTGATACGGAGACATACGACAACGGAATAAATTGAAATCTCGCATCAGTCAAACTTGCGGCAACGACTACATCCAAAAATCGAAGAAACCAGAATTCGCCATTTATAGAAGGTACATAGATCTGGAACCAAAACATATACAACAGATTGTTCAAATCAAAATTAGAAAGATTGTTACGAAGATGATTAAGCAATAATATAAAAAACGAGTATTAAAACCCATATATTATCATTAAATCTATAAATGATTGTATGAGTTTGTTTTTTGATTAGTTGCTGTTTCTGTTTTGATTAGTATTAATTTCAGAATTGTAAACTAAAATAGTAGTAAAAATATTACTGTTTTGTGAAAATTTGGTTTGCGTATAACATTATTCGATTAACTAAATTACGCATATAAGAGTTTGTTTACATAATTTATAGTTTAGTTTGTAATTGGTCACCAAAAGTGTGATACTCTGTGTTTTGATGAGGAACATAAATTAAAAAATGAAGTTACGATTTGTGGTTACCAGTCACTTGTTATTTGGTTACTATAATATATTGATTTGGAAACCAACTACTAACCAGTTGCATTTTATGGAACTGTTCTGATGGTAACCAATTCCACAATTATGAATTAAGTTTACTAGATTGGCATTTGCCCAGTTTGTTCCCAAATACTATAGGCATTGCTGCTGCTGCTACAGAGCTTGTAGAGTTAATTTTGTTACTGATGTGCTTGTTGTAAGCAGCAACAAGTGATGTTAATGATATATTTGTTGTGGCACTACTTATATTAAAAGTTCCTTGTTTTTAACCAGCACATAGTAGTAGATATTGCAACTGAATTAATCAAAGCTACATATCCAAAGCACAAAGTACGAAGTTTGGTAACTGTTATGTACTGTTTTGGTAACCGTCTTGATTTTTACAAATTGGTCAGTGTTATACTTTATTTTTAGTAACTGCTATATCATGGAGTGGTTTCTATTTTTATTTTGACAACTTGGTTAATGTTACAATCTATTATGGTAACTGTTTTTTAACAGTTTTGCTACATAAAAGCAATATTCTGATTAATTTGTTACCTATATAACATAGTTTAGCAACTGTTAGATGCTGGGTTGGTAACTACTGATATTTTGCAACCTTGGTTACTGATATAGTATTTTTTGGTAACTGTTGTATAACTGGTTGGTAACCAGCTATATTTTGATCTTTGGTAACCATTATACAATTGGTTGGTAACTGTCATGTGATTGTTTGGTTACTACTTATATTTAGACAGCTTGATTATTTATATTCTATATTTTGGTAACTGTTAGCTAATGGTTTCTTTACCAGTTACAGTTTTACTACATGGTTAATACTATACTTATGTTTGGTAACTGTTATGTAATATTTTTGTTGACACTTACAATTTGGTAACTTGGTTACTCATATAACGAAGTTTGGTAACAGTTATGTACTGTTTTGGTAACTGTCTTGATTTTTACAAATTGGTCAGTGTTATACATTATTTTGGTAATTGTTATATCATGGAGTGGTTTCTATTTTTATTTTGACAACTTGGTTAATGTTACAATCTATTATGGTAACTGTTTTGTAACAGTTTTGCGACGTAAAAGCAATATTCTGATTAATTTATTACCGATATGACATAGTTTAGCAACTGTTAGATGCTGGGTTGGTAACTACTGATATTTTGCAACCTTGGTTACTGATATAGTATTTTTTGGTAACTGTTGTATAACTGGTTGGTAACCAGTTATATTTTGATATTTGGTAACCATTATACAATTGGTTGGTAACTGTCATGTGATTGTTTGGTTACTACTTATATTTAGACAGCTTCGTTATTTATATTCTATATTTTGGTAACTGTTAGCTAATGGTTTCTTTACCAGTTACAGTTTTAGTACATAGTTAATACTATACTAATGTTTGGTATTTTTAATTTGACAGATATCACGCAATGGATATGATTCTAGTTGTAATATACTACAACGGAACGTGGTCTGATGGTAACGAATACCACAATTTTGAAGTAACTGGCCTGCTAATCCCAACAATTTGTTCATTCAAAGAATTTGAAATTTTGGTATGCAATGCATTGAGACTAGACAGCAACACAACAAAATTGTCGCTCAAATTTCAGATTAGAAGCAACATACCGCCAATCAATATATCGGATAATTCTTTATGGAAGTTAGTAGAAAATTGGATGAACACGGCAAGTATCCACTGATTACAGAGAATTTATACAACAAAGGAGGGACTACAATTTTACAAAATACCAGGAATGTAGAAGGGAGTAATATTAATTATGTAACGCCAATCAGTGCGATACAATGGAATTCAGAAATTGTACCGTTGTTAACACAAGAAGAGCAAATGGGAACACAATACACCGAACAACTCGCTATCGAAGCTGTTTATCAACAATCAAATATACTTAAAGACAGGACATTCAAGGAACAACAATGGGATGATGTCATATCAGAGCCAAATGAATGTGAAGTGAGGGTACATTAAACCTACAAAGACAAACAAATACTGGCTCTAGCAATAAGACTGCATTCAATAAGGCAAAATCGACAATACAAGGTTGAGAGAACGAGTGGAAAAGACTTTGTGCTTGTATGCATAAAAAATGAAATGTGCAAATAGAAGTTGCGAGCTTCAAAGTTTCGGAAAACCAGTATGTTCAAGGTGAGAAAATTCAATGACATACACACATGTTCAACAGATATACTGCTGGGAGATCACAGACAAGCAAACAGTAAATTGGTTAGTGAATGCATATTGCATAAATTAACAAATGTGAAAAAAAACTACACGCCAAATGATATTGTGGAAGACATGATTACAGAGTATAATGTGTCTATCTCTTATCAAAAATCATGGAGAGCAAAAGAAAAGGCTTTGGAAAAAGTAAGAGGAAATCCACATGACTACTCAGCCATCCCATCATGGTTACACATGCTAAGGAAAACAAATCCAGGTAACAACCGGAAAATCTTCGTCACTTTAATATTAAATATATGAAGCCCAATTAAAGTTATTTGCTTTCATTGATCTGAAATTTAATGATTAAATATATGACTTTAATCATTGCATACATAAATTTCTTTTCAGGTACAATAACAGACCTGGAGTTGGAAACAAATGGTCGTTTCAAGTATCTATTTTTTGTCATAGGAGCATCCATTGAAGCATGGCATCATTGCTTCCCCATCATTGTAATTGATGGCACATTCATACAATCAACGTACGGGGGAACACTTTTAATAGCAAGCACCCAAGATGCAAACAAAAACATTGTCCCGATTGCTTTTGCAATGGTTGACAGTGAAAATGAATCCTCTTGGAGATGGTTTTTAAACAATTTGAGAAAGGCATGTGGAGTTAGAGAAGGTCAATGCATTGTTTCGGATAGACATGAAGCAATTGTAAAGGGACTGAACATTGTGTTCCCGGATGTCATGCATGGCTCATGCACATATCATATATTGAAAAATATAAAAAACCGATTCAAAAGGCAATGAGAAGAACTGAGGAAAGCATACAATGGGGCCTGTAGAGCGTACACAATTGAAGAATTCAACAGCCACATGCTTGTACTTGATGAGATTGATGCTCGAATAAGGAAATATTTGGAAGAAGAGGTTAAATTAGCAAAATGCACAAGGCTACATGGACATGTAAGCAGGTACTCAACAATGACGTCAAACACAGCCGAATCTATCAACAATGCAATAAAGGGAATCAGGGAACTTCCCGTTACAGCAATGATTGAATGCCTCCGCTGTATGGTCCAAAGATGGTATTTCGCAAACAAACAAACATCACTATCAACATTCACCCAACTTTCCACAACAGCTGAGAGAAGTCTGCAATGTAATATCATTGAATCGAAAAAACTTAAGGTCAGTAATATAACTTTTACTAAATAGTTTGTACCTATATAAATATGCTAAATGATTTTATATAATTACTAAACCATTAAATTATGTTGCAGGTTGAGACATCAAATCTAGTGATTTACACCGTTTACGATATCACTAAACAGTTTATCGTGGACATGGAGCAAAGAACATGCACATGTAATAAATTTCAGTATCACGAAATGTCATGTGCACATGCTGCCGTTGTTATATCCAAAATGAATTTGAGTTGTTATGACTTTTGCTCAAAAAAATACTCAAAGGAAACTTTGGTAGACACGTATTCACATTCAATCCTCCCGTTGGATGACAAAGAAAATTGGGATGTTCCAGAAGAAATAAAAAACATGTGTGTCAAACCACCAAATACAAGAAGACCAAAGAAAGAGAGGTACAAGAATGGGTTTGAACACAAAATTCAAAATAAATGCAGCCGATGTCAAGAAAAAGGACACAACAGGAAAAAATGCCACAATCCACCAGTTTTGCGATCAAAAATTGTGTGAGGTATTACATCAGGCCAAAAAAATCTGTGCAGCACATATGTATGATTACAGTTGGAAAACTTTTTAATTGATGTTAAGTAACCAAAGTTGGATTACTTGTTAATGAAATAATTTCATAGATTAATTTCTTCTCGCAATAATTACTATTAGTATCTAAAATAAATCTTCTCAATATTGATCGTTACCAAAACTCTAACCAAAACAAATACATTAATCAAATGTCAAACTGATATGAGTTTTTTTTAATATTTTATACTTTGGTAATCCAAAACAATTAATTTGGTACCCTTTGTGTAATGAGTTGGTAACTAACTAAATTATGTAACAACATTGAAATTTTAAATTTTTTTGTATGTTTACTGTATGTGACCTGTAACAATACATATGGTAACATTGTTAATTGATGATAAATAGCCAACGTTGGGTTAAATATTAATGAAATAATTATTTGGAATTATTTCTTTTTAAATAATTATTATAAATGTAACAAAATAAACCATCTGCATACTTTTAGTAAACAAAAAACTAGCTAAATCAACTACTTTCATAACTTGACAATATAATATGTGTTTGTTATTACTTTTAAAATTTGGTTACGCAAAACAAGTGAATTGGTTACTAACTCAGTAAGCTGTAAACAAAATATTAAACACAAACATATCTACCAAAGTAACAATTAATGTGACAATAATTGTGATATAGTAAAAAAAGAACATTCATTCATATAATCATTGGTTAAACAAAAAAAATAAATTCAGTCACAATAACAACTAATTATGGAATATCCACCAAAAATCGAACTTGATAAAAAAATTATACGAGTAAAGCTTAATTACAAAAAATAATCCTAATGAACTAATAATCTCCCTGAATATTCACTCAGAATCATAACTCCCCAGCTGCTTGTCCCTTGCATGCATATATAGATTTACACATAATTTATTTTTGTACTGCAAAATGGGGAATGGGATTAGAATTTCTTCAAACCGCTGGTGAATAAAATGTTCAGCGAAACAAATTGTGAACATGCCACAGTCGCTGTAAAAAAAAAACCAAAAAAAACAAAAAAAAATCAGACCAAACATTCTACAAAGTGGAATAATTAAAATATATATCACTGTAAAAAAATTACCCTTCAATCTGTTCGGGCAACTCTTCTGCAAACTCCAACTCAATTAGGTCATGTTCACCCTTTTGAAGATATGGTGAACTGGATAAATTAATATCTGACCTACCCTTCAAAAATCCACATTTGCTAAGAATTATGGGTAGAATAAAGATGTAAGGCTCACAAACATCCATCAAATTTGTATGCATGACACTCCTAGTTGGTTGAAGAGAATTGTAAATTACGAGACGCCTACGATGCACGTCGAATACAAGCAAAAACCAATGATCTGGAGCAGTCATATGGATGGGGAACAAAACAAAGTCTACATCAACCCAGGGTGTGTTCACATCCATTGAAGTTCCACGGATGTATTCAGCAATATCACCGTCATCAGTAAGAAGAGATGTGTCTGAGTTCTTTGCACAGTATTGACTATATAAATAGGACAACTTTACGTGAAACCAACAGTCTGTAGAAGTCACCCTGATTTTAATGTTGTCACAGTGCCTACACAGTTTCCTTAAATAGTAGAAGCATATGTTGATATGATGTACAAAGAAAAAAATCAAAACAAACACTTTATAAATAATTGCCATAAAAATAACTTTTCTCATAAATTAGATCAAAACTGACAGTAATATTAAACAAAACATGGCTGGTTACCAACCAGTTATACAACAGTTACCAAAAAAGACTATTTCAGTAACCAATGTTGCAAAATATCAGTAGTGACCTACCCAGCATCTAACAGTTGCTAAACTATTAAAAGTTACCAAAATAAAGTATAACTGTTAAAAAATAATTACCAAAATAGATTGTAACATTAACCAAGTTGTCACAATAAAAATAGAAACCACTCCATGATATAGCAGTTACCAAAATAAAGTATAACACTGACCAATTTGTAAAAATAAAGACAGTTACCAAAACAGTACATAACAGTTACCAAACTTCGTTATAGGAGTAACCAAGTTACCAAACTGTAACTGCCAACAAAAAACTTACATAACAGTTACCAAACATTAGTATAGTATTAACCATGAAGTAAAACTGTAACTGGTAAAAAAACCATTAGCTAACAGTTACCAAAATATTGAATATAAAGAACCAAGCTGTCTAAATATAAGTAGTATCCAAACAAGCATATCACAGTTACCAACCAATTGTATAATGGTTACCAAGATCAAAATATAACTGGTAACCAACCAGTTATACAACAGTTACCAAAAAGACTATATCAGTAACCAAGGTTGCAAAATATCAGTAGTTACCAACCCAGCATATAACAGTTGCTAAACTATATCATATTGGTAACAAATTACTCAAAATATTGATTTTATGTAGCAAAGCTGCTACAAAACAGTTACCCTAATAGATTGTAACAATAACCAAGTATAGAGGTTACCAATTTATGAAAATATAACTGGTAACCAACCAGTTATGTACCAGTTACAAAAATAGACTATATTAGAAACCAAACTTCCAAAAATATAAGTCGTAACCAACCAAGCATGTAACAGTTGCTAAACTATAGAATAAAATTAACAAATTAATCAAAACATAACTTTTATGTAGCAAAACTGTTACAAAACAGTTACCATAATAGATTAAAACACTAACAAGGTTGTAAAAATATAACCAAAAAACAAAAATAACTAGTAAGTAGTAAAGAAGGAACTCACATCATGGTCTAGCCACTGTCCAGGAGTCTTTAGGTTATAAAAGCACATCTTAGATGATATCGTAACAGACCCAAGGACAAATGCAGGTACAATTTTGTCATTCTCTCTAGGAAATTTATTAATCCTTCAACATAAAAAATATATAAGTACAAATCAACATATTTTTAAAAATAAAAAAAATAAAATAAAGTAAACTAAAAAAAACATACATTTTCCTATTATTAAGTCCAAATTTAAACCATTTATCGAACAATGCCTCTTCCCATTTAGCTGGCATACCCATGCAAACATTGGGAAATGCTGAACAACTTTTCCGTACGTTAGAAGGAACCACATTGCAGTGCGATGAACCAGCAGACCCGAACTTTGTTGTATATGGAGACCTCAAAGCGGCTCCCATCACTGAAGAATGTACCGGTCTACCAGATGGTTTTAACACATTTTTTTCTATTTCAACAACTTGAACAATGTCCTGTGTAGTTAAAACCATTTCATCCAAAACAGACGTGCTCCCTGACTCAATTTTATCGACCTTGATCATGAGACATAACATTAGGTAACAATTAGAATTAGAATTTAAAATACAAAAACAAAAATAATTAAGCAATAAGAGCAATACTATAATGAATTAACCAATATATTATAAAACCGTAACAAATATTAAAAAAAACAAACCTCAACAGGAGTGAAAACAACAAGTTGGTTCTCAACAAGATCACTAAAAATATCAACAATTGGTGTTTCCTTGTTCTTCTCAACCTGTAAAAACATAAATCAATAAATAATCACTGCAACATAAATCAAAAAACACCAACAAAAAATGTCACATATGTTAAACCTTGTCATCGTCTTCATCGTGAATGTTAATCCCATGCATACCACCAACATTGTATTCACTTTTCCCATCATCTGAACCCTTGCCAACATCACCGCACTCCTTATACATATCATTAGCATCAACACGACCTTCATTCCCACCTTCACTACCAGTATGATGTCCACGTAAAAAGTCTGTCATAATCTTCCTTACATCCCTACATATATCAGTATGAAACGATTGAAGTTCACGTTTCAAATCATTCCCTAACTTCTTGATAGCTTTATTAACTTCAACAACCTTCTCTTCCAAAGGGCTTACACGTTCATCAACTATTTTTCTAAAATCGGAAAGTGAAACACCAATATATACACCCTTCTTATTTGAATCCTTTTCCGTATCACCAGCAACTGAGCCACCACCATTGCCATTGATATAATGGAAATCACCCAAATTCAATTGACTCTTCTTAACATCCGTAGGAACGATCGTTTCAATCCTCAACTGAAACATATTAAAAAAAATCAGTATATCATTCATTTAATGTTGCACAAAAAATAAATAAAAATAGTTCAACATAAACTATAAATTAGTGTGACAAACCAAATGTATACATAAAAGATGGCCAAAATTATTTTTCATATTAACCTACGTACCTGTCCATATCCAAATAAATCAGTCATCTTCTCTTTTGTAGGAGCTTTCCCTAATTCCATCCACCTACACAATCTCACTTCTGACATGCGGTTGTCAATACAGAAACCACAAGACTTCAAAGTATGAATGGTTTCAAATAGAAATACTTGAAAAACATAAGGCAACCCATTCAACTTAAAGTATTTACAATAATTTTCCTTATAAAAATTATATACAATACCCCCATTTATACCCTTATTTAAGTGTCCCTTCAAAACAAGTGATAACGACATCCTCGTTTGATCAAATGTAACTTTACCCCACGGGTAGCTACCAATGTCACCATATGATATAAAATTAAGCAATACAGAATCAACATGGTTATCCAAAAAAACAGATAGTAAGAAGTTGAACACCATGAAGATGGCAGACATTCTAACAGCCTCATCATCATCATCAAAAACAACCCCCCTATATACCCTACCTATACTGTTACGGGTGACCTCCTCCTCTCCAAAAAACTTTCTAATTAAAAGATTTTCCTTGCCCTTAAATACAGAAATATCATCATTCCCTTCCAAGCTCAACCCAGAAATTAAACAAAATTCCGGCAAACCAAATCTAACCCTTTTCTCACCAAATAAGAACCACATATCTCCTTTATCCCTCTGATAAACTTCTTTGACCAATGTCTGATGTATTAATTGAGAAAACATCTGCGGCTCACCAAGAATTAAAAACTTCCCAAAACAGGTCATCTTAAACTTTTCTAGCTGAACTCCATTCAATTTATTTCTAATTACAACTGGCACTTCCATGTCACACCAGTAAACCGCTTTCCCAGTGAACTTACGATTGATCTCCTCATAATACAAATCTCAAACCTGAAAATTTTAAAAAAAAATCAGAAATCAATTTAAACACTATCAAACTCAAAAAATAACAATATATTATATTATTAACTAAACCATACTATATCATCAAAAAATTCTTACTACATCACTTAAAACACAATTCTAACAGATATACATTCATAAGTAACCAAACAAAACAAAACAGTTTCCAAGACATACTCATCATGTTGCCAAAATCAACTTATTGAACATCCATATTATACAAAAAAAAAAATAACTACAACCTAATATCATAACATCACATTTACAAAAACAGCAAATGGAGAGTAACATTCCACATTCAAAAATATTATCAAAGTCAAAATATAAATATACATTAACTAGTTTCCAAAACAGTATGCAATATTACCACACTGGTTATAGCATTCACCAAACCATTATATAGCATTCACTAACTCTTACTATATAAGTTAAAAAAGCAATTTAACAAATAATCATTCATAAGTAACAAAACATAACAAAAACAGTTCCCAAACCCAATCATCATGGTTGCCAAAATAAATTTAATGCACCTCCAAATTATTAAAAAATTAACTAGTAACCAAATAATAGTATAATAGTTACCAATACTAGACTTGGATGGAAACATACCACAATAAAAAATAATGGCACACTACATTAACTATCAACCAAAACATATTAGAACATTAACCAACCCATCTATAAAATCTGATTCCCTCTTTTCCTTCTTTAGCCTGAATATTATCACAATCTGTAATAGTGTCTAGGCATACTCTGTAGATGAGAAATCTACTACGCAGTATGCACAACCTGTAGCTCAAAATTTTTCTTTTTAGTCTGAATATGATCACAATCTCTATAATCTAATTCCCTCTTTTCGTTCCAGGCAATAGAACTCATGTTTGTAGATGCCCTTTTAAAATAAAGCTAGAAACAAACACATAATATAGCAGTGACACTAACCAATTGCCCAAATTAAATACAGTAACCAAACCAGTACACTATAGTTACCAAAACTCATAATATAAGTAACCAATTTACCAAAATATAACTGTTAACAAAATCATTTCATCACATTTACCAAACTTTAGTATATAAGTAACCATGTTGTAAAACTGTAACTTATAACATTACCAAATATTTTTACTGAAATAACAAAAAAAAATTAAACAAATAATCATTAATAATATATCAAAACATAACAACAATCATTTCACACAACATAAATCATTAAATATACAAATAATGATTTAAAAATCGTAAATACAATTATAAACTCATACCTTAAGATGTTTTTGTCTCCGGATAATATTCTTGCTGACAACATTTTCAACATCATCTCCAAAATCATTCCGAACTTTCTTCGTTGAAACTTCAAAATCAGATTCCGATTCAGAAAATTCCTTACGACTCGTAAGCACATCTCTCCTCAAATCCATTTCCTTAACAAGGGGACCAACAACTCCTTCATTCCCCTGTTTCAGAGACTTAGTCTCACTACTAGATTCCTTTTCATCTATCTTTGAATCAACATCCATACTTCTAGTAATTCTTTTACCCTTACACTCATCCTTATAGTCAACCATCTTCACAGATTTCTTCCTCTTCGACCCCATCGTATAAATGAAGAAAAAAATTTCTCGCCTGGAGCAACTATCGACAACTTCAATAAACCACTTTCGATCCCCCAAAGCACGGTTACAACACTGAGAAAACAACGAAAGATAGCAAATAGAAGCCAAATGATGCGAATACCCAATGATACTCGGAAAAATTTAACCGGAAAAATTAAATTTCAGCATAAATTCTGTAGAGAGCAAAAGAGGTTTTCGGTTTAGGGGAAAAGAGGTTTTCGGTTTCAGGTTTGAACCTTGCCAGATAATGGTTTCATCGAAGGACGAGATACCTGGCAATTCAAAATCACACAAAATACGCAATAAGGCGCTTTTCCCGGTACTCAGAGATATTTCAATTTTAATTAAATTGAAACAGTACTACTTTTAAAAATATATTTTTAAAAAGTACTGTTTTTTAAAATATTTTTAAAAGGTATTTTTTTAATTATTATTTTCTAAAAAGTACTCTAATATGTAATTTACCCTAATGCAATTGTATCATGTAAACCGGAAAAACATAGTTATGTTTAGTTATTCGCATGGCCGGGGTGGGCCGCGTCATGTGCTAAAGCCGAGTATGGATTAATGCCTGTGAGGATGGGGTGAAAGAAGGCCCATGCTTAGAACTTACTGCTAGAGCTGGGCTGGGCCGTTATTTAATTCTATATAGTTAACTTGATAATTCTTTTTATTAGATATAATTGTTTACTAAAATCTTGTAGAAAGTAAATGATTTGAAGCAAAGTTGACTAAAATGAGAATAAAAAATTAAAAGAAGGAAAATGATATATACCGCAACTGTTTGGGTCGATTTTTTGGTTGCTAGTTACATAAATTACTATTAGTAATAGATGTGATCATCTTATAATTTGATCTAATTTTATGTGTCGATATGTTTCGCAGTTATAATTTGACATAAAATTATAGCAATATATACCGTGACTCTTAAAAGAAATAATTAAGCAAAAACACCATGGTATTTGATTAAAATATTCAATTATGAGACTTTGCTACAAAATCTTCATGCTCAAATAAAAACAAAAAGTAGCTATATTCATCTCCTTTACTTGCCAACAATTTTGTCCTTGATCTTTTCATGTGCAGTTTCACTGATCTTTTCTTTGGCTGGTTTGATGATGGCGTCTTTGGCTTCGTTCACAAATTCATCTGCACCTTTGGATATTTTTCCACCAACCTCTTTGGTCACTTTAGTTATCTGATGGATCAGTTCCAATGGTGTGAAGAACAAATTTAGCAAGTTAGCACAGCCGAAAATTAAATTAAACATTTATGAAAAAGAAACAACTCCATGAATAGCTTTCATCTTAATTTGTGGGTCAAAAATATAATCATTTCGTTTTGAGTAAATTTAACAATCAAAAAATAACACTTGCAAGCAGGAAGTGACAATTTTTTGTGAGATGGTAGCAGTAACAAATAAGCTAAATTTTCACATCTTTCGGTAATGCTTTTAAGTTCAATTTTACTATTTTAAAGCTCTTTATGAGTTTGAAAGGTGGTTGATATAATCATAGCAAAAATAATATTGTCAACACAATAAATATCGCTTAGAGTATTATAAGTCACTAAAATAAGGGTAAAACATAATATATCATCTATGATTTTCACGGTTTTGTAAATTACCACGTGGTTTAAAAACCACTACTTAGCCACTCATAGTTTATAAAAATTTATAAACTTACTACAAGAAAAAAAAATTATTTATGACGGACAATTTTATCGTAAATAAGTTTATTTTCGACGAAGTTGGTTACTACTCAAGAAAATGATTTTACCCTGAGAACATAAACTACAAAAGAGGTCCTTTTCAAAAAAAAAAAATTATGGTGGGTTGTGTAAGCTTTTTCGTTGTAGTGACTCTCATTTCAATATTAATTAAAACTGTTAACGAAAAGTATTAAAAATATTATAATATCCTTCTTAGCTTAATTTTGCATATAACCAAATACTATAATATCCTTCTTAGCTTAATTTTGCATATAACCATCTAGTTTGTTATTTATCTTGTTTCGTCACAATTTTCATCAACTTGCTTATAAATCAAACTAAAAAAATATCTAATCATCTCTCAGTTAAATTCAAATAAATAAAAAAAAAAATTAGATAAACAAATTTAATATTTATGATTTTATTACTTTACAGTGTTATTTTATAATTATTAATTTGATTGTTGACTATATATTATCTCAATCTATATGCCTTAATTTATTCTAGATATCCAAAATTTGAATATATGTGGTCTTGTTGAATTATCATGCTTATATGATCTTAACTTGGGATCGTAACAAGATTCATGCATCTTCTTCTAGGTTTTTATTTTTATAATAAGCTTAAATTACTCTTGCTCATGCATACAGTTTCATCCTTATTAATTAATGTATTATTATTATGCCTTGAAAGTTAAAATATTCAGTTACCTTTCTCGGTAGCGCCCTAAATATCATTTCACACAATTTTATTCTCCTTTTGGACAAAGGAAATTTTATTGTGTTAATACTCACAAGTCTAAAAACAAAATGGAGAATAAATGTTAGTAGTGAAAAATAACAAGAAGCCATTAATATTAATTAGTTATATAATACAGAAAAGATAAAACAATCCACACCAATAAACACTAACAAATGAACTAATGTGGTAACAAATGAACTAATGTGGTTACACTTTAATTTATTATTTATATATATATATATATATATATATATATATATATATATATATATATATATAATCATAAAAAAATTATCCAAATACGTATTACGAAAAAAGTCAAGATACAAACAAATTTATATTCTGGTAGAAAGTCGGTGAAAATAATGGGAATAAAGAAATTAAATAATAAATAAATTAGTTGTATCTTAAATATAAGTTAAAGAATATATTTTTGTAACTTGCCTACAGAATCCAGTTGTTGGATTGCTCATTCACTTGCTAAAAGGATAGTGAACTACACTTCGTTAATTTGGAAGGAAAAGATAAGCGTTGCACTTTTTTTCACACCACATATAGTTAAGTGGTGATTTTTTAACTACGGCTGGTGATTTATAAAAATGTAAAAATTATAGGTGATGAATTATATTTTACGCTCGAAATAATTACGAAAAAAGTATCAACATAGACCGAGTATTGCTATAGTGACAAAATCGTATTATAAAAAATAATTTATAAAATAATGTGACAAAATATAATTAATTAATAATTTATTATGTATGAGTATCTAGTGATGATAACCAATTACAATCAACTACGTCATTTTGCATCTAATTTTAATAACTATTTATTAGTTATCAAAACACTATAGATAAATATTTGGTCGGATAATATCAACGATTATTTGAAATGAAAAATATTTAAGCGAAAGAATAAAAGACTCACAACTTTTGCCGATTCTTTAACGACCCCGGCTGCTTCGGATACCTCTTGACAAGTTTCTTGAACTTCTTCATCTGTTTTTCCCTTCATTTAATGTCGGCAAAATTTTGTTGCAGCAAGTTTTTTATAACCACCAGTCAGTTAGTTAAACTGCAAATATGCACGTGTGTGTATATATATATTGAGTGATAATTCATAACAAACGCTTGTTATAAACAATATTTCTATTCCAGCAAATAAATTTATCACATTTCATTTTAGGATCTAATGACTAGGATAGGGGCTTTACAGCATGTTTTTGCTGCGGCCAGAGAGAATTTTTAATTTTGGTTTGGCCGCACCTCCCTCATGCGGTCAGGCAGATGACGTCGTTTTGGGTTTTGACCTAGCTGCATGAAGGACATGCGCCATGCATTTAAATTATATAGATGGACTAAATTACTTCTAAATTATATACATGTATTAAATATCATATTAATTATAACTTTTAAATGAATTAACAAAATTAAAGTTGATCCAATTTTAAATGAATTAATTATTTTCTTAGAATTTTGGTAAGGAATATATAAAAATAAATGATTTAGAGAAGTTGGTGATTTTAAATTTTAAAATGTTTATAGAAAGTAAAAACTATATAACAAAAATTTTAATTAATATTATCAGTTTGTTATAATATTTTAAAATTAATATTTATATTTTGTTATAATATAATACAGAATATTTTCAGGTTCAGTCTTATCCATCTAAAACAACATAGAAAATTTCTATCAAAGCTTAGTTTCATTTGCCTCAATTTAACTTATCAATCCTAATTAATTTTATATAGTTTTTAATTAATTATTTTGTTAGAATTTTGGTGCCAAAAAAAACAAAAAACAAATCTCCTTGGCCGGTCAAGCCTCCCTCCTAATCATTAGATCTTAAAATAAAGGGTGAAAAATTTGTTTGCTGGAATAATGTTCATAACAAACACTTAATATGGATCATCACCCCCCCCCCCCCCACACACATATATATATAAAGTTAATCCACAATAACCGGTTATTGTTGGCATACTGTGACTAGAAGATCTAGCGACAGGAAAAAAAATAAAAAATTAACGCCTACCGCTAGAGTTTCTAACAGCATGCGTTAATTTATTTTTTTGGCACCCTAGCGGCAGTGACTTTCACAGTTAATTTACCCCTCTGTATTTAATTATTGTAATAGTACTCTCGTCAATCGATTATTGTGGATGCATATATATATATTTTTATTTTTATATGGTTTTGTGCATAGATGAACGAAAGATTTATGCCTAGTGGGGACTTTGTACAATATAAAAAAAAATAACATAAATTTAATCACTAAATATCGCAAATCACTAAATATAAGAGTATTTTTCTCTTTTTTGACCACAAACACAGTAACCATAAAAAAGAAATAATTTTTGATCATTTGTAAGTGGGGATCATACGGAATTTTTTGTTTAAAGTGGGTAAACTTCATTCACATTTATATAAAGGCCAAAAAAATTAGTCAATATATAAATCTAGTGAGAATAGGGTTGAGATCCTCTATTATGGATATTTATTCCGTGTCTCAGAGACACGAAACAAATATCCATAGCAGAGGATCTGAAACCGTGAAAATCATAAACAAAAATGTAAATATACTAAAGAAGAAAAAAAAAAACTAGCTGTGCGGCGTC
Organism: Hedera helix; assembly: GCA_947179155.2. Taxonomy (NCBI): domain Eukaryota; kingdom Viridiplantae; phylum Streptophyta; class Magnoliopsida; order Apiales; family Araliaceae; genus Hedera; species Hedera helix. Next base: position 29,260,911 of record OX359281.1, read on the forward strand.
CACCACTTGACTATCCTAGTTCCGTCCATGGTTTTGCGGGAGCTCATCGATTCCTTAAAAAAAAAGTAAGCAAGTTGCTTTAAGTTTCTTACATCAAATAATACAAAAGATAAAAGATCCGATCATATTTATTTGTTAAAAGACTAATAAGCTCCTATTTTCTCTTAGCATATCTAATATATAAAGTCTGAGGCCTAGGATTGGTGTAAATAATATTTTTTTTTAGCTATTTCTAAAATATCTGTCAATTTTTAAGATAATTTTTAGTTAAAATTATTATTTTTATTTAATCTTAAAAAAATTTAAAAAAAAATATTTTATTGCACATAATTTACACACATAACATGAAGCTAGTAATAACAAATTTAGATTAAATGGAATAGTGAGGAGAAAAAGTTTAAAAGATATGTAATGAATGGTAGTGCAAAGGTGCCGGAACACATGATTATCTCATAAACGTGAACCCTAATGCACCCCAATGCATGCATTAAGTTCCAAAATTGTGAGAGTCCGAGTGTTCCGGTTGTGTGATAAATGACGTGCTTTAAAGGATGAGGATCTACTAAAACATGAGCTCTATCCTTTTCTGCCAGTAAACTTCTCACTAATATGCAGATTAGATAGAACTTTCGGATTTGTGGATATCGTCAGTAATAAAATTTTCTTTGGCCTTTTGCAAAATAAATTAATAAATATAGAAAATATAAAAAACTATGTGGATTTGAAAAAACCTACCAAGGAAAATACAATCTATGCACCAATGATCATTCCAAAGTCACTCTTTAACTTACATTATATGCTTGTTCATCTAAACACCCCAAACGCACTCGGAAATTTTATTCATTTACAAGTAATTAATTTTAAACACTATTTATTTAATTTATAAATATTGCCTTTGGGGGTCTAAAATTAGTGCGGTGCATTACCAAACGCTCTAAACACCAGTAACTGAACAAACTCAAATTTGGGGTCCAAATGCAATGCTTTAAAAGTGGTGTAATACGTTTAGACTTTCAAACGCACCAAATGCTCTAAACGCCGATAACCGAATAAATTCAATATTCAATATGTCAATATAAATAAGTAACACCAACTAAAGTACACTCACTTTTTGCAATGGTCTTGTAGCTGTGACAAAACTCCTAGAGCTCCAAGCATTTTTCACTGCTGCCACTCCTGTAGGAATGGATTTGCAAAGCTTTGTTGCTCTAATTTGTTTCAAGCTTGCCATATCTTCTTAACTAAGTTGCTTGTTTCTTTCTGATAGTATTTGTTGTTCTATTCTTAAAAGGAAAAAACAGTTATAGCATTCATAATTTTTGATATTAAACGAAAGAAGATGCAAATATTTTGGCACATGTGAGGCCTCGAGTGTGTTTTGACACTAGGAGGAGATAATTTCTGTCTTGTGGTTGTTAATCATCTTATGTGGTACACTAATTTACCATATTTTATGTTTGCTAAGTAGGACCAAGTAATTTGCTAATAATCCGGAAAGCCCAACTACAATATTTACATAAAACTGATAAGAGTAATTAAAGTGAGTCGCACAGTTGTTATTTATTTATTTTGTCAAGGCTATTTATGTCATTTTAGTTAAAATTACATATTTTATAAAATTACATAAATAACTTTAACAAAAAAAAGAAAAAAATTCACGTGGTCGCAGTCTCTGTGCATATAATTTTTTTAAATTGATAGAATTTTCATGCAAATTGATGTAAATCACCCATAATATTTCTTCTTAAACTTTTTTGTAGTACTCTTTTAAGGAATTTGTGTAGAAGGCATAAACTATGAGGGGTTACAAAAGCTGAAATACCTTATAAAATTTAATAGTCGATTAATTTTAAAATAAGAGTCTCATTTTTCAATTTTTTGTTGTTGTGCATATAAAATTAGAGTCCGAGCTTTAAATATAATCTAATTTTCATGCGATATCAACATTGTGATTTAAATTTGGTTGATTGAATACTAGTTAAAAAAGAATTTCACAACTTTCCCTAAAATACATGGTATTAGATGTTGAGACTTGAGGCATGCATTAATAAACTGGTAACATTATAGCTCAGGCAACTAGCTCTTTTAATTTTTACCCCCTAACGTCTAAATTAAAAGGAGGTAAAAATTAAAAGGAGAAGCAGTTTAAACAAAAGTTCATATTATTTATATATTTTATTCCAGCATAACATATATTTACATACCAAGTTTTAGTATTTGCAGCAACAGTACTGATAAAGGGGTGGAACACAATTTCCTGACCCATATCCTGCTCTCTTGCAAAAGCTACTGCAATCTGTCATGCCTTCACATTTTCCTTGGCATACATAGCTGCCTTCCCCTCCAATGCCGAATACTGAAGATAAAATGTTACATATTTCAAAATAAATGACGAAATTGAGAATAATTAATTAAACAGCTCTAAACCCATAAAAAATAATAAAAAAATAATCATTAATATTAAATATTTTCAGTAGGACCAAATAATAAAAGTAAAGAGGAGAGGAAAAACTGCTAGTACAGTAAAACAATTCCATTGGTAACAACGAATTAAATCTTCTGATATATATACATTACATACCAAGAGAGACTAGTAACACAGAAACAACAATCCATAGTCCAAGTTTCTTAGCAAGGAAAGAGAGATTCTCAATCTCCATATATACCAATTAGTAGTTCTCTCAACAACGAAATAGCTTTGACCTCAGAGGCGGTGGTGTATAAATAAATAGCTTGAAAATAAACTATCATTAAAATAGACAGCATTTAGAAGATAATATTACTTTCGGCACTAGCTTGACTTTTTACTTTCGGTATCATAGGCTGGATACAACTTTTGTTTGTTTTTATCGAAAGTTTAATAGATTAAAACTATAAATTGTAATAAATGATAAAAATATTACAATATAAATAGTTAAAAATATAATTATTTTTAAATAGAGTAACAGATAGTAAAAAGACAGGTTAATCGTAACAATAATTATTGAATATCATATATAATCTTAAAAAATAGTTACGTAATATTTTAAAATTAATAACAGAATATATAAATTTGAACAGTTTTTTAATACAAACATAAAAAGAATCGATAATTATGATAATGTAATATTTAAATTTAAATAATCTATTTTAACACCTACAAAAATTTCGCAAATGAAAAATTAAAAAATATCTCATATTTAGGGAAAGCAAAATCTCTGGAGAGATGGTACAACTAATTTATGTGCTAGGTTTCTTTTCTTTTGGAATGGAGTGCAGCAGATATTCTATTTTGTATCAGGAGGCATCAAATCCAAGCTATATCTGATCATTTGACAAGCTTTGACCATTAACTATTAAGAGTATTACTTTGTCATCAAGTGTGCAACCTACCAAGCTTTTATTCATTTTTAATCTCTATTTTCTTTTTCGGTAATGAGATTACTATTTCTCTATATTAATTGGTATTGAATTTGTGTTGGTGTCTTAAGTTTTAAATTTTGGTTTTAAGTGCTTCTCTCATATATTCTCTCTTATATAATAAGAATCTTATTTAAATTTTTTAAAGTTAAATTGTGAAAGAAAAAATCTTAAGTTCAAAATTAATATATATAGATTTATTTATTTTTAATTAGGTTCAAAACTACAAAAATTAAAGCAATATTATATGACTGTCACACGCAACGTGTTTGCCCCTCATATTAGTATTAATATATTATGAAGTGGGAGAAAAAATTGATAATAAAATTATAAAGCCATTTTACTTTCTTATTTTATCCTCACATTTTTTACATAAGTCATTTGTTCACTTTTCTCTTACCTATTATTACTCACCTTCTATCTTTTAATATTATATTATATTTTTTTTAACACACGTAATGTGTATTATGTAAACTAATATATTATAAAGTGGAAGAGAAAGTTGACGATTATTTTAATGTGAATAAAATAGTGAATTCCTTTTACTTTCTTATTTTATCTTTTAAACTTGGTTTAAATTTACTCTTTTTTTTCATATATATTTCTCTCACCCATTATCTCACTTTCTATTTTTAAAGATTAAATCTTTTTCACTTAATTTTAATACATATAGTATGTGGCAAGTAAGTGGACTCAAATTGCAGTCCAAATCTTTTCAACGCACTTTACATTAAAGGGCTTACAACAATACAGCTTATGAATGTACAGCTTTATAGGCTCAGTAAATTTATTGCCATTTTGTAATCCCAAGAAACTGTGGATGAATTACATTTGCATCAATTGTTTAGTTTGACAGACATTGCCAAGGAGATTTTATTTTATGATACATAATTCTTGATTAAAAAAAAAATTACTTTTGATCTTGTAGACCGTTTAAATTAATCTTTTAGTATCTAGTGATTAAACAACTTGAAACATTCCCATTTTATTATTTCTTATGTAAAATATAAAATCTAGAAACTTCCATTATATAAACTAATATGTATAAACTAGCCAAAAAATAAAAGAAAAAAGAAAAAAAAATCAAGAGAGTAATATATATATATATATATATATATATATAACTCCATGGCATTGTTAAAAGATACTTGGATCCACTGAACTTATAAATTGATTTTAACAGTACCCTTGGTACATTAGCAAATGAACAATTATTTTCTACTTTTTTGAAACATTACCCCTGGTCATACATAGTTTAGAAACAAATTATGGTTAGCGGAGGCTAAACGTATTTCAGAATTTAATTTCTCACAAAATAATTTATTCTCAATTCAATTTATTTAACATAAATATTGTGTTTCTAACACACAAAGTATAAACCAAAAATGATATAGTGAATTTGGAAGTTGATAGGCATCAACATTAACGTTGTTAACATTAATAACCAAACAAAAATTAATGTCTTCAATTTTTTTCAAGAATTAGTGAAAGCAATGACATATATATATATATGGAACCCGAATTTGTCTTTCAACAAAAGCATGATCGATAATTTAGCATTTTTCATCTTTGATAGAAAGACCATATTTTATATAGAGAATTGTAAATGTACACATATATATAAACATATCTAAAATGTTATGTCTACCGAATTTATGCACCAAATATAACTTTTTGTTATACAAATACAATTTTTTCTATATAAAATAATAATTTTCTATAAAAAGAAAATATATTTGTATATAATAAAGTTGTCCTCGGTACTTATGGGGTGCATAAATTCGGTAACATAGCAATACTCTGCTTATTATATATACTTAATATATCTATGTATATATTCAACTTCACACTAAAAAAGACACACTCAAAAGTAGAATAATAGTCGATGAGGTTTTAGTCTAGTGACTATGACTGAAGTATTTGACCATTAGATCTCAAATTCGATATTTACTTAGATAAATTTATTTATTTCTTTATGTGAAATTTATTTTCTCTTTTATTGGGAGTTTTGTTTGTAATTTTATTTTTTTTCTCTTCTAGTAAGGTTTGATTGATTCTTGATATTATAATAGTAAAAGATATACTTAATTATAACAATATATTGTATTTTTCAAAAAGTAGGAGTTAATTAAAAAAAAAGTGAAATAGTATAAAAAGTAGTTTTCTCCCCTCTTTGTATATTATTTTTAGGAAACTGATATTTTCACATGGTAGAATCTACACTTTAAAGTTATAACGACAGTTATAGATGTATAGTGACGATAACTATCGCTATAATTCTAAATGTGAGTTTTACCATATGAAAATATCAAAAAAACGTGTGAAAATATCAATTCTCTATTTTTACTCTTGTGTATATTTGAGTTTGTACTTGAATATGCACATAAATATGTTCTGTACCTATACTTGTATCTATAAGTATGTATACCAATATATATGCATGAAAGTACACTGGTCACGAGAAGAGGCAGTCTTAACAAATTCTAAGACTCTTCAATGAGTTTGGGCTCGATTCGTACTCATTCGAATAAAAGTTTGATTCGAACGCGATTCAAAATATAAACGATTCAAGTATAAGTAAAGTTTAAAATTCGATAAATTACTCAAATATCTTCAAATTGTAATTTTATATTGATACTCGTATTATATTCATTCAAAAAGTTTAAACTGTTCGGACTCGATTCGAAATCATTCCTGACTTGATAGCTAAACGAACCTTAATTAAACTTTATTTCATATTCTATAAAATTTATAAATTAAATCTGAATAACTTAATATTTAATTTAACTTCATTCGTTTATACCCTTACGAATACTATATAAGTAGGGAGTACTTCAGTACTTGCATACTTGCATGATGTCAACCTTGAACTGCGTGATACCTTAAATTAGTTTTCCCAGAGTTGACTTACCTCTAACTTAAATTTACCATATTTGATTCTTTTCCATTATATTCACCAAACTCCGTGCCCCTATACTTCTTACTACACTACTAGTAGTAAAATGCTACTCTCGAGATCGTTATACCTAATTTTAATGCACATCCTTTAATTCCCACAACTGTCCCCTCCCTTCAAATCTCCCCATAAATACCACCCCATCTTTATCACAACATTCATCCCTAACCTTGATTTGGAGTGTGTGTGTGTGTGTGTTTTTGTGTGTGAGAGAGGAAAAAGAAGAGAGAAATGGAAAAGTTGTATGTAGTGTTTATTCTTGCACTAGTGTTTGTGCATGCCACGGCACGTAACGTGCCTAATGACAATAAAAGTGGAACAGAGACTTTGGCAGTTGCCCCGGCGCCTGCCGGTCGGGCTGCCGTGAAAGATAAGAAGTGCATAATTGGTGGTTTTGCTGCTGTTGGTGGTGTGGCCGGGGTTGGCGGGGTGGTGCCACTTGGCGGTATTGGTGGAGTTGGTGGTGCTGGTGGACTCGGGGGACTAGGCGGGCTTGGTGGTTTAGGTGGTGGCGCTGGCGGTCTTGGTGGTGGTGCTGGTGGTCTGGGTGGTTTAGGTGGTGGTGCTGGCGGTCTAGGAGGACTAGGCGGCTTGGGTGGCGTAGGCGGTGGAGCTGGAGGTGGTGCTGGAGGTGGTGCTGGTGGCGGTGTTGGAGGTGTTGGAGGTGTTGGAGGTGTTGGTGGAGTTGGAGGTGTTGGTGGTGCTGGTGGAGTTGGAGGTGTTGGTGGAGTTGGTGGAATTGGTGGCCTTCTACCTTAGGTTATTTTCTAATAAAAATGCATTTTTTTTTAAATGTTGGTACGTGGAGTTGGTTGGATCTTTTTCTAGGGTTTCCACTAGTATTAAGACTGTTTTATTTGGTATTTAGCTATGTTTTGCCTAGGGTTCTTTGAATTATCTTTAAATTTATCATGCATGTTCTTGTTTCCAATTAATGTATCAATTGGGATTTCAATATAATGCCTTCTTCATAATTTCTTCAGCTAAATAACCTAGTTATTAGTTGAGTATATATTAAAAAAGCAGTTTATTTTTCCACCTTTTCGAAAAAGCATATTGGCTGATTTTTTTTATTCCTTACATAGCAACCACAGCCAATGCAGCAGCATGCACGCCACCTCCGGGCACCACCATAGTTCCAAAATATATATAATTATACAAGTGTTTGTTCATCGACATATTTATTAGGAATTTGATGCATTTAGAAGTCTAAAGACACTTAAAAAGTGTATTATTCTATTATTAATTTTTTTAAATATAATTTATTTAACTCATAAATATAATATTTAGAATCTAAATTCGTTTTTAATATGGTATTATTAGACTTTCAAACTATGAACGAACGCTATAAACACTAGTAATTAACTGAACATACATACCCATTATATCCAAATCTAATTAACTGAACATACATACCCATTATATCCAAATCAAAGTAATCTAACAAGTACTAACAACTAATTAGCCAATAGGGGTTTTAATATAGTGACTTCTTGATTTCTTCAGCTAATTAACCAAATTCTCAGTTAAATATATTAATTAAATTTTTTTTATTTTTTTTAATCGGTTGTTCATCTTTAGAAACAACCATGATTTCTGTCAGAAAAAAATGTAAAACTGATAGTGAGTAGATTGATTTGGAGGTTGGATCGATGACTTTGTGTACATAAAGCAATGAAATTACTCGAACCTGATATCTACACACCTAATTAATACTTACATATAATTGCACATCTGAATTTGTCAAAATAACTAAATTAGCTTTAATTAAGGAGAACCCAATTAAATAACACATTTACCATTTACATTTTGAATATTTTAATAATTTTAGCATAGTTAAATGTGCAACTATATAAATTACAAAATAATGTAAATATCATGATGTACTGTAAAGATAAGTTTGTCTTCTGTAAACCAGTGATTCCTTGGCAACCACCGCCGCTGTTGCATGCATGCCACCAGGCACCACCATATCTCCCTCACATTAAATTAGGTATATAAGGCAATTATCTCTTATAATTTTCAAAAAGTTTTTCACTATAATTTTCTCCTATATTTAAAAAATGTCAACAGTCGGATATTTGTCATTTTTTGCTAAAGTAATCCTAAAATATCTAAAACGTATCGTACATTCATTCTGGTTACAATAAAATAATTTAATTTTCTTAATCTGATTTCAATAATTTCCAGCTATTTAATTTTATGTGTAATTAATTCAAATTATACAAATAAGATATAATTTAGGTGTCATACCATATCCATCGTCCATTTATATGGTCGTCAAATATTGCAGTAAGTTAATATCAGATCATACACAAAGTCAACATGTTCTCCATGGTCTCAGTAAGAATAAAATTATATTATTACATTTACTACATTTAAATGACATTTATTATCACAATACCTTTTTTTTTATTACCACAATTTGGCTATTGATTACTAAAATTTATCTCCTCATCAATGTAAACTCTATAAAAAATCAATACATTGAGCTGCAAAAATAGTCTCACCACACAAAAAATGGCCCCGTTGCTGGTTCCAATCCTCGTACTTGCTGGTTCCAATCCTCATACTATGGCTTTTGCAATATTTTCACAAGAACAACTCTTGGATCAATATCAAGTGATCATGATGAACAATTTAGTTGGGAAATCCCTAACCCTACATTGCCACTCGGGACAAGACTTGGTCGTGAAGGACATGGAATACGGTGGCTGTTTCAACTGGACCGGCGAAATTATTACTGAGAAACCCGAAATTTACACTTGAGACTTGATGTCTGGGAATTTGCGTGGGCGTTTTGTTATATTCGTTAGCTACATTGATTATTTTAGGTGTGGTTACAAGAAGTGTATTTGGAAGGTGGTTAGTGATGGATTGTATTTTTACAATAAGGTATTGAAGAAGTACGTTTTGGAGTATGGATGACAGTAGCTAGTGATTAGATGAGAATTTGGCTTGTAATTTACCAAATTCATGTTACATTGAGTGTTAGGAAAGAAGAGAGTTGATGAGTTCATTGATTTTCTTCTTCTTTATTTTATGTTATTCATTTTATTTTATTAAAGTCGGTTTAATTTACCATTTTAATATTTTCTCTAATCCTAATTAAGATGATTTATTGCCACAATGAAAGTTTGGGTTCGTTTGGCAGCTGTTTCTACTTTCATGTTTCTATTTTTTATTTTTGTTTTCATATGTTTTTGAAAATCAGACAAAGTCATTTGATAATTATATTTAAATGTTAGTTTTTATTTTATTTTATGAAGAGCTAGAGTTTAAAATTTTGTTGTTGACAAAATTCGATACTTGGACTTTATTAGAGTTGGAATGACTCGTTGTGTTGTCAAAATTGAAAAAATTACTTTTTTTTTTCTTTTTTTTCTTTTATGAGTTTTTACCTTTTTACTATCAAAGTAGATTTTACTTCCATTTTTTTTTAAAAAAACACAAATAGTTGTCAAATACTATTAGTAGATGATTTAATTGAGGAATCCCGAATTTATGGGAACTCTTCCAATAACATTTTAAAATTGTTTGACTTTCCTGTTTTATTGTACTTTATGAATAAAACTTTGCAACTAGTTTTAAAATAAATAAATAAATAATCACCAAAGAAGCAAGCTGCCATAGGAGTTTATGGCAGATTTGCAGGGGAGCAGTCTATATTACGAAAAGAGCCCGCCGGATAATAAGAGTCCAACGTCCATGACAAATTTTTCTTTGTCCCAGAATACGGATCTCATTTGAGTAAACGTTAAAGAAAGATTTTTTTTATTTTTTTTAGAACTTTAAAAAGGGATTAATAGACCAAATAAAATTAAATATTTAATGTTAATGATGAATAGAGTCAAATAGATTTTTTAAATTATTTAATTTTGTAATATCTATTATATTATGAGAAGTTAATTTTGATCAGTTCTGTCACATTCTAAAATTTAATTTTTTTAGCTATTCTCTCCCACTTGCCACTTTCTATCCATATTTTCTCTCCTATTTTTTTTGGATGATTTTCAAGTTTAATTTTAATTTTTTTTAATTGCAGACGTAGTGTGCCACGTAGACTAATATCTATAATGTAAATGAAGAGGAGGGAGAGCAATTATTTTGTCGCAAAGTTGAGTAATAGCTTATGATAAAAAGATTTACTGACATTATCAATGTCTTACTTTCTCTCTTAATTTATCTCATTTTTTTTATATATATTATCGCTCCAAAAATTACCTTTCAATTTTTTTTACTTGCATATACTAAGTCACTAAGGAGAACTAGTATTTAAGCAAAGCAATGAAAATAATCGTTCTCTTAAATCTGAGTCATAACTCTTATTTCTTTTTAATTTTGTCTTTATAAGTTTAGTTTTATTATAATTTAGTCCTTATTTTTTTATTTTATCTCCAAAATTTAATAAAACTTTTAGTATATCTTTACGGTAATTGCGTATCCAATGAGTGTGCCACTGAGACTAGTATTAATACTGTTACTCGTAAGCCTATTAGAATTTATAAATTTTAAACCTGCCTATCAAGATTTATAGATTTTAAACCTCCCTTTCTCTCATTAAAATATATTTAATTTACAATAATTTATTTAAAAAAAGTCGTTTGTGTGGTTTCGAGTTTGCTTAATAGAGACATCACCTTCATAAATCATAATTAACTAACAAGATAGTACCATTAATCCAATTATCTAAGCCGGATACAATTTAATTACTGAGTTATTACCACTAGTTACTCTAGGAATAATAAGTTAGTTATTCTATTTAATTAATAGGGCGTGCATCTATTACTTTTTAGTTAAAGAATTTACGATTTTAAATTCAAAGATTTTGCAAATTTATTTCAAAAAATTAGATTCCCTATTCTTTTTCTCTAATTTACCCCTCATTGGTTCAATACCCAATTGTCCTCTCTCTTCCTCTCTGCCATCTATTCTCTCTATTATTCTCCACCGCCGCATTTACTTCCAAAATCTGTTTGAATTCTGTTAAATAATTATTAATGAGATCGTATTATAAAATAAACATAATTTAAATAAGTACTTACATAAATTAAGAGAAGACATCTTGTACGTATCTCGTTTACGCTTATGGGTGAAAGTCTTCAATTGTCTCTCTAAATCTTATGATAGATGTATGAGTGTGTATAAAATTATTGAGACGACCATTGTGACCAAACCCTAACTGTTTTATTTATAGAATAGTTAAGGGTTAAAATCATCCATCAAGATTATGAAACCCTATGGCCCATTATGTTAAATACTATCAGTAATATTATTTATGGTTCACATAATTATCAAGCCCATAAATAAAGTAATTAAATTAATACAATATGTAAACCTAATAAATACATAAATAGTAGAGGTCACATTAAGAAATAAAATATTATAACATTCTCCCACTTGACTGAAATACTTTTTATATACAAAATATAATGCTTACAATCATTAATTTGGCCAAACATTAATTCAATATCTACATCCCATTCAAATAAAAGCACCAATATGAATTAATAAAATCTTTGTGTCACTATTAATACAAGATCATCATTAGTTACATAACTAGTACTTTCATTAAAACAATGATTAACATTAAGCATAACAGGTATGAATAGAGTTTACATAAGTGGTAATAAATTAAACTCATTCATATGGTCCAAACATAATTGTTTGCTCATAAATTCTCAAGTGTGCACAATAAAGAGAATAACAAATCATAAACGTAATGTGAAGTCAAAACGAGCTCAAAATTAAGTTGTCTTACATAAAAGTAACTTACTAATTAAGACTACCAGTTAAACTCATGTCGGCAACATGCTCTAAAAAGATCTTGGGTGGTAAATCTTTCGTACGTGGATCTGCAAACATATCATGCGTTTTTGATCTTCAACTCTTTCCTTGACGAATAAGTACTTAGTGTCAAGGTACAGTCCAGCACCACTCGAACTTGTGTTGTTGGAAAAACTAACAATAGAATCATTATCGCAAAGTATTTTCAATGGCCTTGAAATGGAATCTACAACCTTAAGTCCTGAAATAAGATTCCTCAATAATACGGCGTGAAAAATAGCATGATAACAAGCCACATATTTTGCCATAATCGTGGAAGTGGTAGTTAACTCCTGCTTATTACTTCTCCACGAAATAGGGCCTCCTAACAACATAAAGATGTACCTTGATGTAGATTTCTTTTCTTCTTTACACTTAGCAAAATTAGAATCAGAATAACCAACAATTTCAAGGTTATCTGTTTTTCTGAATGTAAGCATAAAATCCTTAAAACACTGTAAGTAACGTAAAACATTTTTGGCTGCTTTTCAGTGATCTAAACTTAGATTTGACTAGTAACGACTAAGCATACCGGTTATATAAGCTATGTCAGGACGTGTACAAACTTGAGCATACATAAGACTCCCAACCACAGAAGCATAGGGAATAAGATTCATTTGATCACGTTCCAACTGATTCTTAGGACATTAATATGAGCCAAGTTTGTCACCCTTAACAACCGGGGCGACAGTAGGGGAGCAATTTTACATGTTGTATTTGTTAAAAACTTTGTCAATATAAGCTCTTTGGGACAATCCTAATATCCCGCGAGACCTATCTCAATGAATTTCAATACCTATGACATAAAAGGCTTCACCGAGATCCTTTATATCAAAATTTTCAGAAAGAAAGCGTTGTCTCATACAACATGTCTAAGTTATTACTTGCAAGTAATATATCATTAACATACAAAACAAAAATAACAAATTTACTCCTACAAACCTTCAAGTATATACATTGACCCACTATATTTTTTTTAAAATCAAAATTACTCATCACCTCATGAAACTTAAGATACCATTATCGAGAGGTCTGTTTTAACCTATAGATGGATTTCTTTAGTCTACATACCATATGTTCCTTGCCTTTAACTAGAAAATCTTTTGATTTTGTCATATAGACATTCTCATGCAAGTCACCATTAAGGAATGCAGTTTTAACATCCATTTGATGTAACTCCAAATCATAATGAGCTACTAGAGTCATGACTATTATAAATGAATCTTTCCTAGATACTGGAGATAAAGTTTCATTATAATCCACACCTTCATTTTGAGTGAAACCCTTGGCAAGTAATTGAGTTTTATACCTTTCAACGTTCCATTTAGGATCTAATTTGGTCTTATAGACCCACATATAACCAACAGGTTTAACACATTTTGGTAATTCTTCAAGATCCCACACGTTATTAAGCTCCATTGATTTCAACTCATCATTCATGGCATCAAGTCATTGAATTGATTGAACACTTGTAATAGCTTCTTTATAAGAAATAGGATCATTAATCTTACTTGAATCATAGTCAATCTTATTAAGATATGTTATAAAATTATCAAAATTAACAGGTTTTTTAGATCTTTTGGACCTACGTAAAGGTTGCACAATTTCAGGAATATGATTTTCAATAATGTAGTGTGACGCCCCCAAATCTGGGCCCACACAGCCCAAACTTGAGTCGTCAAATACTACAACAAAATTATTACAACAAAGCACAACGTACAACAATACAGTGTATAATAATACACAACTAAGTCTTCACTATTATTGCCACACTATTTTACAAAACGTGAAGACTATGATAACTATTCCTCGGACCCTCACTCCATTCCCCGGTTAGACCCTGTTATGTTTTCATCTCCTGTTGAAAAACAATGGAACAAAAGAAAGGGTGAGCTCAAATAGCCCAGTAAAGAATATCATGACTAAGATAATGACAAATAAATTATCATTAGTCTTCAACAGTTGAGTTCTTGATAGAATACAATAGACTACAAGGTTTATATCAAAAACTGCAGTTAAATTCTTAAACAACGTTCAGATCAATAATAGCAGCGGAATGAGTAATCTATTAGAAGAATAATGCAGACTATAATGTCCACTCGGTTCTCTTTTTAGGAAAAACATCATCAACTTTTATCATCTGAAATATCATTAGTCAAGATAATACAAATTCACAGTTCCTGATCATAATCATGCACATCAACAGTTCATCTTTGCACTACGGGCCAAAGACATTCAATATAACACCAACGGTCATGATTATACCAGATTCAGCCTTTGGTCATAATCATACCAAACAACAGTTCATCTTTGCACTACGGGCCAAAGAGAACATTCACCACGTGCCATAAAAGACACCGAACAGATGTATCGCCTTTAACCTATTATATCGCCTTTAACCTATCATCTGTTCAACAAATATATCACATCTGTGCCCCCGGCCACAGATATTCACAACAGCTTGATTTTTTGGATGATTAGAATGATGTAAATGATGAACAGAAGAAATAGGATAACAATAAGTATCGGAAGTTTACTTTGTACAGATTCAAATAATGTCCAAATTGTCAACATGATGTGGAGTGAAATTCAAGATCCACAGTTCAGAATAACGGTTACAATTCAATAGAAAGGTTCACGTAAATAGGAAGGTTCAGTTGAAATAATGAAGTTCAACTATTATGGAACATATAATATTTTCAGGAATTATAGAAGCAATAGTTCCATAATAAATTTCGATTTAGGAGTATGAAAGAAAATAATATCCCTTACCGTAGCAGGTTTGATTAACAAAAGGTGAAGGAAATTAATACAAAGGGTTATTCACCAACAGGCGGCAATCCGCTCCGTAAGGTTATTCCCACAATTTAATAGAATTTGAGTACAAAGAGTTATTCACCAAACAGGCGGCAATCCGCTCCGTAAGGTTATTCTCAGAGATTAATAATGAATGAATACGAAAGGTTATTCACCAACAGGCGGCAATCCGCTCCGTAAGGTTATTCCCACAATTTAATAGAATTTGAGTACAAAGAGTTATTCACCAAACAGGCGGCAATCCGCTCCGTAAGGTTATTCTCAGAGATTAATAATGAATGAATACGAAAGGTTATTCACCAACAGGCGGCAATCCGCTCCGTAAGGTTATTCCCACAATTTAATACATGGAAATAAAAGGCACGTCTTATGAGTAAGGAAGAAACAATATTATTATCGAGAATCAAATAATGATAATCCCTTACCATAGTATGTTTGAATAATGGAAGATGAAAAAGATGGTATCCCTTACGAGTAGTAATTTTAAGAGTATGAAAGAAAATGACATCCCTTACAAGTAAGAAGATAATACCATTTATGATTATGAAAAGAATGATACCCCTTACCGTAATAAATTTAAGAGTGTGAAAAGAATGATATTCCTTACGAGTAGTAAATTTAAGAGTATGAAAGAAAATGACATCCCTTACTGTAGCAAGTTTGAATAATAGAATATGAAAGAATATGATATTCCTTACCGTAGTAAGTTTGAATAATGGAAGATGAAAAAGATGGTATCCCTTACCTCAACACGTGACTGGATATTGATTTAAATGAGGTTGATTAACTTGAACAGTACACGTATACTTATAGATCTTCACAAATACTCAAGATGACTTAAGCACACTTGGAGAGAACTTTCACAAGAAGTATTTAGAGAGAGAAAGAAAGAACAAGTAAGGAAGTTTATGAAAAATCCTTAAGTTAAGGCTTCTATTTATAGCCAAAAATCTTATCATTCATTTAATCTAAACCATTCATTTAAAGATCATCTTTTAATCTACACCATCCATTTCAAATATTATATTATCTTTAATCTACACCATTCATTTCATATCACCTAATAATCACCTAACTTTATATTATAAACAAATCAATTTAATTATTCAACAATAATTCACACTTTAATCTACACCATTCATTTCATATTACCTAATAATCACCTAACTTTATATTATAAACAAATCAATTCAATTATTCAACAATAATTCACACTTTAATCTACACCATTCATTTCATATCACCTAATAATCACCTAACTTTATATATAAACAAATAACTTTATCAATTCAATTATTATGACTAATTGTTATAAATACAGTATAGTTAGCTCTTAGATATCAAGTCAATAAATTAATGAAATACAACTGTTTAAATAACATCATAATAGAGATAACAATAATGTAAAATAAAGCATACGTTACTGTGTAATGACAATTATTGATTCAATAATGTGAATTACTGTGCATATGTTACTGTGACAATTATTAGGTTCAATAATTTTAAAAACAGTGCAACAACAATTATTGACTAAATGATATAAAATACAGTGTAATGACAATTATTAAATCAATAATGCAAAATACTGTGTAACAACAATTATTGAATTGATAATATAAAATATTATGCAGTGACAATTATCGATGAAATGATGCGTAACAGTTACGGTGTCAATTATCAGACCAATAATATGAGACACTATGCAATACCGTGTGTTACTGTAGAGTACCGTGTGCTACAGAAAATACCATAAACTACCGTATGCTACTATTCTTTTATCACCGGTATTTTAACAGTTCCGTTGACTATTTTTATTTAAAAAGG
Source organism: Hedera helix (assembly GCA_947179155.2). NCBI lineage: Eukaryota > Viridiplantae > Streptophyta > Magnoliopsida > Apiales > Araliaceae > Hedera > Hedera helix. The sequence continues at coordinate 29,277,733 of OX359281.1, forward strand.
TTACTTCTGTCGTTTTCTATATCTGACAAATATTCCGTTGTGGGGTCCACCAATAATTTATTATTTTGGCGCCGTCGTACGGCACGAATATTCCCCGACTAAACGAATATTCCCCGACAAAGCGAATATTGTCCGACAAAATAAAATTTGCACATAACATCCTTAACTTTCAATTTTGTTAATTTAACCACTTACTGTATCAAAAAAAATATATATATGAAGAAAAATTAAATTTTGTATTTCATAAAATTCGGGGTCTTACATGTAGGGTTCAACATTAAGTGGTGGCTCAACTATCTCAGGGGCATTATTCGTCTCATCCTTTTGAATTACAGGATAAAGAACATAAATCTCATTTTCTTCAAGATCAAATTTTCTAGGCTCACCACTCCCACTTAAATCACCATTCTCTAAAAACTCTGCATGCCTAGTCTCAACAATTCTAGTGGTATGTGAGGGATAGTAAAAACAAAAATTCTTAAATCTATCAGGATATCCAATGAAATGGCAACTAATGGTTTTAGAGTCAAGTTTCTTTATTAGTGGATTGAAAATTTTAGCCTCGGCTGGACAGCCCCATACCCGTAAGTATTTTAAAGTAGATTTTCTACCTGTCCAAATTTCATAAGGAGTTTTAGGGACAGATTTGCTAGGAACCCAGTTTAAAATATGAACAACTGTCTTTAATGCATCAGTCCACAAAAATATAGGTAAGCTGGAATTGCATAACATACTACGTACCATATATATAAGGGTATGATTTCGCCTCTCAGATACACCATTCTGCTGTGGTGTACCAGGTATTGTATACTGAGTAACGATGCCATTTTCTTAACAAAATAATGCAAATGGATCAGGACTATGACTTGTATCGGAGTGTTTACCATAATACTTTTCGCCTCTATTTGATCCCACTGCTTTAATTTTTCGGTCAAGTTGATTTTCAACTTTAGCCTTGAAAAGTTTAAACATATTTAGTGATTCAGATTTTTCATTAATCGGGTAAACATAAGTATAGCGAGAATATTTATCAATGAATGTAATAAAAAATTTGTGTCCATCAATTCCAAGAGAAAATGGTTCACATATATCAGTGTGAATTACCTCAAGGAGTGCACCACTTCTAGTGGCTCCTTTCTTACTACCTTTCACAAAATTTTCTTTTATACATTCAATACAATAGTCAAAATTAGAGAAATCTAGTAAATGAAGAATTCCATCATTTACAAGACGTTGTATTCTGTCTTTTGAAATATGACATAAACGTTGATGCCACAATTTTGAAGAATTCTCATTATGTAGTTTTATCTTATTTTCACTTTTAGAGGTATTTTCTGTCACATTCATTGTTAACAATGATTTAACAAAGACATTATCAAAATTCAACTTATAGAGGTTTTCCTCTAAAGAGTCAGAACCAACAACATGAGAGTAATGATAAGTAATTATTTTATTATTCCCAAACTTAAATGAAAAATCATTAACGTCAAGTTTAGATACAGAAATTAAATTTCGTGTCATACTGGGAACATAAAGAGTATCATATAAATATAAGATGAAACCACTATCCAAAACTAAAGAGGGAGTTCCTACAGCTTCAACTTATATAGACTCCCCATTGCCAACTTTAAAGGTTATTTCCCCCTTTTGAAGTGTCTTCTTTGAAAGGAGTCCCTTTCTTTTCAAGTTATTCTCTGAACTTAGGGCAGTCTTTCTGAATATGTCATTGTTTCTTACAGAAGTGACATTTAAGACATGCCTAAGATTTGTTACCTGAATAATTTGCCTTATTTGTTTCGGTAGAAATTAGTTTATCCTTATTTTTAAAACCTTTGCCATTTTTATTAGCTTTCTTCTTATGGAATCCAGTGGTAGTCAGATGAGCAACATTAGGTTTTTCAACCTTAAGCCTTTCTTCCTCTTGTACGCACATGACGATCAACTCGCTCATCTTCCATTTTTCTTTCTGCGTGTTATAATTGATCTTAAATGGATCAAACTGTGTAGGAAGAGAAGTCATAATGAAGTGAACGAAAAAACCCTCAGAAATCTCCATGTCTATACCCTTCAATTTAAATGCAGTATCATTCATCATCATAATGTGCTCGTGCACTCCACTAACCCCATTATACCTGCTGGTGAGCATTTTCAAAATAAGGGTACTTGTATGAGTTTTAGAAGTTCTCTTAAATTGTTCTTCGACTGATGCTAAATACTCTTTGGCATTTTCAGAGTCTAGAATGACTCCTCAAATGGTTGTCGTAATAGAGTTTTCCATAATGATAAGGAGCATGCGGTTGGATCGCTAATACTTTTCATAAATAGCTTTTTGCTCATTTAAGCTTGTAGCTGTAAGTGGAGTAGGAGAATCCATTTGTAATACATAGTCCAAATCCATAACGCCGAGAACAATTTTCACTTGTTCTTTCCAAGCAGTAAAATTAGTCACATTCAAGGCTTTAATTCCATAAAGATATCCAGAAATAGTAGCAGGAGTCAATGCTGAAACATGATCAAACTCATAAGTATGCTTATAAAAAATTAAAAGAAATTCACAATGTACAACGATAATTAATAATTAATCATAATAAAAAACTAACTGTAGGGTAAACAGTTAGTTACATAAAATCTATTTACAACATCCAAAATAGATTTTAGTGAGATGTTGGTGCATAACTATCAATCTTTCGTTCGTCCAATTAATAATATGTGGTGTGCTGTCATAGGCACCCAAAAATAAAATCTCACTTTGAAAAAAAATGTTAATGTAGTAGTGCAAGTAAGAGTCGATCCCACAGATAATGATTAATTTAATTTTATGTTTTGTAAACCAAAATTGGGGGGGGGGGGGTTTAATTAAAGAAATAATTTAAATAAAATTAACCAAAATAAATATGCAAGAAATAAATAAGAAGAAAAATCCTTGGTTTAAGTCAAAATTCACCATCTTAAACATTCACCATAGAAAAAACTACTCGCAGGTGGAATAATTTTTCTCCTCTCTCCTTAATTTTAGATAAGTAGACACACACGTTCTAAATTACCCTTACTATTAAACAACCTCTGGCACGTGCTAAAGATTTAATTTAATAGCAGCTTTAAGAATTAGAAAGATCGTTGAACGAAACAACACAAGCCACGCGTTTGCATTTAATTTAGATGAATATTCTTCCTAAGATAAAATAATCTTTTGATCTGCAAAACAATTATTAAACTTAGTTGCGTCACCAACAGCAGTACATTAATATGAATAATAAACTAGTAGTACTCCTAGCAATTAAACAAATCAATCATAAAATTTAAGCACAGAAAAATATTCAATACTCAAATATAAATTGAATAATTAAAATAAATTAGATCTCACAGTGTATAAATCTTGATGGTTTCAATCACTTAAACCAAGAAAAATAAATTAACTACTCATAATTGTAAAGAATACTAAATAATATAATAGAGAATTTTTCTAATAGAAAAGTTGTATATTACATTGTGTCTCAAGCCCTCTATTTATAGGCTCAATAAACCTCCTAACTTGTCCAAACCCTAATAGGATTTACAATTAAAAATAAAAGAAAAATAAAATAATTATTATCTTAACCCTAGTTGGAATTAAAATCCAATTTGGAATCAAAAAGTAACAAAAATTCGCGAATAATCCATTTTGGGCAATTTTCGCGCTGCCAAACAGCCCCTTTGACCCGGTCAACATGCCAGTCGCGCTTGCTGACGTCACCGTCAACGTCAACCAACCACGCGCATTACGCGGCTACTTCTTCTTCCCTGCTACGCCCGCGCATGGCGCGGGATTTTCTTTCTGTAGTCATCCTTCAAATGACATCGTATAATTCGTTCATCAATTTCTTTCGCGCATTGCGCGCAGCTCAATTTTTTGGATATTTACCATTCTGCCACCGGTTTGCTTGATTACCAAAATGCCATCAGATCTTTGCAGAATTTACAGATTTGCCCCCAAGCTTATTTTTCCTATAAAATAAAATATAAAATAATTAAAAATAATATAAAAATACTAAAAATCCTAAAAACACATAATAATAAATAAAATTCCTAAAATACTAAAAATAAATAAAAACACATAAATAAAAAGAAATATAAAAATACTATAAAATTACTTAAATTAACATAAATTAACTAAAATCCTATAAAACCTATTAAAACCAAAATAAGCTAAATAATTAAATATTTAAGCACACAATAAATATAAAAACTAAGTGTTAGGGAATAAAAATATCGTATAATTTAACCCTATCAATATGCTAATAACATCCTCATAAAATAATGCACAACACATTTATTCACCGTTGGACAAAAACGAAATAAACATGTTACTTATGCAATAAAATTCCATTTAATAAATTCTAATTCTAATTTTTTTCGTTGGATAAAATTAAAATCTGCATCTATTAAATGTAACATTCTGTAACTTTTTCTAATCTTTAATTGTTTTAATTAATAGCCCTCCGTTGGGTTGATTATTAATTTTTACAATAAAAGAGTCACTTATACATGTAAATTATTATAATCAAACTCAATTTTTTTTAAATAACACATTAATTAAGTTTGAAAATTCACATTGTTTATAATTTATATGTAACAACTTAAAAACCCTAATAATATGTCACATCATGTTCTAAAATCTTAAATTAAGATATATAGTTATGAACATGAATTAATTATATTCACATTAATTTTAAACTAAATACATGAGGGCATAATCCTAATAAATCATATGCATATTGTTATTGGTTTCATAAATACAAAAGAAATATGTAAAAGAGATATCAACTGAAAATAATATCTATGTCCAGTGTGTTATTAAAAATAACATAATTAATATTAAACATGCTACCGATCTAGAACACAATTAATCGCTAATAATATGTATGTCCATAATCTCAAATACATTATGATTCCTTAATAAACGATTATGATTTACATTCTGGACATTTCAAAATGGACATAATAGGTGGGTACCGGACAGTAGCCATGAATTCTTAGCATGAACATGATACAAATAAGTAATGGAAAGATGCATCATGATAGATAACGAAAAGAATCAAAAAGTTGCATCTAGTCTAATATAGTCATAATTAGCACCGTCTGAAATTATATATAAGCCATAATCCCCTAATCACAATTCCCTGCCAAGATATGCAGTTTGATGCTACTCTAACAGAATGATTTTAGCTTCAGTTACCAAAATTTAATTTCTTATACGCTTTATATAACTTTATATATTCTGGCTTAACAATGTAATTAATTTATTCTATACAATAGCGTAACCATGATCTGATACCAAATATTAAATAATTATCAATGGAATCGTGCTATTTCATAGAATAAACATAAATTAAATAAGTATTTACATGAATTGAGAGAAAACATATTGTACATATCTCGTTTACGCTGCGCTTATGGGTGAAAGTCTTTAATTGTCTCTCTCAATCTTATGATGGATGTATGAGTGTGTATAAATTTTTTGAGATAACCATTGGAATCAAACCCTAACTGTTTTATTTATAGAATAACTAAGGGTTAAAATCATCCATCAAGATTATGAAATCCTAGAACCCATTATGTCAAATACTATCAGTAATATTATTTATGGATCACACAATTACCAAGCTCATAAATAAGGTAACTAAATTAATATAATATATAAGCCCAATAAATATATAAATAATAGAGACCACGTTAAGAAATAAAATATTCTAACAAATTCATCTTTGCCATAGACCACCCCCCGCCACCAACAACGTAACCACACCAGTTTCTTAGATGCAGCCTACTCCAACTCCAGCTTCAACGACGGCGATGCTTTATAGTGCCTAGAATACACTTCATCAATCATCATCCTCCTCTTTTTTCTCTTTCTGCTGCATCGATCCCCCAACCACCGCCGCTCTTGTCACTCTCCTCCGGCCACTGAAAACCATCTAATTTTGAAGCTTACGTTTGGGGTTGGTGAAAATTGTGCCATTTTGTTGGGTTGTATTGATGGGTTAATCCCAATTTTGTTGAGATGAAGCACATAGTGGCTCATTCAACTTTGAAGGGTTTATGTTCTCTGAAATCATTGCAATTGGAGCATCCCCTAGTCTACTTTGATTTTCAATCCAAATTACAACTTTCCTCTCTCCTCCTTGCTTCACTCTTAGTATTATATTTCTGAACCATTTTATCTGCACAAACCCTACATCATGTCCTTCATGTTATCAACTCCATGCCCAAAAATTCGTCACCAGTTAATATTAACTGCAAAATTTAGCGGTTATAATAAGATAAATCAAGATCTATATGCAAGGAAAAACTATACATGGAGACATGGAGTGCCGACGAAAATGAGATAATTTACTGCAGTGCAACGTGGTGAAATTTGTTTGCTTCTTGGCATGCATTAATTTGAGCCAGCAAGGGATAAAAATCATTTGAACATTTATTGGCTGATGAATAAGAATGGAATTTTTCTTAGCATTGGCGAAGAATATTAATGACGGAAGAAGGCTTATTGGGAGACCAAGTAATTCAACTGTTTTGTGTTTTGATGTTGGTAAAAAAAAGTGTTTGATTTTATGTTATGTATTTGCTCGCGATAAAATTGATATTGACATGGATTAGACGATTGTTGTTCTTATGAATTTTCTTGTTATATATTGCAAAAAATTTCAGTCTCGCATTTGCACACATAGAATAAATAGAAATTAAGAATGGTCTCCGTATCCTAATTTATTCTATCTTATTATATAAATAGTTACGTTAATTATAATCTAACTTCGTCACATATTCATCGATATATATATCATTTTTCTTTATTAAAAAAGAATATAGTGTTGCCGCTGTATATTTATACGTCATATTCATTTTTAGACAACTAATTTGAGATATAAGGTTTTGTTGAGTGGAGTTATAGTGCTTCATTCATATCTGACAACGTTGGTAAGAAAGTTAAAAAGGATTAGCTTGAAACTTCTTTTGTTCGGAAAAAAAGGGCACCATAAAATTAAAGTCATTTTCAAGACGGAGAGATTATTTTATTTGAACTAAATTGTCAAACTGCAAAAATGAAACGGTAACAACATTAAGTGGTGGATATATGAGAAGTTGTGTGGTTTGTGTTGAATTTATTTTACACTAAAGATAAATCCCAATGGAATCTCGTTACCCGTAATGAGATTTCTAGCGATGGATATTTTAATCTCCTTGGCAGTAGTGATATTTCTAAGGTTGAGCTGACGGTCAATATCTTATCATTCAATTGTTTGTTTGGAGTACGGTAGGAACATACTATAAAAACTTATTTTTAATGTTACTGAATAATACTATGCGGACAAATTGTTAGAATTAACTCATATTTTTGTGAGTTTGATTAATAATCACTACAATAATATAATCAGGGTCTTATTTATTACAAATAATTAGAATTAACTTATACTTCTGATTGGTGATTTATTAGTAGTCCGATCTTAAATTTTACTAATGTATTAGATCTCATAGATTTGAATCTAGAATATAGCAGTTAGGGTATTCTAATTACTATTTAAACTTTATTTTGATGTTTAGATCATTGTAAAACGTGTAAGACTTTTAATGAATATATTAGACGAGACAAGTCAAATTGATAAATCTAAATATATCATATACTTTCTATTTTCATTGTTCTTTAAGTTCTAAGGATTGTGTATCATATTCCGCTCTTAAATTCTAACACAAATTATAATACAAAAATTTATGCACTATGATTAGAACTTGTGTATTTCATACTAATAAAAAATTATAACACATTTAATTTAATGGTAAATCTTATTTTCTATTTTTTCTCTTTTTTTATAGTGTCTATTCACAATTTTTTGGATATAGTTTGCACGCACAGTATTATTATATAGTGACAAATGGCAGAATTAAAAATTATAAGTCCTGGGTTTGTTTTAATAATTTTTTAAGAAGTTATCAATTTCAACATATGGAATTTAATTGATCAAGTTAGAAATGACTTTATTTTTGTTTTTGTATAAAATGAATTTAATATCCCTTGATCTAAAAAGGCTTGGACTTTGCACAATTCAGCCCAGCAACTGGCCAAGGTTAGAGTGAAATTTATAGCCTTTAAAAAGAAAGTGAACATGAAATACTAATCCAAAAGTTGCTATATTGGACTTGGGTTGAGGCTTAACAAGAAGTCCCACGTGTATATAAATACATTGCAAAATAATTCATAGCAAATTACTATTCCGGCAAGCATATATATATATATATATATATATATATATATATATATATCGAGAGAGAGAGAGAGAGAGAATATTGAAGTTCAGAATAATCATAATAGAAACTATATTTTGTACGCAAGAAAATGTACAGGTGATTGTTTCAATACGAGGAAGAATTAGAACCAGAAATCCAAGATTAGCATTTTGTTTAAAGCAATTAGGAAACAGATACATACATACATTTACAAGGCATCATCTTTCAAAGGAACATCATAAACTGGAGCCGAAATAAAGTTTCCTTCTCACTCATTCGACTCGATCAACATCTGAACAACATCTCGCATTGATGGGCGATCAAACGGAGTCATACTCGTGCACATTATAGCAACTTTTAAGACGGAGATCATGTGATTGACAGTTTGTTCATCATTCAAGTTTAAACGACTGTCAAGTATACCAGATGTCAATGAATGTTCTCGAATGTATTTCCTTACGCATGTAACAAGATCACCGCCCTGATCTATGGGTTGTACAGGAGTTTTTCCGGTTAGTAATTCCAATAGAACGACTCCATAGCTATAGACATCACACTTTTCCGTAATTTTCATAGTGTATGCATATTCTGCAATGAAGATGAGCGAAATCATCAATCACTTGCAGAGTCTTGATTTAAGAGAAAAAACTACATTCTTTAGAAAACAGTATCCAAATTCCAATCCTAAAAATAACAAATAAATAGAATACGAACCAGAATTTAATTCATATAATATAGGGCCCAAATCCTCTGTAACAAAATTCTTTTGTATCTCTATCGCGAAGCCTATAGGTTTTTAGGGTTTATAGGGACGGTTTGTCCAGTCGTCGTAGCCCTACTCTATTACAGGATAAACTGTCACCATAAACCTTAAAAACCGTCGCTGTAGGTCTCGCAACAGAGATACAGAGAAATTTTGTTACAAAAAATTTGAAGCCTAGAATATGTCTATAATTTGGAAATGCAAATGGTTAAACAAGAATTGTATTAGGTTTAAAAGGATCGCTAGTAAACTAATGTTTTTACACCATTCAATAAGAGAATCTAACAACTTTGTATTTGTAGAAAAATCAAGGAGTTCTGATTTTGTTAACATGTAATGTAATTTTATTTACTATGGTAAAATCAATTTTATTATTATTAACGCAATCAAAACTGCTTGATTTTCTTTCAAATTGTTTCAAATTGTAGAGTTGTCATGTTCCGACTAATGTTGTAAAATCACTAATTTATAGACGGTTCTTATAGAACTTATTCTCTAAGTAGTTATGTGTTCAAATTGTACAAAAGTTAGCTATCTAATCTCTCTTGACCATCTAAACAAGGCAATAGACAAAAAATAAAATAAAATCACTCTGATACATAACTGTCCATTATCAAGATTCACGAATCCAAATTTATCTAAATGGCACAATAATTGACATAAATGCATAAAAGAAAGTAAACATAGAGATATGTTAGTAATATTTCCGAATTACATTAACAAGACAGGACGGCTAAAAGAAATTCAATCATATTTTTCAGTGTATAAAAGGAACTTTCGACAGGACAACTGCATACAGAATTTTTTTCAAGCGACTTCCTCGCAAATAATGCAAACATGATCATTATATATGATAATTTGACAATTAAACAAAAAAAAAAACGAGATTAAAACACAAACTACTAGGAAAAGTTGAGGAGGGAATTTACCAGGGGCTATGTATCCATATGATCCTGCAACTGCTGACATGGACTTAGATTGAGGCATGTCAATAATCTTTGCCAAACCAAAATCCCCGACATGAGCTTCAAAGTTATCATCAAGTAAAATATTGTTGGATTTTATATCACGGTGAATGATCCTGGGTTTGCAGTCATGATGTAAATATGAAAGACCTTGAGCAGCCCCAAGAGCAACTGTGAAGCGGATCGGCCATTCCAAGCTAGAAGATGACTCGTGAAGTAATTCGCCCAAGCTACCCCTTGCCAGGTACTCATACAGAAGCAAATTGGAACCCCGGTGATAACAAAAACCGTATAGCTTCACAATGTTACGATGCCTAATCTTTCCCAGAGTTAAAATCTCAGCGCGAAAACTGTTCTCAATGCTATTCCCCTCTCCGTTAGATGCAAGTTTCTTAACCGCAATAGTTTGTCCAGACTGCATAACTGCCTTATAAACTGTCCCGACAGCTCCCCTCCCAACAACATAACTATCATGAAAATTGCTTGTGGCCTCGACCAGATCCTGGAAAGTGAACCCCTCTTTCGGAGGAAAATATATATCAGAGACTGGTGAGGAATCTTGCACAGAAGCAACCATCTCAACTGGTCGTCGCTTCATGATATATATTATAACCACGATAAGAATAAGAGAAACTCCACCTACTGCAGTAGCAACGATGGCGATGATTTTCCCTCGAGGAGCAACCACACTTTTTAAAGGTTGTGGATCTGAACTGAAAGATGGGCAATCACCAAGAGGCCCTCCACAAAGCCCTTGGTTTCCAATAAAGCTGCTGATTGCCATGTTCTTAAACAATGGAACCGAGGGCAAGGGTCCGGTGAGGTTATTGTACGAGAAATCACACCCCAGTAAACTTGACAAATTCCCAAAGGTGGTTGGAATTTCACCACTCAAATGATTGTTATTGAGCATGAGGTATTCCAGTAAAATAAGATTCCCAAGCTCAGATGGTATTTCGCCTGAGAGATTATTATTGCTAAAATTCACCGCAATCTGCAAGCCTGTAAGAAAACCCAACTCAGAAGGAATTTCACCAGATAACAAGTTCTCACCCATTTGCAACTCTAACAAATGCGAGAGATTTCTTAATGCTGCTGGTATATTGCCAGATAATTTATTCTCTGAAAGCTTGAGAAGCTCCAATTGTGAAAGGTTCCCAAGCTCATAAGGTATAGCATCCACAAAGCTGTTCCGGCTGAGATCAAGACGTTGGAGCATCTTGCAGTTAAGAATTTCAGGTGGTATCCGTCCCGTAATCAAATTAGACGAGATATTGAAAGTCACCAATTTATACAGATTACCTATTTCCCTAGGCAACTCAGATTTGAAGGAATTGCCTGAAAGATCAAGCCTTTGCAAATTTCGGCAATTTCCAATCTCTGGAGGTATAGAACCACGGAAATTGTTGTGCGCTAATTCAATGGCAGAGATGTTCACCAATTTGCACATCTCAGAAGGGAAGCTCCCTGTTAGTCTATTCCCATTCAGACGAAGTTGAGACAATGATATGCAATTTGTGACCCCTGTTGGAATATTCCCATACAGTTTATTAGACTGCAAATTCAGTAAATATAAGTTCGATTGCTGACAGAGATGAGGAGGAATTCTTCCAGTTAGGTAATTATCAGAAAAATCAGCGACCCAAAGTGGACTGTAAAGCCCGATGTGTTGGGGAATGGTACCGCTAAGAGAATTGGAAAAAAGTTGAAGCTGTATCATTTCAGGTAGATATTGAAATCCAAATGGAATAGGGCCTGTGAGGTGATTCATAGAGAGGTCAAGCTTTGTCAAGTTCCCCAAGCTACAAAGCTCGTCTGGTATAACACCTGTAAGCTCGTTCTCAAACAGGTGAAGCAATGTTAGATTCTTTATTTGACTGAACTCGACAGGAATTTCTCCAGTCAAATGATTTTCGGAAAAATCAATTTCTGTTCCCACAGAAAGGTTGCCAACCTCCCTAGGAATTGAACCATTCAACCCATTTCCGTATAGGTATAAATTTTTCAAATATTTAAGAATCCCTATCTCTTTCGGAATTTCCCCAACAAGATTGTTCCAGTACAAGCCAAGAGTCACAAGATTTGTGCAATTCCCAAGCTCCTTTGGTACAAACCCAGACAAGTGGTTATCCCAAAGAATTACGTCCGTCAACTTCACTAGCATGCCAAGTTCTTTGGGCAAATCACCATTTAAATGATTTTGCGCAAGACCAAGATATTCCAAACTCTGACAATCACCTATTTCTGCAGGTAGGCTTCCAGAAATCGAATTCTGCCCTGCCCTAAACGTTCTCAAGCTCTTGAGCTTTCCGAAAGAACGAGGCAATGGACCTGACAGATCATTTGAGTATGCCACGAACTCGGCCAGTGAAGACAGGTTCCCAAGCTCCTTAGGAATAGGACCAGAGATCTTGTTATTGCAGAAGTTGAAAATTCTTAACAAGGACAGTTTACCTAGCTCAGCTGGAATTTGCCCGCCGAACTCATTAGTGCTTAAACAAAGAGTATCCAACCTTGAGCAATTTCCGATCTCCTTGGGAATAGTTCCGGTGAATGCATTGTGAGAAACATCGAGATAAGTTAAGAAGCCCAAACCGCCTATGCTAGAACTTAAGTTCCCCGAAAGTTTCATCCTATTCAAATCGAGAGAATACACCACTGAATTATAATCCGGTGTGCAATTCACACCCGTCCACCCGCACGGAGTCTGATCACTTGAATTCCAATTCCCCAAATAGTTATAGGCATCATGAATGCCTTTCTTCAACTCTAGCAAGTATATTCCTTCAGCATTCAACCCCTCAGCAGGACAACTCAGTAAAATACGCATTAAAACCCCCATAAAACTAACAATTAACCCTCTTTTTGACCCAATTACCCCATACATTGTAACAATCTCCAGTGAATCGAACAGGTCCAATCAACTCAGATTACCATGTAAAAGGCAGCAACGTTCAGATTCTTAACATTCTTGAAATTGTTTGAATCTAGAAAATGAACAAAGAACTTGATCAAAATAAATAAAGGTTGGTGAAATTATAATTTGATGGAACCCAAACATTCAAATTTCTGGCCTTTTAACAGACCAAATGGGTGCTTCAGAAATTACCAAAATAAACCAATCTATAAGAAAAGAATTTAAAGGCATATTCTTGAATCAAACAGTTTAAAGAACTCTCAACATAGTAGAAACCCAGAAAAGCAATTATCAAAAGAAGCCACATAAAAGATTGATGAAACAACCAAATGGAAGTAACCCATCAAAGATCAAAGCTTCAACATACCTTTCTAGTTCACCAACATTCAAGTGATTCCTTGAGAAAGTGATAAAACAAAAACCGTGGAATTCATGAATTGGAAGTCAAAAAGCATATACAACAGCACCAAGTTCCAACTATTTCTAAGAACAGAGGAATCTTCAATCTACAAGCAATATTTTCTTGAAGGGGGTTTAAAAAATCAAATCTTTTTTTAAGGGACAAGCCTTTTGAACCCAAAAAAGGTATGAAATCAAATGCAAATGAATCAAAGTTTTTTTTTGGGTATTTTATTTGGAAAAAAAAATCCTTGAGGAAGCAAAACAAAAGACACCCAAGTTGTATTTTTTGTTTTGATGAAGTGTTAAAGATGAATCAAAGGGAAGGATTAGAGCTCCTCATTGAAGCTCTAATGGCCGACAAGCATGTATTTCAACTCTCTCTCTCTTTCTCTTCTTCCATTCTCTCTCTATACATAAACCAGATTCTCTTCTCCCCCTCTCACTTTCAAAAAGTTCCTCTTTTGTAATTCAGAAAGGCAAGAAAAGTTCAATTTTTTCGTTAATGTTTTTCTTTTTTTTTTCTAAGTGTACTGAAAAATCCACTGGAGTGAAAGTAATGGGTACGGTGTCGTATTGCCATTGTTCACTGGATTTGCAGTAGTACTTTTTACATGGTAATTACTAATTTTACAACCACTAATTTTTATTCATATAAATTAGAGTCGTATTTATTATTTATGAGCCTTATGTTGAAGAGTCATATAAAATTATTAATTTTTTATTAACTTTATTTTAGAGTGAAATAAGTTACTTAGTGTTAGTTAACCTTGGATATTTTTAGTCAAATCTAGCTTCTGCTAACAAAAAAATATTGTAAATAAAGATGATAATAAAATAATGAAAAGAAATGTTATCTTTCATACAAAAAGTACCCTTTTCCGATATAAGGGTGTGTAAAATATTGAGATATTTATTGCTATTTCAATTTTATTTCATTTTAATATATACTAATATCTTTGTATTTCTTAAATAATTTATGAATTATTAACTTTTGCATTTTCAAACACGTGTCTTGTTTTATTATTGGCTTTATCTTAGCAAATACACTATTATAACACATGTGGTATTAAAGTGGACCCTACATTTTGGAAGCACTTGGACCCTGAAATTGAAGGTGAAAGCTTTTCAAGAACTGTATCAAGCACTACTTTATGGGCAAATCAATTATTTTTAGTCTAGGAAGAAATCATATGATCCTTGAAAGTAATAGCATTTTGGTGGGAGCTAGCAATTCAAAGAATAATGTTCCTAAAAAAATTGACACTTAGATTAAAAAAAGGCACTATTATATATAAGTTAAATTGGTGGGAGCACATGCCAGGCCATTACTAGACTTCCATGTGTGTGTTCCAATGGAATTTCAGCCCACTATCCTAGTGGTTGCTCTTGTGACCTTCCCTGATCTTAGATTTATTTATTTCTTTAATTGGGTTTGGCTTATATCCATAAAACCTCAACGTGGGTAAGTAGACGTTTTTAGCCTTAGTTTGAAATCTAGGTCTAATAAGCAGTCTAACTGAGAGAGTTAGTTTTGACTTATCTAATTTGAATTCATTTTAAAGTTAAATGAGTCGATTAAAATAAAATGACAGTCTTTAAATTTTTAGCATGAATTTAACTTCATTTAATTAATAAATGAGTGTCGCTTGAATTTTTGACAAATGGGGTTCAACTTCAAATAAATTTAGACTATCGCGCATAATTTGACTAAATAAAAGTTCGATTCAAGTTCAAACGAGATAAATAGAGTTAGATTTATGGAGTTAAATTTGAATTATTTTAAGTCAAACATGACGTAACTCAAACTGACTTTTTATCAAAAATAAACAAATGACTTTATTTGCATTTAACTCGAAGTTCTTGGAGTAAAATAAATGGCTTTATTAGTAAAGAAGACTTGGTTCGTTCATAGAAGTAGTCAAACTAAACAAATGTAAAAGGCTGAGAGATGGTCCTAACCATGGTCAACGCATAGATATAAGAGGGTGAGTGATCAAACTTTGCCTAATTAATTAATTGAATAAGACCAACCTTAGCCGATAATCAATGAAAAATAACGCGTATACAAGCAAAAGTTTAAACTTCAACCTCAAGTGGTGGTGCTATCTAACAATAGCGTATTACATCACCAAAGCCAGGTGTTCATCCATCTGGATTATGGCATATTTGCTTTCCCTAGAAAGTCATAAACAATTATTTAAAAAAGAAAAAAAAAATACGTGCACAATTAAGTCATTGCTGACATCATCTTTGTTTAAAAAAATGAATTTGGATTGTATTTCAAAATAAATTTCATGCAAATTCATTTATAAGTCATAATGAGATAAATGTGTTTTAGATATATGAAGGACGATACGGAAGTTAAACTAATTTAAGATGGAAATAATATGGTATACTTTAAAATGAGTCATATTATATATTATAAAAAATTTCGGTTAAATTATATTTGCAGTATATGTGTGTGTATAAGATAAGTATGAGTTAAGAATGATTTAATTTTAATTTATTCTATCTCTATATTAATTATAATTTAATTTCATTACATATTTGTCGATATATACATGCTGAAATTAAAGAGCTTGTGAATAGCTCAATGAAGTTGACCTAGCGATATAGTTATTCAAACAACCACTTCTATGTGTATTAGTAGCTATGAATTAACTCTATACTAATAGAAAGAAAATAATTGAAAAATATTATATTCTCTCTATTATCTTTTTTTTTATTATTTTTAAATTATGTAAAATATGTACTTTGAATATTCTTCTATGAACCAAAAGGTGGTAGTTTTAAAAAATTACAAGAAAGGTTTAATTTTATTGGAGCAGGCCCAATGTAAAAGATTCCAAACCTTTGCCTTGGTGGATTGGGCTGAACCTAGTTAAAGTCAACCAGGACAATTTTCTAGTTTTATTTTGTCTGTTTTTTTTCACCATGAATTTCTCCTCCTTGTACTGTAAAATTATTTATTCTTCTTATTCACCATCTGATTGAGGATATCTTTTCCCCCTATAAATCCCTCACAGTTGATTGAAAACGGGTGGGTTGAGAACAGATATTGGATCAGGGAAAGTAAAAAAAGAAAGCATACATTATTACACAGTAAATAATCGAGTCATAAAAAAAATATTAGTGAAAAGATTTATGCAAGCAACAATTATAAGCTACAATTTGATAGTGATTACAATCCATATGTGTATAGGAAATGCTATTCTAAATACTGCTCAGTTTATGCAAAAGTGCCAAACATCTGTTGATTTTCCACTTTGCCAGATTCACAAGCAAGAACACCTTTATTTATTTATTTATTTATTTATGAATTTATTTATTTTTTTCCTTTAACTTATATAAATATAGTCTCTGAGTTTAATAATCGTGGAAGCAAGATATAAATAATTGAGTATTATGTGGGCCTTTTCCCCTTTGAGCACAATCAATAATTAGCATAATAAAGTTTATATGATTATGCTCGCTGCGTGTCGTGATTTGCCGACCAAAGAAATATGGAATGCACTGACTATTAAAATCTCCTTTCAATCATACCTGTTATTATACATGAAAAAATTTAAGAGATTCTCTCGAGTTTTGTTGGGTCGAGCCAAGTTGAATTTTATGTCTAATAATTGAACAAGAAATAATTCGAACTAGACTTGTTTATAAAAATAAATAAAAGAGTTGGTTGCTAAACGCACAAATCAAAGTCGAGTTTAGTCTAATTCGTACTTGAAAATTTTAAGATACGTTCTCGAGTTTTGATAAGTTGAGTTGAGTTAAGTTGAATTCTATATATTTAAGGACTGAACAATACACAATTCAAACTCGATTTGTTTATGTAAACTCAGCTCACTAAACACGCATAATTCAAGTAAATTTTAGTATAAGTCAAAATCGCGAATAACTCTTGTTCACATCCATTAGTGAAACCATATGAAAGATAAGGTGGGGAAGAAAAAAAAAACTATTAAGTTCGCTTGGAAGGAATTATGTAAATTTTGTGCCAAACATAAAACACTAACAAAACCTTCATGAGAATAGTCAAGCATTCATTGCTCACATGAATCACAGTATTGTCCACTAACTTCCTCACTAGTATGGGCTTTGTTTCCTGCTATATGTTTTCCTGAGCAAAAAATAGTTTTCAAGATGTTTGTTCCAGTTATTGAGGAAACAGATTATATATATATATATATATATATATATATATATATATAATGCTCCCACTTTGGAGGGGTGTCGATGATATTAATTAATCTCCAAAAGATTTTAAATATAACATTAAATAATTTTGAGGTTCTTGTTATTATACAGATTCAATTTTTACTCAAATAAAAAAATATACATTTTGCAGCAAATGAAACTTGTTGCAAGTGAGAATGTTAGTGAGCCCATCAAGCCCAACTAAGTTAGGCAACTCCCTCTTGCCGGTGTTTTTATTTTTAATGATTTTATGAGTTCTTTAAGAGAATGTTTGGAACTTGGATGCAAAAGAAAAAAAAAGGAAATAAATATAAATATGAGAAAAAATTATCTTAATTCACATAATCATTCAGTCATTCATATTTTTAAATGTTCCGATAATTTTTTAGGTTTCATTTCTATCATTTTCATTACTTCTTCCTTAAATTTTTTGAGTTTTAGATGTAATCTACGTAAATTCTTTTCAGCGTTCAAGAATCTACGTCTCTTTCCACTCTTAACTATCAACTAGTTAAATATATTAACCATCACTACATTCTTTTTTGTTTAAGTGATTAAAAGAAAATCTATTTTTTCTCTTGTTACTTGAAAATCAAAACGGAAATAATTGGAAGAGAAATTATTATATTACCGCTATAAAAGTCAGGAAAAAAATACAGTGGAAACATATAGTTAATAGTAATAAAAATATATTAATCATATAGTTAGTAGTTTACATAAATTTTGAAAGTAACAACTTTTATTTTCAATGATTCCATGAAAGAGAAAATGCCCTTGAGATTGATTCCATTGACAGACTTCCAATATCTTCTAGTTGTACTGTTTTTGAGGAAGGGGTGGCAGTGTTATCAATTTGGTCAGTTGCTACTACAACTTTATTATTACCCCCACAGTTTCAGAAGACCTTTGCCCCCCACAAGCTTTTAGATTGCTTTATTTTTTTCTTTTTAGTTTACTTTCTGAGTCAGGACTAATTTGACATAGTAGTGGGATGGATTCCCCCCTCCTTTCTACAAACAATATCTCCACTAGATGTTAGTACTAGATTAAAAAGACAAAATGATATCAATCATACAATGTACCATAAAATGTGAATGCAAAGAAATTTAAATTGAATTACTTGTTAGGAAATCCAATCAAATTAGAAATTTCTCTCTATTTTGTTGATTTTGTTTTTACATGCCACAAAGGATAATTTTCAATTTGTCTTTTTGTTATTATTATAAAACGATACGACTTTTTTGAACCGGTTGTAACATACATAGTGAAATGACAAAAACTGTCCTTAACAAATTACTTATTTCAAAAATTAACACCAACTAATTTGTTGATTCCCACACCTCCCAAGTCCCATACATAAAGGCTCTCAATCCCATGCACATAAAAGAGGGAAGCTTTATGTTGCTTTTCCAGTTTATATTTTTTTAACTTATAATTATAAATGTAATTCAAGATGATTGTATTTTGTTATGGATGCACTTTCAATTATCCCTAGTTGTCCAGATTATACAAAGTCAGAAACTTTGAAATGTGTACCACTGGATCCATAGCTTTGTTTGGCCAAAAACCAAAAGGTGTGGCCAGGAAACAAATTTCTTTCATGTTGTGGGCATACGAGAACTCTCCTGTCCAACAGCCCAACCTAACCTTTTCGAATTTACAAATATACCCAAAAAACTGAGAAACTGATAGTATATGCAACTAAATTCTAAAATACTTAAAAGATGTTGAGGTTCTACAGGGTTGCAGATAAATTTCCCTGCATAAATAAATCAATTCATATTCCTAACATGCAATCAAATCCAAGTAACAACCTCATTATTTGTCCAAGTAGGAAAGTAAATCATCCACAAGAACAAGTGACATATTTGTTTCATAATGCTTTGTTGTTTCAATTGGCAAAATGGGATGTTTTTCTGTTCTGATACCTACCTATTCCACCAAAGAAGAAAAAACAACCATAACCTCAACAATTCTACATAACGATCTCCATATCAATGCAGTCATGTGTGCTGGATCTAAAATTCTGTATCACAATCTACATGACGATACGTATCAATGCAGACATTTTGTGTTAAATCTAAACCAGATATAGCATGGCCCTCCATAACTCATTATTGAATATGAATAATGTACTGTTTGAGAGCAAAAGAATGGGTGCGTTCACATAATTCACATCATATGAAGGAAAAATACTACCTCTCACATGAGAAAGGGCCCCAAGTTGCTTAACGAGAGAAAAAGCATAACAAACATCATGGTCAAGGCTAAAATACAAGTAGGTTGGCCCCTTCGCCCATTCAATCTTCCACTTTACTTTAATGTAACGAGTATTTGACACCACAATATCAAGCACTTTTACCTAAAGATGAATCACAACAATACTATTAAGAACTTTTACTCGATACTGCATCACAAAAAATAGTACTACTGGAATTTTGCTGCACTCTACAACCCGATTCTAAGTCGATCATTTGTCATAATAATTTCACACACAAGAATTCTACCAACCGTAAATGAAAGCCTCCTGTTCTTGAATTTATCAAGCCTAGCATAAACGAAACCACGAATATTCTATAGCTATCCAAGAATACTACCTGATCAGCTGCGAGTGTGACTAGACTGAGGGCAGAATGAACTTATGATTGCTCTCATGCTCAAACCTGCATTCTCACATACATATGCAACAGATCAAACATTCAGCATGCAATGACCCTTAATTAATGACATCTCAAAAATAAAAAGCGCACACCCTCTTTTTCAGCCCTCCATTGTTCAATACAATTGACAAACTGACAACAAGAGAGAAAATAATTCCCGACACATCCTTTTCGAGAAGATGAGAGATGAAATCTTGAGTTCATTGAAACAATTTCAATACCACAGTTCACGAAACTCCATCTTTACCATTTTATTCAACAAAATAGGGTTAACAACTATTATCGGAAAATGTTTAAAGGACAAAAGCATATTCACATGGTTAAGACTTGAGATAAAAGGAATCACATATGGGTAGCAGATATCTGATGCTCAATAATCTGATTTGCAATCTTTATAAACCTCTATTCAATAAGAAGGGTAGAAAGAATTGCACAGATGACAGCCAGAACTGAAATAAACCTATTACCTCCAAGCTACCCAATATCCAACCATTGCTTGATTGAAACTCGGGGTTGAATTATAGTATTCACAAACAAAATTTAAGAGAGAACATATTTTAAAAAATTGGATATAAAGTAAAAAGTAGTTCCGACAACCACTCTTTTAAGTTCATAAGGTTGCTAAAATATCATTAACAATCAAACCTCAAATATCCTTTCTTTAGAATCGGTAGAAAGTCTTAACTAATGCCCAATCAACTGCAACAGACTACAACTCAATCAACAGCAACTTATCGTCTAACCATCAATGTTTGCTGGCATAAGAAAACTTTCTGCTTTTAAAATTCAGCGAAACCCTCAGTTATGCAAAATCCAAAATTCATCCTCTCCAATCCAAGCAAGAGAACAAAGGATAATCAACGGCAAAAACCAAACCACATTTTTCAGGTTTTCTTTTCTTCTAATTCTATTGCATAACCAAGCACAATAAAACCAAAATTCCCCTACTAAAATTGAATGAAAGTAAACAAATATGGTTCACTAACCATCTAGACCATTACAACAAATCCTAATTCCTAATGTAACTATGCTAAAAAGGATAGGAGTCAGAATATTTAATTTAAATTAAGCCACTCACCCTATCCTACCCTATGTCCACAGGCTTGTTCGTCATCATCTCTCCCACCGGACTGCCTTCTCATCTCCATAATCTTCCTGTGAGAATTAGAATGCAGCTCGCTCGAGAATGTGGGACTACTGGCTGGGCGATACTCTGGCACGAGCCGCCCCGACTTGTACCGCACCCCGCAAGCATTGCATAGAGTTTTAGGCCCCATGGGGCCAGCACGCCATTGTGGGGTCTTCTCAGCTAGGCAATGCTGGCACCTTCTACCAATTGCAGTACCACTGGTGACTATTGGTGATGGCTTTGGGAATTCTTGCTTCACAGTCTTGATGTTCACTTGGTTCCACCACCAGCCCAGCTGCCCGGGTAACTCCGGGAACCCTCTTCGTCTTCTTCGTCTACGTTTGCTCCGGGCACGAACGGGGAAGCTTACCGGAACTGGAAGGGTCCCACTATAGCTCATAATGGTACTGCTGTTGCTGTTGCTGCTGCTGCTGTTTTCAAGCACGGATACCGGGCTTAGGTGATTCTTCTGAGGCGAGAAAATATCCAAGGCAGTCTCAAGTGCCGGAAATGCATCTTTGTTCAATAACCATTCCAGTTCTTCCTCTGCAAATTCCTGGGTGGGGGACAACAAATGACTCAGTAGTCAGTACCAACTCTCCCAAAAATTGATTTAACTCGTGTAAAGACGAAGTGCCCTCAATAGAACTACTCCCTAGGGTACGAAATCCTAACAATTCAAATTGTGATATAAACTTTTATTTTAATTTTGAAATAACATTTTTTTACATATTAAATGAATCAAAATTAAATAAATTCACACTAATTTTAATTTTGAATCAAATGGATATGTACACTGTGGGCCCATCTCATTTGAATAATGGACCATTATATTATGCAACATGCTGCATGCTATTGTGTAATGGCCAAATTGTACAATAAAGTCAAAACTCTTGTCGAATTGGATTTGAAAGTAAGTAGAATGTTTGGTGCAGGATAAAATTGTCTTTTGAAAATAATTCCAAATTTCAACATTTAGTGAGGACTGCACATTTCAATGATATGAAAATAAAATTAATACAGCTCATTCAGCTTATATAGACTCCTTACTTGCATAAATTTTAATGCCAGATGTGCCCTCCCAGAAGCATTAATTATTTACACAAAAAAATTGGGTTTCAAGGGACAAAATAGTCTTTTTAGCCTTGGCAAAAATTACACCGAGTCAAATGGCCGAGTCAATCAACCCGTACGTTTCCTTTTCAGTATATAGTTGCCGTTAAACCACTAACCCAGTACAGACTCTTAACGGATAAACTCGAAACCCAGTGACTCACCGTCAACTCACCCGAGTCCTCTCGTAACCCAGACGAGTCACGACGATTTTAGCCCCAAAAAACAGAGGAAACCCCAAAAGCGCCCGAGTCAAGCAATAACTCACCCTGGGTTTCAAGGGGCAAAAGCGGAATAACTGAGAATGGAGAAGAAACTTACAGGAAATGAACGGCTGTGATCATCTGGGTCTTGGCAGTTAGGGTTTGAGGAAGAAGATGAAGGGTTTTTAGTTTTGTTGTAATCTTCGTCTTCATCCTCAAGAAGAGAGAAGTTGAGAAGGTCATCATCCATCATCAAGCAAGGTGCGTCCAGAGCCTCCATTTCTAGAGAGAGAAAATCAAAGGAAATAAACAGAGAGAGAAAGAAAGCTGCAAAGGGTTTCGTTTTCTGAGTTTGTGGAGAGAGAAAGGTTATGGGGACTTAGTTTTCATTTCAGTTGGGTATGTATCAACAAAGCAGAATCCTTTGGATGGATGGCAAGCAGGGGACGGCGATATTTGACCTGTTTTTATTTCTCTTCTCTTCTGTTTATTTTTTATTTCATTTTTTTTATTTTTTTTACGTTTACTACCTTTTTGTCCATGTTTTTTTCCTACTCTCACTTTGATTACTGATTACTCCGTCATTTTAATTAAATAAATCGTTTAAAAAATAATTATATATATTAAAATAATTTATTAATATTAATATTAAATAATTAATATTAATTTAAAATTTTATTATTACTTATATATATATTAAAAATTTTAATTAATATTAAGTATTTAATATTAATATTAATTTATTTTTTCTCTTTTTAAAATTATTTTATTTTAAAAAAAAAATTCTTAAATATATATAAAACGTTTTATATTTTTTTTAAAAAATAATTTATATAATAAAAGAGAGAAAATACTATCCAGTACTTATTTTTCTTAACCACGTTTATCTGTGCTGTTTTTGATAAAGTTTCCACTTTACATATTAAGTCTCTTGTTGGATATTTGCGGCTTTTTTTTAATATATTTGCTCCATCATAAAATATAAAATTATTATTTATATTTTAAACTAAAAATTAATATTTTTTTTAATATTAGTTGATACAGTAAAAAATATTATACACTATCTAAAAAATATTATTTATTTTATAATTTTTAATTAATTATTTAAATTTTAAAATATCTATTTTAACTTTAAGAATTAATAAAAATATTATAATTTAAAATAGATAAAATATTTTAGAATTTTAAATAATTTTAGTGACGTAGTTTTTGTTGTATATTTAAAATATATATGATGATCATATTAATTGATTGCGGAGTCGTGTTATTCAAATGTTCTCAACTTTCAAAAAATATTTTTGTGGATATTTATTAAATTTTGTGATATTTTTAATCGTATGATTGATTATTGTCGTGTTCTAATAGCGATTCTCATAATTTAGTTGGTTATAATTAATGTGAGTCTGAAAATTTATAACGAGTCAATGACAAACAAATGGGGCCATAAATTGCTTTTAATGCCAAACAATTTGCCTAAATTATTGTCATTAAAAATGTAGTGGTATTTGCTTTGGAAATTTTGAAAGCAAAGCTTTAGAAAGAAAAAAAAACGATAATATTTACCTGCAGTGTGAATTTTTAGTTGAATTATATATATATATATATATATATATATATATATATATATATATATATATATATATATATATATATCTTACATAGACTTACAGTATTTTGTTTCTGAGTTTTGGACGGAAAAAAAAAACTAAAAAACTTAATTAAAAGAAAAAAAAAACTTAAAATTTTCTTTTATATTGTTTTTGAGTTTTTAATAGAAAATAATAAAAAACATTTAAAAAAAATTATTCTTGTGTTTTTGAATTCCAATAAAAAGAAAAGAAAAATATCACTTTTATAAATTTACTCTTTTATTACATGTAATATGCCAATTATAGTAAATTAATGACATTTAGATCATGTAGATTTTATAAATATATCAACTAACATAGAATTACATATTTCTGAATAGAGATTTGTGAAAAACTCACAAGTCAATATAATTGTACGTATATGTCTTCTTATTTAGTCCATCAATCTGGTGTTTCAGATAATTAAAAGTGTCACTTGTAACAAAAAGAAAACGATAACGATCATACATATATTTGTTTAATGATTTAATTGTTGGATTTTTCCTATAAAAATCTTATTTATCTGGACATTTATTTATTAATAAAAGTATATCATTCGTCATTCATTAAATGATCATTTATTTTGTTTATATAAATCTCTAAATTTATATATATTATGATTTATGTGTATAAATAAATATTATACACAGAAGATATAAATCATATGTAATATATATAAATAAAGATATAATGGTTTATAACCTATAATAATTTAGAGATATTATCATATATGTTATAGTGTTTTGATAAAGATGATTTATCTTGATCATGAAAGTTGAATTTCTAATTAAAGTACCGGTGCATTAATGGTATGCATTAAACGGATCATGTGATAATATTTTATTTATAAAATATTTTCACATAAATACTAATTTGTGAATGTTTCTTAATTTTGAAATAATAATGGACTTAATATTGTTATATATATTAATTTAATATTTCAATGAGTGAAATTATATTGTGTTAATTAATACATTGGAACGTTAATTAATATCATGAACATTATTATTGTCAAAACATCTAAAAGATTTTTTATAAGATAATTTATTATTGATCATAGAATCTTGGCCAAGTTTTTTAATATTTATTATTAAAATGATTGATTTAATTGTTAAATGAATTTATGATCAAATGAAAATAAATTATAGACTTATGAAATTATTTTAAATATATTGGGATTATATTTAATTATGAAATATTTATGTATATCTATAGAGAAAATATTTACAGTTTATTAGTAAATAATTTATTTTAATTAATTTTTAGATTGAAGTACAATTACAATTATTTAGTAAAATTAATTGTAATTAATATTTATTTAGTATATTATTAGTAGATAATAATATATAAATAAGTATTTGAGTCAGAATAAGGATCCCTTAGGATCCTCATCTTAGCCTAATATGAATCAGTTTTATTAGAGAGATAATGATCAATAAAGATATATCATTAATCAGATACGTAAAGAGAGGTTATTATTTCAAGTCAGAGTAAAGACCAAATAGCGTATACTTTTTTTTTTCTCTCTTCCTAGGAAAAACAAATAAAAATATTTTTTCAGAAATGTGCTTTAGAAACCACACTCCATATTCAGTATAAAATCATAGAAAAGAAAATGTTGAGAATACTCGAAAATTCAAATGTATTAATCCAATCAAGAACTAAGTAATAATTCATACTATAGATATATGATATATATATAATTGTTGTTTTGTATAAAATCATAAAAATAATCCTGTTTTATTAAAACTACTTTTCGGAGAATTTTTCTAACAGTAACAAATCAAACACGTGCAAAAAATTAAAATAAATTTTGTGAGTAAAAATTAGATCTTGAACAAAATTGATATGCTTAATACTTCCAGCACTTTCATCTCATTTTTATTTTAAATGAAATTATTCGTGAAATAATTAAAAATAATCAAATGTTAATTTTATTTTGTCTAGAATTATTTAAACTCTACAAACACCCAACGAACCAAAGAAAAGGAAAGGAAAGAAATGTAATGTATAAAGCCAACAGACAAAATTTGGAGAAGGAAAATATTAGAGCAGGCACTACGTAAATAACAGGCATTTAAAGCATATTATAGAATAGTATGAAGCATTCCTAGATTACAGTATTAAATCCATCGATTCAGATTAGTTCTTGTCACGTTTATCATGGCTAAAGTTTATCATGGCTAAAGTCAATACATTTGGTTTCGAAACTTATCAGAAATTGAGCGCAGCCATTGCCACCCTCTGCAGTCAGAGGATTAAGAGAGAGATAAATTAAGGACATGAGTTATAATTAAAAAATTATTATATTATTAATTAAAAATAATATAAAAATTATAAAAATATTTTTTATTTTATTTTTTTTCACCTAAATCAGACCAATTTTAGATGAAAAAGTTTGGCAGGAAAAGTGGCCAAACTTTCTATCTATTTTTTTCTTTTCCGTTTATTAAAAAATTAGAAATACAATAATTGGACAAAAAACTTAATTTTTTTTGTCAATTTTTTTTTCTTTTATCTATTTTAAAACTCAAAAACATAGTGTAAAATGTCGTAACTTATATCAACAATGTGATATTTTAGTATAAAATATTTATTTTATCGTATAACATTACATATTTAAGTTTATAACATTACATAATACATGAAAACTTCTCTAAATTCTCTCTTTATTTATCTCATATTTTTTTTTCAAGGTAATTCTAAACCACCAAAATTAAAATCTATCACTAAAATTACTAAATTATAATAATATAATAAGTTCTATCCCTTCCAATAAGATCAGTCACTGTATGCCCTTAAAGTTGTTAAAATACAAGGCTAGAGCTTTTTCTAGTACTCTTGGGAAACATTTGGTACATATTATTTGGGATGGTCATTTTAATTAGATGGGCCAATAATATAAGTCGATTAAATTGTGTTTAATATATAAATAATTTTATATTTCTGATAATCACACTATCTACTAAAATACCAAGATTTTCAATTGGAATAGTAATGGAGATGGCAAAAGAAATAAGTCATAATATAAGATTATGATTGTCTTGAGATTTTTCTAAAGCAAAAGTATCACTCATATTTTAATAACCCATTAATAGTCTGATACCCTCTCTACTCGTAATTTTGTTGACAAGTATCAGCTCTAACTTATCATATTAATTATTTTTCTAATATCTTTTACTTTTTATTTTATACTCAAAATTTTACTCCCTTTTTTCTAAAAGAGTCTAATTTTATATCAAAATATAATTATGATGATAAATTTGAGAATATTATTGTATTATTTTATACCACTATAAGAAAAATGGGACGCTTTTTTCAAAATAATTGTTTTTAACAAATAAAATCATTTTTATGAAACGAGAGGAATATTCTATACTATTTTTGTTTTGTAAAAGCAGTCTTATTTTAACTTTTTGAAATTTAATTATAAAATCTTGAAATTTAAAATTGATGAGAATTTATTTGAGCTAATTTTAAGTTATAATTTGAACGCTCAATTACGGAGGGATATTATTACAAATACAAATGAATTTCATTATCAATATAAATAAACTCTTCAGTACCGTATTAATAATATCACATAAAAGCGAGAATCTCACATTATTCTTATAATAAAGAGAAAATACAAACTCGCTGAATGATAAAAATCGAACTTAGGATCTCCACAATTTTAACCATGAGGATCTAATTAATACAAATGAAATTATTTTAAAAATATTATTAATTACGAACTATTATTCTTAAAATAAACATAAAATATAATAAATTAACTTTAGAAAAAATTAGCAAAAAAAATTATATTAAAAAAAGGTACTCTCGGGTATTATTATCACATGAGGCAAATTATTATGGGCCAACTATGCTGGTGTGGATACACCGAAATTTTGTGTGGACATAGTAACTACTGAGTCAGATTTTTAGTTGTGGAGTACTACTAATGAATGCACATGTCTCTTTCCAATTGGGAGGAGGACCACCAAACAGTAATTAGCTGAGGACTAAATTGTTATTAGAGGTAACCTTTCAGGGGTACTATTGGAAATATAAAGTGTGACTTTAAAAAGAGATGAGTGCGCGGGCCGCCTACGCAACGGGCAGCTAGCTCTCTTTAACTGCGACGAGCACAACAATGCAACTCTTGTTTCAATATGGTACAATTCACACACGTCAAGCAACCAATAATATGCTACCACGTGGTTTATTTATTTATTTAATCTTTAAAATCTCGCAATCTTTGACTGTTCCGACACCGCACGTGGCGGCGGTGATCTATTAAAGTTTACTAAGTACTCCATTAATCTACGGTCCGTTCTATTTGTAATTTGGGCCCCCAGTCTTGGCCTGTTTTTGTGTTGAATTTTGTAGGCCACGTGGTTGCATGTATGTGTGGGGTCTACCCATGTTATAAGTAGTTGCTAGCCTGCAATCACCCTAGAGGCTAGAGTCCTTGGAGTCTTCCTATGTGCTATGAAATTTTTTACCCAGTTATAATTGTTGTATACATAGAATGAATAGAAGAAGAATTTTTTTTTAAGAATGCTCTTATTTAATTTATTTTATTATATTTTATATTTATTTTAATTATAAATTTGTCAATATATAAATTATTTATTACAAAAATAAATTAATTTGAATTATATTACATATGATGATAAGTTTTTGTTGATATTAATTAGTGCGGCCTGCGAATATATGAGATATGATAAAATTAAAAATGATCTCACATTAATATATTTTATTGCTTATAATTTTATATTAATCAAAAGACAACAGATATAATGATATAATTTATAAATTATCATAATTAATTAAATTACTTGTCTACTCACAATAAAAATTGGACAAGTCTATAATATACATAACATTTAAATATAAAATTAAATATTATATTCATTTTAAT
Organism: Hedera helix; assembly: GCA_947179155.2. Lineage (NCBI taxonomy): Eukaryota > Viridiplantae > Streptophyta > Magnoliopsida > Apiales > Araliaceae > Hedera > Hedera helix. The sequence continues at coordinate 29,306,872 of OX359281.1, forward strand.
TATTAAAAGAGATAATGTAATACAAATTTTAATATTATATTTTATTTTTTAATAATTAATATAAATATCATATTTAAATGTTGTGATCGAATATATATAAGTACTTATACTCGAGTATTCATAAAAATTATGCGTAATGTATACATATTTTGTCATGACTCTAATGTCCCGTGAATCACGCGACTCCAATTGGAACGGAAAAAATAAAAACAAAAAAAATTATTTTAATAAAAATAAATTTAGTTATTGAAACTACAAAAAATAATAAAATATACTGTTAAAATAGTTAAAAGCTCGAATAATGTTTAATTTTTTTTATTTATTTCATTGTTTCTTTAAGCTTTTCAAGTTTCAAAATGGAACCTAATGCACACAAGTGGAGAAAGCATATTATTTGGCATGTACCTGCCCTCACAGTACAATAAATTATTTTGATCGTCAAATATAGTTGTATCCAAAATTATTTTAAAATGTTAAATTGTCCTGTTATGTCTTTAAAAAATTAACTCATCGTATTGGTCAATAAGGTTTGCTTATTTTAGTATTGTACTATAAAAAAAAGAATAATTATTTAGTGGTCTTAGACACTTATTACGTGGTGTCATGTGTTATCACTTTAATATTTAAAATAAATTATTTTATTTTAAATATTAAAATAACAGTATATAAATAATATAAAATATTACGTAATAGGTGTCTCAAAAATATTTAATAATTTTTTCAAAGAAAGTTGTTAGGAGTTGGGTGTTTTTTATCAAATCAGTTAATGCCAACGGTACGCAGGCACCGGTGCAAGTGGTTGTAATGACTTAATAAATTAATCAAGGTCTTTATGAAGTAGGACTGAATTAAAAAGGGTGAAATATTAATTTATTTTATTTTAGTTTGAGTTTTATATTATACGTAATTTAATTTCGTCATGATTTTTTTTGTTTTGAAAACTCACTTTTTGAGAAATATAATATAATTTCAAAATTAAGTACATCATCGTTATTATAATTTTAAAAATAAATTAAATTTTATTAAAAAAAAATAAAATAAACTCACAAACAAAACAAAATTTATGACTTTTAGTCCTATGGATATCCCCATCTTAGAAATTACCACCAGACTATTATGGCAGGCTACCGTCTTGTGTTTTATGTAGTGAGCAATATTGAATACTCAGCCTTCTCTTAACATTCACTCACTTATATAAACCCTAGGATACGTTTATTCTTCATTTTTTCTCAATTCATATTTATTAATATTAATATTATATTAATAATATAATAAAATTCGTTATGACTAATTAAGGATGTAACAAAATTATTTATAAATAATTATGTAGGTGGTATCTTTGCAAAATGTAACACTAATGTCGTTATTAAATTGATAAGTGTAATAGAATGAATTCTAATATGACATGATAGTAACATTTTCTTTGGATAAGTATAAGTGCACTACTCCAAGCACAACTTCAAGTACAACAAAATGATCTCAACCATTAAAAGATGGGGCCTGACACGAAAATCTGTGTCATGTCCCACTTTTTAATGGTGAGATGAGAGTGAGTGTTTGAAGTTGTGTATGTATACTTATCCTTTTCTTTTCTACCCGGGCCTAGTTTGTTATTTATTTGTATTTTACCCAAGATGAAATTTGTGCTGAGCCCTAACCATTATGCACCCGACCCGTCTGGGTCAGGGTTACCCAAAATATTTATCTGCCCCATCGCATGTACATGGGACAGTCTGCAAAAGGCCCATCCTGGGCAGAAAAAATTGGCAAGATAAAGGAGTCATTTCTCTTCAACTGGGCGGTAGCAGTAGCTAATTGACATTTACCTACCAGATTTTAGGGTGCGTTTGATAAAATTTGAATAAAATAATTTTAAATATTTAAATAATTTGAATGAGTTGAATGTAATAGATTTTTGAATATTAAATGAAAAAAGTTATTTGATAAGTGATTTATCTGAAATATCTGAATAACATATTTTTATTATTTTATCCATCTGAAAAAATTTAAAGTTGTTATAAATTTATTTAATATTACTTAATATAATATTTAATATATATATTTTTTTAATTTAGCTTGAATTTAACCATTTAGCTAAAAAAATTAGACATAGTCATTCAGCCTAAAAATCTGATCGATTTAGCCATTTAGTTCCATTCAACTTTAAATAAATGTACTGAATAACTTACCGATTAAATCATTCAACTCTATTAAATTCTAATCAAATAGCCTCCTTTAGTTAGGGATATAAATTCGTAGCATAAGCATTTTCGTATAAAACGTTAAAAATAAATTAAAATGCAAGGAGGAAGGTTGGTTCTTCAGTCACCAGTAGACAGTAGTATTATCAACTAAAGGGAAACTTCCCTTTTTAGCTTTGGTTGATCCATTGCCTTGTTCTCCTTTTGTACCCACAAGAATAATTTCACCCTCATCATCATCATCAAGTAAGTTTTCTTTTTTGTTCTTGCTTCTTTTTTTTTTTTCATGCTTGTGCCAATAATTTGAATAAAAAATTATTGATTGTTGTATGCATATTCAAATATCTGTCCATTTTGTTTATTTTTTTGGTGGGGTTTGAATTGAATTAGGTAAGTTTGGGATACCTGGGTCTGACAGATTTTGCCTTAGAAAATTAGTTTACCGGAAGGACTTATAGATAAGCCTGGTGGAGTTACTTGGGGCCGGAGTACCATTTTTGAAATGCCTACCATGATCAATAAGCTGCCAACCTCTAGAAAATGTTTCTTCCTTTATACATAGAAAGTGAGAAGAATGGATATTGTGGGATCAATTGGGCAAAAGTTGACAATAATTTATTTTGGAGCTCTTCTCTCTCTTTGGGTGATCCCAAAATCCATGCATTTGTAGGTTATTTCATATTCCGAGTTTTTACGATGCAGATTGTGAATCCACTCATGCCAAGATTGCACCCATGCCCAGACAACAGACACAGTTTGAATCCTGTTTTGCTTTTAACTAATCTTGGACAAAGTTGGATCAATTTATTTTTCTTTCTTGTTGTTATAACTAAATAATTATGCCTCAAACCGGTACCTGATCAGGCAACTAGTGGCTGAATTTTAAGTAAAGTTGAAATGAACATTAATTTCTAGTAAATTGCTAAGATCTTTACAGAAGATTTGTTACATAAATGTGTGTATGCGTACCTTTTCTTTAAACCGTTTCAAAACCCATGATCTGAATTAACTTACCACCGGATGTCTTAGTTATTATCTTAAATGTTGGTATGTGGTTACAGCAAAGCTGACTGAAAATTTTCCTCATTTTGTGTAAGATGTAGAGAATTCTAAAGGTTGAACTTGGTGAGCAGTAGAGTTACCATGCATGCATCTGATCATAGTTTTGGATCTGGTAGCTATGAAGGGAATAAGGATGAAGACGAAAAGACCTTTGTAAGTATTCATAATGTTAATAAGTTTTCTCTAATGTTTTAATGAACTTTATCCAATATTATAGTTTGTTTAGTGTCGATAGGTTCATATTAAACTTTCTCTTTTTCCATAACACGAACATGAACATGGCAACAATTGTATTTTGGTACGAACATTTCAAAATATGAACAACATCAAATCCAAAACTTTTCCTCCCTATTTAAATTTCTATTACACAAACATGATTAAATCTTTGCTTTGTAATCTACAACTGACAAGGCTATACAACAAATGGCTAAAATCAAATCTAATGAAAGGTTAAAAACAACTATCTAGAATCATGCTTTAAAATATTTAGGATATTTATAAAGTACAAAAAAATTGAATTCCTTATCCTGTCTCTCTTGCTATTGTGCTATTTGGATGTGCCTTAGTAGTTTCACTGATTGCTTTTGCAAAAAGCAATGATCTAGAAAATTGGACATCATGTTGATTTGAACTTAATTAAGTTAGACCAGTTGTATTCTCGTTTGACTTGCTGTGTGTAATGTGTATATGTATGTATAGACCTGACAAACGGGTCGGGCTGTCGCCAAAATGGCCTAGCATTTTTTGGGCTGAAATTAGCTGGCCCGTGGGCTAATTTTTTTTTAGTTGCTTAATAATAGTCTGTGTGAAAGCAGAACACAGAATATGGTTTCAGTATGCACTTGACTGGCCTTGATAGACCTCCAAAATGAGAAAAGATTAATGATGAATGACTCTGCTTCTCTTTGAACAATCCACAGACGAAGAACAACTCTTCTTTTTGTGTGATCCATTAACAACAGTGAAGAGATAGGTTCAAAGGAAGAATTGTTTGAATCAGGATAAGAGGGAACAAAATGAAATTCTGGAATATCATGATCCAAAAAGCTAAAAGAAGTCATTTATGATGTTTAGAGTAGACCGGAAAATTGATGTTACTAAATATGTAGCTAGCTTGATCAAGAATCAAATACCAAGGTGATGTCCATTAGGTAAAACTCACTGGTTTGATGGTCAAATTACTTCAGTGTCATTATGTGAAAGGTGGAATCGAGATAGACTTAATTTTATTGTTTCATTTGTTCAGAACCAGAACCTTGATTGAGGCATAAATAGGGTTCTTGCCTTCTTGAAATGAAAATAAGTTGCCGTGCAATTGGTTGTAGAACTGAAATTTGAATTCCTCTGTAATGTTCAAAAGCCAAAGCAGGAATCAAGGCCTGAACAATTTGTTCTATTTGATTCTCTGTGTAGTGACTGTAAATTTACTTTTATATTTTCTTTGCGGCTAGGGGCATGACTACTGATTTGGATACAGGCATCATGCAAGAAATATGTTTACAGCGAAACAGTTGTTGAAAATGACAAGAGTGGTGATTCCTGGAACATTTTGTAGTGGCTATATCCATTGAAATATCCCAAAGATCCCCTAAATTCTCCATTTGGGATATTTCAATAATTTTAGCCTAGAAGATTTTGAGCACTTTGTAGCACTGAAATGTCAAAACAGGTGTGAGATTCCCATAACAAATCCATGTTATCAACCCCTGTTACCAGACACAGAGTATATATATATATATGTGTGTGTATGTATATATATATACATATACACATATATATTTGTTACGGGGGATCTGAGCACGTCAAAACATAGCTTTAATTCGACTCTTTTCAAGGCCACTTTTTATTGGTGCCACAATCCTCTGGAGATTACAGTGTCCATTTGATTTTTCAAAACTTTCTTTGTAATTAGCAAGATTTTGCTAGTAAACGTGTAAAAGTAATATATTTATTTCGGATGAACGTTTACCTTATTCAACCGGACGTGTAATGTTTAAGTATAGTATTGTAAAAATATAATACTCCATTAGAAAACCATGTAGCAATATCCCAACTCCTGCCATTGTGAATATTATTAGCGAATGAAATGATTAATACAGATGATGGAAGAGATGAAGCAATACTAGGTACTCAAAAAATAGTTGTCAACTGACAGAAGGCTTCCTGTGTCTGGTAAGAGTACATTTTGCGGTGCCTAGCAACCAGGCTCATTCAAAACATAGCATTGAAGCACAAAAGTAAAGTCTGGTCCCCAGAAACAATGATTGCTGCAACAGTTTTGCAGAAAATGCATTAGGGTCAAAAAGAAACATATAAATTATAAATTTGTTTTATTATTAATATTTTTTATTGATTTATTTATTTATTTATTTGCAAAATAAATAAAATTGGGCCGCAGGCACCACGGGCCAGGCCAAAATGGTCTAACTTTTTTTGGACTAAGCCCAAACTCGATTTTAACTGGGCTGGTCGGGCCAGTCAACGGGCTCGGACTTTTTTTGCCAAGTCTACGTATGTATTTGCATCCACATAAACACTCGGAACTGTTCCCCAAAGTTTCAGTTTCTATAGTTGTCCTGATCCTTTAAACTTTTTGTGTGAGTTTGGATTCGAACTTCCTCAACTTACTTGTGATATTAATACAGGCACCCAAAAACTTTAAAATCAGAGAAAGATTTTGTTAACAAATCGAATTTGCCTGAGATGGTAGCTTGTCAAGCGGGTGTTGACGACGGGAAAATCTTTTTCCCTAAAGTCTACTCCTTTTATATTTTGGTTTGGTTGATTAATTAGTTAGGGGTGATTTTTTGGGGAAAAAACCCGACATAAATGTCGATAGGTTTTGAAAGATTGATTTAAATTATGGACCAATTGACTAGAGCCGTCAGTTAGTAAAAATTTAAATGGATGTACCAACTCATCTAAATTATTTTAGATTCTTCGTTAATCGAGACGACCCTTATGTGACTACGATTAAGTAGCCTGCAATCGAGATTCATAAAGTTGGGGGTTTAGTTAAGCGAATAGAAGGTGTTAGGCACTCCCCGACTTCCGTGAAAACACGATTACCGTATCTTAATGTTTTTTCCAAAATAAAGTGTGTGTATGTGTATGTGTGTACCTATATAAATGGCGCCATTGAGGATTGCTTAAGATGCGATCTAATGCTATGTTGATTTTAGATATTGGTATTGTTACTCGTATGCTTAAAGGATTTGTTTGAAGAAACATTCATATGGATTGTTGTTTTCGTAAAAGCTGTTTTTTGAGTGATATTTTGGAAACCATGGTTTGAAAAGGATTTGGTTTTGAAGAAAGATTATTTTTAATCATTATTTTCGGAAACAAAAAACTTTTAACGGGTGGCGTTTTGGAAATCGTTATTTTAAAATCCATTATTGCATAGAACTTGAAGTTCTTCATTACTTTCAATTTTAACTTAGTGGATCTAACAACCTAGGTTGATTCAATTTTATAACATCTTTACCTCTTGTTTTTTTTTTTTAAATCGTTTTATATGTCGAAAGATAAAACAAAGCAACCACAGAGGGATTGGGACTACCCGGCGGTATGTAAGTCATCAAAATAACTCCAAACATCGAAAAAATATATCCGTTATTACGAGGCCTTAAACCTAATTCTTTTAGGACAAACCCTCGATATCGTTTTAAGACCCAAATTTACATGTCCAAACATTTGAATTGCAAACATTACAATTGTAAAATATGTCAATCGTGGAAATTACTTCACGATCCATTAAATAAGATATTCAAGGTCTCGATTCCATTCCTAGGCTGACAATCATCAACAGATCTAAGTGATGGGTCTCCAACTTTCAGTTTATTTATTTATTTTGATGATAACAATAATTAAGAAAATAGAATTAATTAAAATTAGAATACTCTCCATAAGATTAATCTTATTTAATATATCTTATTTGTTTTGACCAAAAATATTTTCTAAAAACTTATTGAATTAATATTTTATTAAACTTGATAAATTAATATCAAGTGTTATGAATGTTAATTCATAAAGTGACATTTCCTAAGGCAAGGAGAACTATTATCTTTCAAAATTAATATATTTTTCAAGTTATATCATTTCAAAAATAAAGCTTGGCAAAAATAATTTATTTCATCCAAAATTATACAATGCCTAAAATTGGTTATTTGAAATACATTAAATATAAAGCTATTGAGAGAAGAAGTAGTTTTGACTTAGTTAAAACCGTGGTTAGAGGTGTAAACGGATATAAACAAATTCGAATATAGCAGTATCCGTATTCGAAAAATCAATTCGCTATCTGTATTCGTATCCGGTATTCGGCGGATTTTAAAAATGCTATCCGTATCCGGTATTCGAAATAATATCCGAATACGGATAATATCCATTTTTGTTTATTTTATTCGAATAAGTAGATTATTCGAATATCCGAATTCGTTTATCAATCACCTAATATAAAATTCATTCAAATTATTTACAAAAAATAAAGAATTTTTTTTGAATAATTACTCATAACTAATCACAATTTTAAGTTTAAACTATACAATAATCAATGCTCTAAATTACAATTTAAATAAGTTTTCATTATTTTTGAAATCCTAAATTCAAAATGAATGCTCTACTTATTAATGTTTAGATGTCTATTAATAAGTAGATGCCCGTTTTATGTGTTAATTTGGAGTAATACTGTAGTGTGTATGAATATTTATAATCTATAATTATAATATGTAAATGATATTTATAACACTTGTTAAATGATACATTTTATATATATTGTAACACTATATATAACTAGAATAAGGAAAAAAAATAATGAGTTTTAAAGTATAATTCATTAATGAACGAATGCTAATTTATTTATTTTTAATAAATACAATAATCAATTCTCTAAATTACAATTCAAATAAGTTTTTATTATTTTTGAAATCCTAAATTCAAAATGAATGCTCTACTTATTAAAGTTTAGATCTCCATTAATAAGTAGATCTTCATTTTCTGTGTTAATTTGGAGTAATAATGTAGTGTGTATGAATATTTATAATCTATAATTATAACATTTAAATGATATTTATAACACTTATTAAATGATACATTTTAGATATATTATAACACTATATATAACTAGAATAAGGAAAAAAATAATGAATTTTAAAGTATAGTTCATTAATGAATACACGTTAATTTATTTATTTTTAATAAATACAATAATATATGCTCTAAATTACAATTCAAACAAGTTTTTATTATTTTTGAAATCCTAAATTCAAAATGAATGCTCAATTTATTAATGTTTAGATGTCCATTAATAAGTAGATGTCCATTTTATGTGTTAATTTGGAGTAATACTATAGTGTGTATGAATATTTATAATCTATAATTATAACATTTAAATGATATTTATAATATTTATAATACTTGTTAAATGATCCAAAAGTTATATTGTAACATTTGTTAAATGATATTTATAACATTTATAACACTTGTTAAATGATATATTTTAGATATTTTAACTTTATAATAGTAAAAATTCATTAACTATACTTAAATCAATTTATTAATATTATAATAAAAATATTATTTTCTACTTTTTAGAAGTGAAATGACATATTTTAAAAATAATTTTCGCATAATAGTGAAAACTAATTATTATATAAGGAATGCCATTTAGTTATTCGGATACGAATTTCGGATACGGATCCCAATTCAAATATTGAATTTCGGATATTCGCTAAATATATTTACGGTTGGATGTTAAACGAATACGAATACGCCTATATCCGTATTCGTATCCGTTTATTTATAGATACTTTTAAATCGAATACAAATATATCTGTTTTTTTTAATGCGAATAATATCCGTTTTTTTTTTAATTCGAAAGCGGACGAATACGAATTTTTCAGTTGCCATTTACAGCCCTAACCGTGGGCTTTTAGCTCAAGTTGTTCAAAAATCATTTTCTCTCCCCTAAAGCTAATTAGTCTAAAATGTACTTGTGTGTGTATGCATGGACTAATGGCATTAATATGCTTTACCAAGTAAATTTCTTTCTCCACACAAATGAATATAATTTATATTTATGTATGCATGTTGATATATGATATATGTTTGCGTGTGAATGTGCTGGAACTGATGGTTGTGTTTAACTATGATCTTTCTCTTTCGTCTTTAATTGGTCCGTTGAATTTGAAATTGCTATGGTTGGTTGGGCAGTCCGGGCAATACTCTTAATTGATCAATCAATGTAATATATTAAAATCTGAACTGTTAAATCTTTAGTAGCATACACCCATCCGTTGATCAAATCAAATAAAAGCTTCAGTTTTCTTTATAAATAGAATGCAAAACCTTTCATTCTGTTTACTGATTTACAAAAAAGAAAGAAAGTTTTCTCCTTACTTACATACTCTCTAAAAAGCTTTCAAAGTCGTCTCTCAAAGTTATCATCTTATTTTGAAGAGAAAAAATGGTCTAAGTATTTGAGATATATTATTGTGCTATATTAACTGTTTATCTCATAATTGTTTATATTTATAGATATACAAGTTTAAATTATTATACACATTTATATATATCTATATTTTTTCTATTATATCAGATAAATGTTCTGAGTTTAGATTCTGTCAGGTGATGATATTCCTCCTAAACAAGGCACTTGTTAACCGAGATTCTAGAAAGACATTTATCGATATAGTGATCTATATAAATTAAGTTTTATATAAATCATCGTTGCGAAGCTTTAAGTTTGGTTAAATACTTAGTTATCACATATTGCCCAACTAAGGAGCATTATTTAAAGTGATCACATCATAGATTAAATATATCAATATATATAGATTTGAGTAAAATAAATCTATTTGTTATATCAAGTATTAGTTAAACTGCTTTATTTATTATATTTGATAAATGTCATTATAAGTGTTTGATCTTTAAATTCAGTTATTCATAAAATATTTGTTGCATAATATAACTGTTATATATTTGCTTAATTTAAGAAACACCTTACTCTCTATAAAAGCTATTTTAACTTTTATATCTGAACTTAAATTTTTATCTGCTTAATTCAAGAAGCATATTTTATTTATAAAAGAAAAACTAAACTTTATAAAGCTGTACTGAAAATTTATATTTGCTTACACAGAAGCACTCTATTTAGTATAAAAGTTAATTAAATGTTTATATCTGTACTGAAATTATTTATCTGCTTATGTAAGAAGAATCTTTCAAAAATAATTATTTATTGAAAAAGGTTGGTTTATTGGTTTTATATTTCTATAAGAAAAAAGGGTGATCATTTGACTAAGTCCAGAGTCTTAAAGAGGTCAACGGGTAGTTGGGTCTCTAATGTACTTGTGAGGTGAATGACAGACTTTTTATTTCAAGACCAGATTATAAAACAAAAAGTTAAGTGAGTTAGTTGTCTTTAAATTTGTGAGAAAAAGAGAGTGATTCTTTTACTAAGACTAGAGTCTTAGAGATGTCAACTGGTAGTTGAGTCTCTAGTGTATTTGTAAGGTGATGAATTGACTTTTTGTTTCAAGACTAGATTGTGAAGCATATCTAGACTCGAAAACAGGTACAACTACGATCGAGGATGGAGCGAGGAGTTACTGTTAAAGATAAATAGTTGTATGTAAAGTTAGAAGTTGATCTTTAAAACTTTGTAAAGACTTCTCCGCCTATTGAAGGAGTTTTTATTTATGATAGTAATAGGATCCCAAGTCTTGGAGAGGAGCTTAGGACTGGACGTAGTAACATGCCCAAGTTATATGTTGTGAACCAGCTAAATCTCTGTGCATTGTATGATTGAATTTTTATTTTCTTGCATATAAAATACATAAAAATCGAATCTTTAAACAGTATAAGTATAAAAATCAAGCACCTCTGATATTGCTTCTTTAAGAGTTAAGGCAGTGGTATCTTTAACACTTACAATTCCTAAGAATCGTTCCCGAAACAAACCACCCTCGCCAACAAATCTTAAGACAATGGCCATTTCTTCTCTATTTGATGCATCTTGTGCTTCATTGACCAAAATGCAAAACGGAGCCCTCCCAACTTCTTTACGAATCTTACGCTTGATTGTATCACCAAGAATATGCAAAACCTCCTTTTGAATCATTAGAGAAGTATACTTCGCATTTTTTGGAGCATTTTCTAAGACAACTTCAGTAATCTTTTCATTTAACATTGCTGAAAGCTTGACAAGTTCAAGAAAATTGCCACGATTTCTTGATTTTGGGGATTCATCGTGACCTCTAAAGGAACATGCTTGAAATGCTACTCATTGGATACAACCAATTATTGTCTTGAGACACAACTGATTCTTCACCACCATCTATTTAGACTGGGCATTTAACACCTAGTCTATATGCCGAGAACTATTCATTAAATCATACTGTGCTTGAACGTTACTCAAGTGTGTTGAGACGAGACCTCCCACGTGTGCCAAAAAAGCACATTTGGGTCCATTAACCCTTTTCCAACCATTGAAACCTTCAATAGTAAATGCAGGACGACTTGGAGGATTAGTTTCGAAAAGAAAGCATAGGAAACAAAATGCTTTATTTTTTCCCGGAGAATACTCAAGCCAAGAAAATTTAGTAAACCAAGAACTTTGAAATCGACGCAATTGTTTCCCGTCATGGGTGGCTTTATACTCTTGGAGAATGGGTTTATATGGCCCCGCCTTAATAAACTTCCGCCGAAACTCATCCCGTTTATTTACGGGTTGTTCCCATATTTGAAACAAAGTAGGATTCCGAATGAAAGTACTATAATCGGCCACTACAAATTAGGTCTTTTAAATTTTAGAAGGGCGTCCCTCATCAAAAGTTGTAGGTGCAGTCCCAATATGTGTAGAAGCTAAAAGAGTGTCATTCTTCTATTTCTCACAACTTGTTGGTTTAAAGAATGAAAATATTTTTTTTCTGTGGATTTGATTCTTGATGAGGGTTTGACATTTAACCTAAAAAAATTAATAAACCAAAAAAGAGTTAAGAGTCCTAAATTAAAATATTACTTTTTCTGTTTGTCCCAAATTAAGAGTCTCAAATTGAGTCCCAATCTGAAACCTTTGAGTATCTAGTCTCACTGTCTCATGGTGCCTAGCTAAGGATCAACATAAAATTTCACTATTTTGTTTTTACAACATTTCCAGAAGCCAAAAGAAAAAACAGAACATATAGTTAAATTCCCATTTTTTTTGGAGAGAGAACTCCCATTTCTTCATAAAAAAAAACAAATGTAATCCAAGTATGTAGCATTTTCTACGAAGTTAAATGTAAAATCAAAACTTCAAGTTCCATAGATTTCCCAGCTTAGTTGCCATATTAAATAAATTAAGAGTACAAATTAAAGTACACAAAAATCAAAAACTAATTTTCACTCATTGCTACTACCACTTCAAACAATCAAACAACCACCAAATGTTCAATTACCAGAATTTTTTTAAAAATATTCATTTTTCAATGTGCTTGTTTGCAACAGGTAATACACACACACACACACACACACACACACACACACACACACACATATCTATTATCTAGAAAACAAAAAGTGATAGACCAGTTCTAAGGTACTCAGATAATCTATATTCTATAAGATTCATAAGGTAATCAGATAAACAAAAACTAAAGCATGTCTACTATCTAGTTTAGGTCCTTAGGACATCTATATTCTAATATTCTATAAGATTCAGATGCTGAGATGCAAGAGTAAATCATATCCACTATCTAGAAAATAAAAAGTGACTACCTTGAACAATAGAATTTGCTGACTGTTGAGATGTAAGTCTGTATCCTCCGCCTCTGCTGCGATGGGTTTGTACAGAGCATTTTCCAAATCAATTTCTTGGTAGAATCAGATATATGATGACTTGGTCTGGGCTGGGAACTTGAGTACTCTTAGGCTGGGCTGGGAACTGGAGCACTCTTGGGCTAGGCTGGCATTTACTTTGGACTGCATAATTTTGGGGCCACGCTACAGCCCACCCAACCTACTATATCCTCTGCCCCTGCCACAAGTGATACGAAATCCCAACAGCCTATACCAACTCCAACATTGTGTTCATCAGAAATTCAGCTCCTAATTCTCATCTTAATGTATTTTTGGGTTGAACATGAACGTTAGTTTTCAGAAGTAGTGTAATATTGCTCTAGCTAAGAGTTGGAGGTTTTCGGCAGGGAATTTAATATGCGCTAAAACATATTTATATATCATATTATAAGTAATTTGTTATACAACTGAAAAAATCAATAAACATATCTTAAGATTATAAAAGAAAATATTGAAATATACGGTATTAATTGTTTTGGGCATGCCTTCAAAAGTTCAAATCTATGCCAAAAAACCAAACTATTATTTTCATTTATTGGGTTGGGGGGGGGGGGGGGGGGGGAGTTAGAGAATAATTATTATACTAGATGTAATTTTGTGCCACTCCATTTTATCAAAAATGTAATATAGCATATGGTATTAACTGTTCAGCATTCACCCTGAAAAGCCAATTTATTACTAAGATTTAAAATTATTGGAACTTGTGGCTCATAATTGGGAAGCTCAGAAAAGGCCAGTGCCGAGCGAAGCGAGGCATTGGCCCATCACATATTTAGTAGTCCGGGGTGGGCCGAAGGCCCAAAGGTTTGCGCAGGGGGGTGAAGTAGTGCCTATATATATTCTCTATTATAAAATCCTATGTATTTTGGATCATAAATAAAATATCTTATCTCTTTGCTCCCGTGGACGTATTCGAGTTTGGGGAACCACGTGTATTCCTATGTTGATTATTTACTGTTGTGTGCGTGTGTGTGTGATTCAATCCTAACAAAAATCATAGCATGACAGTACATAGAGACATACCTGTGAATAACTGGTACGCGTTTGGCAACCTTCGCTTTTGACCAGCATAAAATATTGTATTTTTCTGCAAAAGATGGAGTCCAAGATCAACAATTATCGATTTCAACCAGCGAGATCTGTAGCACCATGACACTCTTAATTAAACTCCATTGCATATCAACCCCATTGTTAATATACATTCGGACGACAACATAGCTTCATTCCTGGGAGTAACTTAAGGTTGATCAGAGTAAGAGAGATGGGGCGGAAAGCATTTAGGGTTCCAAATTTGATAATTATTTCTACTAATTGGAAACCTTTTGAGTAAAATCAAAGGAGCATTATAACGTTAAAATTATCAAATGATGGATTAGAAGCTTCAATTGACATCTATGGAGGATGATGGTACACCAATATATGGTATGAGCTTTTTGAAATGGCTAAATACTTTATTTATATGGTTGATGTGTATCTGTTTGTTTAAAAACAAAAATTATTGTTTATTTATGCTTTCCTCTTCTTCTCCTACAAAAACACTCTTCTTTTTCCAGTCAATCCGATTGGGTAGTTAACGTAGATTAAACTACTACCCATTCTATGATTAGGTAGTTAATGTAGAATAAATTACTACCCTAATCGTAGAGTTAGATAAAAATAAGATTGGGTCTAAATTCATTGTAGTTAACGTAGATTAAACTACTACTTACTCTACGTTTGGGTAGTTAACGAAGAGTAACTACTACCCCAATTGTAAAGTTAGATAAAAATAAGATTGAGTCTAAATTCATTTATGTACAAATTCTTTAATTTACAATCCAATCTCTAATTTGGATAATAAGGTCGAAGAGTCGTTCCTTCCCAAAACACTTACTCTCCAAAAAAAAATTCTTTTCCCAATCGTTGAGTTAAGGCATGTTTGGTCTAAATTCATTAAAAAGTAGTTAACGTAAACTACTACCCAATTTATTGGAGAGTTGTTAACATAAACTATTACCCAACCTAGAGTTAGGTAAAAAATGAAGTAAGTTGGATTTGGTTTAAATTTATTTACATACAAATACAATTTAAGTCTTTAATTTGGATTGTAAGGTTGAAGAGGCGTTCCTTACCATAACTCAGCTCTTCTTCTCCCATAAAAAAACTCTTCTTTTTCCAATCATGTATACTGTTCAATAGAGTTAAATTATTTTATTTACTATACGATTGAGGAGTAGTTAACGTAGTGTGAACTACTACACAATCAAGTTAGGTAAAAATAAACTAAATTGAGTTTGGTAAAAATTCATTAACGTAAAGTAATGATTGCAAACTTGCCTGTGCATTGCTGTGAATTATGTTCTAAGCTGTGTACGCTGCCTAATGCTTTCCTCTACCGATTTTACCCCTTCGTCAATTAACACTGAGATTTTTTAACAGAAAAATGTTAAGGGTCTTTTTTGCGGAACTAATACATCTTAGAAGGAAAGTCTTGCAAAAATGATACAAACTGAAGGGACGATTTTGCATTTCATTCCAGTGGAGGGATGATTGGAGGTCCGAAAAAAAGGAAGGGTCAAAGGAGAGAGAAGGTGGGGATGATGAGGGTGATGTAGAGAGATAAAGGATGAAGAGGAGAGAGAAAATGGTGGTGGCGAAGAGGTGGTACACGGCGGTGCTGGTGGGTTTGTGTTCTTCAGTGTTGGTGGTGACGAGTGGTTGGATTTGGCTGTGCATTTTTTTTTCTTGATCAAGACTAGATTTTTTTCCTTGATTATTAGCAATAATCTGCTCCTTTATCCTCTCTCTTACTGTTTTAGATGTGTTGTGTTCGGATTTTTATATGGATGCAAGAAAATGACATACGGTCACGACCTTCTCGGGTACTACGGGCTACTGAAACTACTGTGTAAATTGTTATTTTTGGGTTGATTTTCATGATATGATTAATTAGTATTTTGCTATCTTTTCAGGTAGGTTTTTGGTTAAGATAGTGACGGTCTAATTTCAATTTTTAGGAAACGATACTCGTTCCCTCCTAAAAAACAGGGCTTTTAATATAAAAAATAAAAATACCACAAAATAGTGTTGTAAGGTACACAATTTAAATATGAAATATATATAAAAATTAGTTTACTCTAAAAAATATACTTAAATAGGATGTATTAAGTTTAAAAAAGACAATTTTACTAGTATAGTTACATGGGGTTTACTATGTGTAAAAGTTATTTTACTCTTTTTTTTAATATTGTAATTAGTAATATCCATGACACTAATTAAATTAAATGCATTTATACTAATTTTAAACATATAAAGTTAATTTTCAAAAATTTAATGATAATTTGAGAAATTATAATTTTGATAATTTAAGATGGCAACATTGACATGATCCTGACCTAGGCTACGTCAATTGAGGCCAAGATTTGTGATGATCAAGCTAATGAGGCTACATTGATTGAGGTCAAGGTCTGATCCTAATATTCCTATTCAAGCTAATTTGGTTTCTAACAAGGAGGTTTCAGCAACTATGAAAGGATTGGATAAGGTTAATCCTATTCTAGTTCTTATTCATGATGATCAAGTTATTAAGGTTAACAAGGATGATTCCAAGGATCCAAAGGAAGTCACAGCTATTCAAGTTCCAATTCATCCTATTCAAGTGTAAGGACAATGACGACAAAACTAAGGAAGAACAAGAGCGGATTATGGTTAATGACAGTAAGATCATGGCTGTAACGGGTGATAAGGAGGCTAATGAGTCTAAGGATAGCAAAGCAAGTGCAACACTTGTCCAAGCTAAAGAGGAGGGCGCGAATCAAGCTAAGGAGCAGGTCAATTCAAGGGTTAAAACAGCAACCCAAGACCATTTTAGCAGCTTTAAGGGCAACAATGAGAGGCTTAGTTTGGTTTTTGTTTGGGAGATTAATTACATGGAAGCTTTGTGTTCTAAAATTAGATTAGCTGCAAGAGATGGAATGGATGATTGCTTGGAGTGGATTGGATTAGATCATCAACTTAGGTCCAATTTGGTCCTATTTTTTAGTATTCTACTCGCCTAAACCAAATCAGTAGATCGATATGGATGGGCAGCAACCCAAGACTTGATCCAAGCGTGGAAGAGCAACATCTATAAGGGTCTAAGGAAGGAATTTGGCCAACATTTTGTTTCCTAGTATTTTAAGTAACATAGCTTGCTTTTAGGTATGAGTTTTGATTTGTTTTAAATGTAATTCTCGAGACTTCTTTTAGGGTTTTCATTACCATAATTAGTGCCCTTATAGTAGTTAAATAGGGGATATAGCTGATCATTGTAACACACAATTCGTTGAAATAATAAAATATCAAGTGATTTCTTGAGAGAGTTCTTCTCTTTGGTTATTTGAGAACTTGTGAGCGTAGCGAAGTGTTCCGCGACGCTCACCATGACTTATCAAACAACAATTCATAGTTATTTGTGACGTCTTCTATTTATACTAATGTTCTTGCTTACATAAATATAGGTAACAAGTCGAGGTTCCATTCAACATCAATATCCTTATACCAAGGTTTTTGCCTTCATCTAAGTAATGGGTCGCGGTTCCACCAATTCTACTTGTTCTAGAAACGTTCTTGGGCAATTTCATCAACTTCGTGCAATGAAGTTCATATCAAGTATTCCTTATATCGGATTACAAAAGTACAATTCTTAACCTCGTGGAGTATATATAAAGATGAATAAGTAACTGATTAAAATCGAAAAATCATTTGAATCGAACCAAACTGACAACGAACCAAACCCAAAACTTTAAAACCAACAATCTGACAATTGTAAAACAAAGAAAATCGAAGTGTAGTAAGTCGATTTCGGTTAACACCCATGAAAAAGTCAAAGCCGATCGAGCAAGTTTAATATATTGATTGCATTTAATTTATAAATCTAATTATATATAGAGTATACTTTTACTTATATACAATAATACTCAAGTATTTTAGTATATGATATAAATTTTTATTTACCGTGCTAGAAAATTTAAGCTTATTGGATATTTATTATTCATGTATGCTTAATCTCCTTTCGAGATATTTATTAATATTTTGGTCTTATGTTATCTTGATACAAAGTTTAAAGTCTTATTCTAATGACCATAAACATTTGTCAAAATTTGAGGAGTAGAATTCTCTAGTATAATTTATTGTGTTTAGTTGTTTGATGATGTAATTTTATATTTTATTGTTTATTTATTCTCAATTCAACTTACTTAAACCGATCTATTTAGTTGATAATTGAATAGGTTGATAATCGATTACGGAATAAATATTTGAGCAATTTTAATTTTTAAAACTATTTTAGATAGTTTAATTATTTTTTAAGATACAAAACCTACAAAATCAAGCATTGTACACCCCTAAATATATAGTAAAAGTAAAAACCCACTCATGGTAGGAGAGAAATTAACATAATATAATATAATAAATCTGTTCAAGCTTGGCGATCTTTGACAAGAGATTGTTTTTTAAGGCGAATAATAATTTTTCGTAAGGCCCCACGAATTCTAAAGATTATAAGCCCGTAGACCTTAGTCTTCTGATTAAGATTGAAAAAAATGGAAGTATTCACGGATAAAATTTGACTTATTTCGATTAGTTTCGATTCGACTCATCCTAATTGTTTAACCAGAGTTTATGGTCTTGTTTACCCGTTCAATATAATGTCTTATTTAGTTCTTCAATATAATTATTGTGTACAACCTTATAATATACTTTTTTACTTTAAAATATAAAATTATTATTAATTTTTTATAATAATTTAAGAATAATTATTAATTCGAAATTAATATAGATATATTTAATTTTAATTAATGCATTGACAAATATTATAAATTATTTATAAGTACTATTAATTATAAAATTTGTTATTTTATAATTTTTAATAAATCTTATTATTTTAATATTTTTAATAAATTGTATCAATTTTAAATTTAAAAATATTTTCAATTAATTTTTTAAAATCAAGAATAATCTTATAATTTGGAGCGTGGTAATATTTATAATACATATTAATCTCTCCATTTTTTAATCGAAA
Source organism: Hedera helix (assembly GCA_947179155.2). Classification (NCBI taxonomy): domain Eukaryota; kingdom Viridiplantae; phylum Streptophyta; class Magnoliopsida; order Apiales; family Araliaceae; genus Hedera; species Hedera helix. The sequence goes on from OX359281.1 coordinate 29,326,015, forward strand.
TTTTAGGGAAAAAAATTCAAAAAATCAGAAATATAATTAATATTTTATCTTATTAATTAAAATAAATATAAAATCTCAATATTATCCTTCTAAATTAATTGAAAAAGGTAAAATATAAATGAATTAATATTTAATGTAAGGATAAACTTAGTTATTAATATTTTCTTAAAATTTACAAACGATAAATAAAAAAGAATAAATTTCACTCTCTAAAAAGATAAATAAAAAGGAGTAATGTATAAAATTCAATGTACACATATTATTGCCAAAATAAATATGTAAAATAGGGAGTTGATCGTGAAATTTAATACTTTATTTGTTTTAAAATTAAAAATATAATTTAATTTTTAAGATCAAATGATATCATATTTAATTTTAAATTAATATAAATTTATTTAATTTTAATTGATATAATTATTATAATTATATATAGTATTATATAACAAAAATTATTAATCATAAAATTTATTTTATTCTAAATTTTATATATCATATTAATTTTAAAATTTAATATATCATTATTTAATCTTAAAAATTAAATTATGTTTTCAATTTTGGAATAGTACTAGTAGTACTTTGAAAATTTTGCATTTAACCGCCTTTATTGAAAATTCTTGTGCTGCTTTCATCCAAAAAAAAAAAAAAAAAAAAAAAAAAATTCTTGTGCTGCTTGCAGTGGGAAATGGGAATATCTTGCGTTCTCTCTTTTACACGACTGTAGAGATTACTGCCAAAGCCCTAAACGCCAAAGCATTAAAACAAGCCCAATTTTACAATCAAATTTTCCCTCAAATCTTTCCTTCCAAAATCAATTTTAACAATCTTTCAACCCATCTGAACTAGAGGGCTGCCATGGAAGAACCCTGCAACAAAGTAGAAGAAGAAAACAAGAGTTGGGGCTCAATAGCCTGGACCCACCTATCAACAGTCCGGCAACAATCGCCTCTCATCCAATGCATCACAAACTTCGTGTCAATGGATCTGATGGCCAATACTCTCCTGTCCGCCGGCGCATCGCCGGCCATGATCCACTCCCTCCAGGAGATTCCTGATTTCACTCCTCATACCCACGCGCTCTGTGTCAACGTAGGAACACTAACGCCCGACTGGCTACCGGCGATGAAGTTCGCCGCCGAGTTGGCTATTCTATTGGGCAAGCCTTGGATACTCGACCCAGTTGCCGCCGGGGCTTCCAGTTTCCGGTTGAAGGCTTGTCTTGAGCTTGTTCAGCTTAAGCCTACTGTTATTAGGGGAAATGGGTCTGAGATTATTGCTCTTTTTAAGGCTTCTGTTGGACCCACCAAGGTAAATCACTAATCAACTTATACTCTAATAAATCCTTTTTTTTGTTCTTTTGTTTGATGATTTTGTATAGTTGGAATTATAATAGTGATTGGGATTCTTAATTTGATAATTAAGAGTATGTTTTGATATGTTTATGAACGTATTATATGGATATATTCAGTGTGTGTCATCAGTAGCCGTTTACAGCAATGAAATGTTATCCAACAATGAATTCATAAGACTTTATTTTATCTATATAAAAAAATAGAATTTTTAAAGGTAGGTTATATTACATGTTAGTACATGCGTAATGTTGACGCCTGATTCTGTCTGGTTGTCCTGCTGGCCGTCCGGGAAGTATACTTGCACAAAAGTCCTAACGGCTTGGGCCGTTGATGGACTCCTCCGGTGTGAGATTTAGTGAAAATTTCAAGATTGATCAACAATGGATGTTTGAGTATCTAGTATATTAGAGTAATGTGTATGTGTGCGTAACCCTTACCTCTATCATTGACTGGATATTTATAGTGCATACCTGACTCTTACCGATTCTTCTTAGGATTGTCTATCAACGTGTTATAATTTGAATAGAAAGGTAATATCCTAAACCATCTAGGAACCTGACTCTCATTCTAATTCGGATTGGATATAGTAAACAGTCACAGTCCAGATTGGTTTAGGGACCTAACCCAAGTCTATCGGACTCAGAAGTCCTCATGGAAGACTACCAGGCTGACGGTCCATTGAGCCTAGCCCAATATGAATTCCCGGATCAGGCCTGGCGTAATATACATCCTAACATTGCCCCCCACTCCTCCAGTATATGAATGTGCTGGGGGAGTAGAATAAACATTCCGAAAATATATGTAAGCAGATAGATCTAGAGGGAAACTAACCCTTCGGGATTCCATATGTATAAACATAAACGATATCATACCGAAGGCATACCTTCTTTGAACTTCACATAGGAATTCTGGGACAATGTTAATTATAAGAAGAAAACTTCTTCGGGAGCTTGGAAGCGTCGAACCGAAGGGAGAGTTCCTTCGGGAACACAGAGGTGTTTAAACGAAGGGACAAGCTTTCGGGGACTTGGAGGCCTCAGTCTGAAGAGAAAGTCATTCGGAAACTCGGAAGTGTCAAATCGAAGAGAAAGCTCCATCGGGAGCCCAGAGGCATTAGACCAATGGGAAAACTCCTTTGAGAACCCGTATGTGTCAAATCGAAGGGAAAACTCATTTGGGAGCTTGGAGGCATCAGACCGAAGGGAAAATGTTATTGATACAATCTTGGGCCTTAGTTAAACGAGGTTTCAAGCTGTGGACCACATATATCAATCAAGCCCAAAGCTTTGTTATTAAACCCAACAAATTCGGGCCAAAGCTTTGTTATTCAGCCCAACAAATCTGGCCCCATAGCCTATACAGACGTTTCATGTTACAACCATTTTTGAATTTAATGGATATTGAACAGCTGGCAAAGTGCACGCGGAAAGGAGCATTTATTACGCTGCTGTAAATACGGCAAATGTGCCCTGTCCGTTAGATCACTTTCATCCAGACCGTTGCAATGTTGAATAAGATGAGAAGGGTTACTTCAATCATCATTTTTATCAGAAGCGGCTGTCTCGGAAGAAAAGACATTTGAGAGAGGAAAACTCCCATTCCCAGTCGAGATTCCATCGTTCAAGTTCTGCCGTCCTCTGATTTTCATTCCATCGATCCTCCTCTCTAAATCAAGTAAGTTCTTTACTCTCTGTTGCTAAACACTTCACCATGATTAGGAGTACACAACACGAGAGCACAAACTTCGTCTTCTCGAGTTGGAGACGAGGTCATTGTCGCCGAAATAGGGATCCCAGAGGGACAACCGTGGAAACCCGTAGTCGTCACCCGGATGAGGGATGTAGAGGAATACAATAGGAATAAATATTTCAACATCCAATATAGAGTAGCCAACATTCCTTTCTCCATCCGGAATCAATACTTTGATCTAGCCTAAACAAAATTTTACATCCCCAATTCGTATGAAATCAAGAGGCCCGGGGCTGGTGAGAGGATGAATTATTAGCTCGAGGGGGGATGGATTCCCATTCATAGACAGACGTTGATCTTCGGGGTCCGATTCCCTCTCCGCCCCTTCGTATTGGAGTTATTGCATACGACAGAGCTTAGTCTAAATCAGTTATGCTCCAATTCTTTCATCCACCTAAACAGTTTCATCGCCTTTTGTACATCCGAGTCGACCCCCCCAACTATAGACTTCTTTTTTCAATTCTTTTCCATCACAAATAACAAGGAAAATGGGTTTTTTCAAGTAATAAAGAACCTCGAAAGAGATACCTTGATGGATACCCCCTCTAGTAATAAGGGATGACACGGGGATTGGTTCTTCATTAAGTGACCGGACACTGAGATGGTCGGACCTTGGGTTGACCCGAACAAAGACCAGCTGAATCCGAAGAGGATCATCCGAACAAGGTTGGAAGAGTTCGAGGTCTTGTATTCCAAGAGACCGTCTGTGAAGTGGGACCGGGAACTTCTTAATGATCAAGACTGGTTGTACTCCTTCGGCCGTAAGTCCTCTGCCATGCTTGTTCCTTTATTTTGATACTATTTAAGGTATTGATTCTTCTGCTTTGATTATACTACAGTGGCTAATCAAGGAAGGCACCCTGACAATGAAGCTATACTAGAGGCAGCTGGTGCCTCGAGGGGAAAACTGAGTGCCGCCGAGAAGCTTAAGGCGAGCCGCAACTTGAGGGTTGCAAAACCCAAGGATTCAACCCAGGTTGCTATCACTCCCGAGGCATCCACGGGGCCTCATCGAGTGGATGATATTATCAAGCCCACAGGAGGAGAAGCGTCTGCTGCCGAGGATTCGGGATCCAGTAGGCCGAAAATAAAGATGAGGAGGTTGGTATTGAAATTCTCACTAGAGGCAAGAACCGAACATACTCCACTTCCTCCCGGGGCCCTAACCAATCCTCCTACCGAGCTGGACGTCATTAGACACTCATTTGCTGCAACTGATACTGAGGGGGCCGATCTAAAGACATTGATGGATATGCTGTTCTCCTTCCACGCAAAGGTAAGGATCTGCTTGTGATTTTACTTGTTTACAATGACTAAAGTTCCGACTTGCTCATCATCGGTTGACCATCATTTTGTTAGGGAAATGCAATTCTCCTGAAGGTATCTGATGAACAGAAAGTGCTCGAGCGGGAGCGGGAGCGTGCCGAAGCGGTGAAGAATCATCAGAAGATTCGAGAACAACTGAGGCATCAACACGACGCCTTCCATATCATGAAGAATGATTATGAGAAAATGCGAAAGGTAAGGGTGGAGAAGGACAAGAAAATCAGCCGACTCGAGTCCCAATTGTTAGATGCCGAGAAGCAGAGGTCCTTGAGTAAGCTGATACTGACAAAGCCCAATTTGAAAGGAATCTTCAAGAGCTCGAGTTCCAAGTTCGATCCCAAAAAGAGCAACTCGAATAATCAAAAGACCTCCTCAACCTTCAAACGGATCGGATGAAAAATCTCAAAGACAATATTAAGCAGATCGTTGAAGGTTGAGCATCAAAAGAGGCTGATTGGTTGAAAGGGTCGATATCCACTGCTTCCCCAAGCGTCCTAACTCCAGAACTCGGGCAGAAAGTAATAGATGAGTACAAAGTTTCGGATGAATTCCAAACAGACATCTATGCTTCTATAGTGAATGAGTTCAGCGATGGATTTGAGTATTCTCGGGAACTTGCCAGGGGAAAGGGTCATGTTCCCAATCAGTTGGGAATTGTGTTTCCCGAAGACTGATTGCTTTTGAAAGACTTCATCATTTTTTTTTGTGATGCTTTGAAGATATTGTTAATTTCAGTTACATTTTGAAATTGAATGATTTACCCCGGCCCTGTATTTTATTATCTTTTCTCATGAGTTAAATTTTATCATCTGCATGTATAACTGTTTACTTATACTGCTTTGCCCCCCACTAGCCTGATTGGATAAGTACTCGATGAGGTTAGGAGATGAAATTTAAAGTGTGTATCAAAACAGTAATACAAGAATAAGATGTAAAAAATATTCTCATTAATATCAAAAAAGATAATTCTATCGGCTGAAATTTAGTCTCACAATTTGACTAAGTACAAATCCAATCAGAGCCTAACTACTGATAATACCTACGAAACCGAACGACATGCCAAGTATTTGGAACACATTTTCCATCCATGCACTGAAGCTTGTAAGTTCCAGCCCTCCATACTTCGATCACTAAATATGGACCTTCCTATGTAGGCATCAATTTACCGGTTTCCCGAGATGTGGATACCTCAGCTTGCCGAAGGACCATGTCACCCACATTGAAGGACCTGTTTTTGACTTTTTTGTTGAAATGCCGAACAGTTCGTTGTTGATAGGTAGCTAATCTGAGGACCACTGAATCGCGCTCCTCTTCCAGTAAGTCGAGGTTCAGCTGAAGTCCTTCGCTATTGAGAACATCGTCGAAGTTTAGGACTCTGGGTGGAGGCACCCCGATCTCAATAGGTATCAGGGCTTCGGAGCCATAGGCCAATTTAAAGGGTGTCTCCTTAGTGGTAGTCCGAGGAGTTGTTCGGTAGGCCCAGAGAACATGTAAAAGCTCCTCGGGCCATGCGCCTTTCACGTCTTCCAATCTTCTTTTTATGCCGTGAAGAAGTGTTCTGTTGGTAACTTTTACTTAACTGTTTGCTTGTGGATGAGCTATCGAAGTCCAACGATGCTGAATGTTAAGTTCGGCTAAGAATCTTTCGAATATCTTGCCGACGAACTGAAACCCATTATCCGAGACCAGAATTATCGGAATGCCGAAATGGTAAACTACTTGCTCTTTGAAAAATTAAAGACATGTTTGCTCGATGATTCTGGTGAGTGGTTTGACTTCTACCCACTTGGTGAAATAGTCGATGGCGACGACCACAAACTTCACTTGTCCCTTACCTTGTGGAAACGGGCCCAGGATGTCTATCCCTCAGACAGCAAAAGGTATCGGGGAAAGTATTGGTGAAAGATCTTCGGGAGGTTGGTGTGGGACAGATACAAACAGTTGACACTTGTGACATCTTTTGACGAAGTCTTTGGCGTCCTCGAGCATAGTGAGCCAAAAATATCCTTGTCGTAGAATTTTATGGGCAATTGTCTTTGCTCCCACATGGTTTCCGCAGATTCCTTCATGAACCTCCCGAAGATCATAATTGGATTCTCTTGAGTCGAGACATCGGAGTAGCGGTGAAGAGTAAGATCTTCGGTATAACTGATCATTAATGATGCAATATTTGGCAGATTTATATTTTATTCTTCGGGCCTCAGACTTATTCTCAGGCAGTTCACCGGTTAGAAGGAATTTGCAGATTGGGGTCATCCAAGAACCTTCCTGTTCAATATCCATAACTGTTTGAACCATTGTGCTCGGATGCTGAAGTTCTTCCAAGTAGACCGGTCCGTCTAACTCACCTTGGTCGGTGATCGCCAATTTGGAGAGGGCATCGGCCATTGTGTTTTCCAATCTGATTACGCCTATAATCTGATGTCTTGGGAATAATGCCAACAATGACCGTACCAGTTGGAGATAAGTCTGTAAGTGAACCTCATTCGTTTCATACTCCCCCAAGACTTGTTTTACTACTAGTTGAGAGTCACTGTAAATTACCAAGTTCTTCACTTCCAGACTTCGTGCTAGTTTCAATCCTGCCACTAATGCTTCATATTCAGCTATGTTGTTAGTGGCCATGAACCCAAATCGTATTGATTGTTGCACTCTGAAACCTTCGGGAGAAGTGAGAATTACGCCTGTATCGCTCCTTGTCCCGGTAGCAAACCCATCTACGAATAGTGTCCATGCCGACTCTTCGGTAACCTCTGTATTAGCTGTATCATCCGCGTCCTTGTTGTCTGACTCTTCGGGGAAGGAGCACTCAATGATGAAGTCGATGAGTGCTTGTGCTTTGATGGCCGTCCAAGGGCAGAACTCGATATTGAACTAACTCAGCTCTATAGCCCATGCTGCCAGCCTTCCCGATAACTCTGGTTTGTAAAGGATTTTCCGAATAGGCTGATCTGTGAGAACGAGGATAGTCCGACCCTGAAAGTAATGTCGAAGCTTTCGACTAGAGATAACTAATACATAAGCCAACTTCTCTAGATTTGTGTACTGGGTTTCAGCATCCCGAAGAGCATGACTTACGTAATAAACAGGTTTCTGCCTTTGTGAATTTTCCCTTATCAAAGCGGATCCTATTGCCAAAGATGTGGCAGACAAGTATAGTTGTAGGTCCTCTTCAGGGAGTGTTTTACTCAATATCGGAGGAGAAGAAATATATCTTTTAATCTGGTCGAAAGCTTTTTGCCAGTCTTTGGTCCATAGAAATGTCTTCTGATTCTGAGCTCCCTTCAAAGTGCCGAAGAAAGGGAGACACTTCTCGGCTAAATGTGCCACAAATCGTCGCAGAGCTGTCAATCTCCTAGTCAACCGTTGAATTTCCTTGAAGTTCTTCGGCGGTTGCATGTCAAGGATATCCGATATTTTTTCGGGATTTGTCTCTATCCCTCTTCGGCTAACCATATATCCCAAAAATTTGCCTGACCCGAGGCCAAATGTGTATTTAGTTGGGTTAAGTCTCAAGTTGTTTGATCTGACATTCTCGAAGCATTCTTTCAGGTCGGAGAGGCGATCTTCTTCCTTCATGCTTCGGGTAATCATGTCGTCAACATAGACTTTCATATTTCTCTCGATCTAGCTGTGGAATACTCTATTCATCATTCGCTGGTAAGTGGCTCCGGCGTTGATTAAGCCGAAGGACATGACTTTGTAGGCATAGATGGCTCGGTGGGTGATGAAAGTTGTCTTCGGTATATCGCTTTCAAGCATGGCGATTTGATTATACCCCGAGAAAGCATCCAAAAAGCTCATTATTGTATGTCTCGACGTAGAGTCTATTAACTGGTCGATGCTTGGGAGAGGGTAGTAGTCTTTGTGACACTTTTTATTCAGATCTGTATAATCCACACACATCCTCCACTTCCCATTATGCTTTTTAATCAACACCACATTGGCGAGCCATTCTGGATATGTAATTTCAAAAATGAAGTCAGCAGCCAAAAGTATCAATTTCTTCGTCAATTACCTTTTGTCTTTCAGGAGCTATATTCCTTTGTTTCTGCTTGATGGGTTTCGAGCTTGAACTCACACTAAGTTGGTGCACGACCACGGTCTTATCAATGCATGGCATGTCGGTCGGGACCCATGCAAAGATGTCCGAATACTCCTGCAAGAGGGCGATCAACCGGATTTTGATGCGTTCCTAAAGGCCAGTTCCAATCTGTACGGTTTTCTCATCATCTTCTTGAAATAAGGGAACCTCGACCGTGTCTTCGGCAGGTGTTGCTATTGGTTAGGTACATCCCTCGGTGAAAGGTTCAAGCTCGATCTTCATGGTGGCTTTCTGCTTATTGTCGTTGATAGGGGATGTCTGGATGGTCTGTAGGTAACATCTTCGGGAAAGATCCTGATTGCCGACTGATTCCCTGATCTCATTTTTGGTTGAAAATTTCATTTTCAAATGAGGGATTGAGGTTATTGCTTTCAGTGCCGACAATGTTGTTCTTCCCAAGATGGCGTTGTAGTTGCTTTTTACTTGAACTATGTAGAAACGGACCATAATGGAAGCTTACTTCGGGACTGTCCCGAATATCACAGACAATTCAATCGTCCTCGTTATACGGACTAAGTTATTCCCAAACCCGTACAATGGGGACTCATTGCAGATCTCCAACTTCTTACCCTCCAAGTCCAGTCGATTGTATGCTCGGCTATAGAGTACGTCAACTGAACTCCCATTATCAACAAGCATTCTCTTCATATCCATGGTTCCAACCTGAGCTGTAATGACCAGTGCGTCTTGGTGGAGAGTAACCATTCCCGATGGGTAATCGTCGTCGGAAAAAGTTATGGGGTCGGTCTTGGTGTTCGGTGATTTGCCAGACACTTGATGGACCTCTCGCCCAAATGCCTTTCGTTTTCGGTTAGAGAGGGCGGAGATTGATCCTCCAGAAATGATATCAACAACACCTCTTGCCTCCGTGATCGGTGGTGGAGGTTCGAGTCGATCAAAGGCCGATGGTCGGTAAGAATCAGCAACATAACTATCTAGATTGCCCATCTGAACTTGTTTTTTCAAGAAGTCTTTTAGTTGGTAACACTCTTCGGTGTCATGCCCTTTGGCTTCATGATAGGTACAATACCGATCCCCATTCTTCTATCTCGCAAAAACTCGTATCTTCGGGGATTTCTCATAGAAGGGTTTATTTTTTATCGCTTTCACGATATTGCTTTTATTGGTATTCAGGGGCGTGTAATCCTTTTCGTTACCCCTTCTGTCCCTCGAGGGATTGTTCTTCTGTTGCCTATCTCTGTTGGAATCTCTCATGTCATTCCCCTTTTTGCTGTTACCGTTGGATTTCTTTTCGGAACTATCGCCCCCGGGGTCTCTCTGGTGAAAATCACTTGTGTTTCTCGAAGAACCACGAAGATTGGCGAGAGCCTCTTCCAATTCCACGAACTTGTCCATTTTTTCGTAAGTTTCTGACAAAGTTTCGAGAGCCTTTGAGATGAGCTCCTCGATCAACCTGCTGGATTTATCCACATTCAATTTCATGGTTAAAAATTGAATTACCTGCTTCGGGTCGATTCCATTGATTTCAGACACAGCCTCCCGGAATCTTTTGATGTACTGCCGAAGAATTTCATTCGGCCTCTGTTTTACTTGTAGGAGGGAAGTCATCATCCGAGCACGTCTTTTGTTGCTCCCGAAGCGGGTATGGAATTGCTCTTGTAGCTCTTCCCACGATTTAATAGACCCGGATGGGAGGGAAGTGACCCATTCTCTAGCAGTCTTCTTCAGAGTGGATAGAAATAGGTGGCACATCGCCACGACATCATGTCCATGAAAGTGCATGGCTTGCTCGAAGGAGTAGGTGTGATCGTGGGGGTCTTCTGTTCCGTCATATATCTCCAGAGTGGGTACTTTGCGGCTTCAGTCGATTTTAGCTTCTTCTAACTCTTTTGAGAATGGGGAGAACCGGGCCTTCTTGGATCTATAGTACTTATCCGAAGCCTTCTTCGGTGAGGATTCCCCAGTATGGTTGTTGTGGCTTCGTTTATCTCCCTGATCTCTCTTAGAAGGCGATCGGGCTCGCTTCCGCAAGTCTCTTTTCCAGATTGACTTGGAACGGGCCGGTTCCCTGTCCCGATCCCGTTCACCACCTTCACGTCGTCTTGGGTGTATGTCGTCTCGGTGATCACGATGACCTGAGCGGGAGGCCGAGCCTCCTTGGCTCAGAAGGTCATCACCGGCCTTGGTTAATTCCTGGTATTGTTTATTGAGTTCTTTCTGCTGGGTGTCTAGAGCTCTCTTCTTTTCGAGGAGCGCCTAGAGACGACGCTCTTTTTTTGCTATTGTCTCCCGGTGAGACTGAGTGGGGGGCGGCCTCCGTGAGTTATTTTGACTTCGTGTTGACTGTGATGTCTCCATGTCAATTATTATTGATGGAAAACTCACTCGTTACTAGATGCAATTCTTTTAGCGCCAATGTTGACGCCTGATTCTGTTCGGTTGTCCTGCTGGCCGTCCGGGAAGAATACCTGCATAAAAGTCCTAACGGCTTAAGCTGTTGATGGACTCCTCCGGTGTGAGTGTTAGTGAAAGTTTTAAGATTGGTCAACAATGGAGGTTTGAGTATCTAGTATATTAGAGTAATGTGTATGTGTGCGTAACACTTAACTCTATCATTGACTGGGTATTTATAGTGCATACCTGACTCTTATCGATTCCTCTTAGGATTGTCTATCAACGTGTTATAATTTGAATAGGAAGGTAATATTCTAAACCATTTAGGAACCTGACTCCTATTCTAATTTGGATTAGATATAGTAAACAGTCACAGTCCAGATTAGTTTAGGGACCTAACTCAAGCCTATCGGACTCAGAAGTCCTCATGGAAGACTACCAGACTGACGGTCCATTGGGCTTAGCCCAATATGAATTCCCGGATCAGGCCTGGCGTAATATACATCCTAACACGTAAATCTGATTCTTAAGTTAACAATGTAGACTGTTCAATTTTTCTTACTTCAATGTATGTGGCAAAAAACTCAACTTGCATTACTGAATTCCTTGATGCTCCATTTTAAAATTGACGGTCTGCATTTTCAGTTCAATTACTCAAGCTTACTGTTTGCTAAGGATTGTTGAAAAGACATTTTGACTTGTAATTACGCAATAAACTCAATTTTAGATCACTTGAGGATTTACTACTCTAGGGACCAAAAGTTGTATTATTATATATAGCCCATCTAATGGTGTCCTTTGAAAGTAAAGCAAGCTTACCAATGGGTATTAAGACTATAGGTACCTAAGCACCCTGGTGACTCCCTGATCTTTGCGATATTTATCATAGTACTTTTAGATTGAAATTTCACCTTCTAGGTTGTTTTTCAAACAGTTGCATCTTGCTATGTTCTAGTAACCTTATTGGCTTTGTTGACCACTAAATATGAACTTTTTACCTGAGGTGACTTCCAACATCCCTTTTATATGCGGGGCCCAATAGTAGCCTCCTTGTTAGGCATGCACAACAGGCCGGCCTGGCCTGGCCCGGCCTGGGCCTGCCAGGCCTTGATCGTTGACCAGGCCAGGCCGGGCCTTTGACTTTTGGCCTGCAGGCCGGGCCGGGCCGGGCTTAATGCTCAAAAGGGGGGCCTGTTGAGGCCTGCAGGCCAGGCCTTGGGCCAGGCCTTGGTCCAGGCCAGGCCAGGCCAGGCCAGGCCTTGGTCCAGGCCAGGCCAGGCCTTGGTCCAGGCCAGGCCAGGCCTTGGTCCAGGCCAGGCCAGGCCTTGGGCCAAGCCAGGCCAGTCCAATTCGATTCGATCCATTTAAACAATTTTTTTAGTAATTTTAAATATTATTAAAACACCAATTAAAATTTTAAACTTAATTGATGTATTAATTAAAAGTAATGTATTACAAGTTACAGCTTTCAAATTACAATAATGAAAATTATCTTTTTTATTATTATTTTGCAAATGACTTTCTAGTTGTTACGCTAAGTATCTATTAAAATAAAGATGCAATGAAAGATCTGTAAGAAGTGTAGGTTGCTAGCTAGGTAAGGAAAATCCTTATATATTACACTAGTCAATGTGTTTTCATGGATTTCTTTATTTATATATAAACAAACATGCATGAATGAACGTATTAAAATACGTCAATTTTATTTTATTTATTGAATGAGTTGTTACAAAGATGAAGTTTTCGTCCGCAGTGGGAGAATTGAAGTAGCGAATAAAGAAAATCTGCAGACCAGACCAAGCTTTTGGTGAACCAGGCCAGGCCAAACCCAAGGCCAGGCCGGGCTAGGCCTCAGGCCAGGCCCCAGGCCGGGCCAGGCCAGGCCAGGCCTCAGGCCAGGCCCCAGGCCGGGCCAGGCCTCAGGCCAGGCCGGGCTTTTTGGCAGGCCAGGCCAGGCCGGATCTGAGCCAAAAAAATGTGGCCTGTTTGTGGCCTTCAGGCCAGGCCGAGCCAGGCCAGGCCTTGACCAGGCCGGGCTTTGACCAGGCCGGGCCCAGGCCGGATCAAGGCCAGGCCGCAGGCCGCAGGCCATTTGTGCATCACTACTCCTTGTTGTTCCTGGTGAAATAATTACCTATATTGAGGACATTAATGAACACCGGCCTGCATCATATTGTTTTAAGTCATGTGATCCATCTTATTTTTACTTAGAATTGTGATTTATAAGATTTCTAACATCATGCCAAGAGGCTGCGAATTATTTAGATAAGCCAGTTTAAGATGATTTATTTTCTCAAATGCTGTGTACAAGTTCATTTAAATTCAAAGGTCATTGTAAAATGCCACTTTGTATATTCCCATCTCTGCTGATATTTTTGTGGTTCCTTTCCAAAGTCTAAATGTTTATAGCCTAATTATTATTTTGATAAGATTATCTTACATCTATTCAAACTTGTAAATTGGTTTTATTCTCAAGGGTGTGGATAGCATACATGACTCAACAGATGCTATTGAAGCAGCAAAGTCCTTGGCTCAAGCAAGTGGCAGTATTGTTGCAGTATCTGGTGCTGTTGACATTGTTACTGATGGCGAGAAAGTTGTTGGCGCACAAAATGGGGTAGCTATGCTGCAACGAATAACAGCAACCGGATGCTCGGTGACCGCCCTTATTGCCCCTTATTGCCGCATTTGTTGCAGTTGACCCATTACGCGCCTTTGAAGCCACAGCTACTGCATTGTCTGTATTTGGTGTTTCTGGTGAGATAGCAATGGACATGGCTAGAGGGCCAGCTTCATTGCGGCTGCACTTGATTGATTCACTTTATGGGCTCGATCAAGCTACTATACTTAGTCGAGTTAACATCAGGAGCTTGTCATGACACATGAGGAGCTATATAGATGTGTCAATAAGCTTTTAACCTGCTTGGAGTAGTTTATATTGCTTTGATGGTGAGCAAGAAGGTGACTACTGATCACTCCATGAGCATGTTGTTCTGTAAGTTTTTATGTGATACACACATACACATTTGAGCAGGTACATTTTTAGAAAAGTAGAGCGATGCCATTACCTAGTTTTCCCTTGCTTTTATAATTTATCGCTTATAAATAGAAAACACTCATCAGTTTCATGCGATTGTCTAGAAACCTAGATGTAGTGTAATCTTACTCATAAACTACAAATTGTCATTGTTTTTAAGTTGTAAAGGTTAAAAAAAAATTGTCCAATGAAGCAGTCATGCATTGGCATTCTGTCTTCTACAACATGGAGATTAATGAAGATGTATTATGTTACATTGGCACTTCTTTCTTGATTCCCTTCCTGTTCTTATGAAGAACTTACTGGGATGCCATCATAATGAAGAATAGGCGATAAATGTATGACAATTGGCTTGATATGGTTATATTCTCTTTCTTTTTCGTATATGTTCTCTTTTTTACGTTGATAAAATTGAGGTACCAGATCTTCTTTCTATGACAATTTGCGTGATATGGTAATATTCTCTTTCTTTTTCGTATATGTTTGCTTTTTTACGTTGATAAATTTGAGGTACCAGATCTTTCTTCTTCTTCTTTCTTTTTTTATTTTTTATTTTTTATTTTCACTCAGAGGGATGAACTTCCAAGTATAGTTGTACTCACGTTAAGCATTTACTTTATAGGGTAGACTTAATCTTAATATTATGTTACAGGTACAGTTTATTCACTTATTAATTTTTTGTATGTTGAGGTGTATAGGTCTTTGTAAAGTGCCTGATTATTTGAAAGACCTTCAATTTGTCACCACAAGAATGTTCCCACACTCTGAATTCTGAAATATATATTGACATTATGATACTGAAATAGAAAATAAAAATCATTTTTTATTGTCATGTTACACAGAACAACTACAAAGCAAGCTGACATTCTTCGAAACAAACACACCCACAAATGTTTCTTAGTGACGAGCAACCTCAGTAGGTAAGATGAACAGTTATCCTCAACAGTGTTTCTACACCATCTGTGACATGCTGACCAGCTGGTATGAGTGAGCGAACCTCTGCAAACCCACAAGCATTCTTAAATTTTCCGGTCCCTCCGGTCACTGACAACCGTGATATAGTACTTCCTATCTTGTACACACCGAAGAAGTTTAGGCTGTCACCGTATTCCCCTCCTTCGATCATAGCAGCGAATGCCATCATCTGTGTGCTCCCATCTGCAGAGCTTGCGATATACACTCCTTGAGCTTTTCCCAGTGCCTGTGAACCCAACTCTGGAGCAGTGGTTAGTATATCATCAATAACAGTAATTGTTCCGAACCCTAGTCCTAATCCATCAGGCCCCAGTTGAGTCACCACATTGTTACCATTATTGTTATTATTTCCAGCAAAATTTGTACCAGATAAGCCAGTTCCGAGGGGAATGCCGTTGGCGTTGACTGTTGGAAGGGCGCCATTGGTGTTGGGAATGGCTACCCCGTCTTTAGGTGGGAGGAAACCAACCGGCCTAGCGAAGGGCACTTGGCCACTGTAGATGTTCCCGAGTAAGCCGGTGATCGGCCTAGCTGTAGGGTTGTTACCCCCAAGAATGTCATGCATGTATAGTTCGATAATCGGGACTTCACCCACTGGTGCAGGATCAACTGCAGTCACCATTGCTGCTAAATTCAGGGCTATAATCAGTGTCCCGACGAAAATGTAGGCTGAGGATTCCCTGAACATCTGGAAATGCTTGTATAGAGGATGAATTACTTCTATTTGAAGGCCTTGAAGATAAAATGGTTCTTGAATGAGTATGCATATTAGGCTCTGGCATTGCATTTTATATAGGAAATAGACTCTAGAATGACGGAGTTGTTGTGAGGCTTTAATGGGTGAAGTTGTTGGAATTGTGTCATGAGAATTCTAATGACTTAATCTTATTAGTTGTTGATTTTTATATGCAAGGGCACTAATTTAAAATGGGTTTTACTCTGGTGATCCATTACAAAATTAATTGACGGAATGATCACAGCCATCCATTCTCTTTTGGTGCAAAATTATTGGAGCTGTTGGCTGCTGGTACAACAAAACCACAAACCCTCGCTGGGAATTTAACTTTTGAGTTATCATTAGAGTTTATGCATGAATTCTCAGCATACAGATCACGTCCTAATTGTGTTTGGTTTATATTTTTTTCTTTCTTTTCCCCCCTTTTTTTTGGGTACTCCGGCAACAGGTAGTTGATAATATCTGTAAGGGGAGAATTGAGGTTCAAATCCACGAGTTTTTTTTTTTTTGGAGTACTCCACTATGGAGGAATATTAGTAGAAATATAATAAATTATTACGGAGGTTCAAACCCACAATTAGAGGTGCACAAACAAATTGTTTGGTTTGAATCTGTCAAGCTTTTGCTGTTGACCAGGCTGGATTTTGGCTCTTAAGAAGTGACTTGTTGTGGTTTGCCGGTTATGGTTCGGTTCACCCCTATTTTTTTTTGGGTTCTTTACAAAAATATGTAATAATTGAAAAGTAATTACATTATTAGTGCATCCACAAAATAATTACAAAAAGAGAGCAATAAATTCAAACAATTCAATTTCACATTAATAAGGAAACCTAAAATCAAAGACAAATAACTGTCATAATTAATAATTCAAATTCAAATATTTTGAATCTAACAACAAAAATAAATTCATAATACAAAATTCAAATAAAAAGGAATGAAAAACAAAAAAAATTATCTTATCTATCTTAATTTTCATCTTCCTCTGCCGTCTCTTCATTCTCTTCATCACCGCCTCCGTCGCGAATCTCTGTCTTCCTTTCATCCTCCTCCTCCGCCATCTCACCTTCATCATTTTCTTCATCATCCTTTTCCGCTGCTGCCTCCCTTTCATCATCCTCCTCCGTCGCAAATCTCCGACAACCCTTGGTTGTGCCGTTGCTACATCGCCCTCTCCTCCCCTTCATTATCCTCCCTCGCCGCGAAATGGTTACCCATAAAAACTAAAATGGTTACCTTTGTATGAATGTTTGGTTACCAACTGCATCACATTCAAAATAAATTTGTAACATAATAAAACTATATTGGTTACCTTAGTCTGAACGTTTAGCAACAAACTGCATGAATGTTAGGCTACCAACTGCATTACTTTTAAAATAAATTGGTAACCTAAGATTTTGTTTACCTTGATATGAAGGTTTGGTTATCAACTGTGTTTGGTCACCTAGAGTTACTGCACGAATAAACTAGTTACTACACATTCAAGAATTAGTTACCTTCATACTAGTGTTTGGTTACCTAGATTTACTGTACGAAAAATTAGTTACTACACATTCAGGAATTAATTATCTCAATACTAGTGTTTAGTTACATTCATACTAGTATTTGGTTACCTAGATTTACTGGAACAAAAAATCGCCACTTATCTCCTCTTCTCCTCCTACCTCGTGTTTTTCATGTAGCTCGGCTTTCCTATGCTTTGCGTCGGCTCTGTCCTCACCAAAAATATCATGAACATCATGCTCACTAACGTCCTCGTCGTCGTCGTCGACGACGATCTCTAATACTACCTTTTCGGCTTCGCCTTTGCCTTCGGCGCCCCCTCCAATGCTTTCATACTCATGCTCATGGTGGCGTCAACGGAATCTTCACGTTCATGGTTGGATTTCTCGATTTCTCCAGGTAATCAAACACAAGTATGAAGATAATCAAACATTATTATGGAAGTAATCAGTAGCGGCGGTGTGGTTGGTGGTGTTGGCGCCAAATAACTGCGCCAACTGATCGGCGGAACATGGCTGATTGGTTTACTTTAAAGAGAAACACTGATAAGAGAGAGGGATTTGAGGGTCCAGTTTAATTGGATCCCTTTTTATGGATAGTGTTAACGTCAGATTTTGGACGCGGGCCGAAATCACCGGGTCGGCCAGCCCAAAACGCGTCACCAATGAAGAGCCCAAAATATGTTGGAATTAAAAATATTTGATCAAGTAAATACTGAAAAATAATAACATAGTGATTTACGTGGAAACCCAAATCGGGAAAAACCATGGGTGATACGCCAGAAATTCACTAAAATGATATTAGAGGTGTTACAATATAATGATTTGCAACGAGACACAACAATATTTCTTCATACACGTGATACATATGTCTATCCCTCGATATTTACCGACGCGTATAAATGGTGCTTGTGTGTTCACGTTGCGAATCGGTGAGTTCCGGAGTGTGACCAAGATGAAATACTCCGGTCTCATATTTTGTGTTGATGGAGAGGATGATCTATTCTGTTGTGTAGTGTTTCTCTGTATTTTTTGGTTGCCTGGTCCCTCTTTTTTTTTTTTTTTGTGTATAAAAATATATATCCCTCTTGACCGCCTCTTACCCAAATGTAATATGTATGTGAAAATATTCCTCGATAATCCCCCACCGCCCAAAATCTCATAAAATGGTTTTGTCCTTATTTCTCCACGAATTTGACTTTATAGGATATTTAAATGATGAGCCACGGTCCAAATATCTAATCCCAACAGCCCCCCACTCTCCTGTTATAAAAAATTTATAACAGGAGAGTGATACAAAAGTTCGCTAAACCCATCGCCTGCCAAACCAACCACACAAATTTCCGAACCCGCGCCACAAACTACAAAGTGAACTTGCCGAGCCGAATCAAACTAGTGAATCAATCCAAAACAGTGGAACCGTCCCAAAACTGCTGAACTAAAACTACTAAATTGACCAAATCCAAACTGGGCAAACCATATTGATTGAACCAAATCTAACCAAAGCCGGCCAAACCCAAACTGGCCGAAATAAACGAAGCCGATCGAACACAAGCTGATCGGGTCAAACCGAAGCCAAACTGGCTGAACCAAACTGATCAAGCAAAACCGAAGTCGATCGAACACAAACTGATCGAACTACAAAACTGTCGAGGTAGAGATCAAAGCCAACCTGTCGAGGCCAAATTGATCGAGCAAAACCGAAGTCGACCAAACCAAATCGAAGCCGACCGAAATGAATCGTGGCCGACCGATCCCAAACAGATCGAACCAAACCGGTTGAACCAACTGAAGTCGCTCGAACACAAACGGAGCCTGACCGAACCAAATCGAAGCTGACCGAAATGAATCGCAGCCGATCGAACCCAAATAGATCGAAACCACAAAATTCATCCTGACCGACCCATCCAGGATATCCCATATAACCCTCAGACTGGTATAGACCCCTTATATTACCTTGACCATCCCGGTCGTGCCTCATATAACCCTGAGACTGGTGTAGACCCCTTGTATCACCTTGATCGTCCTGGTCGTGTCTCATATAACCCTAAGACTGGTGTAGACCCCTTATATCACATTGACCGTCCCGGTCGTGCCTCATATAATCCTGAGACTGGTATAGACCCCTTATATCACCTTGACCGTCCCGGTCGTGTCTCATATAACCCTGAGACTGGTGTAGACCCCTTATATCACATTGACCGTCCCGGTCGTTCCTCATATAACCCTGAGACTGGTATAGACCCCTTATATTACCTTGACCGTCCCGGTCGTGCCTCATATAACCCTGAGACTGGTGTAGACCCCTTATATCACCTTGATCGTACCGGTCGTGTCTCATATAACACTGAGACTGATGTAGACCCCTTATATCACATTGACCGTCTCTGTCGTGCCTCATATAATCCTGAGACTGGTATAGACCCCTTATATCACCTTGACTGTCCCGGTCGTGTCTCATATAACCCTGAGACTGGTGTAGACCCCTTATATCACATTGACCGTCCCGGTTGTGTCTCATATAACCCTGAGACTGGTATAGACCCCTTATATCACCTTGACCGTCCCGGTCATGTAGAAAATTGAGAATGATGGCCATTACTCCCCCCATCCAGATCGAAATACGGAGGTCTGTCAAATTTCTAAAGCAGCACTCCCATACCCCAAGGGAAAGAAGGGGGGTTGGACCGACCTTATATCGTCATAAAATAATGTGAAACAGATATGTAATTTGGAAGAGATTCCAGTTTATATCTGTTGAACATTGAATGATTAAATTTGATGATAAGAAATAATGTACAAGGGCTGTATTAGATAAGATCAAAACTGTTAGGTTGATCTCTTGTTAATTGTATAAAAGTCTTTAGTGTTGTACTAAGACTTAGATAGATCAAATCTGTTAGGTTGATCTGTTGGTGTAATAAAATCGTAGAAAGAACTCTATGATTTATGTCAAGGAAACTCTACGATTTGAACAGACTCTACGATCAAGGCAACCAATCGTAGAATGGACTCTACGATTGTGATTCAGAAGACTCTACGATCAAGGCAACCAATCGTAGAATGGACTCTACGATTGTGGTCCAGAAGACTCTACGACCAAACAGACTATATTCTTTACAAGACACCTTAAATTGAACTCTACGATCAAACAGTCTAACAGTTGAGTAAACTCTACGATGATCAGTAAGAGATGATCCTTTACAGAATAATCACGTCAGCAGGGATATTCGTAGAGTTGATCACATAAGGTCGTTGAGCAAAAAGGCAAGAGACTTCACGTTTCTCAGATCAGGAGCTATTCTATTCAAGCATTCAATCTTCATCAAAGTAACCAAAAAGGAAGACTCTGCAAATCGATCAAGTCATAAAAGTCAGGAATCTGACCCAAGTGCACTATGGAACAGAAAGAAGACTTTCAAGGCAGAAAAGTCAGAGGACTGTGTCCTATCAGTCCTATAGTTTGGAAGGACCAAACGACTCTATAAAAGTTAGTGGGAACCTACGACTGACATATCTGTCCCAAAGGAAAAAGGATACAACTTTCCATGGACTAACAGGTCAGATCAAATAAAGAGCTTTAATGAGCTATATTAATTTAATATTCAGCAGCTCTCCTCTGTGAGGTAACGGAAAGAAATACAAGCTCAAGCAGATGATCCAACGGGAATAAATCTGAAGCCCTAACTTCTTAAATACTAAGATCAGCAAAAGAAAAAAGTAGCTCTGCACAAAAAGAAAAACGCAAGAAGTGAAAAAGATTGAACCGAAAAGTCTGCATTGCTATTAAGCCCTTCAAACACTCAAGCTGATAAGCAACTTAGTAGCACATCCAAATATACATCAATTCAGAAGAGTTCTTTGTGAACTGATGTAAACAAGTCTGTTAGACTTGGAGAGTTCTTTGTGAACTAGTGTAAGCAAGTCTGTTAGACTTGTAAAGTTCTTTGTGAACTAAAATTTCAAGACTGTGGGTTTTGAAGGAATCTTAGTGATTCAGATATTGTAAAAGTATCCTTAGTGGATTTGCTGCTGGAAGAGCAGAACAGTGGAGTAGGAGTATTGTGTGCTCTGAACCACTTAAAGCCCAGAGTCTCTCTCATTCTGTCTTTCATTTGCTATATCTGCCATATAATTGTTTGTTGAATTATTAATTTAACATTTCAAGAAAAGAATAACTAAATCATATTCCCCTGTGTTAAACTTCTGTTTAAGAATTAATTAAGTGAGATCTTTTCAAATAGAAGAAATTGTAAAAGAATTTTTTCAACCCCCCCTTCTAGATTTCTACTGTGTCATTGGGAACTAACAATTGGTATCAGAGCAGGTTCTCACATCTAAAGCCTTACAAGCTTGAGTAGATCAAATGACACTCAACAAGAATGGATCGGAACTCGGTGGAGGTAACAGACCACCTATGTGTAATAAAGAAAAATTTGCTAACTGGAAAGTTCGTATGCAGGCTTACATGGATGCTATAGATGATGAACTGTTCGAGACAGTGATGAATGGGTCATTCATACCAATGAAGCTTGCACTATCAACTGAAGATCCAAGCAAGCTAGTAGCAAAGAAAAGAGACGAATGGACAGACAATGAAAAGAAGGATGTTCAAAGAGACAAAAGGGCTAAGAACATCTTGTTTCAATCTCTGGATGATGATCTATTTGAGAACGTTGTCAACTGCAAGACAGCTCAAGAAGTATGGCAAACTCTGTTGATCATGCATGAAGGAACAGAAGAAGTCAGAGAAAATAAGCAATCACTGCTTGTTCAGCAGTATGAGATGTTCACCCACATCTCTGGTGAAAACATTACAGCCACCTATGAGAGATTTAACCTGCTACTAAACTCTCTAAGATCTTATGGAAAAATCTATCCAAACAGAGATCTTATCACTAAATTCATGAGATCTTTGCCAAGCAAATGGGATGCCAAAACCACAGCCATCCGAGAGTCAAAGAACCTGCACGAGATGACTGTACAACAGTTATATGGAAATCTTCTCACCTATGAGATGGAGCTAAATCAAAGAGCAGAAAATCTATCTGGTGAATGAAAGAAGGAGAAAAACATTGCTTTTAAAGCCTCAACCTCAACTCACATGAGTAATCACAAGGATATCTCTGACAAAGATGAATCAAATGATGATGAAGGAGCTGCCATGCTAGTCAGACATTTTAAAAGATTCATCAACAGAAATAGACCTCAGAAGTTCAAAAGCAACAGCAGCAAAGAACAAGCAAATGACCTTTGCTACAATTGCAAAAAGTCAGGTCATTTCATTGCTAAATGTCCAAACCCTTAAGAGAAGAGGTGAAGAGGGACAAATCAAGAGCAAATCCAAAAAGAGAATTCAAAAGCTTCCACAAACAAAAGAAGAAGGGCAAAAGCTTCATAGCTGAAGGCTCCTGGAGTGACTCAGAAGAAGAACTAAATTCTGAGTCAAGTGATGATGAAGAGCCACAGAAGGCCAACCTGTGCTTAATGGCAAATGAAGAAGGAAGCAGCAAAAAGGAATTCATCATAGATGAGGTATTTGATTTCTATTCTCCTGATTTAAGCATTGATGATCTTAGAGAAGGCATGCATAACTTAATGACAGAATTGCACAAATATATAAAATTGTTTAGAAGGTTATCTAAAGATTACTCTCATCTAAAAGTGGATAAAGAAAAAATAAGCATGGAATTAGAAGCCTCAGTTCAAACTGCAAAACTTTACTCTAATCTTGAAACTGAGAATAAAAGACTAAAAGAGATAAATGAGTTGAGCACTTATAAAGAATCCTCACTAGTCTCCAAGATTCAGGAACTAGAAAATACTATTTCTATGTGGAACAAGTCTAGTTCATCTATGGACACCCTGATCTCAAGTCAAAGAGATGTGACTGATAGATCAGGATTGGGATTTGAGAATTTATTCTCAGAACCCAATATGGAGAAGTCAAAGGAAATAAATGAAGGCAAATCCTTTAATTTTAATAAAGAAATTGTGTTCATCAAATCCTCAGATTCTACCACCCATTCACATTATGCTAAACCTAAACAAAACTCACACAGGTCTTGGATTCAGAAAATTGAAAAATAAGTCAAGCAAAACTTACTCTACGAATCATGAGAATCGTAGAGTAGTATGGAAGTAGAATGTAGATCAGCAAAAGACTATGAGAAATCATAATCCATACAAGTCCTGGACGAACAAAAAGTCACAATACATACATATCATTATCAATATCATATTAATCATAGGCACCCTCATAAAAATGATAAATATTTGTTGAGATATCATAGAATGCAAGGATCTAAAATCAAACAGATTTGGGTCCCAAAAGGTACTAACAAAGCAGGACCCAAACAGATATAGGTACCAAAATGAAGATTGATTTGTTATGCAGGTAAAGAGATCCATCTGGTATCTTGACAGTGGATGCTCACGGCACATGACAGGAGATAAGACTCTTCTATCAGAGTTTAAAGAAAAAGATGGACTTGCGGTTATTTTTGGAGACAACAACTCAGGGAAAACCAGGGGTTATGGCTCAACTGGAAATGGTGCAATTTCGTTCAGTAAAGTGGCATATGTTGAGGGACTAAAGCACAATTTGCTAAGTATAAGTCAGCTCTATGATAAAGGACATCAAGTCACCTTCCTCAACAACTAATGCCAAGTTAGAGACTTGAAAACCAATTCTCTAAAGCTAGAAGGAGTTCGAGAAGGGAATGTCTATGTGGTCAATCTTGCTAAATTGAGCTCAGAACAAACTGTTTGTTTTCTTGCTAAAGCCTCTGAAGATATGTGCTGGCTCTGGCATAGGAGGTTATCTCATCTTAACTTCAAGAGCATTTCAAAGCTTGCCTTCAAAGATCTAGTAAAATGATTGCCAAAGTTAAACTTCATTAAAGAAAAGCCCTGCAAAGCTTGTCAGTTTGAAAAGCAAACAAAGACGTCATTCCAAAGCAAATCAACAAACTCAAATGATAGAGCTCTTCAACTACTTCACATGGATTTATTCGGACCAGTATCTACGACCAGCCTCGGAGGAAAGAGATACTCTCTAGTTGTAGTTGATGACTACACCAGATATACCTGGGTATTCTTTCTAAACTCCAAAGATGAAACCATTTCACATCTCATCAAGCTCTTCAGACTGATCATGAATGAAAAGGGCGAAAAGATCAAGGCCATCAGAAGTGATCATGGACGAGAATTTGATTTCTCAGAAATGGACCTGTTCTGTGAAGAAAATGAAATAAATCACAACTTCTAAGCCCCAAGAACGCCTCAGCAAAATGGAGTAGCAGAAAGGAAGAATATGACTCTTATTGAAGCAGGAAGAACCCTCTTAGCAGCAGCTTCTCTCCCTGAATATTTCTGGGCTGAAGCCATCAATACTGCATGTTACACTCAAAACAGGTCACTCATACACTCAACATTGAAGAAAACTCCGTATGAATTATGGAAAGGAAGAAAACCAAATATAAGTTATTTTCATGCATTTGGTTGCCTGTGCTACGTACTCAATAATGGCAAGAAGCATCTTACCAAATTCCAGCCAAAATCAGATGAAGGAATCTTCCTTGGTTATGTAACAGATAGCAGAGCATTTAGAGTGTTCAACAAAGAGTCACTAACTGTTGAAATCTCCATCCACGTCACATTCGATGAATCAGATCCTGAAAAGAAAAGATCACCATTCAACGAGTCAGTAGACACAAGCTCAACGATCGAAGAACTCAAAATCGTAGAGTCCGACTCTACGACCATGGAACCAGCGACAGAAATCGTTGAGCTAGGAGAGGAGATCGTAGAGCACACCACATCAGACATTGGAACTCTACGATCAGAACCAGAAGCTGATTTAGAGGAACTCAGACAAGAGGGCACCAGAACAGACGTTCCTAGCAGAATAAAATGGACCAAAGATCACACTCAAGATCTTATTATTGGAGATCCAAACACCGGAATCAAGACTAGAGCTGCAACCTCTAATGAATGCTTTTACCTAAGCTTTCTCTCTCAAGAGGAACCCAAGAAGATTGAAGAGACCTTAGGAGATTCAAGTTGGATAGAGGCCATGCAAGAGGAGCTAAATCAGTTTGAAAGAAGCAAGGTCTAGAGATTAGTGGCCAGACCTCAGCATAAACCTGTCATTGGCACCAAATGGGTTTTCAGAAACAAGATGGATGAAAATGGTGTGATAACAAGGAACAAAGCAAGACTAGTGGCCAAAGGTTACTCTCAAGAAGAAGGAATTGACTACGATGAAACATATGCTCCAGTTGCTAGATTGGAAGCCATAAGGATTTTCCTTGCCCATGCTGCTCACATGAAGTTCAAAGTCTTCCAAATGGACGTCAAGAGTGCTTTTCTAAATGGGGAACTCCAAGAAGAAGTTTACGTGGAACAACCTCCAGGTTTCATCAATCCAACTTTTTCAAATTATGTTTATAAATTAGATAAAGCACTATATGGTCTAAAACAAGCACCTAGAGCATGGTATGAAACCTTGACTAACTTTCTCATTGAAAAGGGATTTACTAGAGGAAGAATTGATACTACCTTATTTTTGAGAAAACATTAGGATAAGACACTGCTAGTTCAAATTTATGTAGATGATATCATATTTGGTTCCTCTGATGAAAAATTATGTGAAAGATTTGCCAAGCTTATGCAGAGCAAATTTGAAATGAACATGATGGGAGAACTCAACTTCTTCCTTGGACTACAAGTGAAGCAGACTGATGAAGGCATATTCATTAATCAAGCCAAATACATAAAGACTTATTAAAGAAATATGGCATGGAATCTGCATCTATCATGAAGACTCATATGCCACCTGCCACCAAGCTTGACAAAGATGAAAATGGTAAATCCACTGAAATCACTCAGTACAGAGGTATGATAGGTTCACTATTATATCTTACTGCGAGTCGACCAGATATAATGTTTGCTACATGTATATGTGCTAGATTTCAGGCTAACCCCAAAGAGTCTCATCTATTAGCTGTGAAAAGAATTTTCAAGTATCTTAAAGGAACTCCAAATTTAGGATTATGGTATCCCAAGGAGTCCTCCTTTGATCTTGTGGGATACTCAGATGCTGACTATGCAGGATGCAAAATAGACAGAAAAAGCACAAGTGGAACTTGCCAGATGCTTGGCAACAAACTTGTTTCTTGGTTTAGTAAAAAGCAGAACTCAGTATCAACATCTACTGCAGAAGCTGAATATATAGCCGCAGGCAGTTGCTGTGCACAAATTCTATGGATGAAGACTCAACTTGCAGACTATGGGTTTGAGCTAAATTCTATTCCTATATACTGTGATAATACTAGTGCAATTGCTATAACACATAATCCTGTTATGCACTCTAGAACTAAGCACATAGATATAAGATATCATTTCATCAGGGATCATGTACAAAATGAAAATATATCACTTCACTACATCCCAACTGAAGATCAACTAGCAGATGTCTTTACAAAGCCTTTAGATGAATCAAGATTTAATAAACTAATAAGTGAGTTAGGAATGCTAAATCTAGACCCTTAATATATATATCATGTTTTTTTAAAGATACTTAACTCTGCAGGAACAAAAGTGTGCAAGGAAAGTAATGGACATGCTCAACTCAGTCAACAATTGTCAAGGATCGTAGAGTATTCTTAAGATCGTAGAGCTCACTCGACGATCATCAAGCCAAGAATCGTAGAGCTTACTCAACGACTTTCAATCCAAGGATCGCAGAAAATTCCTCAATCGTAAAGACAACTCTACGAAAAACAAAAGAATCGTTGTACAACTAAGGATCGTAAAGCTCTGAGGAACTAAGGGTAAAATGTTCATCAACCAACTGAAATGATCCTATTATCTCTTTCTCTTTTCTCTCTCAATCCCGAACCCTAAGTTATCATTTCTCAGATAAACCGTTCTTCTCGTTTCAGGAAATCTATCAAATGGCACCTGCTCAAGTTATTTCTGGAAATGAGCTCAACTTTGAAGCCTTCGATACAGCAGATAAGCAGTTCAAAAGAATAATCCAGTTGCTAGGTAAAGCTGGACTGCGAGAAGCATTGGGGACAAATACAAGGATTCTATTAAAGCTTGTTCGAGAGTTCTACGTAAAAGGATCCTATGCTAACGGAACTCTAACCACCACTGTAAAAGGGGTTCAGCTCAGCCTCACTGCCGAAGAATTCAACCTAGCCCTAGGTTTCAAGCAAGGGGGCCTAACATCTCTAAGTATGGTAAGCACCGAAGAAGGGCTGAAAAGAATGCACCATCAAAAGAATCTAGGACTGAAAGGGTTGAAGAAGAAAGAATTTCCTCAGAAATACGAGTTTTTAGCTGATGTTGTAGGAAAATGCCTCCTCTGTAAAGATTCAGCCCATGACTCAGTCAGTGAGATACAACTGAAAATAATGACAGCCATAGTCAAAAAGACAAATATCAACTATGGCTCCTTGCTGTTGGAATGGATAGGGAATTGGGTCCTAAATACAGAAAAGGCTAATGGGACCAGAAAAATGTTCTATGGAAGATTCATCAGCATTCTCCTTAGATCATCATTGGGGGATTTAATTGAGCATGATGAAGGAGAAGCCCTCAATACCAATAAAAGGATTACCCAGAAACTCTTTGACAACTGGAGGAGGAACCCAGTTGAAAATAGGAAACTATCTCGGTCAGGGGATAGTGAAGGAACGCATAGTGGTGCAGGGCCATCACTTCTGAAGAACACTCCTGCTGAAGAAGAATCTCAGGAGGTCAGCAGGCATTCTCCGGGTCTTGTCAGAAGAAGGAAAGGAAAAAGAGCTCTTGAGCTTGAAGAACCTCAAGGATCTTCAAATGAGGTTCCTGTTACTGCTCCTGAAGAAAAGGCTGCCTCAGGGGATGAAAGTTCAGATCTGCGAAGAGAGACTCGCAGCAAATATGAGGCTGAAGAGGTCATTCCAAAGGAGCTAAGGAAAAAGAGAAGAAGGCTAGTAAAGTTAGCCGACAAAAGCTCATTAACTAAGGTGGAGCTACTTGAAAGACCTGACCTTACTCCAGGAGAAAAGGAGTCATCTGAAGCAGTTGAGCCTATGGATGCTCAAACTGAGGGGGAGCTTCCAGTTGTTCCTAAGCTAGCAGATGCTCTGGCTGAGGGGAGACTCAAGATGACATTTCAATCCCTACAGCCACAATGAATGACGGTGAAGAGGATGACATTGAAATAGTGGCCGTTAGAAGAAATGAGCAAAGACACCTTAACTTCAACTGCCTGATAAAATTCTTGCCACTAATGCCATTCCACCGAGCTCTGGTGCACAATGCATGAGATCAACTCTTCTGGACCTTCAAAGCCTATCCAAATGTGGTGATTATTGCTCAACGCTATCCTCAGAATCTGTTCTTTGCCCAGAAGCTCATCTCTTGCAGCCCCTTTTCACAAACTTTAGGGCAAAAGGTACATTTTATTCCTCTAACCCTCATTCAAATTCATACACCTTCACAAATGTTCAATAAATTTGAGGAGTCCTCAAGTACTCATACTGCATCAAGCTCTACGACCCACACTTCCCCGATCGTAGAGTCCCCTCCATCTACGATTGATGGTCAAGAAAGCCTACACGATCAAAACGTAGAGTGCCCGCCAGACTCTCCTGAAATTCTGTCTACTCAGCAAACAATTCCTTCGGCTCCATCTTCAAGAATCTTGTTAACTCACAAGGATATTCCCTCCACCTCTGGTCACGAATACTTTCATATTCCAAGCTCTACGGTTGACCAGGGACAATCATCTCAACTTTTCCAGGAAATTTTAGACAAGGTATCTCGGCTCCCTACATCTGAAGGCTTAACTGACTTGACAAGCCACATCCATACAGAGATACAAAACGACCTGGCATCGAAATCCCACAACCTTCAACGTAGAATGGACGATATCATTGATGCTGTCAATGGTCTCTCTACCAGCCTGAATAAACAATTTTCCACAAGATTGAAGCAGCTAACGGCAGCAGTCTCTGAAAATCTCCAAGAAAGGAATAAAATTATTCTGGCAGCCTTAAACTCACATCAGCAGGCCATTGTTATTCTTCAAGAAACCAATGATAAATCTATCACCCTCATCAGTAATGAAATCATTGCCTTGAAGAACTCTCTCACAGAACAAAAACATCGGTCGAATGACACTTTGTCATTGGTGGAGCAAAAACAGATCATGGCTGACGAAAGACTCCAAGCCCACCAAGATGATGTAGCTGCCACTAAGACCCAACTTCAAGAAATCATTCAGGGCATCCAGCAGCTTTCAGAACAGGTAGCTACAATTAATGATGCCAACAAGGGGGAGAAGAAACTGAGCACAGCAGAGCAAACAAGAACTAGCTCAGACTATAGCAGAAGAGGAAGAGCACCTCAAGGAATGAGGATGGTTCAAACTTCAATATATCCTCCTAGATACGAAGCAGTACCATCTCGTCCCAGACAGGAGGTGACAGCAAGACCTTCTTCCTCATCAATGAGGCCTTCTAGCTCACAGGAATGGTTTCAAATTAAAGAAGAAGAAGCTGTGCTGAGGGAAGAAGAACTGAGAAAAGCTGAAGAAGAAAGGAGAGCATTCTTCAGGCAGAGGGAAGAAGAAGGCAGAAGACCTCCTAGCAGAAGGAGATAAGTTTTTTTTATTTCTTTTTCTGTTGTTTTCTCAATTGTATCATCTGACTAAAACATCAATAAAATTCATACTTTTCTAGGAAATACAGCTGCTCACTGTATGATTAGGCATTCAATTACTCTTGCATTTTGCCTATTTTAATATGTTCAAATCGCTATCTGTTAATAATGTTGTCATCATCAAATTGGGGGAGATTGTTGAACATTGAATGATTAAATTTGATGATAAGAAATAATGTACAAGGGCTGTATTAGATAAGATCAAAACTGTTAAGTTGATCTCTTGTTAATTGTATAAAAGTCTTTAGTGTTGTACTAAGACTTAGATAGATCAAATCTGTTAGGTTGATCTGTTGGTGTAATAAAATCGTAGAAAGAACTCTATGATTTATGTCAAGGAAACTCTACGATTTGAACAGACTCTACGATCAAGGCAACCAATCGTAGAATGGACTCTACGATTGTGATTCAGAAGACTCTACGATCAAGGCAACCAATCGTAGAATGGACTCTACGATTGTGGTCCAGAAGACTCTACGACCAAACAGACTATATTCTTTACAAGACACCTTAAATTGAACTCTACGATCAAACAGTCTAACAGTTGAGTAAACTCTACGATGATCAGTAAGAGATGATCCTTTACAGAACAATCACGTCAGCAGGGATATTCGTAGAGTTGATCACATAAGGTCGTTGAGCAAAAAGGCAAGAGACTTCACGTTTCTCAGATCAGGAGCTATTCTATTCAAGCATTCAATCTTCATCAAAGTAACCAAAAAGGAAGACTCTGCAAATCGATCAAGTCATAAAAGTCAGGAGTCTGACCCAAGTGCACTATGGAACAGAAAGAAGACTTTCAAGGCAGAAAAGTCAGAGGACTGTGTCCTATCAGTCCTATAGTTTGGAAGGACCAAACGACTCTATAAAAGTTAGTGGGAACCTACGACTGACATATCTGTCCCAAAGGAAAAAGGATACAACTTTCCATGGACTAACAGGTCAGATCAAATAAAGAGCTTTAATGAGCTATATTAATTTAATATTCAGCAGCTCTCCTCTGTGAGGTAACGGAAAGAAATACAAGCTCAAGCAGATGATCCAACGGGAAGAAATCTGAAGCCCTAACTTCTTAAATACTAAGATCAGCAAAAGAAAAAAGTAGCTCTGCACAAAAAGAAAAACGCAAGAAGTGAAAAAGATTGAACCGAAAAGTCTGCATTGCTACTAAGCCCTTCAAACACTCAAGCTGATAAGCAATTTAGTAGCACATCCAAATATACACCAATCCAGAAGAGTTCTTTGTGAACTGGTGTAAACAAGTCTGTTAGACTTGGAGAGTTCTTTGTGAACTAGTGTAAGCAAATCTGTTAGACTTGTAAAGTTCTTTGTGAACTAAAATTCCAAGACTGTGGGTCTTGAAGGAATCTTAGTGATTCAGATATTGTAAAAGTATCCTTAATGGATTTGCTGCTGGAAGAGCAGAACAGTGGAGTAGGAGTATTGTGTGCTCTGAACCACTTAAAACCCAGAGTCTCTCTCATTCTGTCTTTCATTTGCTATATCTGCCATATAATTGTTTGTTGAATTATTAATTTAACATTTCAAGAAAAGAATAACTAAATCATATTCTGCTGTGTTAAACTTCTGTTTAAGAATTAATTAAGTGAGATCTTTTCAAATAGAAGAAATTTTAAAAGAATCTATTCAACCCCCCCTTTTAGATTTCTACTGTGTCATTGGGAACTAACAATGTCATTATGTCAGTGATCCATCCTCGTGCCACATCTATGTATACATTAATGAATGTATGTATGAACGAATGTATGCATAAATAAATGTATGTATAAATGAATTTATGTTGTCCGACCTGATTTCATTGTGTCGGTTCGAGAACCGGGCCTCCTTATGTCTCCCCCCATCCTTATATCACCGAGGTGACGCTCCCGACCCTTCGGGAGGCCTTGTGCCGGTTTTGCATCTTCAAGAGAGACCACCTCATATCATTGAGAGGGAGAAGTCGCCTTATATCTTCATGTTTTGCCATACTTTGATCAAAGCTTTAGTAATAAGTTTTGATAATGTCGAGATCCCACCGACCGAAATAATTGAATGTGTTGTTGAGCTTCTGATTGCTTAGATTGTGACTATACTCCATATGATAATGAATCTCCCTTTATGATTTGTCCGCCATCACCTTGTGTTTGTACCACCACTGCACCACTAATTCCATACCACTGTATCTTGCTATGCAACGTCTTCATAAAGATATTTCGGTATTTATGCTACTGTTATTCTACACAAGTGCCACTGCCATGAAACTACCGTACGGGTATGGAATTATAAATCGTTGTCTTATTCTCCTTGTGATTATGTTTTCTTCCCTAATGTTGCCACAGTCGCCGCACTGCTTTTGATTTTCGGTCGTGCCTTCGTCAAAGTTTTTCCTCCTGCTCTACAACTGTCATTGCACCCCTGCTGCAAAAAATCTGAAAATGTAGCCTCTGATTTTGGTGTTAGTGTACCAATTGTGTAACAACACTCTGATGTGGTGTTTATCTTTCCTCTCTTATTTTTCCTGATAACAATAACCATAATCACCGAGCTGCAAAGCACTACGACAGACCACGTGCTGTTGTCGAGGCGATGTTTGTTAATTGTGCTTCAAAATTTCACCTATAATGGTTTGATGTCCCGCGGGTCCCTCCGTCTGCTTTTATAAATTCTTCCAGATTGTCAAGTTTGGTTGGCTGCCTCTATTCCTTCTAAGTGCCCCACAATTTATTACGAGAGTTGTTTATATATATGACCCCTCTGGAGCATTTTCTTATGGAATATTATATACAACTAATACCTAAAGTTTGGTGAGAGAATGTGGAGGCTAAATCCCGAAAAGTGCTGAAATTAATTCCGGAAGTATTAGCTGAGGTGTAACCACCGAGTCGCTGGATCGCCACCGAGCACCTACCCATGGTGTCGAGCACCTACCCATGGTGCCGAGCTATACCCCAACTGTTGACTGACCCATCTATTGAACCTACTGCAGCCGAGCTGCACCACATAGCCATCGAGCTCAGCCCAACTGCCAAGGCGGAGCTCCACCCGAACACCGAGGACCCAAACTGCAGACATGAAACTGCCGACATCAAGAAGCTACTGCTGCACCCCATCTATGACCACCCAGCCGCCAAGCATGACAATCAGATTATTGCCGAGCCCAAACGACCGAGCCAACCCACTGCCGAGGTGATCTCCCTCCGAGCCACCACCAGGCTGCCGAACCCACACGTTGAGATGCGACCCAAGCTGCCGAGGTGGAGCTACCGAGGTTGTGGTCGAGCTCCACACCAACCACCGAGCTCCACGCCCAACCGCCGAACACACCGAGCTCCTCACTCCAATAGCCGACCCAAAATAAATGAACCTGAACTGGTATCAAAGTTACTGAGGTGAACAAAGTCGATGACCAGAAACCCAAATCTACTGGACTGCCCAGCTCCAGCCCATCCGATCCCCGACTACGGAGCTGCAACATTTAGCCGACCAAGCGCCGAGCTGCTGCTGCCGAGCCCAGGAGCGCCGACCCAAGCTCAGAAACGCTACACCACGAACCAAGTCGTTACTTCACCAGTCAAATCCGTTTGAGGAGAGATAATAGAGACCGACCCAACATTGGACCACCGCGCTAAGACCACACATCGAGCTCTAGCCGAGCAACACCCAACCAAGCCCCAGCAGCCGAGAGCCAACCCCGAGTTGTAACTACAAAGCCCCATTGCGAATGGCCGATACCCAGCCAACCGCCTGCCACCGAGCCATCCTCAGTCATCCATGCATCCACTAAGACCTCACCCATCCGACACCAAGTATGGACGACCGAGCTGCTTCCGACCGATGAGCTGCTGCTAGCGAACAGTTTCTGAGTCGCCGAACTATTACAGAACCCCCCGGTACTCAAATGGAGGAGCTGTCGCCGCCACCGTCACCGTCACCGAGCAACCCAAGACCCGAACAGAGAAGCTGCTGCCCAACCCATCCACCAGGCACCGAGCTTCCTCCGTACCGGGTACCATCACAAACCTCCGAGTCCCAACACTGCAGTCGAGCTACAACTACCGCCGAGCTGCAACCGTGACTGGACCGATCTGCCGCTGCCACGACCGATCTTCACCCAACCGATCTGCCGAACTCAACCACAAACAGCCGAGCTCAAACCAAAAGGCACCCCCCAAAATCGCCGACCCAGGCGCTACCAAGGTGGAGCCACCCAGCTGCCATCACCGGCCCAAGTTAGTCGAACTCCAACACACCACCGAGCCCAAACTCGGTCGCCGAGCACCACTGCCGTGCTATCGGACCGTGCCGCTGCGCTGAGAAACCGAGCCACCCCTTCACCAACCACATCCGTCGAAGAGAGAGAAAATAGACCAAAAGTCTACATTAATACCTAAGTTAAATAAGTATACCAATATTATAATAATATCATAATATTTAATAAATGAAAATAACTTAGCTTTTAGGCGTAGTATACTTCTTCAACCGGATATTTGAACCATCATATATATTGTTCAGAAAGAGTATGGTGATTTAAATCAAACATCAAGGTCCTCCTTCTAGCGCCAATGTTGGTGTCAAATTTTGGACGCGGGCCGAAATCACCGGGTCGGCCAGCCCAAAACGCGTTACCAATGAAGAGCCCAAAATATGCTGGAATTAAAGATATTTGATCAAGTAAATACTGAAAAATAATAACACAGTGATTTACGTGGAAACCCAAATCGGGAAAAACCACGGGTGATACGCTAGAAATTCACTAAAATGATATTAGAGGTGTTACAATATAATGTTTTGCAACGAGACACAACAATGTTTCTTCATACACGTGATACATATGTCTATCCCTCGATATTTACCGACGCGTATAAATGGTGCTTGTGTGTTCACGTTGCGAATCAGTGAGTTCCGGAGTGTGACCAAGATGGAATACTCCGGTCTCATATTTTGTGTTGATGGAGAGGATGTTATATTCTGTTGTGTAGTGTTTCTCTGTATTTTTTGGTTGCCTGGTCCCTCTCTCCTTTTTTGTGTATAAAAATATATATCCCTCTTGACTACATCTTATCCAAATGTAATATGTTTGTGAAAATATTCCTCGATAATCCCCCACCGCCCAAAATCTCATAAAATGATTTTGTCCTTATTTCTCCACTAATTTGACTTTATAGGATATTTAAATGATGAGTCACGGTCCAAATATCTAATCCCAACAGATAGTTTATTTAACTTTTTATTTCAATTTTTTAAGTAACTTGAATTTTGAAATTTGGAACCAATTACCCATTAAATCACCTAACTAAATTAATGGAATAACAATGCACTAATTTTGAAATTAAATATTAAAGATTTACTAATTTTATAAATATTTTATGTATGCACTTTTGTTGTAATATTTTTTTAAAAGGTACTAGTAAATATAATTCTCCCATTTATATATATATATATATATATATATATATATATATATATATATATATATATATATATATATATCTTTTAATTTTAAATATTAAATATTACAAATAAAAATTATAAAATATAAATTAATGGATTTTGGACTTGATCTGTTGGACTATTAGACATGGGAGTCTTGGTCTCTTGGACAAGTCCATAGACTATTGGACTTGGGCAGTTGCGTGTCGGGCAGTGGAGTTGTTAAAAGGAGGCATGCAGAGCTGGGACGCGCGCAATAAGCCTTGGCCGTGTGCTTGTTTTTTTTTTTTTTCAATAATATTTTGTCCCACCCTCAGAGGTAGAAATGGACTGTAATATAAACAGACCAGGCCGGATCAAGGCACCAAGCCGGACTCTGGCTCCAGGTCGAACTAGGCTTTTTGTCGGGCCGAATTTTAGGGTCAACACTTCGGCTTTTGTTAAGCCTTCAGACCGAACTGATTGGTCCATGCCTTGACCTTAGTCGAGCTTGAGCTAGACCAAGGTCATACGTCTTACTTATATGGAGCCCACCCTTGGGGAAATTTGTGTTTTTTTAACTAGCAAAGTTGCTACTTTTGCGAAAATAAAGCATTTTGAGCATGTAAAATTAAAAGGGTCCTTAACATTAATATACAACAATTAGAAAGTAATTACAAAAATAAAACACATACAAAATAATTACAAAAAGGCTACAACAAGATAAATTTATTAAATCATTTAGTTTCCTACAAATAAGGAATTTCTTAAATCAAGGATAATTAACTACCATATATGCGACAGTTACTAAAACAAAATCCACAATACAAAATAAAAATAAAAAACTATCATTCTAATAAGAGAGGTAACCAAACTTTAATACAGAGGTAATCAAACTTTAATATAAAGGTAACCAAACTTTAATACAAAGATAATCAAACTTTAATACAGAGGTAACCAACCTTTAATACAAAGGTAACCAAAACTAGTTACTACACATTCAGGAATTGGTTACCTTCATACTAGTGTTTGGTTACCTCCATAACAGTGCTTGGTTACCTAGATTTACCTTTGTATGAAGGTTTAGTTACTAACTGGAATATAACAAAAATGGTTACTGTATTGAATTTTTTTTATGACTATTTGGTTACACATAAAAACTAAAATGGTTACCTTTGTATGAAGATTTGGATACTAACTGGAATATTAAAAAAATGTTTACTGTAATGAATTTTTTTTTATCACTATTTGGTTACACACAAAAACTAAAATGGTTACCTTCGTATGAAGGTTTGGTTACCAACTGGAATATAAAAAAAAATAGTTACTGTATTAAAAAAAAAAATTATGATCGAAAGGGAGGAGGGAGGAGAGATAAAGCTTGAGGAGGGGAAGGGAAGCGGGCGGGAGAGGGGGGATGGGGGAGGGGGCAGGCGGGGGAAGGGGGGTGGCGGAGGGGGGGGGGAGGGGGCAGGGGGCAGGCGGGGGAAGGAGGAGAGAGAAGCGGTAGCGGGAGGAGGGAGAGGGAGGAGAGAGAAAGACCATCATCTGCTAAAAAGTGGAGGAGGAGAGATGAGATGCATTAATTTGTGTAACCTCTTTTTTAAATTTTGAATTTTAAAATCATCCAACTAAATTTAAGGGATAAGAATGCACTAATTTTATAAATATATTTTTAAAAAAATACTCTTTTTGTAAATATTTTTAAGATGTATGTTTTCTATAATTACTTTTTAAAAAGTAGTATAATATGTAATTTATCCAAATTAAAATGATATATTAGCTGAAATTCTTGGATTGTGGTTGGTAAGCTTCTCTAAGAAATCTATGTTTGGGCTTTTTGCTTGGGATTAGTAGTACTCCCTCCTTCCGGGCCTAGACTTATTCAAAAATCCATTGCTATCTCAAATTATCAAAAAATAAAAAATAAAAATAAAAATCCATTGCTATTTATTTAAAAATAAATTCTAAAACTGAATTGTTATGGAGAAAGAATATCAAAAATAATTATTTGATTATGGCGATAGAAAATATTAGGTATCAAAAATTAAAAAGGGACTCTCATTTTCTCATGAAGGTAGTACCCCCTTCCTCTCAAAATACAAAAGTCATTTGCTTAATTTGAAATCAATTTTAGAAATTGTCAAATCCAAAATTAGCATGAATTTATTTATTTTAGATAATACAATAATAAATATTATAAACTATTTAAAATATATATCAATAAATATATGATTATTTTTTTAATTTTAAATGAATCATATAATTTTAAAATATATCCAATATTTCTTGAAAAATCATAATTACTTTTGTACTTTAGAACAAAAGAAATATCAACCGACAAATTAGATAACATCTAAAATTTGTTAGGTTGCTATTCAGTCTATAAATATCTGAACTCAAATCAGAACCCATTCTGTTTGATATAATTGATAAGAATTTTAATATTGTATTTATTTTTTAAATATTAATATATATATATATATATATATATATATATATATATATATAGTGTTTGAATGTTGAGTATTTATACTCTTTTTTTTTTTTGGGTTCAAAGTCACCAATTACTCTCAAGAACACTTGTTGATTTTCCCTCCTCAAAATTATCTTATTTACGATTTAAAACTCTAAAAAATCAAGAAATACAGATAATAATAATAATTCAATAACCATCATAACAGAAAAAACTGCCGCTCCCTCTCAAATCTCAGACTAAAAAGAAAGTACATTCCCTATATATACAAAACCCCCAGTAAACCCCTTCCAAAATTCAAGAGCCCCAAATGATGAGTAATCAGGAAATTGAGAAAGAAGGTGGTGTTTTCTTCACCGCCACTTCCGCCGCCGGCAACCACCACGAAACCGCCGTGAACACCACAACCGTAGAGCAGTGCAGCAGTTGTGGGTCCACAAAGAGAAGATCACGATTCTCATCCTCCTCTCTCCAGGAACAACCCATTACCAAGAAACCCACTCTCTCTCCTCCACCACCTCCTTCCTCCGCCGCCGTCACCAGTCATCTCCTCGAAAGCTTCACCAAGATCCAACTTCCGACCACTAATCTACGCCGCACAATCTCCGAACCAATCAATTCAGTTTCAAACCCACAATTGTCACCAGCAGCAGCTACTTTCTGGAACCCTCATTCCCCTGAAAATCTGAACAAAATCCAATCTCCGGCGAAGAATCCCTTTCTTCCACCCTGCAATCTCCAGCGCAGCACCTCTGATCCAACCCCAGCATTAATTTTCTCTCATTCGCCGGAAAACAATACCAAGATTACCCCTACGGCGACTGCCACAGAAACGCCGCTGCCGCCTCTCCGGCGAATACTTCGCCGGAAGTTATCTGATCCTATGAACTCAGGGGAAATGGGTATGGATTCAATCAGGGGAGAGAGCCCCAGTTCAAAGGTTGGTTAAATTATTACTACTAATTAATTTGTTATTTTTTTTGGAGGGGGTTAAAATGGACTAGTTATTAAAAAGAGAATTAATTGAATGCAGGAGTTGAAGAAAATGAAAGAGTTCTTCAGGAGGATGAGTCAATGGTTTAGCCAAGCCATTCAACAAGTAGTAGAAGAAGATGATGATGAAGAAGAAGAAAAAGAACAAGGAGGATCTGAATTTAACCATGATCATGAAAACCACAAGGTCTCATTTTCTTTAAAGACTATAGTTTCTCATGTGGGGTGTTATGATTTCTTTTTAATATTTTCTTTTAAAAAATTGGCAGGAGGAGGATGATGAGTCTGAGAATGAAATTGATGAGGAAGCAGTGAGTGTGGACAGGACAGGGGAATGCATAAAAGTTGAATTCAAGTGCCCTTGCGGCAAAGGCTACCAAATTCTTCTTTCTGGGAATGCTTGTTACTACAAGTTGATGTAATCATTCTTGCCCTTTATTTCTGTTTAGTGCACCATGGATAGCTAACTACTCAGTCATTCTTGGGTGTCAATCACTTACTTGTAAGTAGTAAAAAAATCCTTGGATTTTATAAGATTTAGTTTCTATGTGAATTACTAACTAGTAGATAATGGAATTGTAATTTTAGTTGATGGTTAGGACCATTCTTTTGTTCTTATGGCATAAGATTTCTTTCAGTGAAACTCAGAATATAAGTAAATGAATTCAGCTTCCACTTTGTTTTCTTTTTACTACATGAAATGAGACATGCACCAACTTTAATCATACTCATATACATCTCTTGCCATTTATGTAATAAGTAAATTTTTCCTTGAATTGGAGGAGTTGGAACACTCAATAACAACTGAAGAATGAATAGCTACACTATAACAAGAGACGGGAAAACTAATAAATAGTGTTGCAAAAATGAATCATTGAGACTCTAAATTATCTGTCTGCTGCACAGATGATTCTTCTTCATGATTCGTGACGCTGCTCTGTCTGACAATCGGCGAGATCAATTTCCACACTGCATTAACAATTTAAACTAGAATCTTAGTGACCTGTTGTAATTCCCAGGATGAATATAGCTAATATATCGACTCATTCACGTACAGTATATTGTTGCTGCAAACCATTCGTTAACGATTTTCACCCATGTACTTGCCCACCCTACATCAATGCTCCATCTGTTGCAAAAATATACGAGTTCTGATAGACGAATAAATGATTTAGATGGAATAAGCAGAGGAATTATGATATCTATCTATCTATCTATCTCTCTCTCTCTCTCTCTCTCTCTCTCTCTCTCTCTCTCTCTCTATACACACACACACACACACACACACAACTTCTTACTTTTTAGTTGATCTATATAAGTTCCAACTGATGAATAACATTGCGAAATACATGGCTCCCAAGGAGAATATCAGGTGGAAGAATCCATACTCGTATGGAATATCATCCTCAAGTTGAACTTCATTTTTCCGAAACTGTAAGCATATATATATATATATATATATATATATATATATATATATAATCATTAGCCATGATGTCTTGAGATAAAACGAGAAAAAAGTTTAGAAATGTCCGAAATTTATAGGTTATAGAATATAGACTACAAATATATAGCTCACCTGAAATGTTTGGGAATCAATTCCTGTGGAAAAGGTTGCCATAACAATTGAACATATAGCAATAAGGAAGCCCTGGAAGCAGTTAAACAACAAATAAATAGGTTAAGGTAGTTTGAATTAGGAGTTTTGTGAATTAGGATATAAAGGAAAACAAAGAGAATGTTAGCTCTTACCAGTATAGTGGTCCAATCACTATGTCCATATGCTTGCTTTTGAGGGCTACATTTTTCAGTAGGAGGCTCACTGAAAAAGGAAGAGAAATTAAGCTTTCAATATGTAGGGAAAGTGAATGAATGGTAATTCATGTGAAGAATTTGTGGGTTCAAGAGAGTTCGGATCGTTTATTTTACAGGCAGTTACTTGATCTTTCATATAATGACCAAAACACCTAAAAATGTAAGAAGACAGATAAGTACAAATGCATGAGATTGATTACTAACTAACCTTCTTATGGCTGACCAACAGAGGAAAACAATGTAAGAAGCCATAATGCCTGAAGATAAAAGGCCTCTATTCACCTGCTCTAATCATCCCTCCCAATAACAATAAATATCAGATGTTTAGTACATACTTGATAGAAGAAACCATTTTCTTAACTAATGTTGCATTGAAATACTAACAAAAAGACTTTTCTGGATCTGAGGACAAAAAAAAAATAACTTAAGGGAACTTGCTGTATTTACATAAATTGGCATATTAGTCTAATGCAGCAGGTGAAATATATATATTGAAAAACATACCTTACCTTTGAATGTAAGGACATAGCCATCATTACTACTAACAAAATAGCAGTCCAGGTGATGAAAAATAT
This sequence comes from Hedera helix, assembly GCA_947179155.2. NCBI lineage: Eukaryota > Viridiplantae > Streptophyta > Magnoliopsida > Apiales > Araliaceae > Hedera > Hedera helix. The sequence goes on from OX359281.1 coordinate 29,367,134, forward strand.
GTTGAGACAGCATGAGGTGTTGGAACCATATAGGGAGTACATCACCCCTATTCCACACACAGAAGCAATGTAGAATAGTGTTGACATGAATAGCCCAAGAAAGCAGCTGTAAATAAAATCCAAGGAAATTCTTAGCAATTTGCAGCTAATACAACAAGAATAGAAAATCAGAACATTAAATGAAGTGAATTATGTACAAGGAAAAATCAAACATTAATATTGGATAAAAAGGACACTGCAGAGATGATAAGCTCATACTTTTGTTTTCGCCTCTCATCGGGCATCCAGTAGTTATTCCACCATGCGATGAACTCAATGACACTTATGAGTTGCAGAGCAAGAAAAATCCTGCACAATGCGGAAGAAATTTGAATGCCTATAACGTTCATACCATGAAAAGTAATTAAGAAATTTAAGCAGAATCTTCTCATTTTTCTGGGGAAATGAAGGAAGTCATCTGCAACATTTTTGAACATACAAAAAGCTTTATTTCCTATCTTCATTGGTTATATTTCTATCCGATGTTAGAAATTAAAAGATTTTTGAAGATTACCCTGCGCCAACACGAGCAAATTCTCCTGCAAGAAGATAGTACTAATCTATCACTTTTGACATCCAATAATTCAAATATAAATGATATATTAGTTCATGATACGTTTAGAAAAAAAATTAAATGGAGGAAATTGCTCCAAGAGTGCTTAAGAGAGCTTTTACTGTCAAATAAAGGTTTAGGATATAAAGTGGCATAGTAGACATACCATATAGATGAACAAAACCTGAGGGCACGAAGAGTGAAGTGATTAGTGATATAATCCATATGACAAACTTCAACCCCCACCATCCAGAATGCCACCCATTGCGAGATTCATCCAACTTGTTTGTTTTGAATGTTGTAAGAAACATTATAAAGAAAAATATCTAGAATTTATGTCAAGGAATCTATATATTGAAGAAAAGTTATGTAAATTTAGCAGAACATCGAAAGTCAGCCATTCACTTTAGTTTTGTTCCTGATGCTAAAGACATCTTTAGATTTCATCACAAGAAGAAATTACTACTTATGCTGCTAAACATAGATACAAAGCATCCTAAGCTCACGCGAAGAACTCCCATTGTTTGATAACAGGCACGTCCCTCAATTCCACACGCTTTAAAATCTGCGAAAGAAATATTTAAAATTACTGCAGGCTATGGATCAGAGCATCCATCATTCACAGTTTTGTGTAACAAAAAGATTGTTGACATACAGTGGAGCTGAGGGAAAATGATTTGGCCATAATCGCGAACCATCCAAGCAATAATATTTGTGAATAAGAAGATAATGCCATACGAGTATCGTGCTTGTTGTGATTTTTTTCTTTTAGCTAAGCATATGGTACTCTTCTGCTCTGACGAATCGTCAGGTTCCTTCAACAGAATTATTTCAGAATTACTTATTCTGATTTCTATCACCTTGGCATCGGAATCACTTAATCTGACTTTTATCACCTTAGGCTCAACGGCTTCAGCAGCAGCAGCCTCCTCAGGCATCCTGGAATTTCAAGTGCTAAAACATTTATCAGATATTATTTCAAGCATGACATTAAGCATTAGCCTATTTGATACAGACGTGGATACAATATTATGCATAGAACAGCATAGTGATCATACCTTAAAATTGGAAGTTTGGATTATAATTGCAGTTCTAAGGCATGGATTTCAGGATGCCAAATGCAGCATAATTGGAAGTTTCCTATATATGTATAGTTACATTACATCAATATGAGATGCAGATGAATCAATTATGGGATTATTTTATGCTTGGGCTTGGATCATGTCTTTTCCAAGCAAAAAGATAAACGAATAAGTACAAGTTAACAAACCCCATTTTAACATACATAAATTTTATTATAGTCCAAGTTCAGCCACCTACCAAGTCCCAGTCCAGTAATGCTATACTATCTGATTAATTTGGAAGCCTAACTATTTGGACTTGGGGCATATACGCTAATTAGTGGAATCTTTCACCACATCACTCCCTAACACGAGTAAAACATTTTGGTTATGGTACTACCTTTGTCTTATAAAAATTGTCATGGTTGTGATACTTTCGCAGAATTTTTTGATATTTTTATAAAAAAATATGGCTATAAGCCTAAAATAATAATTTTGATCATCACTATAAATTTATAACAATAATTTACATATAAAAATATTAATTTTTTTTATGAAAATATCAACCCCTTATATTTATAGTAATTTTATTTCATTAAGATACATGCGTACATACATTTGTATGTCAGTTCACTCAAAAAGCTGTAATTTTACAATAAAAGGAAATGAATTTTATAGACAATGAGACACCCCCAATGAAATTTTTTAATTGTTTTAAAAAAAAAATACTTATGCTACTTTTTGGTCCTTGGGATATGGAAAAGTCATTATATCATATCATTTGGGAATGAACCGAACAAAAGGACAATAACGGAAGACAAGTTAAGTTGGGGCCCAACAGATTGACAAATGACTAAAGTGCTGTTGGTATTCTAAAATCAATAGAGTTTGAGTGGAGCCCTTTGTCACGCGTTTGTATGAACTTCATGTGACCGTTGTTAATGGAGCGGTGCTCGATGGGAACACTTCAATTCCATAGCTGTAACCCATAAGTAACTGTTTATTAAAAGATAATAAATTAAAAATAGAAAATAAAAATAGAAAATATCTTTTAAGTTTTAAAAAAAAAATATAACGCGACAAACATTATTGTGCATGCTGGCATACAACAAAGTAAACACACATGCTAATATCCACGAAATTAAAAATATTTATGCGGTATCATTTGTGTCTATTTAATTATATGTTGAGTCACAACATATATAACGCGACTCTTAATTATGAATAATATTGTCCACACCAATCAAGTATCCTGATTGGATTATTATTACCCGGCTAGTCTAATAATGCTCATGAATGTGTTACTGTATAACCTTGTCCTTATTTTTAGCTTAGCTGCTTTTGTTTTGGCATTACTTGTCCAATGATTTAAGCTTGTTCTAGTGATATAATATCATGTACACTTTGTTGTGTTGTTAGGCTGCTAGGTTTGGTTTTGTATGATTGGGTTTGGTGGGAGTAGGAAGGAATTAATAGAGAAGAGCCTGACTAGGAGGGTAACTCACCTCCTTTCACAAGATTTTTATTTCAGTGTTTGATATAAACTTCTTAATTTCAAGACCTAATTTTTCTCGTGGGTTATATTCTATGACATAACTCATAAACTCCCCCAATCCAATCCAATGGAGGATTTGAATTCAAGTTTGTGGCATAACTTGCAAGAGACTTCATCATTTGCCAATTAGATGAGCAAGTGAAGGATAAGGAAAAACAGAATGATAACAATGTAAAAAGTAGAAAATAAATCTCTCTTCTAATAATCAAATTCCTAATTATACACTTAGAAAAATTTTAAGATCTAGAACTCCTTAATTTATTAATTATACATTTCAATATCAGGGGAAACTGAGGCTATGTTTGTTTGCAAAATATATACTTGGGATTTGATTATTTGTATTAATTTAAAGCTATTTTCGATTTTTTTTATCCCATCATGAGGGATTATTAATCCCTTAAATAGTCCTTGGATTATTTTTTTATCATTCTCAAGGCTATTTATAAGGGATTATTTTTTTCATCATGGGATTATATAATCCCTCATAAATAACCTTGAGAATGATAAAAAAATAATCCAAGGACTATTTAAGGGATTAATAATCCCTCATGATGGGATAAAAAAAATCGAAAATAGCTTTAAATTAATACAAATAATCAAATTCCAAGTATATATTTTACAAACAAACATAGCCTGAGGAAACTTATGTTTACTTTGTAGCATTGTGTCGAGTTGTTGTCATGCACAATAACGAGAGGTGGCTTACTGCTAGTTTATTATATTTGATTGTTTTAATACTAAGACCACTTTATGGACTCTAAACAAAATTTTCATACTGTTTTTTAGTTCATTTTCTTTTCATTTTATTTGCCTTTTGCTGGCACTTTTTTGGCCCTAAATCTAACCTAAACAAATAATTTTACTGGAACTTGCGCTTAAATCATTTCAAGAAAATGATATTTTCAACTTTGGATTCACTTTTCTGGTGAAAAATGTACGATTCTTGATGTATATGATACAAATATATATTGCACCAATTTAAGTGTTGAGCAAAATTTGAGTGAATTGAACCAAGTCAGAATTGAGTCGAATCGAATCAATTTTAACCTTTTAACCTTATTCAAGCTTGATTGGTTTGTTTAACCATTGAATTTAAATTCTAATTTCAAATGGACGCACTTGAAAAAAAAATATATGAAGTTTGAGAAAATTGATATTTTGAACAATTATTTCTAATGTAAAAGTTTCTCGACAAAATCATAAAAAAGTAAATGAATGTAGAGAATTATATGAAAAAAAACTAAAATAATAACCATACAATCAGCTGGATGAGAGCGCGCGTCGTCGTAACATATTTGGACGCCATATACAAATTACCTAGTACCTAATGAATGAATCTTCATAATTTCTTATATTATTTAGGGCTTGAAATTAATTCAACAATTCTTTAAAATTTCCTACAATTTCATGTCGTTTCTAGAAGAATTTCAATCTAGTAAGTCTCTCTCTCTCTCTCTCTCTATATATATTCAATCTAGTAAGTCTCTCTCTCTCTCTCTCTCTCTCTCTCTCTATATATATATATATATATATATATATATATATATATATACATATAAGTCTCTCTCTCTCTATATATATATATATATGAGAGAGAGAGAGAGAGAGAGAGAGAATAATGATCTATAACATTTATTTACTATAGATTCTTATACACTATTTATATTATTAAAAATAATAAGAAACGACTAATATTAGAAACTGAAAATCGACGTCCGCTATATATATATATATATATATATATATATATATATATATATGGTAATGATCTATAACATGTATTTCCTATAAATTCTTAAAAAACATATATACCATTTATACTATTGAAAATAAGAAGGAACAATCAAGATTAAAAATTGAAAATCGACATCTGCTACTAATAGTAGTGGACGATAAAAAATATATATCATCCGCTACTAATAGTAGCAGATGCTAATCAAAACAATAGTTTGACTTTATTAAACAAGATTTAGAATTTATTAACTAGCTTTTAAGGTTTATATATCAGGGTTTATGATTTATTAACTATGGTTAAGGGTTTATTAACTAGGATTTAGGATTTATTAAGTAAGGTTTAGGGTTTATTATATATAGTTTAGGGTTTGACTTTTTAATGGACATCCGCTACTATTAGTAACTTTTAAACGTCCACTACTAATTAATAGTAGCGGACGTCCATTTTCAGCTTCTAATCTTGGACGTTACCTTTTGTTTTGTACGGTATAAATAATGCATGTTTGCTTATTTTTGATCTATAAAAAGTACTTTCTATAGATCATGCCCCATATATATATAAAATTTCATTTATATGAATATACATTTCTTTAATGAACAATTTGGAGTATGAATGAAACTTATGTTTGCTTTGTAGCATTGTACTGAGTTGTTGTCATGCATAATAACAAGAGGTGTCTTACTACTAGTTTATTATACTCCCTCCGTCGCTACCAAGTAGACTAAAACCCCCCTGCGTTCTTTTAGCGACGGTCAATTCAAACAAATAGCGACGATCGTGACCGTCGCTAAAATCAATTAATAAATTCACTACTGCGACGATTGGAGCCGACCGTCGTTATAGGTTTGAACAAAGATATACGGGGACGGTCCTCAACCGTTGCTATAGGACTATTAATTCGCGAAAATCATTTAAAGAATTCCTTTAGCGACGGTCTCCGACCGTCGCCATAGAGTTTCCAGCCTTTTATTTTTATTTTTTTATATTGTTGTTATTATTTTATAATATTTCTTATGCACCTAAAGAAGCATACTTTAAATCAAACGTACAATAACAATTTAAATATAATATTTGTAGCTAAAAGAACAAAACAAAAAAAACTAGCATTTAAATTTACAAATTAAAGTATATAATTTTACCATAATACATAACTTAATCCAAACTAGTGTTACTATTACATCAAAATTAATTTACGTCAAAGTTTTACATAACTAGTACGAGGCACATCTCAAAGGTTATGTGGTACATTATTCAAGCCACTTTGATCTCCTTCTGTCGATCGAGCCTACAAATTAATTAACAAGTGTTTAATCAACAATATTAACTATATGTGAAATTGTTATTCCATACAAAGAGAGTAAGAGAGCTAGACCTGAATGTTGGAATCAACATTTGAAACTGGCATTCTCTTGAGCAATTCTGCAACAATCGCTTGCAAATCATCCACTTTCCTTATAGTTTCCTCCACTTTTTTTGAATTCAGCTCTCAATTCTTGATTCTCACGTTATAGATCTTTATTTGCGTTACGAGACCCCAAGTGTTTGTAGCCGTTGCACCAACTCCACCTTGTCGAAGGAGACCATGGCGCTCCAGCCCAAGCACTTGTGCAAGTATATCATTTCGGCCCGTAGATTGTACACTACTACTTCCCACATCCTCAGCTTTCTTTAAGTTTATAATTTTTTGCTGTGAAAATATATAAAACACTAAGTCATGCTGAAAAAATGAATAAATCTAGTGACTGTAGAACTTAAATATGAACAACACACATATTCATCATTTAGCTAATAAGAGATGACAATACGTGTAGTTTCCAATGAGAATCAAAACAATCCAGCCGTTAAAGAAACATTATTGTCAAATCTCAACTCAATGCAATCAACTATCAACAAACTACAATACATGAAACTTCCTGGGTAGCAACGTACAATACATGAATTCTTTATATACATGTAATGTGGATGATCTCTCTCTTCTTCCTATGCCTGCAACTTTAATTGGTGTTTGTTTTCTTGTTTTATGTTGTTTACTTGCCTTGAATGCAAGTAAAAATAGTATGCAAAGTACAAAGTATCAGTACATACCACATTTGAGTCCGCTCCCGGTATAATTGACTTGTCACTACGAGTGTGGGACTCTATGTACATATCAGCTCGATCTATCTCTTTTCCTTTCTTTTGGTACTATAAATAAAACACATAGAACATAATTAGGAAATACTCTACTAATAGATGTCTAATACCCGATAAAAGGAAGAAAAAAAAATAGAAATAACATCAAATATTACAAATTCATGCTTCTTTTTTGGAATTGATTTAGTGCCCAAAGTATGACCCACCAACATTTTTTGACGATTCTCACGATTTTGAGTTGATATTTTCTACATTGCAAGCATTTATAAAATAATAATAATCTTTAACAATAAGTAAGAAGTGATAACACATAAAATTGGAATAAACATATCCTGTGCATCATCGTTTAACCAATAATCAACCAACGCAGCCCATTGATTTCGAAAATCCAATCTTTGTCAAAGTTCAAAAAGATTAATCAATGCTTCATGAAGTGTTTTAGAACCAAGATGAATATAATTTTAGTCCAAATAATCACTTGGATAGTTTTTAGTATTAGCCGGACTAGCAAAATTGTTTTTATTATTTGACTCGCTATACAGTCTACCTAGACAATTAAAAGAGCCAACATCAGGCAAATAAGCAGAAATGCCTAAAATCTCATAACTACCTTAACTAGTTATTTTATACGATCAGAAGGCAAATCAACCAATACTCAAACAATAATGTAGAGAATTATTGATACACAAAAAACAACAGACACTAGTTAATTAACAACTCCAATACCCAATACGTGAGCACAAATGTTACTAAACCTAACTTCCATAACTCCAATGTTGCCGACCGAAATCTGAAACACAAACAGATTATCATCCTATCACCTAATTCCATTTTTTAGGCAGCTTCCTGTCATATTTTAACCAAATTAAAATTTCATAAAATTAAAGTTCAGACTTCAATTTCCACCTGATGACAGCGAAATGTATCGGTAAACACATACAAGAACAACCTCACTTGTCAACAACCTCAAAATGTAAGCAGCTAAAGTTGCAGGTATACAATAAAGAAACTAAACCCAAGCCTAAGTTACATGCATACAATCTGAAAATAAAATATGAAATTAGTACCTTCAAGCAAAGAAGCTAAAACAGATCTAGGGCTTGTCAATCGTGGATGAAAAATCGGACCCAGATCTAGAGCTTGTTAATCTACCCTAAATCAAGGAAAGGAAATCGGGTAAAGGAACTCAATAGATGCATGAGGGAAGAAGATTTGGATGGTTTTGGCAGGGAAGGAAATTTGGGGGTGGGAGCTACGGACGAAGAACAGTGTGCTAGTGACGGAGCTACGGTGGGTGGCTGGGTGGGCGAACAATATTGAGAGCTTGCAGAGACGAAATAATGGAGGGAGATGAAAATAATGGAGGGATCCGACTGTCGCTATATTTACCTTTTAAGACTATTTAGCGACGCTCACCACGCGACCGTCGTTATATACTATTTTTTACCTATACAGTGACGGCCACGAAGTAACCATCGGTATAGACCATTTTATAGCGACAGTCACATGGTGGTCGTCGCTATATACTATTTTTATAGCTATATAACGACGGCCAGTCCGTGACCGTTGATATACATAATTATAGCGACGGTTCTGCCCCGACCGTCGCTATATCTCGTCGCTCTATCCTAATTTTCTAGTAATGATCTTAGAAGACGGGTAGTGTATATAATTTATTTATTTTTTTTCATTTTCACCCGTCATTTAAGATAGTGGGTGGACTGAGATTTTTTTTTTGTCCTACCCGTTATCTTAGATAGCGGGTGGGACTCTATCTCATCCATTAAAATTATTATTTCAACGATTCAGATGTATTTACTGAAATAACGTTTATAGCAAACGCTTACTATGAATCATTCCCCCCCCAACACACACACACACACACACACACACACACACACACACACACACACACACACACACACATATATATAAGTGCATGGAAATTTTATAATATATCATGTTCACGTTGAATCTTATTCCTAATAAGAAAGAATGTTACGCTGATAAGTTTTGTTTTAAAGAGTAATCCGTGGGCCCATGCCCATGTACTAATAATTGGGCCCATGCAGTTTATCTATAATTATCTTTTAAAACCATCTCTCTCCCTCTAATTTTTTATATGTACCTCAATGACAGTCTGAACATATTTGGAGGTTCTTGAATATACAAATTGGAGTTCCAGCCAAGCAGGATGATTAGGCCGATGTAAATTGCAAGCTTTTCACTTTACATCCTGGTTCCAGTTTTTCCCAAACCAAGGAGACTACATGGGTGTTTTATCAATAAATCTGGGCAAATGCATTCAAGGGCTGACTCAATTAGAGCTTTGATCATCAGAAATAAATTGCATCACACAAACGCCGGTTCTGATTGGGATTTGAGTTTGTCTTTTGTAAACCCACTGCCACAGAAGCCCCCATCAAACATCGAAAGCTTGCCACTTTTAGCATATCATCTTTATGGCAGAGCGGACACTTGTAAAACAGAATCTGCTATGACAGATTACCCACAAGTAGCTTCACAACGGGATCGATAGAATCATAAAGAGCATAGATCAGAAAAGCAAAAGCATCACGACAATACAACAATTCAGCGTCTCGGCGGCTTTGTGTCCCGACAGCCCTCATCTCGGCGGCTTCATGTCCCGACAGCCCTCGCCTCGGCAGCTTCGTGTCACGACGGCTCCTCGCCTCGGCAGCTTCGTGTCTTGACGTCCTTCGCCTCGGCGACTTCGTGTCCCGACGGCTCCTCGCCTCCACGGCTTCGTGTCTCGACTGCCTTTCACTTCGGCGGTTTCGTGTCCTGATGACCCCTCACCTCGACGGCTTCGTGTCTCGACGGCACCTCACCTCGGCGGCTTCGTGTCCCGACGACACCTCACCTCGAAGGCCCTCGCCTCGGAGGTTTCGTGTCCCGGCAGCCCCTCGGCTCGACGGCCCTCGTCTCGGCGGCCCCTCACCTCGGCGGCTTCGTGTCTCGACGGCTCCTCGTCACGACGGCTTCGTGTCTCTACAGCCCTCGCCTCGGCGGCTTCGTGTCCCGATGACTCCTTGTCTCGACGGTTTCGTGTCTCGACGGCCCTTGCCTCGGCGGCTTTGTGTCCTGACGGCTCCTTCCCTCGACGGCCTTTGCCTCGGCGGCTTTGTGTCCCGACAGCTTTGTGTCCCGACGGCTTTGTGTCCCGACGACTCCTTCCCCCGACGGCTTCGTGTCTTGACGGCCCTTGCCTCGGTGACTTTGTGTCCCGACGGCTCCTTCCCTCGGCGGCTTCGTGTCTCGACGACTTCGTGTCTGAACGGCCTTTTGCTTCGGCGGCTTCGTGTCTCGACGGCCCTCGCCTTGACGGCTTCATGTCTTGATTGACAATATTAAATAAAAGGTTCGATAGTATGGTGGGTTCAGCAGTTTGAGTTTAGCAATTTGGGTTCTACAGTATGTTTGGCGGGTTCGATAGTTTCAGTAAGGTGCTTCGGCAATTTTGATAAAAGGTTCCACAGTCGTGGTAGTTGGAGGGTATGGTAGACTTTTTGAATACTCTCCTATTTTAAATTCTTAAAAATAGGAGAGTGAGAGGCAATATTGGGATATAATTATTTGGGTCCGAGTATGGTACAATCCACTTTATTTAAATGGTCCGGATCTGATGTTGGCTCATATACATTTATTTTAGCAGCTTACATAGTGGGAGAGTCCTTATTAAAATATGATTATGTTTCCTTATTTGGGAGAGATAAGAAAATCTAATTTGGAAGAGAATCTATCAATAATTAATTGTAGTTATAAGGTGATTCTAAAAAGAATTCATACTTTTAATTGGTTTCGAGTGGACATGACATCTATAAATACAACTACAAACAAAGGATCGAAAAATACATTCAGTACATATACATTACACATGATACAACAGAGAGAAGAGAGGAGATACAGAGTGTGAGTGTGAGTATAAGAAAGAGAAAAATATACAATTTGTACTCCCTATATTATTTTCATAATGGATTTCTTATCACTTTTCGTGATTTTTTCTTAATTGGATTTTCATGTAAAATCTTTGTGTTCTTATTTTATATTTTTGCAATTATTTGTGTGTTTAACGCCTTTTTTACTCGTTGTTTGATAATTTGTGCGAGTGATATAAAATTTGACGTTAACACAAGTATTGAAAAAAAGTTTTATAACACTCTTATCGATCTAAAAAAAGGTCTTTGTTAATAATTTTTGTTCTAAAACACGAGCCTCTTTCGACAGCATAGATGTTATTACTACAAAATAAAATACTTGATTAATTTAGGAGTAAATATAAAACAAAAATATATTTTGTATATTTTGCAGTAAGACTCCCAAGTCCCAACCTAGAGAATAATGTTTTTGAGTTAGTTAAACATAATTATGATAATTTTAAATAAAATGAATAAATTCATAATAATTTGTATTAAAAATTCATAAATTACCTTCAAAAAATTAAAATGAACACGTTTCTAGAATGAAGGAAACTTGTATAGTTCAAAAGTAGAAGACAGAGGCAAAGCTGAGCTATTACATCCAATCACTTGCAAATCACAAATAAACTAGTCTTTTATAATGTTTTTCTCACAAAAACAAAATTAAGTTAGTATTTTAAATTCAACCTTATGGCATATTGACATGTCAATTCTGTGAGTTCACTGCTCTTGTTAAATAAGTAAATTAGTATTTTAAGTAAAACCTTATTATTACATATTCACATGTCAATAATGCGAGTTCATTGCATTTGTTAAATAAGTAAACGTCTTAGTTTAATCCTCCTACAATTAATGTTGCGTGTGCATATATAGAGGTAGGATAATTAACTTTAATTGTGGCTTTATACAACACAAAGTCAGCAGTAGTTTTTTACTAGCTCATTAAACCAAACTAAATTACTACAAATGACTTAATAACCATAAATATTAAGCAGTAGAATATACTCTCTCTGTCTTGTAAACACCAGTTTCGTTTGACTTTTCGAATTAAATTAATCAATTTTAGATTTGTTATTAAACAAATTTATTTATATTTTTAACTTTTAAAAATTAAATGTTAAGTTGTACTAAATTAAACATAATTTCTTATGGTTATAATTTTTTTTTACCTCATTTTAAAAAAATAAGAATAAACTTTGATTTTAAAATAAATTAATTTAACTTTAAATTCAAACTATGCCAGTTTTTACGAGTAACAGATATCATACTTGGGCTTGGCTTTGAATTTGGAAACTGATATTTTTAACGGCAATTTTTGATATTTTTACATGAAAATCGTCATAATAGGTTTATGACGTCGATTTTAACTGTCGCTATAGGTCTATAACGACGGTTTTCACATAAAAATATCAAAAAATATTTTGTAAAAATATCAATTTCCAACAATTTTTGTTGGTCATGCCCTTGTGTGGCCGTTACACAATTTTGTTACTAAAAGAAGGTTCATTTTATAAAATTCATGCTGCATTATCTCCAAAAAAGATTTTCTCTCTCTAAAAAGGAAAATAGGGAAGCTCTGCTCCGCTCTGCACATGAATGGAAGCCACCACCGCCACCCTTCTCTAAATCTTTTCACGCCTAAAGCACATTCTATTTCGTTACCAGGGAATCCAAAATGGCTAGGCAAATGTCGGAAGTTGTATATACATGCACACGGTGAGCATTTTTATATAGTTCAATACTTTCACAAGTCCATAGTTCACCCAAGCTTCAATTTAGGCTATCTCCAACAGATGGACTATCCTATGGACTATATTTAGTCCATATGACATCAGCAAATGTCATTTAGTCTTCCATCATTCCAGCAGATGGACTATCCATTGGACTATAATATAAAAAGATTAAAATAATTAATAAATTCAACAAAACTCCTATCATCTTTCTACTTTTCTATTTAAATATTAGTAAATTTATAGTCCATGGACTATCTCATTCATAGATATAGTCTTTTGAGGATATCAAATATGATCATGGACTATATTTAATCCATCTGCTGGAGTGGAAAAATAAATCCTAGACTAAATATAGTCTAGAAAGCCATTGCTGAAGATGCTGTTAGTGTAATATGGAGTGTTAAATAGTTGTGTTGTGTTTCAAACGCGTAAACGAATTCCGTATGCATTCCTTAATATTGTTAGGACGTTAGTGTAGTTAGTTGCATGCCAAGTGCTCGATGAATTGTTGCAAAGACTTGCATAGGTGTTGCAAATGTTGTGCTATAATGTATATATGTTTGAATTGGGAAACGGGTATTTGTTTACTAACGCTAAAATCATATAAGTGACGACTTGTATTCACACAAAAAGTACAAAGAGAAAACAGTTTCCCTTCACTCATATTGGTCAGCCAATTTAAGAGTATATTTATGTGATAGTAGAGCGCATATAACCCATATGCTCCGCAAGGAAGCCATACAAAATTTATGCCATCTCCCCACTTATAAACTATTGTAAGTAAGCAAAAACTCAAACTGAATTAAATTAATTAGTTTCAGTTTTTCCCCTCATCTATCATTATAGTAGCATATCTTGCTTTCATAGTTTTGGTCTTCCTATTTTTGATAGCACATTCCCCCTCCCACCAAAATTAAATAAATAAATAAATCCCAATAAGAAGAGTAATGTAAGAAATGTAAGAAAAATAGAATAAACAAGTCATACGGATAGATTGAAGAGGCTGTATGTTCACCATCTTTTAATGATGTGACTAGAAAATCAAGCAATTGCAATAATCTTGCAGTAACACTTCTTTATTCCAATAGTCTAACTTGCCATAATTTTCATGTGTTTGTAATTATAAATAAATCATTGTTGGACCAAATATTGAAATTTCTTATTGGCATTAGCTTTGCTCACTATGACTTTATGTGGAAACTTAAATAAAACCTCGTAACAAAAGAGAGAGATTCATTAGCTTGTTATTTAATATAAATTAATGAAATGACAGAATCCATAAAAATTATTTAACAGACTTCAGAAGGAATTCCAAGGAGGCCCTATGATAATTTAGAAATCCGACATTTTGATAAAGAATGGAATCCAAAATAAAATGATTTTGACTGTCGATTCATTAGTAAAAAACTTTCTCCGACTTTTGAATTATCAAAGCAAGAACTTTATACAAGAGTCAAACCCAGATGGAGAATTGGGGATTTTTCTGATAGGGGATAAGAGTGTTTTTCCTTGGAGATGGAAAATTTGACCACCGGGTTTTATCAAATTTTGCAAATCCTTCCATTAGGGCAATTTGACTCCTGGCTCTAATTATTTTATTGTTGCACTTATTGGATCAAGAAGCTCGAAAGGCGCTGACACTGTTGAAATTCAGAGCAAAGGCAGCAAAATTTGCCAAAACGACTATGAAGACACATAGGGCGTTACTTAAGGTTACTCTGAATATTTTTTACTAGTTTTACTTTTAATATCTATTTCAAAATCTTGAAGTAATATATTACCATATACATCCTGTATCATCTATCAAGTCCTTCATCACAAACTGCTCTTGCAGAGGCTGAGTTGGCGATAATTTGATCTATTATATGCTTGTTCTCTTTCAGGGAATCTGTTGTGGATTATCTAGTAGTAGTCTTATTTGAGTGTGCTTTGTAACTTGAATTTCTCCGAGAGGGGTGAAGCTGAATTTTATTCAGGCTACATCCATTTCTATTTCTAATGATCTTCTTTAGCTCTTCTGATGAAAAATTTCTCTTAAAAGATCTTAAGCATAATAATAAGCTAGAATCTTAGATACCCACATTTGATAGGATGCAATTGGGCATCGAGGGAACTTGTCCTAGTATCCTACTCAATTTGTTTTCTTTTGCTTATATTGATCATGAATCCTGGACTGGGATTTCATTCCAGACATAAATTTAGATTTCAAGATCTATACCCGAGCTTGGGGTTGCTCAAGTTATATCACGTGTTACACATATCTTATCTTTGTTCAATCCAATGTTAATAGATTGTCATCCAACTGGAGGGTCGTGGCTTTTTGTAGCCTCCTGTATCAGCTTACTATATGCTAATGTTTTGAAACACGAACCGGCTTGGCCGGTTCAACCGGTTGAATGGAAACTGGTCCTATGTCCGGTTCAATTTGACCCGGTTGGATCAATTTGGTCAAAATTCTAATTGAACCGAACAGGTGGTAAAAATCGGTAGTCAAATCGGTAAAATTGGTTAATTTGACTAGTGAACTGGTTTTTAATTATTTTTTAATATTTTATTTTTACCAAAAAAAATTAATATTAAGATTAACCACTTTTAGTATATTTTAACACAAATTCATTATATTTTAGTTTATAAAAAATGAGATGTTTTAAAATTTTATTAATTATTAATAATATATATTTTATATATTTATCACGACACAAGTTCAATAACGATTCAATTAGTGGTTGATCCATCCACACTCAATAACTTTTTCAATTCGATGACCATTTCGAGTCTGAAAACATTGCTATATGCTGCAGTTTTAGTGAATTGGGTAAAGAGCTAGAAGTCTGTTATTTCTCTGAATTTAAAGCTGCCTGGTTGTTACTTCAAACTGATTTACCTGGGATAAACCAGAATGCCCATTCTCGTTGGCAAAAATCATCTATTGATATATATTGAAGGTAAATTGTGATGCATCAGTTAAAGGGAATAGCTTCGTGGGAGTTGGGTTTGTGATTAGAGATAATTTGGGGAAAGTTATGGGTGCCAGTGTGGATAGATTTCACGGTAATATGGAGGTTGATTGTGCTGAAGCTTTATCAGTTAGGAATGCTTTTCGTTTTGTAGAAGGATTTGTGGTCTTGAAGTTGATTGTGGAGAGTAATAGCAATGGAGTTATTGGTCGTCTATCTATGACTCGGCCCGATAATTCGTACCTTAATGATATTAGTGAGAATTGTCGTATATTCAGTTGCACTTTCGAGGATGTCGTATAGCGGCATATTCAAAGAGAGGAGAATAGAATTGCCCATGGACAAGCAGAGCTTGCCCAAGCGGTCAAGTTTCATGTTCCCACCTTTTGGATGGAGGAAATTCATTTTAGTGTTAGGATAGAATGTAATTTACGAGTTATTGCTTGTCATCACCTGTGGTTTAAAAACTATCAAATTAACACTGTGTGGTTTCTTAAAAATTGCAACACGTATCATCTCTTAATTTAACCAACACTTTTTAACTGCAGCTCTATGATTACTATATTACCCTTTTTATATATATGTATTTGGGGATAACTATATTTGAACTATATTTGACATATTTATATTTATAACTTAAATAAATTATTTAAAAGTATAAAATACATTTAATTATATTTCTTTTTTCAAGATTAACATATTCTTTTTGACTGGTTAGAACAAGAGAGAGAGATAAAAAGAAAAGAAAATGAAGAAGGCCGTAGAATATTTTTTTCATATTTAATGACAATCTGGTTTCTCTCCCTATTTGAAATATATATATATATATATATATATATATATTATGGGTTTCTTTTTCTAGATCTCTTCATCTCTAAGATCTTGAGTTGATTTGTTGTTAGGGTTAATTTGTAATAACCTAGATTTTTTTAAAATAATTAAATATTGATTTACTTTTCTTAAAAGCACAATTGAATTAAAAAGGTAAGTTACTAATTTATTTCTTCCTTTTGTTTTTTGGAAAGTTAAATTGTTTTTTTTAGATAATTAGTTAATTAAAATTAGGGAGTCCATTAGGGTTTTGGTAACTCACATATTGCTTCCTTATTATATTTAAAGAGTATTATATATAACTGTAATGATACTCAAACTTGATTAGTTGAATTCCCGAGTAGATATCTTATGTATTATGTAGCTCCTTAGAAAAATCATAATTAATTCATCCGATCTTAGAATTGAGTAAATTCAAAGTTTATTTTTTCAATTTCTTGTCCTTTTTAATTTTAGAGAGAGAAAAGTTATTTGACAGCGTTTTTTGCCTTAAATTGATGAAAACTGCAATCTTTCATAATTCTTGTCATTGTTTTCCGTCCTAATTTTAAAAATTCGTAACTCAGTTATATTAACCATGAATCAAGTGATTTTTTCCACTTTTCAGCAGTTGGGCGCCGGGCGCCGAAATAGTACCCGGTGCTGCCCCGGCAGTGTCCAGTTCTTTATTTTTCTTGCTTCCAGATTTTGAGAGCTAAAGCATACATGGTCCTTAGTTACTCAAAACATATTTTACACATAGGTTAGAGATTTTTAACATAGTTACAAGGCTTAGATAACCATTCAAACATTTTTCATTCAAAATCCCATAAAATTCATGATCAACCAAGACCAAGTTTTGAAATCCATACTTTAAACAATATAGCTTCATAACATACACCTTAAGTTCAGTTTCTTTGCTCATAGTTCATAATATTCATGTTTCCATTACATTTTCATCTTGAAAACATCAACATCCCATGTAGAAATCTAGTTTGGGTTTTTAAAACATGTTATACAATGAAATCAATCACCAAATTGTGTCCACACATTACCTTATTAAAATACAAGGTAACCATCAAGCTCAAACCTTAAACTCCATGGCTAATATTTATATACCAATATGCACCTACCACATATCTCTCATTTAAGTTTGAAAACAACTTTAGACACTAAGGTTCGTAAACCAAACTTCATCCTTTTGATTTAGAACAATTCTTTTTTTTTTTAAACATAACATTTAGCCAAAACACACTCATTTAGGCATTTTATCAAACATGACACATGCATACATTAATAACTTACATATTATTAATATTTAAACGTCTACAGTTCACACAATCAAATAAACTCCAGCCATAAACCACCCTTATCACTCCAAAGATCCACCATGGTCCCCATAATCAACAATTAGCTCCACAACAAACATGTTACCTAACAAAAATAATATACATAAATTAAAGTATGAGTTTAGGTAAAGGAACTTTTCAACCTTTGTTTGCTTGAGCTCCTTGTTTGCTCTTTCTAAGGCTTTCTATGGAACCTCCTCCTCTGCACTTCCTTGCACCCGAAAAGGCCTCTATTCTCTATGCTTTCTCTGCAATAAGCTCACAATATTTTGGTCTCTCCGCTCTCGAGACTTAGTTATGCTTTGCTTTCTTTGCTCTACACCTGTCGGGAGCTCCCCTATGCAGCCCTTAATTTGCACCTGCTAGGCCCTACAAAGTGGCCCCTACGTGCCAAAGCTTGACCCCTCCATTAGGCACCTGTGATTAGGGCCGTAAATGGTAACTGAAAAATTTGTATTTGTCCGCATCCGTATTCGAAAAAAAAATGGATATTATTCACATTCGGAAAAAAACGGATATATCCATATTCGGTTTAAAGGTGTCTGCAAATAAACGGATACGAATACGGACATAGGCGTATTCGTATTCGTTTAACATCCGTCCGTAAATATATCCTGCAGATATTGAATATCCGGAATCCGATATCCGAATTCAGATCCGTATCCGGAATTTGTATCCGAATAACTTATATATATATAAAATAAGCAAAATAATTTTTTTAAAATGGTCTTCCTTATATAATAATTAGTTTTCACTATCATATGAAAATTATTTTTAAAATATGTCATTTCACTTCTAAAAAGTAGGAAATAACACTTTTATTATAATATTAATAAATTGATTTAAGTATAGTTAATGAATTTTTACTATTATAAAGTTAAAATATCTAAAATGTATCATTTAACAAGTGTTATAAATATCATTTAACAAGTGTTATAAATGTTATAAATATCATTTAAATATTATAATTAAAGATTATAAATATTCAAACACATTATAGTATTACTCCAAATTAACACATAAAATGGACATCTACTTATTAATGGACATCTAAACATTAATAAGTAGAGCATTCATTTTGAATTTAGGATTTTAAAAATAATAAAAACTTATTTAAATTGTAATTTAGAGCATTGATTATTGTATTTATTAAAAATAAATAAATTAACATTCATTCATTAATGAACTATACTTTAAAACTTATTACATTTTCTCTTTATCCTAATTATATATAGTGTTACAATATATCTAAAATGCATCATTTAACAAGTGTTTTAAATATTATTTAAATGTTATAATTATAGATTATAAATATTCATACACACTACAGTATTACTCAAAATTAACACATAAAATGAAACATCTACTTATTAATAGATATCTAAACATTAATAAGTAGAGTATTCATTTTTGAATTTAGGATTTCAAAAATAATGAAAACTTATTTGAATTATAATTTAGAGCATTGATTATTGTATTTATTAAAAATAAATAAATTAACATTCATTCATTAATGAACTATACTTTAAAACTCATTATTTTTTTCCCTTATTCTAGTTATATATAGTGTTATAATATATCTAAAATGTATCATTTAACAAGTGTTATAAATATCATTTAAATGTTATAATTATAGATTATAAATATTCATACACACTATAGTATTACTCCAAATTAACACATAAAATGGACATCTACTTATTAATGTGCATCTAAACATTAATAAGTAGAACATTCATTTTGAATTTAGGATTTCAAAAATAATAAAAACTTATTTAAATTATAATTTAGAGCATTGATTATTGTATTTATTAAAAATAAATAAATTAACATTCATTTATTAATAAACTATACTTTAAAATTTATTATTTTTTTCCTTTATCCTAGTTATATAGTGTTACAATATATCTAAAATGCATCATTTAACAAGTGTTATAAATATCATTTAAATGTTATAATTATAGATTATAAATATCCATACATACTACAATATTACTCTAAATTATCACATTAAATGGGCATCTACTTATTAATGAACATCTAAACATTAATAAGTAGAGCATTCATTTTGATTTATGATTTCAAAAATAACGAAAACTTATTTGAATTGTAATTTAGAGTATTAATTATTGTATTTATTAAAAACAAATAAATTAGCATTCATTCATTAATATGTATGGTTTAAATTTTAAATTTTGATTGGTTATGAGTAATTATTCAATTTTTTTCTTTATTTTTTGTAAATAATTTGAACGAATTTTATATTAGGTGATTGATAATTTTATAATATTTATTTTGATGTAAATATTTATAAAATTTAATGATTTAGGTATAATTTAAATATATATAAATAATTAGAATTGTACAAATTATACAATTTAGCTATTTATATACATTTAAATTATACTTAAATCATTAAATTCTATAAATATTTAAATTAAAATAAATATTATAAAAATTTTAAAAATCAAAAATAATAATAATAATAATAATTGCAACGGTCCAATTTTCCTGTCCTTTTCCCCTGTCCGCATAGACTTTTTGATAGTCGGCCCCTACACCACATGAAGTGGTTGGGTTTGTGCCCCTCCCAATATATATATAGTTCCTTATATGGAAGTAATTAATGCTCTTCCGCTTGCATAAAGGCTACCCAAAAATAGTTTGTGCAGTCTCCTCTCATTAATTAGATAGGGCTGCCGAATAGGTCATCACTTTGCCCACTCGCTATCCAAAACAAGTCCCATCCAATATATATAATCCCCTATCTATATACATTATATAAGTAACAAAGTTGGGGACCCCACATGCTACCTAAGCAACTTAATTTTCTCCATTCCTAACTGTCGAATGTGGTGAAGAATTACATCTATAATTCCTTATATATTTTACATAAGTAATGCTCTTGGTTCCAACCTTTAGTCTAGCAATTGGGTTCTTTTTTTTATCACTCCATAAGAAATGGTCTCAAACGTATAAACAAGTTATATTTCTTGCAATCCCACATATTCTCTTAGTTGCTACAATAGCTTCTATATATTATTATTATTATTATTATATCCACAAACAATAGACATATCTTACTACACACTTTGAGCTACAACATGGTTGAACCAATGCAACACGGCTAACACGGTTTTTGGGATTTAAATAATTAAATCAATTGGGCATTAATTAAAGTACCCCATCAATTAATTACCCACTTCTTGTTAATTAATAACTTGAGTCATTTATTATAATATCTGAATATTATTCTCCACATATTAATTAAGTTAATTACTTAATTAACTAAACTTTTAGCCTAGTCTTTTAAAGCCATTATTCAATCTAGTTAATTATTTACATAATTTTAACCCATATTTCATGTAATTAACTAATTAATTAATTACATGACTTTCCTTTTTATTCTATTAATTATGTCATTTTTTGTTTGACTAATAAATAAATACATCACCTATATATTTATTTGTTCCCTCGCTTCAATTATATACAATAACTTCCCATTGCATAAATTCTTAGCTTAGCCCAATTAATGTGTTAAGTTATTAACACATAAAACTCATTCCATACATGTATATTGTACAAATATTATCCTACCATACTTATGTATATTTATGCATAGCCTAGTTTTGATTAATTAAAATCTCCTTCTTATTTTCTATCTCAAGAAATAAAATCACTACTTTAATGAATATAAATATTATTTTCATTAACTCTTAATTATTCACATTTAATTCCTAACACAGATTAGGTTAAAATATTTTAATCCTTTCTCTACACAATTTTCTTTCTCAAAACTAGGTTAAATCTCTAACATTTATTTAATCAATTAAAATTTCCTCTAAAAGAAATATTGTCAATATTCGGGAAATCACAATAATCCATGCATTAGGATTATAATCTCAATATTATAATCCTTACAAACAAACGTAGCTTTAAGGATTGACATATTCGGAACTTTATTTAACGTTATAGTCATTAATATTTAATTTAGAATGTGTTAAAACAAAAATGTATCATTAATTTTAGAATTAAGAAAATTAAGTTTAGAAAATTTAGTATTTTCCATCGAGGGAGTATGTAGAAACCTCTTGAAGTGGGAAATTATCATAATTAATTTTCTCATTTTATTTAAAAATATCAATAGTTTTAATTAATATTTTCTCTATTTCAAAATATTAGAGCACACACAAATACACAATGATATAAAGAACGAAAATGATATACAAATCGACAAATATGTGATGAAGTTGAATTGCGCCTAGCGTGAAAGTTTATGCGATAAAATAAAATAAAGTAGTACCATTATTAATTTATACATATTTCATTTATGCACATACATCGCAATTATAATTCGATTGAAAATTTTTGCAATGTATTGGACTCTATAAAGAATGTAAATTATGAATAGTTTTCCCTTTAATATATATATGCATTAATTATCAAATAAAGAACTGCAATATGGGGTCAATGCAACTGTTAGTCTCACAGTTATTTGTTTGCGAAAACAGCCTAAATTTAGAGATAATATTAATGATAATTTTTTTAATTCTTGAATTTTATTATTAGCAATTTATCTAGTAATTTATCCTTAATCTAATATATAAAGTTGGAGGGAGTCATTGTTTGAATAATTTTTGAAGTCTTTCTGACTTGCGAAATTGCCCTTAAACTTTTATAAACTTTTATAAGTGTCTTTGTGTTAACAATCCTTTGAAGCGTTCTTGGTTTCCAAAAATATCCTTAAATTTTTATAGTAATTACTGTTTTATCTCTATAACTTCAATTTTATTTATCTTCTTTTGTAACTTCTAAATTTAAATATCTTACTATTTTATTTTCAAACTTTTAAATTTATAATTTTTTTTGCTAAATTAAAATTTTAACTTTTTAAAATTAAAAATATGATCTAAATTACACGCACAAATGCCTGATAGGCTGGTAAAGTATAAGATACTTCTGGGCCGTCATCGTTTCAGTGACGATCACAGCTGTATTTTACATTGATTTGAGCCGCCTGTCAAGTTGTAAGTAAGATTGAATTGTAGACACTGTTGGCGCGAGTAGTGTTAAAATTATGATACAATATTAAAATAAAAATAATTTTGTCAATAAATTAGAGATTGTAATATTAAATATGTAAAATACAATAAAACCAATCAGAGAGGGAAAAACTTTTTTCCTTAGATAATAATATTTGAGGATACTCATGCGAACATAACAAAGATGATTCACCACTAATTATATCCAATCATACATTTTTCTCCATTGATCACTAGGAAAGGGGGGGCCATCACGATAGTTAGTATAATAAAAACCATCAGGCTTTGCTAGCCAAGCCACATAATAATACTCAGTCTTTTTGTTGTAGACAACAAAACGTTTGCTTTGTTTTCCCCACCAAAAATGGCAGAAAAAAATAGTACGGTGAAATACATCAGGATAAAATTTCCACATGAATTCTTGCCCATTATATAGGTTATGAAAACCTAGATCATCGTTTCCTGAGGCGCAATGAATTCGCAAGCTACCTTGAGAGATTCCATCCATGACATGAACCTCACAGTAACCACTGGCATTTGGTGTAAGAAAAACAGTGAGGAGGAAAAAAAGAAAGATACTTTTCATCGTATAAATACTAATGTTTTGTAATGCTGAATGATAAAGTTATGATTTCTATTGATTGATCAGTACGTACATGATTTATATAGAGATTGGAGAGCGTAAAAATGGTAACTTCATAATTACGCAGATTATCAAAAGATTGTTAATATATTCACACACTAAATTGATATTTGAACGACATAATATAAGAAAGTCATGACTAATTTATCCTATATATAATGACAAATTTATATTAATAATAATTATCTATGTATGTAGGGAAGAGGTTATTAATAAGGACCCCACACTAAAATTAAAAATATATTTTTAATTTTTGAACGAGTAAAAAATAATAATGAATCTCTAATTTTGAATAGGAGACCGTGTGACCATATAAGATGTAATAGGAATTCGTTGCTTGGAAAGCCATAAATTCATGTACTGGAATGCCTACAGTTTATGTTAAAATGGACCTTTTAGTTAATTAATTTTGGTTATTTTTCGGTTTAATTTTATCTATTAATTGATTGAATTTAAATAAAATTAGAGATGCATTTAATAGTCTACTATAAGTACTATAAGGAGATTAAGAGCAATGCTTTTAGAGACTCGAATAGGTCATTGAATCAAAAAAAATACCGAATGGATAGATCACTGGTTCAACCCGTGGTCGAAAAGGTGACGTTATAAATACATTAAAAAAATTATAAATAACAAATAAAATTTTAAAACATCTAGTTTTTTATAAGTTAAATATAGTGAAATTATATTACAATATTACTAAAAATATCTAAATTTTTTTTAAGAAAATGTACCCAATTTTTTTTTTAAATACTTTAAAACTGGTTCACTTGGTCAATTAGCCGATTTTATCAATTGAACCACTGATTTGACCGGTTCACTACCAAACTGGTTTTCTGTGCCAAATCGAACCGGAGTACCAATCGGTTCCGATTTTTATCGGTCAGACCATCTGTCCAATCTGATTTTTAAAACATTGATTAAGAGAGAACATTATATAATTCAAGTAAAAATTATATGTGTTTTAATTATATCTAAAGTGAGATATATAAAAAGATGCATTGTTGTTGCAAAACTATTTTTTTAAGTCCCACATTTTTAAGAAGTTAAACTATTCAAAACTCATAAGCATAAGTGAAATAATATAATTTATTTGCATGTGATACTAAAAGGAATACTTGAAAACGGTCACAATAACGTGGTACAAAGGCACCAACAGTTTGTGCTGGGCCCGATTGCGCGTTTTCACATTGTTGCTTTAGGTGCACCTACACATTATCGATAGGAGTCTCGTCCGAGACATGATCCTATCTTTTTAGATAATGCTCAAATCGGATTAGTGGATTTGATCCAAATTAAACTGCAAACAAAATTAAAATTCTTCAGTTACAAAAAATTAATATGCACATAACAACTAAATAAAAAACTGTTATGTTTCAAATTAAATTGTTATTATAGAATTAATTTTTCGCAACTTGATTTTTTGAATATATTATAAAGTTTAGTTTTATACTTTTAGCACCCATGAAAACTCTCTCCGATTATCCTTACTCTCTGAATTTTTTCAACTTTTACAAAAAACCTTTCTTAGTGATTTCACTTGTAAATTATTATCATAGTAAATATATAGGTTTGAGATATATTCTAAATATATATTGCCAGTAAATTTTAGCAAACTTTAATGATAAATCGTATTAAACACCTTAAGAACATAGACTATCCGTGTCAATTTTTTATTTTATGTGTAAGAATAAAAATTTTAAAGTGTTTATTAGTGATTAATTTTCTATCGCAAACGTAATGAGGCTAGTGCCGAAGTTATTATAAAAGAAAAGGAAATACGCGGTTTGTTATGGTTAAATTTGACTATGAACATATTTATTTAGTAATGATATTTTTTTTCTATCATTTTTAGTAATGGTTTTTTAAACAAATTTTTTTTTTACTATTAAATACTACCCCTCGTCTTGGATCTGATTTATAGGCAAACTTAATTGTGACATATACCAAATATTCTCTTTCCTTTGATATAAATAATTTAAGATTCATGCTATGTATTGTAAAAATTTTCTATTATATTAATATTGCAACGTATATCGATACATGAGATTGAGATATTGTATATATTGTACAAATTTTATATCAAAGTCTTATTCCTTTTGTCTTTCAACAAAATTAATTATGTTGAAAATTATTTTGTCTAAATTCATTGTGCCTAGATTCGTTGCATCCAAGTTCACTTATGTCTATATTCACTTGAGTTCAACTTCACTTGAATAGGTTTATTCCTAAATAACGGGTGATTGATTTAATTATCCTAATTAATGGGTGATTGATTTTATTAACCTAATTGATGGATGCTTGTATTTGATTGCCATGATTTGTGCAATCAAAATTTATAACACATATTTTATTCTCTCTATAAATAAAGACCAACTCTTTCAATTTGAAACATAAACCATAAGTAATTCTCTCTTTCCTCTCAATTATATTTCAACTTTCATCTTATGATTTTCTATTAGAGTGTAAGGTTGATTCCTGAGCTTCCCAAGTAATATAGTGCCGGTTACAAGTGAAGAGAACTACTGAATCCTAGAGGTTGATTTTGTTGCAACCTAGAGGCAATTGGTATGGGTGAAATTATTCTTTAAAGACATTACCCAACACGCCTCAGTTTATTGATAAGTTCTTTTAATTTTTTGTCTTCTACTATAATCTGTTAATTTAAATTAAGTTTGTTTGCCTATTGTTAAAATTTGATGCCATATTTCCAACAATTTTAAGTAATAATTTTATTTTTTGCTAAATTTATTGCCACGGAGAATTTTGAGATCATAAGTTAAGAATAGTCTTTAATCCAAAAGTTTCAATATAATTAGCATTTGGCAATTCTATTTTTCCCCATGACATATTGATGCTATGATAAATAAGCTAATTTAAAATTTGAATTAGATAGCAACATGGCATTGATCATGCGCACGGCATGCATGAAATTATTTAATGTTTATCTCGTTGATTTATAAGATAAGATTCTAAAAGTCCAACCAAATTTTGAGGCCGAATTTAAGGGGGTGTATTCAATTATGATTTGTAAGGACTTATAAAGACTTTAAAAGTTTAGTTGTATTCAATCAAGACATTGAAAGAGTTTATAAAAGTTTAGTAGTATTCAATTAAAACTTTTCTAATGTCTTTAAAAGTTATGTCGTATTGAATTAAGACTTTTACAAAGTCTATAAAAGTAATTCGGTATTCAAAAAGTCATAGATTTTAAAATTTTCTATCAAATAGTGGAGTTTGATAGACTTTAAAACAAGATTTATTCATATTTAAAGTCTTCCAAAGTCTGGTCTCATGCCCAAAGACTTTCAAATATTTGCCAAAAACTTTCAAATATCTGAGAAAGGGAGAAGATGAAAATAATATAAAATAAATATAAATAAAATTAATAAAAACACATAATAATAAATAATTTTTCTAAAATAATAAAAATACTTAAAAACTAACAAATAAAAATAGTATAACATGACATAAAATAATATAAATTAATTGAAAACTCACAAAATATATCAAAACCAAATTAAAATAAATATTAATACATTTAAGTACAAAATAATTATAAAAACTTAGCATTTAGGGAATAAAAATATAAAATAGTTCATCCTCATCAGCTGTGTAAGCTTACATGTTAGTGTTGATTTAATATATTTTGGGTGTCATTTATACTGGTGATTTGAAAATGTCTCATATAAAACTTTTGATAAATAATGATATACTAAGTAAACTGTCTAATAGAATTGTTCGCTTTTTAGCAACTGTTTCTATGGAGAATTTTCATGAATAATCCCTTCTTTCATTTGGTTGCGAATGTCATTTTATGTTGTTAAGTTAAAATTGTAATTACAATATTTAGGTACTAGCAGTAAAAAAACAATAGAAAATTTTAAAGTGTATGTGGTTTATAAACTTTTTTCATTATAGGGTAGTGTGTAATTTTCTCTAAATCAGTTATCCCCTTAATTTTTTTATCCATTTGTGATCATTGAGTTATGTGATACTCTATTATGTCAAAGGTGTAAAGATGGGGATGCTTCTAGACCAAACCAATTTATCCAGTTCATTATTTCTATAGTTTTCTTCAAAGCATATTGTCCGACCTCTTCAACAAAATGCTTAATGATATAAGCTACAAGATATATTAAACGTATATAAAAGTCTATCAAAGTCTTTAGTAAAAAGTATATAAAAATATGTCACTTATTTCGTGAAGTCTTTAAAAGTCATTTTAAAAGTCTTTAAAGTCATTACAAGTCAATGAACTCTACAAAAATATGTCACTTAAAAAGAGTCTTTAAAATTTTTTAAAAGTCTTAATTGAATACACCACCCTTGATAACATTTCTAATTTGTATTGGATGCGAATTCATTCAAATTTTCAAATCGAACTAAATCAGATGGTGGTATGTAGCTTTTGTGGGAATTACGAAACTTCACAGTATCTTCCAATATATGCTGCATTAATAATACGAAATAAATATATAATATGATAGCTATATAACTTACGTGCTGTCAGAAGGAGGTTGAATCTAGATGAGAA
The DNA here is from genome assembly GCA_947179155.2 of Hedera helix. Lineage (NCBI taxonomy): Eukaryota > Viridiplantae > Streptophyta > Magnoliopsida > Apiales > Araliaceae > Hedera > Hedera helix. Next base: position 29,395,222 of record OX359281.1, read on the forward strand.
TCCGCTCATTCAAATTAGTCGGGGCCTTCGGGATCTGATTTGGACCTCGACCCACGCCGTGCTTTCTTGGCTTTGCGGAAGAAGACATAAATAAAAATTTCAGGATATTATGAGTTATATGATAATACATACACAAATAAAATGACAATAATGACATGTAATTGTACGAAATAGTTAACTACGACAACTATAAATGAAAAGTACATAAACATGACAAGGATATAGAAAACGTGTATATATGTAATTGTACGTAATACAAGTAAAACTAAACATACAGTTTAATGAAAATCGTTATTTGAGTCATAATCATTTTCAACATCAGGTGGAGATTCATAACCATCATCTTCTTCAAATTCAGCATCAGTGTCGGTGTCAGTGTTAATCAATAACTTTTCCTCCTCATTATCAATGTCATCTGGCACAGATACTGACTCGGGATCCAATTTATCAGGTTCATCTCCGCCCTTTAACTGGTTTAGTTCATTGTTGTCCTCCACATTTATTGTAGGAGGTCTATGTAACATCTTCTAATGGTAGAACTTTCTGTCTACTAATTGGACACGACTACGCACAGGAGTATGAATTACAACTTGTCAATCTGCAGGCAGTCTATCCCTTTTCTTAATAAGACTAGGAGTGTAGTATACTTGTACTGTTTGAGTTGATAACACAAATGGTGCGTTGACGTACGTGGACCTATGAAGGTCAATATTGACGATTCCATGTTGATTGACACGTATTTCTCTTTCTAAATTAAACCAACGACATTTGAACAAGTTAATCTGACCCCCATAAGTACCCTTGTATGACAACTCTATGATTTCCTCCCACTAATGTCAAGGACTCAAACAAATGCATCTGTTGTTCTAAAGAAATTTTAACATCTCTCATCAGTCTCTAATTATATGAAATAGATTATAATTTATACAATCTAAGTATGCACCTGGAGAACAATACAAGATAAACAAACCAAAATTTATTTAGAACAAATAGATACATTTGCTTCAGTCATTGACATCAGCTTAAGTGGGTGCCTGACATACAAGAACAACCCCAAACTGGAGACTATTCAAAATTCACTCTAATAAGTGAATTTTAAATGGGTTTCTAAGCTGAATATGATCCTATTATTTTAAATTATATCATTGATAGATATCTCATCTAACAGTCTAAGCTCGAGCAATTTCGAACGAATTAGTGTCCATCCTCTCCGTATTTGTAGCAATAAAATCCACTGCCACTAGGGGTGTTCAACGGTACCGGTTTTTTCGGTTTTTTACCGAACCGATCGGTACCGGTTCGGGCGGTACCGGTTTTTTTCGGTTTCGGTTTTTTTGGTTTCGGTTTTTCGGTTTTTTTATACTTTTCGGTACCGGTACCGGTACGGACAATTTTGCATTTCGGTAAATACCGGTATACCGAAAGAACCGAAATAAATAATATAATATTAAATTTTTATTAATTATTATAATAATTCTAATAATTATATATATTATTATATATAAAATAATATATTTAATTATATATATTATTATAATATATAAATAAATTAATATATAATTATTATTTATAAATTATAATTATATATATTACGAATCGGTAAAAACCGAAAACCGAACCGAAAAAACCGAACCGAATTTGTACCGAACCGGTACCGAAACCGGTAATTCGGTACCGGTACCGATTCTTGGTTTTTCGGTAATTCGAGTTCGGTTTCGGTTCGATTTTTTCGGTTCCGGTTCGGTAAAAAACCGATGGACACCCCTAACTGCCACTACTATACCTTCCACCGACACCACCTCCGCGATTACAATGGTAGCATTCACATGTAATATGTTTAGTCTCACCACATTTGTAGCAAGCGTTTCCACCGACACCTCCTCCATATCCACTACCACCACCACCATCATATTTGTAATATTCACGAATATTACGAACTATTGTAATTAAATTTAATTTTCATTTAATGCTATGAATTTTATTTCAAAAGATGTTATATGCATGTGTTGAAATCAAATATGTAAATATATTTTTTATGTTAATTGGAAGTGAGTTGCGATAGTTAATTAAACTATTAATTGAGTGGGATAATATTAATTAATCTTAGATGAATTAAAGCTAATATCACTTGACGAGCCTTGTATGGCAATGTGACAATAAATTTAATTTCATGAACGACGTAATTAATTCATGTATTAAATATTAGTGAATTTATATAATTAAATAAGGTGAATTATTTAATTAAGTGAGATAGTGGTGTTACGTTACAATAATTAGATGCAACGCGAATAATGGTCTTGTATGTAATATTATACCAATTGGAAATACATTAAATGAGGTTCAATGTGTGTATTAGGACCAAAATTAGTGAATTGAATTAATGTATGAAAAATGATTAAATATATTTAATATATAATTTAATTATTTGGGAACAATTTATGGAACAAACAGTGTAACAAACAATGTAATGCAATTTAAATATTTTATAATTAAAATGAGCTATTTAACATAATTAATGTATAAATATTAATTATTTTAATAATGATTTGTTACACTAAAAGTGTTAATTTTGAAAATGGACTAATTTTATTGAAAGTAATTTATACATAATTATAACTGTATAAATTACTATATATATATATATATATATATATATATATATATATATATATATGTTGATAATGTATTAATGTGTTATTAATATATATTTATTAATGTATATATGGTTATATCATATGTGTGTGCATTTAGGTAAAATAATGCATGTATACCAACAAAATGAATAAGGAATGCTGAAGATGAGTGAGTGGAAGCATGGCAATGTGAGTTTTCTTAGTGGAAGTGATAAGTGTACAAGTTAATAAATTGACACTTAGCTGAAAATTAGTTAGTGGATTGCTACCACATACTTGCTTAGCCTACAGTGGAGTATTACAACACTATTGAACCTAGTACAATTCATTCATGCTCCACATTTTAAAATTTTCCTAAGTCTAAGTCTCCTAAAGCTATGCAACCAAAACTCCTCACAAATACATCAAGTTTTACCAAAATTAGAAGAAATTAGTACAAGATTATTGTTCCAAGTTGATTTCTTGTGAGGTGATAAACAAATTATTTCAAGGAGGGAGTTCAATTTAGTTCTCAACCAAAATCTGAACAAGTTCAGCAACTAAGCTTCAAACAAAAAGGGTATAATTCTTTTCCTTTAATTATGTTCATAGAATTAGTTAATATGTAGCTACTTGATGAAAATTGTTGGTTGTGGGAGGTTATCTGTTTGAGAATCATGTAGGATTTTGAAGACATAAGGTTGAGATTAGTGGTGCACAAATGGTTTGCGGCCTGCAGTCCGGCCTAGGCCCGACCTAGTCTGGCTCGACCCGGCCAGGAGACCACGAATAGGTCGTATTTTTTTGGCTTAGATCCGGCCTGACCTGATCTGCCAATAAGCCTGGCTTGGTTCACCCAAAACCCGGGCCGACCTGCCAATTTTCTTTATTTACTACTTCGATTCTCCTACTGCAGATGAAAACTTTATTTTTGTGACAACTTATTCAATAAATCAAGTAAAATTGACTTATTTTAATACATTCATTCATGCATGTTTGTTTATATACGAATAAAGAAATTCATGAAAACACATTGGGTAGTATAATATATAAGGATTTTCCTTACCTAACTAGCAACTAACACTTTTTGCAAACCTTTCATTGCATATTCATTTTAATAAATACTTAACGTAAAAACTAGAAAGTCATTTGTAAAATAATAATAATAATAAAAAAGATACTTTTCATAAAAACATAATTTTTTTTCATTAATGATAGTAAAAAATAATACAATATCTTTAAAATTGTACAATATTTGTATTCATTATTATAATTTATAAGTTGTAATACATTACTTTTAATTAATACAGCAATTAAGTTTAAAATTTTAATTGGTGTTTTTATAATATTTAAAATTACTAAAAAAAAATTGAATTGACCTGTTCAGACCGGCCTGGCCTGTAAGCCTCAACATGCCCATTTTTTAGGCACCAAGTCCGGCCTAGCGTAGCCTACAGGCCGAAATTAGGCTCGGCCCGACCTAGTCAACGATCAAGGCCTGACAGGCCAAGTCAAGCTTGTCTGTTATGCATGACTAGTTGGGATTAAGATGGAGTGTGTGTTATATATATTGATTGTATGAAAAGATGAATTTTATATACATGCATGCAAGATGTTCAATGAAATGTTTCAATGTAGCCATTTTGTTTAAAACATGAAAACTAGTGGTTCAATGTTTATGTGTTATGTGCATACATGTGTTAGAAATAGATTCAAATGATTTGGGTACTTTTAAATGCATTCAAAATGGTTTTATAAAGTTTTCTTGAAAACTAGTTTCAAAGTAAATGAGTGTTGAACATCTATTTTCAAGCATATGAATTTATACTCTAAAAGAGTTATTTTGATTATATATTATTTTTCTAAAATATTAAATAGTATCATTTGGATGATGTTCAAATTTGGAGGTTGTTGGATGTATGGTTTGTGAGAAATTATTTTCCAAAGGGGCTTGAAAAATACAAAAAAACTGTAGAATCTAGGCTCTAGGCACTGCGTCGGGGTGTGATCTAATCGTGCTGCCAGCGCTGTTAGCTTTGGCCAACTACGCGGGGGCACAGTGATAAGGCACAAAAAATGTGCCGAGGCGCAGTGTGTAGATTTTTATTTTTTTTTAAATTTTATTTTATCTATTAATATCATCCAAATGATTTAATGTAGTAATAATTTATGTTTTAAATAAAAACCAATAAAGAATATGTTATACGGTATATATTAATATATGATAATATTGAATTTAATTGAGATTAATAACTAAAGATTTGAATGATAGTATTACAAGGTATGAAGTTTTAAATAAGACTTATAAACATGATTATGTGTATAGCTATGTGTAATGATTTGATTTATGTTATCTAGAACATACGCCGAGTGATAAAATTTCAAGGTAGCGTAACCAACTATATATTATAACATTACAATTGAAAGACAAGTATTCTAACTACTTTGAATTTAATGTTGATGAACCATGATGCGTCATATCATTCAAATTTCGTATTAAGGTTTGACTTGAAAGTTTATTATTCAAATATGAACTATTGTTAAGCTATTTGTTTCAGTTAGATTTTTATTAATGTTTATTACAAAATCTATATTTCTTTTTAAAGCTAAGCCAAACCAAATCATTTTGGTGAGGAATTAAATGATGAAAACTGAGATAAGCAACCTGCCGACGCCGGAAAATCGTTTCGTTTTTTAATAAAATGCCCTTTCCAATTTTAGCTTTTGGGTTTAAGATGTGATTTTGAAAAGGGTCGGCTTAAGTGTCGACGGGGTTTAAAAGATCGATTTTTTGATGAGCCAATTAACCAGAGCCGCCAGTTGGTATAATTGAAATGGATGTACCAACTCATCTGAGTTTTATTTTCGTAATCGCAGTGGCTCATATGTGACTCCGAATTAATTGGTCTACAAACCAAGATTCATAGAGTTCGGGGGCTTGCTTAAGCGAGGGGAAGGTGTTAGGCACCCCCCGACTTCCGTGAAAACACGTTTACCGCAATCTTGAGGTTTTCCTATCCTTTTAAATCCTAAAATGTGTGTGCGCGCATGTGTATGTGTGTGTGCCTATGAAGATCGTTGGAATGCTTTATTTCTCGGAAGTACTTCTGAAATCTCGTTGACTCTATGCACGAAGGATTCGATTCTTTTTGAAAAGTTCATTTTTAAGCTTTCGTTTTGATAACAAAATCTTTAATGATGACATTTATAAAACAAGATTTTCGAATCCTTCGTCAAATAGGAATGGAGCTCATCCGATACTTTCGATTTTATTTTTAACCTACGAGTGATCTAATATCCTACTTTGATTGATTTTATGAAAATCTTTATCATTTCATTTACAAAATCATTTTCTCGCGTCAAAAGGGAAAACCAAGCATTAAAATGGCATTGGAGTTATTCATGGGCATGTGAGCCATCCAAATAACCCCAAATGCCCACAATCGTACATTTTATTATTGCGGGGCCTTAAACCCGATTTTCGACTCGATGTCGTTTTAAGTCCCAAAATTTACATATTTATATAAAGGCGCATCACGATCGCTACATACGCAAAAACTATGAAATAAACTAAAAGGATATCATCGGGAGGTTAGGAGGAGATTCCATCCGCAATAAATCCTCCTTAACCGTTCCTAATTCACAGATCTACAACATATATTGACTACATTGGATCTAACTTCAAAATACACAAAATCAAACTATTTAAATAGCAATGCACCAAATATTTTCGGATCCACAGTAGATCCACCCAACAAACGCAATAAGAACGAAATGAAACTAGATCTAAAAGATTTACTAGACAAAGCACAACAAAGCTATGAAATTTGAATTTTTCACATTCCAAATGATGAAATAGACGCTCTAACACTTGGAAATCAAAATAGGATACAATACTTAGTATAAGATTGTACAAAAGATGAAGATCTCACATTTTTTCTCTTTTTCCTCTCTCCCGTCGCCTTTCTCTCTCTACAATTCCATTTTTTCTTCCTTTTTTTCTCTCGGACGCAGAAATGGCCAGCTGTATAGTGTCCTGGAGGTAGCCACAGGTGCAACTGCGGCTGGCCGCAGGTGCATCTGCGGCTGCCTTTGCTAGCCACCCGTGCCGAATCCTCGGCTGTCGTGCGTTTTCTCGAGCCACAAAAAATGCCACGTGTCGTCGGCCACAGATGCATTCGCGGCTGCCCAGCTTCCTTTTCTCGATTTTCGTGTCACGCAGTCTTGAATCATCATTTTTGTTGTATTATTTCGGAAGGCTGTTACTTGATGTAGAAATTGCTTTTTGTGCCTGGCTTCCAGAGGGCGCTGCCCCCTTCTACCCCCGCCAACTCACCAGCGAGCTGGGCAGCCGCTCACTCACCGGGGAGCGAGACCCCCGACCATCGTAAGCGTAGTGGCCAGTAGTCGTCTTTTGTAATCAAATAAGGTTCTTTTGGATCAGCTGTTTGCCTCGCCTCAAGTAACCTGATGCTCGTTGTTTGTTATGACAGCTTTGACCATAAGTCGTTGATGTGGCTTTGTGTTGGGGCCCACCTTCCTTTTCGAATGTCGGGTCAAGTGACGATTTTGCCCTCCTGCTAGGGTTAGTAGAGAAGTGCAAAATTTGGGTGTCTACATAACCCTATAAAAGGGGAAAAGTTTATCAGATACTTTAATTTCGATCAACGCATTGACATTTAATATGTTTGTGCACAATATATAGTACAGGAGACTGATCCCTTTGCGTACGATATAAAGAATTATATAGTCTTATTAATGTTGGTTGCAGTAGAAATACTTGTTAACCCAGATGTAGTTCAATCTCTTGTGACACTCAGTATTATGTTGATTTCAAAATCAAAGAGAAGTTTTGAAAAAGATTTATTCAAATTGTTTCCACAGTTATTGTTCAACTATTGAAAGACTTTAATCAAGTTCAATTGTATTCAAATTATTTATTTTATAACTATTATACTTGCTGAGCATTATCATTGCTCATTCTTGCTTAATTTAACCTTTTCTACTAAAAATAAAAAGTTTGGAGGGACAATTTCTGACAAAGGAAAAGAGTATGTGCATGAGTAGTAATAGAATAATTATCTCTTTTGTTTTGATTTGTTTTAAAACAATAATGTATATATTTGTTGTAAGACCCCGAATTTTATGAAATATAAAATTTAATTTTTCTTCATATATTTTTTTTTCCATGAAACAGTAAGTGGTTAAATTGACAAAATTGGAAGTTAAGGATGTTATGTGCAAATTTTATTTTATCGGACAATATTCGTTTTGTCGGGGAATATTCGGGCCGTACGACGACGCCGAAATAACTAATTATTGGTGGTCCCCACAACAGAATATTTGTCGGATATAGAAAACGACAGAAGTAACATTTTTAAATAAAAATAGTCAACGGTGTTAACTGTTAAAATACCGGTGATAAAAGAATAGTAGCATACGGTAATTTATGGTATTTTACTGTAGCATGCGGTACTCTACAGTAGCACACGGTATTGCACAGTGTCTAATATTATTGACACCGTAACTGTTACGCATCATTTCATCGATAATTGTCACTACATAATATTTTATATTATCAATTCAATTATTGTTGCTACACAATATTTTGCATTATTGATTCAATAATTGTCATTACACTGTATTTCATATCATTGAGTCAATAATTGTTGGTGCACTGTAGTTTAAAATTATTGAATCTAATAATTGTCACAGTAGCAAATACACTATAATTTATATTATTAAATTAATAAAAATATGTAACGTGTTTCTTACATTATTGTGGTAACATTATTTTATATGTTGGACTCACAGGAAGAATAAATAAATAAATAAAAAATAAAATAATTAATTTTACTATTTGAAATAGTAACGTGAATAGTGACGTGAATAATAACGTGAATAGTGACGTGAATAGTAAGAAACATGTGGGACCCACTGTGGGGCCCACATGAAATGTGAGAAATGTGAATTTGCTGAAGTTGGTTGGTGGAGGCTGCGTAGCAGCCTCTGCTGAATTTTTTTCTGTTCACCTACCACGCATAGTAACTTCTTTTCTCCTATAAATAGCTTGTTCAGCTGAATAGAAAAATCACACCTAAAACATACAATTTTTCTATAACAATTTTATAAGTTTTCTCTGAGAATAGTAAGGTTATTTTGAGAGTTTGAAAGCCAAAAGGAGTGCAAGAATTTTTCAAGTAAGTCTTTTATTAGAAAGTAGTAATTTCATAAATTCCTATTTTTCACGGTATTCACAAATCTTCCTTTAGAAGACTCTTCTTTGAGAAGATTCATTTTTAAAAGCTTTCTTTGAAAGATTTATTTTGGAATATTATTTTAAAAACTATTTTAAAGTAGTTATATTATACTACAAAAATTATGTTAAATATATATAATTTTGATAGTTCATATTATACAAATTATCATACACTTTGAAATTTATATGTGGTAATTACTAATTTTATTAAAAATATATAGGTTGATCAACCTCATTTAAATCAATATCCAGTCACGTGTTAAGGTAAGGAAGATCATATTCTTTAATCTTCTATTATTTAAACTTACTATGGTAAGGGGTATCACTCTTTTCATCATCATAAATGGATATTATTTTCTTTCTTACTTGAAGGGATTATCATTCTTTGATTCTCGAAAATAATATCGTTTCTTTCTTGTGCCATTTATTTCCATGTATTAAATTGTGGGAATAACCTTACGGCGCGGAATACCGTCTGTTGGTGAATAACCTTTTGTATTCATTCCTTATTAATCTTTGAGAATAACCTTACGGTGCGGATTACCGTCTGTTTGGTGAATAACTCTTCGTATTCAAATTGACGGGAATAACCTTACGGCGCGGATTACCGCCTGTTGGTGAATAACCCTTTTTATTTGTCTCGTGTGGAAATAATTTGTCTACACGAATTATCACATGACACTTTTATTCCATATTCGTAAGTGATATCATTTTCCTTTATACTCATAAGGGATACCATCTTTTTCATCTTCCATTATTCAAAATTACTATGGTAAGGGATATTAATTTCCTTCACCTTTTGTTAATCAAACCTGCTACGGTAAGGGATATTATTTTCTTTCATACACCTAAATCGAAACTTATTATGGAACTATTGCTTCTATAATTCCTGAAAATATTATATGTTCCATAATAGTTAAATTTCATTATTTCAACTGAACCTTCCTATTTTCTGAACCTTTCTATTGAACTATAATCGTTATTCTAAACTGTGGATCTTGAATATCATTTTTAAATTTCACTCCACATCATGTTGACAATTTGGACATTGTTTGAATCTGCATAAAGTAAACTTCCGATACTAATTGTTTATCTTGTTTCTTCTGTTCATCATTTGTATCACTGTTATTTGTATTAACCATCAAGAATTAAGCTGTTGTGAATATCTGTGGCCGGGGGCACAGATGTGATATAATTGTTGAACAAATGATAAGTTAAAGGCGATATACTAGGTTAAAGGCGATACATCTGTTCGGTGTCTTTTATGGCACGTGGTGAATGTTCTCTTTGGCCCGTAGTGCAAAGATGAACTGTTGATTGATATGATTATGACCAAAGGCTGAATCTGGTATAATCATGACCGTTGGTATTATATTGAAAGTTCTCTTTGGCCCGTAGTGCATAGATGAACTGTTGTTTGGTATGATTATGGCCAAAGGCTGAATCTGATATAATCATGACCGCTGGTGCTTTATTGAATATCTTTGGCCCGTAGTGCAAAGATGAACTGTTGATTTGCATGATTATGACCAGGAACTGTGAATTTTTATTATCATGACTAATGGTATTTCAGATGATAAAAGTTGATGATGGTTTTACTAAAAAGAGAAGCGAGTGGACATTATGATCTGCATTATTCTTCCAATAAATTGCTCATTCCGCTGCTATTATTAATCTGAACATTGTTTAAGAATTTAACTGCAGTTTTTGATATAAACCTTGTAGTCTATTGTATTCTATCAATAACTCAACTGTTGAAGGCTAATGATAATTTATTCGTCATTATCTTAGTCATGATATTTCTTACTGGGCTATTTGAGCTCACCCTTTCTTTTGTTCCATTGTTTTTCAACAGGAGATGAAAACGTAACGGGGTCTAGCCGGGGGATGGAGTGAGAGTCCGAGGAATAGCTATCCTAGTCTTCACATGTTGTAAAATAGTGTGACAATAATAGTGAAGACTTAGTTGTGTATTATTATACACTGTATTGTTGTACGTTGTGCTTTGTTGTAATAATTTTGTTGTAGTCTTTTGACGACTCAAGTTTAGGCTGTGTGGGTCTAGATTTGGTGGCGTCACATTTGTGTTCAAGTGATGTAATATTTAAGGTTAGACAATCTAGGAGTTATGATATAAGTTTTGTAATAATACAGGTTAAGTTTATGTTTATTCTGTATGTTGGGTAGTATAGATGTATGAATGTGTTTGATAATTAGTGTCAAACCCGCGGTTCAAGGGACTCAAATTTGGGGGCGTTATAGTATCCACCAACGCTATCATATTAGTCTTCAAAAGGAAGTCAACTAAAATTGTGATGGGCTAATGCTAAAAAATAGTATGGTTAAAAGTTTAATGGAAAACTTGATGTCGATGTGGATGGAGATATCACACATTAAGGGGGGATTGTTAAGGTATCTCGTGATAGTAAAGTCTTACATTAAAACATAAGCAGAAAAATTGAGAACATATTTATATATGCTTTAATGGACCATAAACTTAATAATTTAACCTTTTAGGCCAAGATGTGATTTTAGATGCCAGCCGAATATTCTCAACAAATATTAATGATAATGTTGTCATATCATCAACTTTATTATTAGTAATTGACCTAGTAATTTATCCTTAATCTAATATATAGTCGAAGAGGGTCATCGTTTTGAAGATTTTTGGCTTTGCGAAAATGCCCTTAAACTTTTATAAGTGTCTTAACAATTCTTTGAAACCTTTTTGGCTAAGCCCTTTTGGTTTTCAAAAATATCCTTAAATTTTTATAGTAATTACTATTTTATCTTTGTAACTTCAGTTTTACTTATCTTCATTTTGTAACTTCTAAATTTAAGTATCTTATTATTTCATCTTCAAACTTTAATTTTTTAAAATTAGAAATCTATTATATATTCAAACTTTAATTTTTTAAAAGTTTCAACAATCAACGGCTGTGATTAAGTTTGATTCCTCCGTCTTCTCTATCCGTCTGCTTGTGCTTTATTTGAAATTTGCTTGTCCTCTCTTTCTTTTCTGTCGTCTGCCACTTCTCCCCCTTGCCATTTCATTCCATTTCTTTTCTCTCTTCTGCTTGCCATCGTCTTCTTTCTCCTATCTCAATATTAACTCTATCCATCGAATAGTTCAATCCAATCGGTGGCGAGATATGGAGGGAGCGGTGGCGCTGAAGTCGCAGATCAAGCACATGATCAGACCATCCGCAAAGAAGCTGAAGAACAATCAATCTCAACAATCCAAGGTATTGTCATCCCCTCCCCTCATCTCTCTTACCTATCCCCTACTTTAGACACACTCCATCTCTTTGTTATTACACAGACACAAACCCTCCATTTTCCTCCCCTTTGTCTACTATTTACCGATTGAAATCTCTTAATCTCTTAATCTCTTTATTTTATTCGCTGTTTACAAACCCGAAGTCGACTCACTCAAATAGAGGCATCGATTATGTAGTCCAGCAGCCACGAATAGAGGCATTGATTATGTAGTCCATTAGCCACAACTTGTATAGAAAAACATCGACGATGATGTTCGGTGTTTGATGATCTCCATGTAAGCTATATATATATATATATGTGTGTGTGTGTGTGTGTGTGTGTGTGTGACTGATTTTATGTGCATTCACTTGAATATATAGCAGTAGGAATCACTTTTAGATTGAATAAATAATTGTAGCAATCACTGAATAGCAGTACCAATCACTTTTGAAGTATATATTTCACTACAGAAACATTAATCAGCCAAGACTCCACTTTTATCTTATTTTCATCTGTAAAGAAGGGTTGGATGCTGCAAACCACAAAAAACATTTCATAAAAGAAAGCACAATGCCTCATGCTTTCTCATATTTTCTACAGATTAAAATTGTAGACCAAAAATTAAGTAAAAAATTACTAATAGAGTAATAAAACATTATACAAGAGTGATTATAAAGGAGTAAGATAGCATTACCCCAGTCCGCCATTTTGCCCTCAGAAAAGTGAGGAAAAAAGTTGTCACTGTGAATTTAACCCTTTAGTAGTAGACTGCATAATTGTAAAATTAAAAAAATTAGACATCAGTCATCACAATCAAAAATACTATTGTCAATAATTACCTTTTCCTATCCCAAAAGTAAACAAAAAAACATAATTTGCATAACACAAAGTTCAGCTCTTATTATTTAAAACACATTGTGCTTCCAGTAATTTTAAATTGTAACATAAACCCATAACAAAAAAAAACCATAACACAAAGTACTATCCAGCACAATTGATTGAATTGAAAAAAGCTCTGCTAAAGCTTATCCGGGTCACTTTTGATCCCTCTTTTGAAAAATTCTCTGCTCAAGCTTATATTTATTAACAATTCACTTCAATTTGAGAGTGATGTAAATTGCAGAAAAATTGATTTCCTATTTTAGTTCTCAGAATGTTAGTTCTCATAAAAATTAGTATGTTGCAGAAAAATAGCAGAATATTGCAGAATGTTAGTTCTCATAAAAATCATAGGTATCTCCATGTAAGCTATATTGTAGAATGTTAGTTTTCATAAAAATCATAGGTATTGTTTTAGAAAAATTGCAGAATATTGCAGAATGTTAGTTCTCAGAAAAATTGCAGAATATTGCAGAATGTTAGTTCTCAGAAAAATCAGTATGTTCGGATTAGATTGATTTCCTATGTTAGTTCTCAGAAAAATTGCAGAAATAAATGAACTTTTTGGAACATTAAATTTATAGGAACTGTTATATATAGGACATTTGATTATTATTATATCACTGGATGATGGATGCACGATATTAAATGCATTTTTTTTAGTGATTGCTTTAGTAATATTCTGCTATGAATTTATACTATGAATTTTTTAATCAGTAATATCTGTTCTTTAGCTGCTCTGCGTTGGCAGTGTCTTTTGTGTTTGGCCTTTCATACTCTAAGTTGTTATCTGTTTTTAATTTCGTTTTTTTCATAAAAGTTAAATCCAAAAAAAAAAAAAAAAAAAAAAAAAAAGAAAAAGAAGCTTTTATATTAATGCTTAGTTAAATGTGTTTAAATTTTGAATGAGACTTCTTTCAGTGAATACTTTTTTCTTTTTCTTAAACATGGAGTTAATGTGACTTCATGTGTGACAGACTTTTCTGCCACTACTTCTTTGTCATGATCGATGTTGTATTATTATTGAACAACTTGAACAAGAGCCTGTAGTATTTTGTCACGCCATCTTGAATATCTTTAACCTTCTAACCAATTAGTTTCTATGTTTGTTGCTGAATCACTTGCAGTATGGAAACTACTTAAAAATCTAATATATTTGGAAACATGCTAATGGCGTTCATGTCTGCTAATATCGGGTTTAGCATATTAAATTGTGCAACCTCAGAAGGAGTTAAATGCTTCAGTCTCTATTGGAATTTGGAACATGAGCATAAATATATGTATGTTATGTACCAGTGTTTTTTTTCCTCTAAAAACAACGGATTTTTTTTGTATTTTACCTGGCAAAAGAGATACTTAGCACTGTTAATCATACCACGTGTAGGATGGTATACATGTTTTAGTTTCTAACTATTTTATATCAAGTGGTACCATGCTTGCCATATTGAGTTTATATTTATTAGCAGAAGACATATAATTAGAGCTAGCTAGACATAAATGAGTGTGAGAGAGAGATCTATCTGCTAACTACCTTTCTCATATATTTATCAGTAAATTAGGAATCCAGTCTGAATGTGTGCTATTTTGGCATTCAAAAAGGTTGCTAAAGGTATATTTTTGCATACTGATTTTTCCATAGCATCCTATTTGTTATTGGAACAAACATCTTTTTCCTCTGTAAATTTACTTTCAGTTTAGGTGCTGCAATAATTTTCCACTTTGTACATTCATGTTTGAAGCTACTATGATTTTAGTAAAGTTAACGAGGTACATTTTAACCATGCCTACTGTCAAATCATTATCAATTTATCGTCAAGAATTATGACCATTAAGTTTGAGTTATAACTCAACATTGCCTTTCTTTATTTTGCCTTTGCCAAGAATGAGATTTATGTAAACGTATGCTTGTTATAATTTAGATCTTTTAGTCTTTCAAGTAATTAAGATAATAAGGATGATGTGGTTGGTAGAGAAGGTTATGTTGCTTTTTGTTATAGATGTTTGTTAAAATGCCACAAAATAAGATATATTTGTTTTTGATTTTTTCTTATAATATGTGTGTGTGGGTTTTTGTGTGTGTGTGTGTGTGTCTAATTGTCAAATTCCTACTGAACTGAGAGATCTAGAATTTATTTTAAGTAAGAGCAGGCAGAAACATCCAACTATTGTAATTGCACCATAGTGCTTGAAAGAACTTCTGTGCTTTAAAATATGAAGGTGATCTAAAGTATTAAGATGTATTTCTTAAAATATGAAGGTGATCTAAACAAGTTTGAAATGCTATCAAACATTTTCTACATAGTCCTACTATACAAGAACATTTATACGAGTGATAAAGCTTCTTTTTTAATTTGACATTATGCGCTAATTTTTGGTGCTTTATAGTCTAATTTTTCTACCATGAGATTAATCAGACATCCAAATGTTATCCATATGTTATCCAAATTTCAATTCTCATTTAACTTATATAGCTTATAGTTCCCGGTTTTCTTATTTGTATAATTCATTTTTGTAGCTTATATGCATTTATGTAGTAAATTGAATAACTTTTGACCCAATAACCATTATGACACTTGCATCATACAACATACATAAAATTGATTGAAACATACATAGCATACCTGAATGCTAATTTTATATTTTCTGCGGAATTGGATGGAAAAAAACATATCGTTATGTGCTTTTTGGGCTCTAATGCAAATAAAGTTTTCACAAAACACAAATCAAGCAAGTAATTATTCATCAAAGTAATTATTAATTAAAAACAATAACTACATTTTATAGCCGTCTTCACTCTTAGGATACTTCACCACACCTACACCTTAGCAGATTTCTATTTTGTAGCCGTCTTCACTCTTAGATTTAAAATTTAAATGAACGTATCAGAATAATATCTTCTTCAATTGTTTTATTTGTTTGATCAAATATATTGTCTCTAAAGCGAAAACCAAATTGGGCAGGTGGATATGTCTCTGAAGCTGCTGAAGACAGGGAAACATGTTATTCAAGGTGAATACATTTAAATATTTGTCTTTTGAATTAGGACCCTGATTATGAAAATAAGGGTAGTATATATAGTTTTGGATATAAATCTTTGTCTTTTGAATACATTTAATTCTTTGTCTTTTGAATATATAGTTTTGATTATTTTTTTGGGTGATGAGCTTTAATGTAATTTGGGAATAGAATTGTATTTGGTTAATTATGGTGATCATGTTTTTACTTTAATTTAAATTTTTTGAATTTCTAAATCAAAATCAAACAGATTAAACTATTCTCGCTTGGAAAGATAAAACAATTGATAAAGCCAAGGAACAACCTATACAAGAGCTTTTTTAACCGTCTTATCTAATTATTGCTTAGTAATAAGGATCAATATTCAGTTATTGCAACTTATTAATTGCAAAATAAGGTATAACTTTAAGATTTGCATTAAATAAACTAAATTGTATATGTTGATTATTTTTTTGCTATGCAGAATTACATAGTTGCAGTGGTCGGATGAGACGGAATGCAACAGTTGCACATAGTTAAAGTATGCTAATTCGTCTGCATTAGTGTATTACAAATTATCCTTGATACGGTTAGATTCACTGCTTCGTTGAAATAACTTTTGGCATGTGATATATTTTCACTCTCATTATCCTTGGTGTAAGCTGTAAATAATACAAAGTTGTTTTTTTATTTTCTGCTTGTGTATATTTTTTGTGTTACGTCTTTTGTAAATTTAACTAACTATAAATGGTTATGATTATTTTGGGTATGGAATGATGGTTAGTTTGGTGATTTGAATATTTATTGATGATTGTACGTTTTGTACATAAGTTTGTATTTCTCTGGATATCTATTTTTAAAAAAAATTATGTCGAAATTTTTTAAAATTAGTTGCAACTAGCTTGATGTTTTGGTGGTTGGATATGTGTTAATAATTGTGTATGTATTAGTTATTGCAAAGAGTCCTTAAGTTATGTATTATTTTTCGAATTTAATTTAATTTTTCATTTCGCCGTGTCATTAGGCACGGGTTATCCCTGATATAATATAAAATACACGCACACGCGTTTGCATGACTGATAGGCTAGTTAAGTATAACATCTTTTGGGCCGTCATCGTTGCTGTGACGATCACAACTGTATTTCACTTGTACAACGCAGACATATTTAACTTTTTTGTAGTAGACTTCTTAATTGATTTGAGACGCATGTCAAGTTGTTAAGTAAAATTGACTTACAGGGACACTGATGGCATATAAACAAGTAATGTTAAAATTATGATATATTATTAAAATAAAAATATTTTTTTCAATAAAACAAAGATTATAATATTAAATATATAAAATACAAAAAAACCAATAAGAGAGAGAGAGAAAATAACTTTTTTTCCTTGGATAATATTTGAGGATACGCATGCGAACATAAAAACGATGATTCACCACTAATTACATCCAATCATATTTCTTGCTCCAATAAAAGGGGGCATTATGATTAGCATAATAAAAACCATCAGGCTTTGCTAGCCAATACACATATTGATCCTCGGTCCTTTTGTTGTAGACATCAAACCTTTTGCTTTGTTTTCCCCACCAAAAATGGCAGAAATAAACAGTACGGTCAAATATATCAGGATTAAATTTCCACATGAATTCTTGCCCAGTATATAGATTATGATAACCTAGATCATCATCTCCTGAGGCGCAATGAATTCGCAAGCTACCTTGAGAGATTCCATCCATGACATGAATCTCAAAGTCACCACTGGCATTTGCTGTAACAAAAACAATAAGGAGGGAAAAAAGAAAGAGACTTTTCATCGTATAAATACTAATGTTTTGTAATTCTGAAAGATAAAGTTATGATTTATGTTGACTGACTGATTTATACAGAAATTGGAGAGCGTAAAAATGGTAACTTCATAATTACATAGATTATCAAAAGATTGTTAATATATTCGCACCCTAAATTGATGACACGTGCGCTAAGAGATAATTAAGGACCCCACACTAAAATTAGAAATATGTTTTTAATTTTTGAACAAATAAAAAATAAAAATAAATATCTAATTTTGAATAGGAGGGAATATGAGCATATAAGATGTAATAGGAATTCGTTGCTTGGAAAGCCATAAATTCATATACTGGAATGCCTACAATTTATGTTAAAATGCGCCTTTTATTTTATTAGTTTTGGTTATTTTTGGGTTTAATTTTATCCATTAATTGATTAAACTTAAATGAAATTAGAGGTACATTTGATAGTCTACTACAAAGAGATTAAAAGATAACATTATATAATTCAAGTAAAAATTATATATATATATATATATATATATATATATATATATATATATATATATTATACCCAAAATGTGGTATATAAAAAGATGCACAGTTTGCAAAACTATTTTTTCCGTAAGTCCTACATTAATAAGAAGTTAACTATTCAACGTTTTATAAACATAAGTGAAATAATATAATTTACTTGTGATACTAAATAGAAGACTTGGAAATGGTCACAATAGTGTGGTACAAAGCACCACCCGTTTGCGTTGGGGCCGATTGCGCGTTCTCTCATTGACGTTTTAGGCACACGTACGCATCATCGATAGGAGTCTCAATTTGATCCAAATTAAACTGTAAATAAAATTAAAACTCTTCAAAAATTAATATGCATATAACAGCTAAATAAAAATTGTTATGTTTCAATTCAAATTGTTATTATAAAATTAATTTTCTATAATTGACTTTTTGAATATATTATAAAGTTCAGTTTTATACTTTTAGCACTAATGAAAACTCTGTCTAATTATCTTTATGCTCTGAAAATTTTCAAATTTTACAAAATAATTTTCTTTGTGAATTACTATATGCTTGACATACATTTTGAACGTATATTACCAGTACTTTTTAGCAAACTTTAATGACAAATGGTAATAAATACCTTAAGGATAGATATTGCCCAAGTAAATCTTCTATTTTATCTTTTCCTTTGTGTATGAATAACAAAGGTGTTTATTAGTGATTAATTTTCCCTCGCTGACGTAACGAGGCTAGTGCCAAAGTTGTTATTATAAGAGAGAAGGAAATACGCGGTTTGTCATGGTCAAATTTGACTATGAATGTACTTATTTATTAATGATATTTTTGTTGTTTTTTTTATTTATTTATCATTTTTAGTAGTGGCTTTTTAAATAATTTATTATTTTACTATTAAATACTAACTCATCTTTTTTTTTTTTTTTTGCTAAATTTAATTTGTATTAAAAAAGGAAAAGGATACAAGGGGACCCCATACAAGATTACAAATCCAGATGACTAAATCGAGATCTAGTATTGTCTTTCAAGTATTTCCTATATGAGCACAGTCTACATTTTATAATGTTTAAAATATTCTTCACAGTAGTTCTAACAGGTATAGAATGATTTTTATGCATTCGAGAATTTCTTTCCTGCCATAGGTAATACACAACTGTACCAAAGCCAAGCTTCATAAGGATATCACGAAGACTAGAGGAGGAATTAGAAATAAGATAGCTTGTGATGTGAGACCAGCTTCTACTAAAACCCCGCCAACCACATTGCCTCATTACTTGCACTAGAACTTGAAAAGAATAATGGCAATTGAAATATAAATGACTGAAGTTTTCCATTTCCGAGTTGCATAAAGTGCACACTGCATTGATGTTTATGCCATAACCAATAAGTCTATCCATCGTTCTCAATCCCTTGTGAAAGGCAAGCCACAGAATAAAAGATATCCTAGGAGAAAAGATTTTATGCCATACCAATTTATGCCATTGCTCTGCCTGGCCTCGCTTCCTGATTGAATCCCAAATAGTAGCTGCTTTCACATCATTGCCATCAATGGATTCCCAACAAACAATATCAGGAGCAGAAGAGTCGCAGCAACGAGAGAAGTCAAATGAATTCCTAAATGCCACAATATCACTATGAGTAGAAGAAGGCAGGATCCAAGAAGAATTAAGAATAATACTGCTAACCGTGGCTTTAAAACTAAGACCTGAGTTACAAATCAAAGGGGAATGCATAGATGTGGCAAATGGTTTTTCCGAAACCCAAGGATCAAACCAGAGGCTAATAGAAGTACCATTCCCGATCTTGTATTTGATATGCTTTGAGGCCACACTTCGAGCTTGAAGCACCTTCTTCCATATCCAAGAGCAATCATTTGGGATAATAATAGTCCAAAAGAAGTTGTCCTTTAGATGGAAAATCTTGACCCAGATAGACCATAAAGAAGTAGAAGAAGGATTAACAATCTGCCAAAGTTTCATCAAAATCATAGATTGGTTCCAGTCCTCCAAATTCTTAAGACCCAACCCTCCTTCACTACAAGGTAATGTGATTTTATCCCAGGAGACTTTAGCACCATGCTTGGCATATAAGTTTCCTTTCCAAAGAAATCTACTAAGAGATCTTCTAATATCCTTCATAACAGCAGCTGGAAGCATAAAATGGCTAGACCAATATGATTGAATAGAAAACAAGAGCGACTTAATTAATTGCAACCTTCCAGCATAAGATAAAAATCGGTTAGTCCATGAGTTAATTCTATTTTTAATCCTCTCTAATAGAGAATAGCAGTCTGCCAAAGTAAGCTTTGATGAGATGAGAGGAAGGCCAAGAAATTTTGCAGGGAATGAGCCTAACTGAAAGCCAAGGCAACTCAAAATAGCATTGGTTTGATCTGTAGGGACCTGAGATAGATAGCATAAACTTTTACCTACATTGATATGAAGTCCTGAAGAAGCTGAGAATTTATCAAGGCAAGCCTTCAGAATACTGACAGATAATACATCCCCATGACAAAATAAGATAAGATCATCAGCAAAACTAAGATGTATGAGACCCATCTGTTTAGTTCTCCAATGATACTTGAATCCAGAAGTTTTGGTACCATTCTGAAGGATTAAAGAAAGCACTTCCATAGCAATTACAAAGAGGTATGGGGATAATGGGTCACCCTGCCTTAAACCCTTGGCCCCCTTAAAGTAACCACAAAGAGCTCCATTAACCTTCACAGAGAATCTAGTTGTAGTTATACAAGACTTGATCCAATATATGAACTTGGGAGGAAATTGAAACTTCCGCAAAGCATATAAAATGAAATCCCATTAGATGGAGTCAAAAGCCTTCCTCAAATCAATCTTTAAGGCACATCGGGAGGGGCCTGATGCTCGATGATAGTTCCGAAAAAGTTCTTGAGCGATCAAAATATTATCACCAATATTTCTACCTTGAACAAAAGCTACTTGCCAAGGGGAAATGAAGCTAGGAAGAACAAGTTTTAATCTCGAGGCAATAATCTTAGATATGCATTTGTATGTAGTATTGCAGCAAGAGATGGGCCTGTAGTCATTCATAGTAGAAGGATTTGGAATTTTAGGATTCAAAGCAATAGCAGTAGAGTTTGTACCTCTTAACAAACACCAATGCTGAAAGAAGGATTTGATAGCAGCTGTAAAGTCATTTCCAACAATGTCCCATGTCTGGAGAAATAAATTCACATTGAATCCATCAGGACTTGGACTTTTATTTTTCTTCATTGATTTTAAGATACTCAAGATCTCAGCATCTGTGACTTCTCTATCAAGAACTATGGCATCCTGAGCAGAGATAGAGCGCTCAAAAGAGAGAGACATGGAATTTAATTCAGTGAAATCAGTTTGGCAAGAGATGCCCAAAAGGTTTTTGTAATACTGGACTGCAATACTTTGCACTTCATTATGTCCATATTTCAAAGTACCATCATCCCCTTCAATGGAAAGAATTTTATTTTGGTTCCATCTGTGCTTGATTTGGTTGTAAAAAAAACCAGAATTTCTATCACCTTCCTTAAGCCACTGAATTCTGGACTTCTGCTTTAGAAGCTTCTCCTCAGCTAGAATAGCAGCCCAAAGATTGTCTGTTTGTGATCTTTGTAAATCAAGAAGATTTGCATCAATTGGATTAAGAGATAGAGCATTTTGTGTCTCATGAAGGAGAGTTCTGGCCCTGGCCCTACTAACATTGGAGGACAAATTGCCAACAGATTTGTTAAGATTAATAAGAGCACCTTTGACAGACTTCAACTTACCAGCCAAAATTTGAAGAGGATCGCCAAAGATTTGAATGTCCCAAGTAGATTGCATAGTTTCATGAAAGTTATCAAGATCAGACATGAAGTTAAAGAATTGAAATGGCTTAGGAATATGAGGGAATTGCAGACCTGTTTGCAGAAATAGACAAACTTAATTGTGACATATACCACATATTCTCTTTCCTTTGATATAAATAATTTAAGATCCTCGCTGTGTTGTTAAATTTTTTTGTTGAATTAAGATTGCGATACATCGATACATAAGATTTTATTGATTTTATATCAAAGTCTTATTCCTTTTGTTTTTCAACAAAATTAATTGTGTTGAAATTCATTTAGTAGATTCATTGTACCAAGATTTGTTACATCCAAGTTCACTTATGTCCATATTCACTTGAGTTCAAATTCATTTGACCAAGTTTATTGTTAAATGACGGGCGATTGATTATTATCTTAATTAATGGGTGATTGATTTGATTAACTTAATTGATGGATAATTGATTTAATTATCATGATTTGTGCAATCTAAATTTACGAGACCAACTCTTTCATTTTGAAACATACACGTATCACAAGCAATTCTCTCATTCTTCTCTATATATTATATTCCTACTGATCATCTTATGATTTTTTATTAGAGAGTGAGGTTGATTCATGAGCTTCCCAAGTATTCTAGTGTCGGTTACAAGCTAGTGAAGAGAACTATTGAATACTGGAGGTTGATTTCGTTGCAACTTAAATGCATCTTATAGGGTCGAAATTATTCTCTTAGAACAGTGCCCAACACGCCTCAATTTATCGATAAGTTCTTCTAATTTTTTGTCTTCTACTATAATCTATTTATTTTAAATTAAGGTTGTTTGCCTATAGTTTAAAATTTGATGCCATATTTTCAACAATTTTAAGTAATAATTTTATTTTTTGCTACATTTATTGCCACGGAGAATTTTGAGACCATAAAGATAAAATAGTCTTTAATCCAATCATGACATATTGTTGCTATGATAAATAAGCTAATTTAAACTTAGAATTAGATAGCAACATGGCATTGATCTTGCGCATGGTATGCATGAAATTATTTCATGTTTATCTCATTGATTTATAAGATAAGAGTCTAAAAGTCCAACTAAATTTTGAGGCCGAATTTAATAACATTTCGAATTAGTATTGGATGTGAATTCATTCGAATTTTCAAATCGAACTAGATCAGATGGTGGTATGTAGCTTCTGTGTGAATTACGAAACTTAACAGTATATATCTACCAATATATGCTGCATTAATAATTTGTTTACTAGAAAATCAGAAAATCTGGATTAGTATTGTCAATTTACTAGAATCAAAATGCTTTCAAAAGTATTATACCACGAAATTGTTATAGACTTATGTTACGTTTGAATTGAAGAAATGAAATAGGTGAAGGAATGGAACGTAGAATAAATCATTCCATTCCTTATGGAATGAGTCATTCCATACCCACCTCAAAGAATAAAAGTTATAAATTTGGAAGGGATGAAAATAGTCCATTTCATTTTATTCTAATGGAATAACCAAACACAATTTTTTTTAATTAAATAAGAATGAATCATTCTATTTCCATATTTATTTCTCCAATCCAAACGAGTTTAGATAGTTGTATATTTATCATAGTAGTGTTAGAAAAATATATAGACAAATTAATTCGAGAGATAGAACAATCGTGCAATTATTTGAATTTACTTAAAAGTTAGAACCCTTCACGGTCATGTATACAACATCTATGGAACTAATGTAATGTTACTGATTTAATTTGGTCATTGTATATAAGTATTTGCATTCTGGCATTCTATAGGAACTTCTTCACAGTGAATGAAGAGATTTGTTATATGTAATGAACCATACATACGGATATAACGACTCAATGTAAAAATGGTGAGATCCATCATTTTTATATTATGGGTCCCACTATTTTTATATTAGATCATTATACCAATCATTGCATGGGTCATTACTCATAGAAAAATTGGTGAATTAATTGCTAAGTTATACTTTTTGGACAGTTCTGTTTTTCAGTAAATTGAATTATATATAATTGCATCAGCTTAATTCGGGTCCTCGTTGATTGGTTCGATAAATCTAATAATATTCTGAAGAAACAATATTGGGATTATAGTAATATGGTAAACACGCTTGGGTTTAAAAGGAAATAATTTACATTAAAATGAAAACATATGAACTACCCGATGCGATAAACTTTTAAATGCTTTAATTTCTTAAGCTGCTAGTTTTATTTTATTGTTGAAGTTGTTGACATTTAATTTGGAAACATTGCTTGTATATAAATTAACAAAAAAAATAAAAATTGTTTGTATCCTTTTTCATTGCTTAAAATCTGTTGATTTTTACAAGTTGATGTCAGTGAGTAGTGGCCTCTACTTTCAATTTGGGATGAGTCAAGAAAAGTATCCAAGCAAAAGATACAATGAAAAATTCTTGGGACAAACTTTGAATTATATATAGATTTCCCGATTAAAGTTTGTGAAACATATTATTTTTAAATACTTATTAATTGCTAATTGATAAAGGTCAAATTGTGAATTAAGATATTTTAAATCTTTTATTGATATTAGAAATTGGGATGATGTGATGACCCGAATATTAACAATATTTTTTTAAAATAAATTTTAAAAGAAAATAAAAGTTTAAATTAAAAAACTTAGTTTGGAGCAGAGAAAATGGATAGAGGTGATTAAATGTGTTATGAAAGAGGAAAGAATTGCTTAATTAATCAAGTTAATTAAATTAATTAAGGAGTAAGAAAGGAAGTCAAGTGATTTAATAATTTAAATACTTAGATGCAATATAAAAGTCAAGTTAATTATAACTAACTTGAATTATAGCCTTAATGGGTTAACTTAAATTAATTGAGTAAGTGACTCAATGAAAATGATAAGAAATAATATTTATTGTTAATTAATAAATGACTCAAGTTATTTAATTAACAAGGGGTGTGTATGACTTGGGATCACTAATTAAGACCCAAATGACTTTAGTGGACCAAGCCAAGCGTAATACCACTTATAACTCAAAGCCCAATGTATTGTATTATATTTTTAACTAAGTGAAGAATTATTTTAGCCCAAACAAATTACTTAATTAAATGGACTAAACCAAGATATAATTTAATTTAAAGCCCAACCATTTAATTATTGAATCCAAGCCCAAGTGACAAAGAAATTAATATCCCAAGGTTAAGTTAAATTAAGAGCTCAAGTAACTTAAAATGTAGCCCCAACCCTTGTATTTCGGGTGGGTGTTATAGAAGCTCAATGGCAGGATTTAAACCAAGCCCAATCTATTATTAATAGCAGGCCTAGCATGTCATGTGAGGTTCACACTTGGGTTCTTGTTTATGCAAAATGATCACGTGAAGGAGGGGTTTAGGGGTGCCATTTCGGCAGCCCCATGTGCACTTTTAGGGACCCATTCCAGTTGTTAAATTAGTTTGTGGAGCCCATGAATATGTATATAATATATATGGATATTCCCTTTTTGGCCAACAAGTGGGAAGTGACGTTTGTTGGTTCAGCAGACCAAGTGGGATACTTTTATTATTTACATGGTACATGTGTTAAGAAACATGATGAAGAGGAAGAAAACAGACCAGCTCGGCAGCCCCTAGGCGTTAGATGGGACTCTTTTGAGCCTTGTAGGGGTGAAAGAGATGCTAGAGTAGGGGTCAAGAAGTTGGTGAGGCTGAAGAATAAGGAGAATGTACTGCTGGTATATACGGGCAATAATAAGCTGCACCTTTGTTTTTGGAAGCCTTCAAGAGTCTTGATAGGAATTCTTCTCTTCTCTCACGGAATTAAAACAATGAGAACTAAACTTTGATAGTTATGGAGAAAGAGGGCGAGCAACCCGGCCTGGAAAGGAAAAAAAAAGAGAAGAGGATCACGGCAGCCACAACACCCATGTTAAATCAAAATCAAGCTTAATTGTGATAAAGCTACTGAAATTGATATTAGTGATTCACTACGGTCATCTGGTGATACTCATCATGCTCATCCTCACATGGTTTTTGCAGTTGCTAAGCCAGCCATTCATGCTACAGAAATAAAGGCATCCATATTAAATGGTCTCAAGGACACAGGTTCAGCATCACATAATGGAAGGGATTTTCACATACAATGGAGTTAAATGGAGTTGACACGTGTTAATCTTATCGGGATTTTAGGAACTCAGTTAGATGTTAGGTAGCTGTATAAATGTAACTACTTAGTATAGATTCAGAGTGTATATGTTACAATTGTATATATTACAAGCTGCTGATTGTATAGAACTAGCTTTTCTGTTTTACAACAAAAGTCATATTTTGTAAGCTTTGCAATTTACAGAGAATGAAAAAGTTCTTTGTGCATTTGCCTTTCTTTTACATTTCATAATCAGTAAGTGTTGTTGCTCATCTCATTCAATATTCCATATTTCATATATTCATGGAAGTTTACATGGTATCAGAGCATGGTTTCCGATTTGATCACGATTAACTAGCTTTTGTACTTCTTTTCCTGTTTCAAATATGTTCAATTTGTCTTTAATCTGTCATGGCTGCTTCATCTTCATCGTCTCCTACATCTTCATCATTAGTGATTAATAAAAGCACCTTCATTGATTCAAACAATCATCCACTTTATCTACATAACAATGATAATCCTGGTATGATATTGATCTCAAAAAGATTAATCGGTACTGAAAACTTCTCTCCATGGAAGCAATCTATGTAGATTGCATTATCTGTAAAGAATAAATTGCCAATTGTGAATGGATCTTTTGCTGCTCTTGATAAAACTTTCGATTTGTATCCTCTTTGGGAAAGAGTCAATGATATGGTTATATCCTGGATCATGAATACAGTTCATGAATATATCAGTGATAACATGACCTATTGACTAGTGCAACATCTGTTTAGCAAGAATTACATGAAAGGTTTTCAGCAGTTTCTAACTCAGGATCATCAGTAATAATTGGTGCAGGAGAGGGAGAAATTGCAGAAGAATCTCCAAAAAAATATGCAGGGGTATCTGACATAGTCAACTGCATAGCTTTAGGAGCATTTGGTTTGTACTGAGAGATAGGAACATTTTTCACATTTACTCTAGAATTGTAATATTTCTTTCTATTCTTGTTCCTATTTGTAGGATGATTAACTGGATATCCAACAAGTTTGTAGCAAGTATATTTTGTATGTCCAGTGATATGACAATAAGAACATACCAAATCATTCTTGTTAACTTGTGTTCCCATTGAAATAAATACAGTAGAATCCATCTTTTAAGGATAGTGTTTAGATATAAATTGACATCATGTCCTGGAGAAGGTGTAGAACCACTTGCTAAAGTAATTGAATTATGAGATAAGCTAGATATATAGCCTTACCACTACTTTTCTTCTTGCTTGATGAGATTAAAAACTTGTGTGATACTAGGAAGGGGCTGCATCATTAGAATCTGTTCCCTTACATTAGTGTAGCTTTCATGAAGTCCCATGAGTATTACTCTTCTATTCTGTTCTTCTGCTTCATTAAGCTTAGTAACACCACAAGTGGAACTAGTGCAAGAATAAATAGCCAATGGATCTAAAATAGCATTTTCATTCCATAGATGTTTCGATTTGAGAAAGTAAATCTCAACAGAGTCATCATATTGTTCAAGTTGATGAAGATCTTTTTGAATTTGATAGATCTTATGAGTATACTTTCACTCTGGGAGGTGGTAGTCATTCCCACTGTAAAGAAATTTTTTGAATACACCCCAACCCATTTCTCTTTTAATTCATACAGAGATTTCAACCATTCGTGATTATGCAAACTATAGTTTTTCATCAACAAATTCCATCTGTCAATCTGTCCTCAAATTCTTGAATACTCAATGACTTAAAGATATAATAATTAAAATCTGCCTTAAAAGTTGGATGCGCAGAATAGATATGACCGAGTTTTTCAAGATATTTTTTGTTAATGTGTCATGTGCACAATGCATGATGTGTATTAGGGAGAACCCTAACAATCTCATTTGACATAGCACGATCTTGATCAGTGATAATCGTTGTGGGATGTTTGAAATTCATTGCTTCAAGTCACTACTCAAACAACCATGCAAATGTATCCTCAGTCTCATCGCTCAATAGTGCACATCCAAACAATATAGAGTAGTAATGATGATTTACACCTGTGAAAGGAGCAAATGACATGTAATTTTTGTTTGTTCAATATGTGGTATCAAAAGTAACAACGTCACAAAAATTTTCATAAGCAAGTATTGACTGATAATCTACCCACAGAATACATGCTATGAAGTTATCCACGCCTAGTTTGACACTAAAATAAAATTTGTTGGGGCTCTCACGCTGCAACTTTCTCAAGTAATCTACTGTAGTATGTGTATCATTCAAATCGATATTTTCACGTCTAATATTTCTAACTATATTGTGTACATCCGTTTCAGAGTACCTAACATTGGTCATACCTTCTCCCAATGAGCTTAGAACTTCATCCTACTTGGACCAATCTCAGCATTATTAAGAGTTTCAATCAAATCCCTAGCAACTCCTGAAATATTTTTGTGCATTTGAATTTGTGAAATATATATGTTGTATCGATCAACTCAAGTAATCCAATTTACAACATATATTACTGCTCATGATCATGATAAGCAAAGCAAAATAAAACAATATTATGAAATGACTATTTTATGGTAGAAATGGATATACATGAAAATAAAAATCATCCCCCTTGTTATTATTTTTTGGTATTATTATTATTATTATTATTATTATTATTATTATTATTATGCGTTATTGCATGTAATTGGGAGAGTTTTTATTGTTGATGAGAAGTTACTCCTACCAGTCGAATTAAATTCTTATCTCACCTGTTATCTCATCTTAATATATTATTCTCCACCTGATTTTTTTTCAATTACGAATTAGTTGTACATAAATAGATAAGTATTAAATGATATTAATGCATAAGAGTGAGACAACAAATGAGACTGTCAATAATATGAGAAGAATTGGACTAGTCCTACCAATCGTATTTCTTTGTCCATCCCTCCGGAAACTTTTTAATAGAATTGCTAAAATAGAATCCGTTCGCCCTCGCTTGCCAATAACATGTTCCATCTTCTATGATATGGTTTCCACATTCTCCACTCATTTTTCTATCATTATAAACTTCAAAGGTGGTC
This sequence comes from Hedera helix, assembly GCA_947179155.2. Classification (NCBI taxonomy): domain Eukaryota; kingdom Viridiplantae; phylum Streptophyta; class Magnoliopsida; order Apiales; family Araliaceae; genus Hedera; species Hedera helix. Next base: position 29,424,549 of record OX359281.1, read on the forward strand.
TCCCTTCCACCCCATACAAAGTGACAATAAAAGAGTGTGTTTGAAAAGATAGCCGGAGAGAAAGTCCATTGGAAACCCGGAGTCTCCGGGAAAATGATCTGAGTTCCAAGATCATCGTCCTTAGATTTGCAATGAGCTTCAAAAGGATCCGAGTTTTCGGGGAGGCCATTAAGGATAATTACCTCAATTTTCAAGGAAGAACTTTTAGTACTGCAAAAAAGGAAGAATGTTATGACTAGAGATGGAATAAAGCTTCTGATCGTCATGGTTTGTAGCCTCTTTGTACTAGTTTGTACAATAGTAGTTGACTTGAATATAGGATGCGATGCTTGCAATGAGTTTCATTAGGGTTTATATAGGACCATGATATGAAATAATACATAAATATTGGACTCATGGAGTCGGTAATTAATTGGTTGATAGAAAGAAGAGTCAATTATGTTGACAGAAAGGTAGAAATAGATCAGGATTAAAGATATTCACGGTATAAACGACCTTTCTAAGATCGATAACTTATTTAAAGTAACTTAAAATACGAAATAATTTATTTTTTGCTTAAACAATTCTACTACACAGATGCAAAAATATAAAAGTATCTAATTTTTTGTATAATTTAGGATAGGGAAGCACCATTACTATAATGATATGTGTAAAATAAGTATATTTCTGACAGATCAAATTTTATTATTTTTTATTGTTATAAAACGGTTGATTTGTACCACTAAATTATATGAAAATTTACGTCCTTCAATTTATTTTGCATGGTTTTATTTTTTAGTATCTATACAGCTGCATTGTTATATAAAGAATAAAAGTATTTTATATTTGTTTGCAGCAGTTACCAAACGACTCAGGAAACTTATAACCTTTGTTTCGAAATTTCATGTTTATATTTTTTTAGTCTTTTTTTTTTTTAGTTGAGAAGGGTCAGGAAATTAAGCTAAGAAAAACTAAGCCCAACTTTATCTTGAAAATTTTCGAATAAATAATAGTATTATGGATTCTGAAATGTTTATTTAATAGGGACGTCTACAAAATCAGTGAATCAAATTTAATAACAAAGACATCATAAAGATATTCTTAATATCAAAACACGATTGTAAAAATCGCACGAACAAAACGAAGCAGGATGCTATATTGATCCTGCATATATTTTTCCTTCAATTTTTTATACCAATCATATTTCTTTTCCCCTTCATCTGGGAACATTGGGGGAGGATGGTTGCTGATATAGAATCCGTATTGTCTGACGTTCCAAAAACAATTTTCTCCATGGATTATTTCTTCATTATAAACATGTAGGCAAGAAAATCTCGTACCTTGCTAGGGTTAGGGTTCGTAATAATGGTGGAGGCGAGAAATCCGCAAAGAGTATGGAATCGATCAACGAATTGGAGAGGGGAGAAGAACCGGCGAGCAACTATCTGAGTAACACGTGGCAGAACTCTCGGGGTCCTAGCGTAGTCGCTAGTGTCCAAGAGCCGTGTTAGGTGTTTGGGAATCTCGAATGAATCCAAGCTAGGCTCAGGGGTCCAAGTGTAGTCATAAGTGTCCCAAGCCAAAACTCGATTCGGTGTCGCTCGTACCTCTAGAGAATCCTTCAAGTTCCTTTGCTTCCAGAGAAAGAATCCTCCAAATGGGCAAAGCTCCAAAAGTCCAAGAGTCTCCAAGCCAAAACTCGATTCGGTGTCGCTCGTACCTCCAGAGAATCCTTCAAGTTCCTTTGCTTCCAGAGAGAGAATCCTCCAAATGGGCAAAGCTCCAAAAGTCCAAGAGTCTCCAAGCAGTCCCTTCTCTTGTCAAGTGAAGGGGTATTTATAGAGTTTCTGGCTAGGGTTATGTGACTTCTTTGGAAAATTTTAGAAATACCCTTAGTAATAGGGAAATTTCCAGAATACCCCTGGTTACCCGAGTAATGGCCATTTCGTCCAATTCTTCTAGCCACCAATCCAATCCCTCAATCAATTCCCAAATATGAGTTGCCCCCACGAGCCTTCTGCCTTGAGACTTGTGATGACACCTCTCCAGTTCATTTAATTTATTAGGTTAATATAAACCCTAATTTTATATATGGGCTCACATTTGCCCCCTGCACGTGAGTCACGTCTTGAGTGAGTCGCGTGCACAATACTTCAAGTTGTTGAATCCTGCTTTATTTTCTGCATAATTCTCCGAGGTTCAATATTTGCAAGCTTCAAAGGATGAAGTCCTTTAGGAGAGGGAACCTCTTTAGAGCCGAACCCCTAAGGGTTGGTCCCTAGGAGGGCTCTCTTAGAATTTCTCGTGCAATCTTTTGTCAAGTCTATTCGAATCTTGTTCCATCTCCTTGCTTCCTTAATTTTTGGAAATCGAAGTCTTTCCTTCAGATGTCACTTTACAACATTTGTGAAAATAACTTGCTTTTGGGAGATCCTTTAGAGCCTCAAGATTCCATAGTCCATCTTTGGAATCCAAGCTTCGGGAATTCTCAAAGACGCAGCTATCCTCCTTCTTTAATTTGATACGTCATAGCTTTAGCTCATGGCCCTTTGTAGTCTTTTATTTCCTGTTTCAGAAACTCATGTTATATTTCGGTTATCAGAATAAAGTTTATTTCTTATGCAACATTGATCAATCGTCTTTCACTTGACGATAATGTGCATAAAAATAAAATCATGAAATCTAAAGAAAATTCTCGGGATTGAGGGCATGTGGTCATCGCCTCATCACTTTTGAAGAAAAAGTGTAACTTTTTCGAGCAGAGTCGCCAAAAGAATGTAGGCAAGGAAATCTCGTACCTTGCTAGGGTTAGGGTTCGTAATAATGGTGGAGGCGAGAAATCCGCAAAAAGTATGGAATCGATCAACGAATTGGAGATGGGAGAAGAACCGGCGGGCAACTATTCGAGTAACACGTGGCAGAACTCTCGGGGTCCTAGCGTAGTCGCTAGTGTCCAAGAGCTGTGTCAGGTATTTGGGAATCTCGAATGAATCCAAGCTAGGCTCAGGGGTCCAAGTGTAGTCACAAGTGTCTCAAGCCAAAACTCGATTCGGTGTCGCTCGTACCTCCAGAGAATCCTTCAAGCTTCTTTGCTTCCAGAGAGAGAATCCTCTAAATGGGCAAAGCTCCAAAAGTCCAAGAGTCTCCAAGCAGTCCCTTCTCTTGTCAAGTGAAGGGGTATTTATAGAGTTTCTGGCTATGGTTATGTGACTTCGTGGGAAAATTTCAGAAATACCCTTAGTAATAGGGAAATTTCTAGAATACCCCTGGTTACCCGAGTAATGCTCATTTCGTCCAATTCTTCAAGCCACCAATCCAATCCCTCAATCAATTCCCAAATATGAGTTGCCCCCACGAGCCTTTTGCCTTGGGACTTGTGATGACACCTCTCCAGTTCATTTAATTCATTAGGTTAATATAAATCCTAATTTTATATATGGGCTCACAAAACATAAATTTTTTTATCCTTTGCACCCCATCGATCAGAAGTGAAAGAAAAATTGACAATACCTTAAATTTATCATCACAATTTTATTATATCGTTACACCGCACTAAATTAAACTATATTTAAGGCTAAGCCTGGAATTAAGTTATATTTAGAAGGGGGATTCTCTTACATTTATTGAAAGATATATTGGGGCTTTTTAAAGAATCATATAATTTGTTGTTATCATTATATAATATAAGTTTATCATTTGTGTATAACTGTTTTTGAACAGGTATTTGCCACGCTTTATGCACAACTGTTTGTCATGCACACTTTGTTGAACAACTGATTGTCACACTTTTTGCACAATTCTTTGAACAAATAACATTCTTTATACTTTCGTCTATATGCTATATTTAAAGACTTACAATAAAAAGCCAGTGTATGCAATGCCAGCGTAGGCGCCTACACGGCTACACTGGCCATGAACTTAAATCCGTCCTTGGATACAAGAAAATTCCACATGGAATAAGAATATTAGTGTGAAAATCATGATTTTGAAGGTCACAAACAACTTAGTTTTTTATATTATCTAATCACTTAGATATGAGCATACTGCATAACAATTAGTAGTACTATAATACAATTGTTATGTAATATATAACCTACAAAAAAATTGCCCATAATACTCCTTAGTTGAAAAAAAATAATTTAGGAGTACAGCAGAACTGTTATGTGATACCTCCTAATTTTATTTTTTTTCTACCAATCGTACAATACTTATGCGGTATGTCATGAAAACAAAAATAAATAAATAAAATTTAGGGAAACTATTATGCGGCACCCCCTAAAAAAAATTTCACGTACCGCACAATAGTTATGCGGTATGCCAAGAAAGCAAAAAAATATATATATAAATTTAGGAGTACTACAGAACTATTATGCGGTACCCCTAATTTTATTTATTTATTTTTTCAATTACCACAGAATATTTCAGCTGGTGTGTTCTTGAACAGAGAAGCTAAGTCCGGAGTGACTGCAACAACCTTAAACCCTCGATCAATTAAAGGGTTTAAATTCCTCAACCCGTGAACCAAATCCAGTTCTTCACATAATCATCAAGCACCCATGAGGATTAGTTTTAAAAGGACTTTCCATGGCTAGAAACTCTCTCTCACTGAATGAACTTGCAGGGGCTATCCATGTTATGAAGAACTGGATTTTGCAGTGATCATCTCCAAAAAACTCCTCAACCCGATTCTCGAATTGCAGTGACAAAGGAGTTGACTTGAATATCTCAAATTTTAATTTGGCAACTCTTTCTTGAACGGAGCAATTCAATGGGGATGAATTAAGATGGGTATTTTGTTTGCTTTTGCTTGAATTAAAGGATATTAAATAGAATTATAACCCCTCAGACCCGATCAGCATAATTATTTAAGGGATTAAAGAACATGCTTTGTTTAATAATAAAACAGTCTGTTTGAACCAAAATATAATAATTCCTTCTGAATTTTGAAAATATTAATTTAATAATTAGATGGTGAGGAAATAAAAGAAAGAATCTGCAGTCCTAGTAGAAAGAAAGGTCATTGAAGCAGTCGTCGTAAGTAACACAACCTTCTTTTGCTACCTATGCGTATGCTAATGAGCATAAATAAATCTACGACCCTAAATTCACAATTTTTGGCTATTAACATTATTACAGAAAAGAAAGAATTAAATCTTCTGAATCATACCATTAACACGAACTAATGAACAAAGCATACAGAGTATTTCCGTTTAAACAGAGAACAAGACATAATCTGGGCAGTGGTTATGTGTGTGTATGTGTGTGTGTATATATAACTATTATGCGGTACGTGAAAAAAAAATTAAGAGGTACCGCATAACAATTTTGCAACACCTCTAAATTTTTTTTTTTTTTTCTTCTTTCTTGGCATACCGCATAACTATTGTGCAGTTGGTGAAAATAAAATAATTCTGGGGTACCGCATAACAATTCTGTGGTATGCCCAAATTTTTTTTTTTTTTTTTTGGCAAATAAGGGGTATTATGGAAAAAATTTTGTAAGTCATATACCGCATAACAATTGTGCGGTAATGTTATTAATTGTTATATGGTATACTCATATCTAAGCCATTGAATATTGTAACGGACAGACAGATAAGATTGAGTTGGATGAAAAACAGCTCACATCCCTCTTTGACTATGAATCATATATATATATATATATATATATATATATATATATATACCTTCGCTATAAACCCCTATCAATATCATATATAATATTTTGAGTCCTGCATTCAGGTAAATTATAATTATGACATATGTGCATAAATATATGCACGAGATAAATAAGAATTCAAAATGGTCTCAATTTAATTTATTCTATTTTATTACATAGAATCTCATGTTGGTCGCAAGCTAGTTTCGCCATATATTTGTTGACGCAAGCTCACCAACCTCGTATGAAGTACAAGCAATGCACATGAATAATGGTTTATTATGTTAATTATTAAAATAATCAATTAAATGTAGAATAAATATTTAATAAGGATTTTGAGAAGATAGGTATAGTTACTAAATTATTAAATATTTACTTAAATAATAAATTATTGAATTATATATTGTATATTTTTTGATCAATTATTAAACTAAACATTTGAATAGAATGTATATTTATTTAGTTATGATTATGAGAAAGTAATTATTTTAATTTTTTCTACGTTTATAACAGAATTCTATATTCTTGTTTATATCGACAAAAAAAATCTTGGAATTCTAATTCAAATAAAAATATGAAATCCAAATTTGAATAAGTTTTAATTTAGTTATGACAATTCGCTAGTAATTAATCCAGTATAATTTTTCAACAAAATGTTACATTTATTATGTTTCAAAAAAATCATGTATTATTAATACAATTAATCATGCATTTTTGTGAATTTGAAGTTTTAGTGAATTTAATTTAGCTAGGCCATCAATTTAATAATAAAATTCACGGATAATATTAATATAATTAAATTGTGTGATACGTTAAGAGATTTTTTCGATATCTTAATATCTTAATAAAAATTATAATAATAAAATTATTCTATATAAATTTGTTAAGCTATATTATCTTACACAAAATTGTAATAAAAAAGCTTGTAATAAAATTGTTAGAACACGTAAAATTAAAAATTCTTTTAGAAGTTCCTCACGCAAAACTAAAAATTCTTTTAGAAGTTCATTTTCTTATTAAGAGTATAAAAAAAATAGTTTTATTTTTTTAACAGGTTGGGCTTCCTTTTATCTACTTTACAAATTTGGATAGTACTTAATTGTAACAAATTTTGATAGCTTTTATACTAATTATTTGGATAGAAAAAATAAAATCTAAACCAAAAATTTGTAATTGTTAAAATTTTAAATAATACTTATACTAATTTGGATAGAAAAGAAAAAAGTTAACCAAAAAAATTGTGAAACTAAAAATTTGTGAAACCAAGTTTGCACGTTTAATTATACAAGTTCACTAACCCCGTACGAAGCACTGGTGACATAAATGTTAGTTTATTGTATCAATTATTAAAATTCAATTCAATATAAGATAAATATTTAATTGAAATTTGGAGAAGATAAATTATTAATTGTTTTTTAAATAATAAATTATTGAATTATATATTATAGGTACTTTCAATTAATTATTAATCAAAAAATTTGAATGAAATGTATATTATTTAGTTATGATTATGAAAAAAATAATTATCTTAATTTTGTTTAAGTTTGTAATGGAATTCTCTATTAGTGTTTATATTTACAAAAGGGTTAATATATTGTATATATATATCTAACCCTGAAATATGTATCATTTTACACTTTATATCTCAAAATATGTATCAAAGCTCACGTTTTATTTTCGGTAAGAAAAGTGGTCAGAATTGTCATGTGCTCTGTAATATCCCAAATATTTCAAAAGTGATCTAACAAGATCTAAGCAAGGTTGTCAATTCAAAACCTAAGATTGATTGCTCAAGCATACCTTGAGCTATCTTAAAGAATATATACGACTCGAAACTACGATCGTATACAACTAAGAGGTTAAATTCTTTAACCTAAACTATGTGTTATGTGATTAGTAAAGCTTGAATTGAGCTTTTAAATGTGTTGTATGAAATATCTATGTGTAGGATTTTGTGTTTTGGTTCAAGTAGTTAACCTTAACACTTATTAAAAATCAGAAGTCAATTTAGGGCAAAAACCTAAATTGGAAAAAGAGTAAAACCTAAACCCTAACCTTAGGGTCTAAACCCTAGAAAATAACCTAGGCCCTTGAGCAAAATGTGAAGGTTAAATTGACATTTTGTTTCAAGATTCAACCTTCCCACGCTTTAAAAACACGTAATAGTCAGTAAAAGTTTTTCTCGAAAAACGTGTAAAAAGCACTATTCACGAAGAAACGTTTTTCATTCGTTTGATCGTTTCTTTCATCTGTAGGACTTCTTGTATTTCACGACATAGTGATAATATGAGGTTTAGATGCCAGGGAATCAATAAAATTTTCTTGGGAAAAAGACGAAAAAGACACGATTTACGAGAAAACGTTTGTCGTCTTATTGAACGTTCTTTTCAACGTTTGGACTTTTTCTATTTCACGATATAGCATTTATACGGGGAATAGATACCAGGGAGCCACTGATATTTTTCCATAAATAAAACGTAAATCGCTCTTCAAACGAAAACGCTTTCCGTTTTTGATCAAACCGTTGATGGATAAAGTGTTTGTATGCAACACCGGTGCGTATTAAGCAATAAAAGATTTTCTCGAAAAGTGTGTCGGGAATAAGACGAAATAGGGAAAAGACAAAAATAAATATTATTTTTGACTTTTTGGTCTTCTAACCATTTTCTGAGAAATGGTTGTCAAAAACACTATTCACCGAAAAACGTGCCAAGTCTTTTGGACTTTTCACTTTACAGAAAAGTGTTCATTCGGAACAAAACTCAGTAATATCAAAATTTTAAATCAGTAGAAGTTAACCAAATTAGTTGGAATCAGACTGTTATATAATTAACTGCTAATTCATCCGTATTGTTTTCATCAAACGGATCATGAGATAGGTTAACATTAAATTTGAATAATCAAATTTATCAGATTAATACCTAATTATATTATTCAATCATAATTAGTGTCTAAAATGAAAGAAATTTATCAATCGCGTCGCCCGGTAGGTGTATTTGAGAAAAATACACGGAAGGTTATCCGAGATTAATTCAAGAAAAACTTTGAGGGTCAGACGAGACATCATATTAATACTGTATGATGTATTTTATGAATAAAATATGTATAAGTAATTAAAACTTATATTACTAATGCGAAATATTTTAAATTAATCGTACGCGATTTATCCGATATGCTGAAAACGGAAGAAAGAGTGGGTAAGAGTGTGGCTGACACATGCTGGCGCATGCCTGGCACACGCTGGCACATGCTGGCACACGCCTGGCATACGCTGGCACACGCCTGACACACTCTAGATATTATTTTAGTTTTATTAATTAAATAATGTGTGAAAAGACTAAAATGTCCTTGGTCTTTTTAACTAATGACCAAATTACCCCGACCTTTGATTTTCCTATAAATAGGAAGCTAAACTCATTCATTTCTTCATCTTTTTCCAAAGCTTTTGCAAGAGCAAAATTACTCTCTATATCTATTACTCCTAGTTATAATTCATGTATTGGAAATTGCAAAGAAATAGTTAAAGCTTGCAATAACAAAAGGTACGATTCTTAGTTATTGTAATGTTTATTTTTATCGATGAGGCTCAAGAACATAAGTCGTAGCCATGTACGATTTTTCGTTCCGCGTGTTCCTTATGACTTGAGCAAGTCGTTGTTATGTCAAATTTCATTTCATAGTTTAAAGTTCAAGAACATACGTCGTATCCATATACGGTTTATCCGTTCTCCGTGTTCTTCGTATGTTTTGGAGTATTATTATAAATTGTTATAATTAAGTAAACAAGTCGTTATAATTTTTGTCAATTATAAAGTGTTATAATCACATATGTAAGCAGTTATAATGCTCAAATTATCTCAAGTATGAAATCCAAAAGCTCAAGAACATAAGTCGTTACCATGTACGATTTTTCGTTCTTCGTGTTTTTCGTGTGTTCTTGAGCAAAAGTCATAATTTCTACATAAGTAGGTTTATGATTTGGTAATTTAGTGTTATGGGATGATGAAACATGATGGCCTTGCTAAATAATGCTTGTGGCATCAAGTTTTAGTAGTCGAAACGAAGAACGATGAAACTTTGTTCTTCGTGTTCTTCGATTCGTTCTTCGTGTTCTTGAGAAAAAGTCATGAAATCTTATATAAGTAGGTTTATGATTTTGTTATTTTTATGTTATGAAGTGATACGGAGTGTTAGAACATGTTATCTTAGCAAATTAATGCTTGAGGTATCATGTTTTACCAATCGGATCAAAGAAAGTTAGGTCTAATATAGTCGCAGAATATTTTTGCAAATTTCCGAAAATTTAAAGTCTGAATATGCCTTAGTAACCTAAATGAAAGTTGTAGATCATGAAATTCTAAGCAATTTAGACTCAAGAATCACTTCAAAATGTTTTCGTACAACAAAGTTATGGCTATCGCAGTAAAAGAGGTCAAAGCTGAATTTTTAAGGGGCATTCGGATTTTAGGGCTTAAAAATGAGTTTTTGAGTTAGCCAAATTTTCAATTTATTCCACCTATGGAAATAGTCTAATTAAGTTATTCTAAGACTTATTCAAAAGAAAATTTTGATAAACTAATATTCGGGGTCGCGTAACCCTTTTTGTAGGCGTTTAACGATTTCCCGGGAAAACCCTAAAACGGTTTCAAGGCAAGTCTTCTAACTCTTGCTATGTGCTACTTGTGTAGTGTTGTTAAAATGTTAAATGAGATGTGTAATGTCATGTTATTATGCAATAGATGATATGTGAAGTCTTTAACTGATGTTTACAAGCCTTCTAACTATTATGTTTTATGTTTACGATTTACGAACATGATTTATACACTTTGTGTGTCAATGTGATATAAATTGTTGGAACGTGAGTTATATGTGATATTAAATGGAGAATTATGTTCAGTCAATGCATGTTAAAAGTTTATATGAAAGCATAAACTGCGTATGTGCTGTATATTAGACTTGCTGAGCCGTCGTGCTCATTCTTGCGAATAAAACCTTATTTGCAGATTAAAGATGAACGTTAAGAAGATCATGAACTTAAAGATGCAGCATAGATTAGGTTTTCATGTAAATTGATTGTATTTGTATATGTCATAATGACTGTTGTAATACGAACAAACAAACATGTAACCGAATATTGAATAAATGATATAAATAATTATCATCAGAATGTTGTTATGTCTTTATTTTGATATAACCTAGAATTGTTAAAATTTAACATAGTATTGATAATGATCTATTTATCTGGATGAGGATCGGTAAATAACTTGTGAGTGCTGTACATCTGAAACAGAACTAAGCGATGTTGACTGGTCAAATCCATCGTTAAGGTTCCTCGGACCCAGGTATAACTCGTTATTACTATTCTGAATACCATATAAGTAGGATTATTGATATGAAGAGATATCTTTGTATATTGATACTTGTAGTACGAATGAGACCGTTACAAGTGGACGTATATAGAATATTTAAATCCTAAGGTTAAAATTAAACCGTTATATACGGTTTTATCCATTTATACGGATGAAATACAAGTTGATACTTGTATACTTATGAGACTGAGATCAAGTTAAGATCCAGGGACAATGTTAAGAGAAATTGTTAATGTATAGTCTAAAATAAGACTATTTCAACCAATATGATTATGGGATCATTGGTTAAGTCGATAGATGTATGAAATTAACGAACAAGGTCCGCCGCATCGAAAGCGCGGGGATTTTGGGGGCGTTACATGCTCCAGTAGGGAGAGTATAAGTACGGTTTGACGTTATATTTATATATTTGACCATATAAAATTAACTTAAAGTTAATTTTATATCAATTTTATGCAAATAAAATACTCATCATCTTCAAATACCCAAAAATAATATAATTTTTTTTCTCTTGTTCATCATCTTCCCCATCTTCATCATCTTTCCCATCTTCATCATGTTCCCCCATCTACCATGAAACTCAAAAATTTCAAACTCCAAAATACCCAAATCATTCATCATCTCCCTTGCAACCATTCATGAAACTCAAAAATTCCAAAATAAAATTAAGGAAGAATTCTGAAACCCAAATTTGAAACCTATTCATTTTCTCTTTCTAAAACACAAATCTCTAACTCAAGTCACAAACCCACTTCACTTTCTTTCTTTGAAATACCTGATTTGAAATCGCCTTTTGTATAACTATTTGATGAGTAGAGACCTTGGATCTGATGTCCATCTCCATTTTAGCTTTCAATTTTGGTTCAAATTTTCAACTAGTGGATAAAATTAGTTTTGATATTTTGCAGCGAGAGCGTGAGGAAGAGGGGTGATAATTGGATTTTATGTCTATTTATTTAATATTTTTAGGCTTAATTATTTGTGAGTTTTTAAGTATGTTTAGGAATTTAGGCGTTTTATTTATTATTATGCATTATTATTATTTTTAGTAATTTTATTTATTTTTAATCATGTTATATTTTGTTTTGTAGGAAAATAAAAGTCTAGTGGCATGGTGGCAATTACAGCAAATTCGATGGCATTTTTTGTAATTTCGTCAACAAGTAGCTGGACTCGCATTGCGCGCTAATGCATTGGATGATCAGCAGTTGGGCGTTACAATGTCGTTTGGCGTGTTCAGGCATGACAGGAGACGCGCAATGCGCGGAAGGAATATTAATTCATGAGCACTTCGATGCCGTTTTATGGAAGATTGAAGGAACCGCAAGAGCGCAATGCGCGGAACCGCAGGCGCGCAATGCACGGAGCGACTAGATTGACTCGGTCAAAGGCGACAGGGCCTTGTTTGGCAAGCGCGTTAATTAGCCATAACAGATTATTTAATATTTATTGCTTTAATTTGATTTCAAATTGTATTTCTTTTCCACATTAGCTTAGAATTATTATTGTACTTCTATAAATATACTATGATGGATTTATTTTCAGCAGATTATGATATATATTAACATAGTTTTATAACAAAATATTATATTAGAGTAGTTTAGGAGTAGAATTAAAAGAAAATATTCAACGTGAATGATTCGAGAATTAAAGGCGAAACTTGGAGATTGAAGACTGTGATCCGAGTGACAGACGAATATCAACACAGATTTGATTTCTCTTCTTTCTCTTTTATATTTATAATTTTGAGATGTTGAATTATTTATGGATAATCTATTATTTAGTTATGAGTTAACTTTTATTTGAGATTGCAATTGAATTCAATGTGTAGTTTAAATTAATTTATTTTCTTTTTAATTAAATTGATTATAATTAAATTGTTTATCATATTTTGTGTGTTCAAGTATTTAATTAGTTTCATTAATTAATGTGATAATTTATATGAAGTTGATGAATGGATTATAGTGTTTAGACCTAATTAATTATTTTGTGCATTAATGAATTAATTAATTGTGATTAATTATTGGGATAATCTATATGAAATCAAAAGTGGAGTATATGTTTAGATCCGAATATGATAACATGTGAATTTGTTTATTCTTTTTAGTAAGAGTAACATAATAGTATATAGAATGGATATATCTATATGTCACATGTAACTTTGTTGAGAGTTGGATCTTAATGAGTTTATTTCAAGTTATTTTGCATAGCAATATAGCAACTTAATTTGAATAAATCTTTTTATTAATTTTTGAAAAAAGTTAATAAATAGTTAGACATTCTCAATTAACAATTCAATATAATTAATTAATTAAAAAGTGAGTGAAGAGATTTAAATGAAGCATTGGGGAAAATTGTAAGCTTAACTATTTTTTTAATTTGATTTAATTCTTTTCACTAGTTTGATTTAGTTTGTAATTTTAATTAGTTTATTTTATAATTAAATTGAGTTTGTTTAAATAGAATTAATTTGATATTAAATTAGTGTTTGGTAATAATTATTTTAAATTCCTTGTGGGTTCAACACTCGACTTTATCATTATATTACTTATGGGCCGTATATACTTGCGTGTAAATTCCTATTTAAATTTAGGCAAACAAGTTTTTGACGCCGTTGTCGGGAAATTAATTTAATAATTATTTGTCAATATTAATTTTAATTAAATTAGTTTTAATTTAAATATTTTATTATTTTTATTTTTATTTTAATTTAAATTTTTACTTCCGTTTCAGGTTAAATGAAGGACGAGGATCGAAAATTGTTGCGAGACTATGCGATGCCACAAGTCACTGAAATCCAATCTAGCATCTATAGGCACAAGTTTTGAGAACAAGTCAGCCACGATACAGATGATCCAAAATTTAGTACAGTTTGTGGGTTTGCCCAATGACGATCTGAATGATCATCTCATGAGCTTTTTGGAGAAATGTAATACTTTCAAGTATGATGGAATTTCAGATGACGCTGTAAGACTTCGCTTATTCCCTTTCACACTTAGGGACAAGGCGAAGAGTTGGTTGTATTCACTTCCACCAGGGTCTATCACTAATTGGAACGACTTGGCTCAAAAGTTCTTAGCAAAGTTCTCTCTGCCAACGAAGACTGCAAAAATGAGGAACGACATCACTTCATTCATGTAGCATGATTCAGGATCGTTGTACGAGGCGTGGGAGCGCTTCAAAGATTTATTGCGGAGATGTCCACACCATGGAATACCTAAGTGGCTTCAAGTTCAATCATTCTACAATGGGTTATTCAGTACTACGAGGACTATTATTGATGCAGCTGCAGGTGGTGCTTTGATGGCGAATAATTTGGATGAGGCTTATGACTTTTTGAAAACTATGACAGCGAATGAGTACCAATGGCCTTCTACAAGATTGAATCAGCCAAATACAATTAAGAGAATTGAGAATGATGCAGTTTCTACAATGGCTGAGCAAATAACAACACTAATAAAGATGGTAGAAACACTTGCGAAGACTGGGCAGCCTAAGCAACCTGTGGCAATAACTTGTGATCTATATGCTAGGAACCACTCAGTTAATCAATGCCCAATCAATGCAGAATCGGTCCAGTTTGTGGCAAACTACAATTAGCAGCAGCAGCAGCTCAGTAATTCAAATTACTATCATTCGGGGGTGAGGAATCCTTCCAATCAGTCATGGAACAATAATCAAGCTCAATCATATGCTCCTATACCATTATACACTCCAGATTTTCAGAATCAACCTCCATTACAGCCAGAAAGCAATCGAATATAGAAGAGGTGTTTTCTCAGTTCATGATGCAAACGACGAATTTCATAACTCGGACGGAGAATTACATGTCACAGAATGAGGGTCAAATGAATAATATAGAATCATCAATACGGATTATCGAGAACCAAATGAGACAGCTTACTAGTACCATAAATAGTTAATCCCAAGGTGCTTTGCTAAGTGATACAGTGACAAATTTGAGAAAGGGATGCAATGATCAATGCAATGCTGTGACCCTATGAAGTGGTAAGGAGTTACATGAGGTTGATGAAGGAAATTCGAAGAAGGCACATTCGGATATGTAAGATGATAGTGAGGCTAAAAAGGAAATTGGGACGCATGAGGTAAAGGAAAAGAAGACAGTGGAGAATCCGAAACAGAATCAAATTGTGCCACCATTACCTTTCCCGCAAAGACTTTAAAAGAACAAGTTTGATAAGAAATTTTTAAAGTTTTTGGAGGTGTTCAAGAAATTACATATTAACATCCCGTTTGCAGACTCATTAGAGCAGATGCCTAGCGACTTAAAGTTCATGAAGGAGATTTTGTCAAAGAAGAAGAAGCTAGGGGACTATGAGACAGTGACTCTAACGGAGGGGTGCAACGCCATATTGCAAAAGAAGTTACTGCCAAAGTTGAAAGATCCGGGTAGTTTCACCATTCCGTGCACCATTGGGAGCTAGTTCTTTAATCGATGCTTATGTAATTTGGGAGCGAGCATAAATTTAATGCCTCTATCATTTTATAGGAAGCTTGGTTTGAAGGAAGCGAAGCCCACCTGCGGATCGATCATTTACTTATCCAAAGGGGATTGTTGAAGATATTCTTATGATAATGCATAAGTTTATCTTCCCCGCGGTTTTTATTATGCTAGATTTTGAGGAGGATAAAGATATACTGATTATTCTTGGGTGTCCATTTTTAGCTACGGGGGGAGCGTTGATTGATGTGTAAGAAGGCAAGCTAACTATGAGAGTTCAAGATGAAAAAGTGACCTTCAAGGTGTTTAATGCAATAGAATTTTCAAGTGGTCAAGAAGAACGCTTTCGGGTTGATGTTGTGGGATTAAAAAGTCAATTTTATTGGAGGAAAAAGGATGAACGCAAGTTTGGGGGTCTCAAGTTTCAAGGAAAAGTTAAGCGAATGATCAAGGCATGACTTTCAAGACGATTCATCAAGTATAAATTTGATCCGGGCTAGAGAAAATGGAGTAGTCAGGCTAAGACTTTAAAACAAGCGCTTATTGGGAGGCAACCTAAGTTTTAGTTTTATTTTTTATTTTATTTTTAGTAGTAAAATTTAGTTTTTTATTCGTTTTAATATTTTTTTTTTGTTTTGTTTCAAGTTTATTCAATGCACTCAAACTTAGCAGATGAAGAGAAAAAAACTACATATTTAGGGGAGTCCTTTGCGCTTAATTTTTTTTTTTTTTTTTTTTTTTTTACATTGAGGACAATGTATGTTTTAAGTTTGAGGGTGTGAGTAAATTTTGAAAGAATTTTAAAAATTTTAGGTTTTTTTTTATAGTTTAAATGTTGGAATTTTGTGGGTAAATTCACTGTAAACCCTTATGAGACACAACTCGTCCACTTAGGATAACGATGGTGTTTAAAAGCTTGTTGCACATGCTAAGTGCAATCGTGTTTCCTGCGAAAATGGGTTAACTTAGTTTTTAGGTTGAGCCACTTGGGCAATGGAAAAATTTGAATTAAATTTATGGTCAATGATAAAATTTTGGTTTTTATTTAATAACTTTTGAAAAACGGATAAATTTTTATTAGTTTGGATTTTGACTTTTTATTAGTTATTATTTTATTTAAGATTCTTTATTTTTATGCACTAATATCCATTTGTGTGGAGTTAATTTTAACTTAGAGAAAGTTTATATGGTTAATTGCTTATGATAGATATTTGTGAATTCTATAACTTATTTGATCATAACTTGAAGTGAAATATGAGGTATAATATAATTTGAGGGAGATGATTTAGGTAAATTATTTTAGGATTGTTTGAAATTAATCCTTTTCGAGTTAAATTAATAGTCATTTGGTGAGTTGAGATGGAGCGTAAAACGCACTAACTCATAAACATGTGAAGAAAACGAGAAAAAGCGTAAAACGCACTCATGGGCATAAAAGAAAAAGAGTGAGATGGAGCATAAAATGCACTCACCTGTGATGAATGAAGCAAAAATATATATAATATATTTGGAAAGGAAAGTGGTGAATTTAAAAAAAATGATCATACTGTACGTAACGTGAGGGAAAAAAAACCTTTTGATCGTTTAATTTATATTTATCTTTAATAGCGAAAAGTAGTGTGAAAAATGAGTTATAGAGTTTTATTTTGTAATTTTTTTATTGTGTAATATCTTTTATGAGGCATTTAATTACATAAATTTATTTGAGTTTAAATTAGTTTGATACATGTGGATTCACACACACACGAATGATCTTGAGTAAAGTAAGATTAATAAATATGTTAAAATTATACGTTGTGCATGATTTTGAAATTTTCTTTGAGTTATCATTTAAAATTTTTTTTAGCCTAAAGTTGAAATTCAAATTGATTTGTTGCTTGAGTAATTTTGGTTTAGTAGAGTCTTAATTTTTATTTTTGTTTTGCTTGAGGGCAAGCAAAGAGTTAAGTTTGAGGGTATTTGATAATTGAA
This sequence comes from Hedera helix, assembly GCA_947179155.2. NCBI lineage: Eukaryota > Viridiplantae > Streptophyta > Magnoliopsida > Apiales > Araliaceae > Hedera > Hedera helix. Next base: position 29,441,988 of record OX359281.1, read on the forward strand.
TTTTATGTCTATTTATTTAATATTTTTAAGCTTAATTATTTGTGAGTTTTTAAGTATCTTTAGGAATTTAGGTGTTTTATTTATTATTATGCATTATTATTATTAGTAGTAATTTTATAGTATTTTTATTTATTTTTAATCATGTTATATTTTTGTTTTTGTAGGAAAATAAAAGTCTAGTGGCATGGTGGTAATTATAGCAAATTCGGTGGCATTTTCGTAATTTCGTCAACAAGTAGCTGGACGCGTATTGCGCGCTAATGCATTGGATGATCAGTAGCTGGGCGTTATGACACCGTTTGTAGTGTTAAGGCATGATAGTAAACGTGCAATGCGCGGAAGGAATATTAATTCACGAGCATAGCGATGTCGTTTTATGGAAGATTGAAGGAACCGCAGGCGCACAATTAAAGACGGAGTTTGGAGATTGAAAACTGTGATCCGAGTGACAAGCAGATATTAACACAGATTTAATTTCTTTTATTTCTCTTTTATTTTTATAATTTTGAGATGTTGAATTATTTGTAGATAATCTATTATTTAGTTATGAGCTAATTTTTATTTGAGATTGCAATTGAACCCAATATATATTTTAAATTATTTTTTTTTAATTAAATTGATTATAATTGAATTGTTTATCATATTTTGTGTGTTCAAGTATTTAATTAGTTTCATTAATTAATGTGGTAATCTATATGAAGTTGACGAATGGATTATAGTGTTTAGACCTAAGAAATTATTTTGTGCGTTCATGTATTAATTAATTGTGATTAATTATTAGAATAATCTATATGAAATCAAAAGTAAAGTATATGTTTAGATCCAGATATGATAACATGTGAATTTGTTTATTTTTTTTAAGAAGAGTGACATAATAGTATATAGAATGTATATATCTATATGCCATATGTAATTTTGTTAAGAGTTGGATCTTAATAAGCTTATTTCAAGTTATTTTGCATAGCAATATAACAACTTAATTGGAATAATTTTTTTATTAATTCTTGAAAAAGGTTAATAAATAGTTAGGCAATCTCAGTTAACTATTCAATATAATTAATTAATTAAAAAGAGGGTGAAGAGATTTAAATGAAGTATTAGGGGAAAAGTATAATATTAACTATTTTTTTAATTTGATTTAATTCTTTTCACTAGTTTGATTTAGTTGGTAATTTTAATTAGTTTATTTTATAATTAAATTGAGTTTGTTTAAATAGAATTAATTTGATATTAAATTAGTGTTTGGTAATAATTATTTTTAATTTCCTGTGGGTTCGACACTCGACTTTATCATTATATTACTTATGGGTCGTGTATACTTGAGTGTAAATTCTTATTTAAATTTAGGCAAACAAGGGGGAAGAGAAAAAGAAAGATTAAGAATAATCAACCCGACTAGATCAACCCGACTAGATGATGAAATTTGCTTTATATTTTATAGCAGGAGGATGGGGAGAATTGGGAAGATGAAGAATAGTTACAAGAAGAAGACCCAAATCAAGTAGTGGGGTTAATAATTTGTTACCGAATTATTTTATTTTGGCAATTTGTTGGCTAATCCCTTTTTTATTAACTGTATATATGTACTAATTTAATAAGTCAACTATGAATGCATATTTCTACTCATATGGGAACATGTGGCTACTTTCCACTAAAAAAAATGGTCGGAACTCTAAAGAGGATCCTTCGTGTTTACATAATATTATTTTGGATGGCGGGATAAGAGTTTTTATATTTTATTAGGATACAAATTGTAAAAATGTGCATAATTCGGAGTCAATTATGCAGTTAACCCTTGACAAAATTTGCTTGAAGTTCTAATTCAAGTAGAATTATAAAATTCAAACTTTAATAAATTTTAAGTTAGCTATGATAATTAGATAATAATGATTCTCCTATAATTTTTCAATTCATTTACAATTATTATGTCTTAAAAAAAAATCACATATATTACTAATACAATTATTCACGAGATTTGATAAAGTGTTAAGTTTTAAAATTTTAATTTAGTTAAGATATTAATTTAATGATAAAATTCACAATTAATATTAATATAATTAAATTACATGATATGTTAAGATATTTTTTTTGGTATCCTAATACCTCAATAAAATTCTAATAATGAAATTATCTTACATAAATTTGTTAAGATATATTGTCCCACATAAAATGGTGATGAAAAAGTTTGTAATAAAAATGATAAAACAAAAAAAATATTATTTTAGAAGTTTCCTTTTTCTATAAGAGATATTAAACTAAAAGACACTTCCTTTTTCTAATAGGTTAGGGTTATTTTTAAATACTTTACAAATTTGGATAGTATTTAATTACAACAAATTTAGATAGTACTTATAATACTAACTTGGATAGAAAAAAAAAACTGAACTAAAAATTTATGAAACTAAGTTTGTGCTTTTAATTACACTAGCAAGATTCCCCATTTAAAGCATAGGTCTTATTCTTGATTCGTAAATTTTATATTTGTTTTTTATTAATGTTATTTATATAATATTTTGAATATAATAAGTAATATTACTTTTGATTTAATAGGCTACTTTGGTTTTTACATGTTATTATTTTGGATTTTTTTCAAATTTTAATTATTAATTATTTATTTTTAATGATAATGTTTTTCTGTTTTAAATTTTTATTCTTCAAGTTATTGTACACATTTTATTTATTTTTTATTTAGATTTTTTAATATATTTTTGAGCTATCTATGTTTAAATTTCTTATTTTGAGAAAATTATGTACTAATAACTATGCATTAAACATGATTTTTTTTTTACCTTCCTTCAATTCAAAATATTTTGAGATCCTTTTCAATGCGAGTAGCCTGTAAGCAATGCAATATACTATACTAATTTTTTTTATTTAATAATAAAACTTAATTATGTACTACATAAATACCATATTTCGTTTTTAACAATAAATTGAGTAACGTTGGTGACGAGCTCATTAAATACTGTAACATACCATGTTGACGGAGAGAATGATGATTATCATTTATCGGGATGTTTTATCAGTAATAAACTTAATTCTACGATAATATATATGTATATGTAAATGAGTTAGCTTTTGACCTAATGTAGAAAAAATAATTTTTGACTTAAAGTAGAAGAAGTAATAATTTAAGAAACATAATTTTTGCAAACAAAAAAAAGGAGGACCAAATAAAGAGGATGAACTAAATTTTATTTGTAGTTAAAGTATAGATATATAATATTCTAGTATCTACACCTCGTGCAAAGCACACGGTCTTATTATAAAGTTATGATATTATAAATATTTTATTAATTATTTATAAATAAATTATTGTATTTACTAGGTAAATAGCTCTAGTAAGAAATACTTTCCTTCTAAAAATATATTATTGAATTATAAGATTTTACTTATACTAGAATGCAAGACGATCAATATGATTTTTCTTCTTCTTCTCAAGTTATATTATCTAAGTTGTAATAAAATATTATTTAATAACGGTAACAAATTAATATTAATTAAAATGATCTTATGATTATTTCCCTGTAAACTACTCCATTGCTAATTTTTATTTTTGACTCATTTGAACTGAACGAAGTTGTACAATTATAATATTATTGTTGTTTCAAATTTTAAATTTGCAAAATCTTATTGGAAAGGGTAATTAATTTTTATTTTTTATTTAATAATTCAATCATATAGTCTATTAGCATATTATATTTTAATTTTAAAAATAATAACAATTATATTATCTAAATAATGATTAAATATTTCTTATACTTGAAACTATAATTATATTTATATTTTAATAATAGTAACAAATTTAAATTTGGTAAATAATTTTTACGATATATTTTTTTCTTCTCAAACTATAATATCTAAGTGGTAATACAATTTTACTTAAACTTGTATTATTGTATATTTATTTGAAAAAATAATAATTAATATTAGTTAAATTAATGATCTTCTTTTAATTAGTTTCTATATAACTATATTACGAATTCATGTTTTCTTATTAAAATTATGATATTAAATTTAATTTTTCAATAAAAATAATAAATTAATATTAAATAAGATGATCTTTACATGAGGTATGCTGCTAATAATTAATTATGTTGAAAGAAACAATCAATTATGTAATTAATTGATTGGTAGAATAATCAAACAATTAATTATAGTGAAAGAAAGGCAGAAATAGACCAGGATTAAAGATATTCACCGTATAGACCACCTTTCTTACATCGAATTTAGATAACTTATTTAAAATCACTTAAAATTCGAAATAATTTATAAATGCAAAGAGAGAAAATATCTAATTTTTTGTATAATTCAGGATAGGGGAGCACCTTACTATACTGATGTAAAATAAGTGATTTGTACCACTAAATTATATGAAGATTTACAGGCTTTAATTATTTTTCATTTTATTTATCTATATATACAGTTGCATTGCTATGTAAAGAATAAAAGTTATTTTATATTAGTAGTGACTTTAGAAGCATTTACCGAACCGCCCACAGGAAACTTGTAGCTTTTCTTTGAAATTTCATACTCAAGAGTTTTTTTTTTAGAAGAGTCGGGAAAGCTAAGAAAAATAAGGCAAAATCAGTGAATCAAAATTTAATAGCAAAGACATCATAAAGATATTCTTAATATCAAAACAGGATTGTAAAAATCACATGAATAAAAAAAGACAGGATGATATATTAATCCTGCATGTATTCTTCCTTCAATTTTTTCTACCAATCATACTTCTTTTCCCATTCAGATGGGAACGTTGGAAGATTGTTTTGAAGTAGAATCCGTATTGTCTCACGTCCCAAAATCAATTTTCCCGAGGTATTTTTTTTATTTATTATAAACATCAAATCTTTTATCCTGTGCATCCCATTAGAAGAGAGAAAAAAATTTAACAATGCCCTACATTTATTATCACAAGTTTGTTATATCGTTACATCATCATTAAATCAAACTATATTTAAGGCTAAACATAAAATTAATTAAAATATAATTTTAAAAATTATAATTTTGCAAATGAAACTCCTATTGTAAAACAAAGAAAGTATAACAAGTTAAGAAGGAGGATTTCTTACATTTATTAACACATACTTTGGGACATTTTAAAGAATCATATCATTTTTTAATTTGAGAATATTTTAGGTTAATTTTACAAAGTTCAAATTAATTTTATCACATATTATTACTTTTTATATTGGTTTATTAGTTGTACAATTTGTGTACAGCTGTTTGTAAACAAGTATTTGTCACGTTTTATACACAATTGCTTGTCATGCACACTTTGTTTAACAACTGATTGTCACACTTTTTGCACAATTCTTTGGGCAAATAACATTATTTTTCTTTCATTTATATGCTATAATTTAAAACTTACAACAGAAGTTTAATTATATCAATATTATCTTTTCTCAACCTCTCTCTCTTTTCTCTTTAGTTAAACTCTAATCTCCATATTAGATTTGGTGAGGGCTTTACAAAATTGAGATGATTAATTTAAGTTTTAAAAGCCCAAAATCTTACAAGTTGCAGTATTTAGGTAGTTTATGTTATTTATAATTATATTATAAAAATTACATGAATTCTTGTCAATCTTGAGTTTGAAAATATTTAAAATTAAATTTTAAAAATTTAATATTAATCATATAATTTAGAACATGCGTAATATTATGATTTGTTTCGTTAGACTGAAAGCAAATAAAACCTCAAAAGAGTACATGTCACTAAAGCGAAAGCCCTCAAGAATATAATTTTTTTTTAAAAGAAAAATTCAGAGTCAAAATCAGTAGTTCCAAAATTATTTAAAAATTATATTATCATAACGAAAATATAATTATGAGAATCAGGTTATAAAATAAGTTGTCACTATTAATATATATAACAATCAGATTACTGTATTTCATAATTACTGAAAAAACAGCTTTCCTATGTTAAAATAAAAACATATTGTGGCCTTCACAAATAAATTGAATGACAAAATCAAGAATCTCGTACAAATGACCAATATAAAAAGGGAATTAATATTTTCATAAGAAAAATTAATATTTTTATAATATCTTACTTACATGAGGTGGACCCCACTTAATTATTATTCATGTAAGAAGAAACTTGTAAAAATATCAATTTCTCTTATAGAAATATCAATTTTCTATATAAAAAATAAAAAAAATCAATACTCACTAACAACCAGAAACTTGCAATAATAAATAGTCTACGACTCTACATTAGGGAGGAAATAAAGTTTCACATTAAACAAAAATAAATACTCAAATCATAAATCACATTATGCTAAGACCTCGTTGATGGGTATAAAGGGTAAATTTTTATGTTTGATCAAATGAACATAAAAGACAGAGAATAGAGATTGTGAACTTCAGTGATTACTAATTACAATACGACATAACTCCTTGATATTCTTTATTGGTCCAAAACACTGGTAAAAAAATCACATGAATATATATATATATATATATAAGAGGATGATTGTGCATATATATTCCTCCTTCATTTCTTCCTACCAGTCATATTTCTTTTCCCATTCATTTGGGAACATCGGAAGATGCTCGCTTCGTCTTCTCTCACTTCCCAGAAACAATTTTGGCGAGAATATTTATCTTCGTTATAAACATTAATACTTTACCCTTTGCACCCCACCAGAAATGGCAGAAAAAGAGTGTGTTTCCAAATAGTGACGGCCTGAATTACCAATTGAATCCTTGACCACTGTAGAGGGTGTGATTACCGAGGTCAGTTTTGGATTGACAATGAGATATCAAAGGATGGGCGTTATCAGGGAGATGTAACAGACTGCTTTTTAGATTGCCAAGAGAATCTGCAGATCTCAAAGCAGACTATGTAACCATAAAACTTCACAAGTAGCAGTAGCAAGAGCATGATACTCAGCCTCAGCTATACCTCGAGATGTAACAGAGTGCTTTTTAGTTTGCCAAGAAACAAGAGAAGGTCCTAACAAAATGCAGTAGCCAGTAGATGTGCAGAAAATAATAAACCTTGCCCATATGTGCATTTGAGATACCTTAAAACTCTATGAACAGTTTCAAGATGCTTCTGTCTAGGTGCTTGCATGAATTGGCTAAGCAATTGGACTGAATAACTAATGTCTGGTCTGGTAAATGTAAGATAGAACAACTTGCCCACATAACTTCTATAAGCAGAAGGATTGGAAATTAACTCCCCAGAAGAACTGTTATCATGAAGCTTGATATGTTGGTCAAGTGGAATAGTAAGAGGCTTAACATCCAACAGATTTGCAGATTGTAATAGATCTAAAATAAACTTCCTTTGACTAATAAAAATCCCAGCCTTTGATCTACACACTTCAAGCCCCAAATAATACTTGACTTCTCCGAGATGCTTCATGCTAAATTTGTTATCCAACATGGTTTTAAGATGAGTAACCAGATAAGTATCATTACCAGTAATGAGAATGTTATCAACATAAACCACAACTATGGTAAACAAGCCATCTGTAATACATGTAAATTAATAATGAATAATCTGCTTTGGATTAAGAAAAACCAATTTGCAGAAGAGAAGTAGTCAACTTTGAAAACCATTGAGTGGAGGCTTGTTTCAAACCCTATAAGGATTTCTTTAATCTACAAACAAGTCTTTTAGAGCTTGATGGAACAATGTATCCTTGAGGTATATCCATATAGACTTCTTCCAACAAGTATCCATGCAAAAAAGCATTATTGACATCTAATTGATAGACAATCCAGTGTTTAGTAGCTGTTATGGCTAACAAACATTTGACTGTGACCATTTTTCCCACTGGTGCAAAGGTGTCATGATAATCCATTCCTTCCTCTTGTGTATATCCTTTAGCAACTTCTAACGCCCTGAAAATCCCTATACTTGCTACAGGTGATCTCGTGCGTTAATGTACAACCTTAATCTTAAATTCACAATATTCACCAATAAAATAATTGACAAAAACTAGTTTATCTTAAACTATTACAATCTTATTCATTCCCTTAATCACAATCTTTACATCATCTTTGTCAATCTCAAGATCATATATATGATGATCTACTTATTACAATAAGTATGAGTACATAACTCATAAATCAACTCTACGTCTTTTCGACTATAAACATTATTTTTTAACACTCGTTTGGCTTGATTACAACTTATACTAATCATACAAGTTTTCTAACTTTTATTCTATTACAACACTATTTATCCTCAAAAAGGGTTTTATTAAAGTATACATTACCTAAGACAGCGATGTCTTATCATTAAACTTAACTTTGATCTCGTCAAGGTCGTTACACATTTCGATCTTGAGTCTTTACCGAAATTCTCGGGTAACGCGTACTTAACTGAAAATGTTAATTTTTAACAAGAGTGAGTACGACGACTTAATAAATTTGACAGTTATTAAGTAACACGTCATATATTTCACATTTTATACATTACAGTTATTCATGTCTCACAGTTTATACATTCTGGACAATTAAAACATAATTCATGTTAACATATAGTTCATATGTAACACATGTTAATATTCTATACACAATTTATATTATCATGCATTTCATTTCCAAATTAATAAAGTTCAACAAAATAGGTATCTTCCATTTTCCGATGAAAACAACTAGGAGTGCACAAGAAATCGAAAAAGTACACAAGAAATCGAAAAAAACCAAAAAACCGACCTGTTAAAAATTCAAACCAAAAAGCACAAAACCGAAAAATCGAACACAGTAAAATCAAAAAACCGAGACTAGTTCAGCCGATTTCAATTTGGCTTCTCAAAACATCGAAACCAACAGAACAATTTAAAATTATAATATAATTTATATACTTTTCTAATAAATATTTATTTTAGTTATGAAACTTAAGATTTAATAAATTTAATTTAGTTATGATAATTAGTTACACAATTACATTACATGTATAATGATTTACACACTTGATTTTAAATTAAATTTGAATACAATATTTTAAACTTAACCGCATATGCTTAAGTTTTAATAACCGACTAAACCGATAACCGATTAAGGAATAAATTTTTTGACGGTTTTGGTTTTTAATTTTTTATCACTGACTTCAATGATTTGGTTATTTTTTTATCGATTAAACCTACCATTGTGCACCCCTAAAAACAACATTTCATAACAATTGATCGCACAAAAGCACATTTAACTCAAGTTCGCACATAATCACATTTTACACATAGGAGAAAATGTAATATCCCAGATATTTTTAAGATTTTAAATAATATCTTAATTGATTTTATTAAAGGTTAAGGTTTAAAACCTAGAATTTGAGAAGTAAGATGGGTAGAAAATGGGTGAATATTTTTTTTTTAACATAATTTATTTGTTATAAATTAAATGTGGGAATATTTTAATGATGCATGTAGAGAATTTATTAAGGAAATAAATTCAATTGAAAAGTGAAGGTAATTATATTAATGTAGACACCCAAATTTTGCACTTCTCTACTAACCCTGGCAGGAGGGCAAAATCGTGACTTGACCCGACATGCGAAAAGGAAGGTGGACCCCAATACGAAGCCACCCCAACGACTTACGGTCAAAGCCGCCACAATGAACAACGAGCATCAGGTTACTTGAGGCGAGGCAAACAGCTGATCCAAAAGACGACTAATGGCCACTACGCTTACGATGGTTAGGGAGGATTTATTGCGGATGGAATCTCCTCCTAACCTCCCGATGATATCCTTTTAGTTTATTTTATAGCTTTTGTGTATGTAGCGATCGCGATGCGCCTTTATGTAAATATGTAAATTTTTGGACCTTAAAGCGACGTCGAGTCGAAAGTCGAGTTTAAGGCCCCGTGATAGTGAAATGTGCGATTGTGGGCATTTTGGGTTATTTGGATGGCTCACATGCCCATGAATAACTCCAACGCCATTTTAATGCTTGGTTTTCCCTTTTGATGCGAGAAAATGATTTTGGAATGAAATGATAAAAATTTTCATAAAATCAATCAAAGTAGGATATTAGATCACTCGTAGGCTAAAAATAAAATCGAAAGTATCGGATGAGCTCAATTCCTATTTGACGAAGGATTCGAAAACCTTGTTTTATAAATGTTATCATTAAATATTTTGTTATCAAAACAAAAGCTTAAAAATGAACTTTTCAAAACGAATCGAATCCCTCGTGCATAGGGTCAACGAGATTTTAGAAGTACTTTCGAGAAATAAAGCATTCCAACGACATTCATTTAGGCACACACGCACACACACATGCGCACACACACATTTTAGGATTTAAAAGGATAGAAAAACATCAAGATTGTGGTAACCGTGTTTTCACGGAAGTCGGGGGCTGCCTAACACCTTCCCCTCGCTTAAACAAGCCCCCGAACTCTATGAATCTCGGTTTGCAGACCAATTAATTTGGAGTCACATATGAGCCACTGCGATTACGAAAGAAAAATTCGGATGAGTTGGTACATCCATTTCAAATATACCAACTGGCGGCTCTGGTCAATTGGCTCATCATAAAATCGATCTTTCAAACCTCGTCAACACTCCAGCCGACCCCTTTTCAAAAAACCACATCTCAATCCAAAGGCTAAAATTGGGAAGGGCATATTATATAAAAACAAAACAACTTTTCTCGGCGTCGACAATTAATACGTATATACCTACAGTGTGATGGTTAGCCAAATAAGAGGATGAGTAAGTTGATACTCAATTAAGCTAATAAATTAATTAGTTTAGATATGAAGTAAGAAGGAAAGTCATGTAATATAATTAATTGAGTTAATTATAGGAGTCATGAATTAAAGTTGTAATTAATAAGTACAGAAGTTAGAATATTGCCTAGAATGACAATATTAAGAAGTTAATTAATTAAGTAATTAACTTAATTAATAAGTTGTAATATGCGTTAGCCCAATATGAGAATATTGCATGAAGGTGGGTAATTAAATATTAAGCCCAAGTGTTATGTTAATTAATAGTCCAAGAGGTAATTAATCTAAGACCAATTAAATAATATTAGCAAGTATTGTGATAGTCCAATTAAATTAATTACCAAGCCCAATTTATAAATGATATGTGAGTTGTGTTGGGTAGCCCAAGTAATTAAATAAGAGAGTCAAATGCAAGGTAAGCTATGTAGCCCAAAACACTTAAAAGTCCAATGTTGGTCAAAGTGTTGGGAGATATTGTTAAGTGTAGAGAATTAACTAGTGTAGGGTTAATTGAATAACCCTAGTTGGTAGACAAGAGAGAGCATTAACCAATCATTAGTTAATTGCTAGGTAAATAAAGGTGGTGTTGAGAATTAACTATAGATGAGTTAATTATGTAACCCAATGTGGTAGAATAATTTAATGCAAGTCTTATTGGATTATATTATAAGTCCAAATGAGGTGTTAAGCTAAGTTAAATAAATTAACCTAGTAGTTCGTATAATTAATTAAACCTTGATCCAAGTAATAATTAAACTAGCCCAATGTTTGTTTTAATTACATGGAACATAAGATATTTAATGTTAGCCTAATAGAATAATTAAATTGAGTCTAACCAAATTAAATGGATGAGCCCAATATATTTAAATCCTAGAGTCCAATGTGGAGCCCAAATGGTAGTCAAAATTGGTCAACATTTATATATATAAGTATATATATATATATATATATATATATATATATATATATATATAAATGTATATATAAGCTATAAAAATAAAGCAAAAATGGGGGATTAAATCTGTAACGCCCCCAAAATCCCCGCGCTTTCGATGCGGCGGACCTTGTGCATAAATTTCATACATCTATTGACTTAACCAATGATCCCATAATCATATTGGTTGAAATAGTCTTATTTTAGACTATACATTAACAATTTCTCTTAACATTGTCCCTGGATCTTAACTTGATCTCAGTCTCATAAGTATACAAGTATCAACTTGTATTTCATCCGTATAAATGGATAAAACCATATATAACGGTTTAATTTTAACCTTAGGATTTAAATATTCTATATACGTCCACTTGTAACGGTCTCATTCGTACTACAAGTATCAATATACAAATATATCTCTTCATATCAATAATCCTACTTATATGGTATTCAGAATAGTAATAACGAGTTATACCTGGGTCCGAGGAACCTTAACGATGGATTTGACCAGTCAACATCGCTTAGTTCTGTTTCAGATGTACAGCACTCACAAGTTATTTACCGATCCTCATCCAGATAAATAGATCATTATCAATACTATGTTAAATTTTAACAATTCTAGGTTATATCAAAATAAAGACATAACAACATTCTGATGATAATTATTTATATCATTCATTCAATATTCGGTTACATGTTTGTTTGTTCGTATTACAACAGTCATTATGACATATACAAATACAATCAATTTACATGAAAACATAATCTATGCTGCATCTTTAAGTTCATGATCTTCTTAACGTTCATCTTTAATCTGCAAATAAGGTTTTATTCGCAAGAATGAGCACAACGGCTCAACAAGTCTAACATGCAGCACATACGCAGTTTATGCTTTCATATAAACATTAACATGCCTTGACTGAATATAATTCTCCATTTAATATCACATATAACTCGCATTCGAACAATTTATATCACATTGACAAACAAAGTGTATAAATCATGTTCATAAATCGTAAACATAACGCATAACAGTTAGAAGGATTGTAAACATCAGTTAAAGACTTCACATATCATCTATTACATAATAACATGACATTACACATCTCATTTATCATTTTAACAATACTACACAAGTAGCACATAGCAAGAGTTAGAAGACTTGCCTTAAAACCGTGTTAGGGTTTTCCCGGGAAATCGTTAAACGCCTACAAAAAGGGTTACGCGACCCCGAACGTTAGTTTATCAAATTTTCCTTTTGAATAAGTCTTAGAATAACTTAACTAGACTATTTCCATAGGTGGAATCATTTCGTTAAGTGGCGAACTCAAAATTTTATTTTTTAGTGCTAGGATCCGAATGGTCCTTAAAAAATTCAGCTTCGACCTATTTTATTGCGACAGCCATAACTTTGTCATACAGAAACATTTTTGAGTGATTCTTGAGTCTAAATTGCTTAGAATTTCATGATCTACAACTTTCATTTAGGTTTCTAAGGCATATTAAGACTTTAAAATTTCGGATTTTAGCAAAAATATTCTGCGAGTATATTAAGCTCAACTTTCTTTGATCCGATTGGTAAAACATGATACCTCAAGCATTAATTTGCTAAGATAACATGTTCTAACACTCCGTATCACTTCATAACATAAAAATAACAAAATCATAAACCTACTTATATAAGATTTTATGACTTTTTCTCAAGAACACGAAGAACGAATCGAAGAACACGAAGAACACGAAGAACAAAGTTTCATCGTTCTTCGTTTCGACTACTAAAACTTGATGCCACAAGCATTATTTAGCAAGGCCATCATGTTTCATCATCCCATAACACTAAATTACCAAATCATAAACCTACTTATGTAGAAATAATGACTTTTGCTCAAGAACACACGAAGAACACGAAGAACGAAAAATCGTACATGGTAACGACTTATGTTCTTGAGCTTTTGGATTTCATACTTGAAATAATTTGAGCATTATAACTGCTTACATATGTGATTATAACACTTTATAATTGACAAAATTTGGTCATTATAACGACTTGTTTACTTAAATATAACAATTTATAATAATACTCCAGAACATACGAAGAACACGGAGAACGGATAAACCGTACATGGATACGACGTATGTTCTTGAACTTTAAACTATGAAATGAAATTTGACATAACAACGACTTGCTCAAGTCATAAGGAACACGGAGAACGAAAAATCGTACATGGCTACGACTTATGTTCTTGAGCCTCATCTGATAAATTTGATTATTCAAATTTAATGTTAACCTGTCTCATGTTCCGTTTGATGAAAACAATACGGATGAATTAGCAGTTAATTAAATAACAGTCTGATTTCAACTAATTTGGTTAACTTCTACTGATTTAAAATTTTGATATTACTGAGTTTTGTTCCGAATGAACACTTTTCTGTAAAGTGAAAAGTCCAAAAGACTTGGCACATTTTTCGGTGAATAGTGTTTTTGACGACCATTTCTCAGAAAATGGTTAGAAGACCAAAAAGTCAAAAATAATATTTATTTTTGTCTTTTCCCTATTTTGTCTTATTCCCGACACACTTTTCGAGAAAATCTTTTATTGCTTATTACGCACCGGTGTTGCATACAAACACTGTATCCATCAACGGTTTGATAAAAAACGGAAAGCGTTTTCGTTTGAAGAGCGATTTACGTTTTATTTATGGAAAAATATCAGTGGTTCCCTGGTATCTATTCCCCGTATAAATGCTATATCGTGAAATAGAAAAAGTCCAAACGTTGAAAAGAACGTTCAAAAAGACGACAAACGTTTTCTCGTAAATCGTGTCTTTTTCGTCTTTTTTCCAAGAAAATTTTATTGATTCCCTGGCATCTAAACCTCATATTATCACTATGTCGTGAAATACAAGAAGTCCTACAGATGAAAGAAACGATCAAACGAATGAAAAACGTTTCTTCGTGAATAGTGCTTTTTACACGTTTTTCGAGAAAAACTTTTATTGACTGTTACGTGTTTTCAAATCGTGGGAAGGTTGAATCATTAAACGGAATGTCAATTTGACCTTCACATTTTGCTTAAGGGCCTAGGTTATTTTCTAGGGTTTAGACCCTAGGGTTAGGGTTTAGGTTTTAACTCTTTTTCCAATTTAGGTTTTTGCCCTAAATTGACTTCTGATTTTTAATAAGTGTTAAGGTTAACTAGTTGAACCAAAACACAAAATCCTACACGTAGATAATTCATACAGCACATTTAAAAGCTCAATTCAAGCTTTACTAATCACATAACACATAGTTTAGGTTAAAGAATTTAACCTCTTAGTTGTATACGATCGTAGTTTCGAGTCTTATATATTCTTTAAGATAGCTCAAGGTATGCTTGAACAATCGATCTTGGCTTTTGAATTGACAACCTTGCTTAGATCTTGTTAGATCACTTTGAAAATATTTGGGATATTACATTCAACCCAACTTACAGGAATTTCGTCCTCGAAATTAACTTTACAATTACTTTAGTCATTTAATATCATATTTATAAGTGCTATAAATATTCAGGATATTACATTCTCTTCTTCTTATCAGAATTTCGTCCTCGAAATTATAATATAATCATCTCCAATTTACTCTTCAATATGAATTTTCTAAATTCATCTTTTATTCACATTAAACCTCCAATACTTTGATTAGGTCTGAACAATGTTCACTTATCTCTACACATTTCCTTTCATAACTCTAGGTTTTAAACCTCTTTTCATACTCGACATTCAGTCTCATTCTTCCTTTATCTTGGATTCTTCTCACTTATACATCGGTCAATCAAGACATTTACCTTATTCAAAAACTATGAATACTATATAACCCATAATTTTTAAATCATCGTCCGGACTGGAAAATCATATCTTGTGTAGCAATCAATTAAGATTGAGAACACTTCATACTTTGTGTAGCAATCAATTAAGATTGAGAACACCATACATTGTGTAACAATCAATTAAGATCGAGAACACACATACGTTGTACTTTAGGTGATCAGCCTGTCGTACCATATTATCTTTAAAGACGCGGTTTATTGCGTCTATCGAATTCCTACGTCCGTTCTTTTTTCATAACCAAAGGTGTCTAGCCGAAACAATTGGCATTGACTCATATTTAAACCATTCAAACTTTTTGAAAAGCAATTTTATGACTGTTTACCGCACCTTGCAAAGTGCGTTGATGACTCATCATGTATCATCTTCACGCCAGGCTAAATGGGGTGTTGATGAATAAATCATTTTTATTCTTCACATTAAATCCGTCTAGCCAAAACAATTAGCATAGACATATGAATAACATAGCTAGTGAAGAACTAACAAAATTTTCCAGTTCAACTAGTGAACCACTCTTTTCAAAGGCACACAAGTGCGAATATAACCATGAAGATCTAGCATAGCTAGAAGATTTTTGAAATACCATCAATTCTCTATCTTTTCCATTATTCTCCTACCATAACACAAGTTTTGCAAATATATAGTAATATAGTAAACTGATTGGTTGTATTAAACCAAGTACAAACAAATATATTAGTTCCCCTTCTCATCAACACGGGATTGAAATGTCTCAGCGCACATTGGTACTGATCAATATCGCACTGAATAGACAAATCGTAGCCACATCTCACAAGTCGGTTCGTCTAACATATCATAGCCCAAGTCCATAACAAGGGTTCATTCGCTCAGTAACTAACATACAAATATTTTTAAAACTATAGTTATGACGTAACAACTACTAACTAGTCAATATACACAAAGAAGAGTTTGACACAAGATTTTAATTTACTTATCAATATAGCAAACTGAGTTATTCCTCCACCCAAGAACTAATGAATCAGTTCCCCGTCTCATCAACACTATCCTCAAATGATTTCATTCAGTGTGTAACCCGCTTTGAGAACACTGACCATGAATCATTCATACCAACAGTGTAGTTAGATCGGTTCTCTGAAGCATATTAAACTCTTTCCCATACAAGAGAGTCGTTCTACTCAGTTTTACTAATATGAGTTTTCAATTGAAATCCCTAATCGTTCTATAACTATCTTAGTCACTTTCTTTTCTAAATTCATTCCTTCATCATTTACATTCCTTATGAGTTTACTCATCTCTTTTCTTAGGTATAATTACACATAATACCAAACATACCATTTCATTTTTTTTTTTTTTTTTTTTATGAAACGGTTTCACACAAAAACTAATAAGATTATTTTATCTTATTGCTTGCTTTGAGAACTCTTTATGAGTCTATTTAACTTCAGATATTCTCGTAAAGAGTTTATCTTTATTCATTATATTTCTTTTCACATAATAATTTTTATGTATTAAGATTTAATAAGATTTATGCATATCTTTTAATTATTTACAGACTCTTCATAAGTCCATTTCTTCTTAATCCATCAGATTATACTCCAAGGTACTTGTTACCTCGAAACTATAATCCACTGCTTTGATACCAACTGTAACGCCCCCAAAAATCCCCGCGTTTTCGATGCGGCGGACCTTGTGCATAAATTTCATACATCTATTGACTTAACCAATGATCCCATAATCATATTGGTTGAAATAGTCTTATTTTAGACTATACATTAACAATTTCTCTTAACATTGTCCCTGGATCTTAACTTGATCTCAGTCTCATAAGTATACAAGTATCAACTTGTATTTCATCCGTATAAATGGATAAAACCATATATAACGGTTTAATTTTAACCTTAGGATTTAAATATTCTATATACGTCCACTTGTAACGGTCTCATTCGTACTACAAGTATCAATATACAAATATATCTCTTCATATCAATAATCCTACTTATATGGTATTCAGAATAGTAATAACGAGTTATACCTGGGTCCGAGGAACCTTAACGATGGATTTGACCAGTCAACATCGCTTAGTTCTGTTTCAGATGTACAGCACTCACAAGTTATTTACCGATCCTCATCCAGATAAATAGATCATTATCAATACTATGTTAAATTTTAACAATTCTAGGTTATATCAAAATAAAGACATAACAACATTCTGATGATAATTATTTATATCATTCATTCAATATTCGGTTACATGTTTGTTTGTTCGTATTACAACAGTCATTATGACATATACAAATACAATCAATTTACATGAAAACATAATCTATGCTGCATCTTTAAGTTCATGATCTTCTTAACGTTCATCTTTAATCTGCAAATAAGGTTTTATTCGCAAGAATGAGCACGACGGCTCAACAAGTCTAACATGCAGCACATACGCAGTTTATGCTTTCATATAAACATTAACATGCCTTGACTGAATATAATTCTCCATTTAATATCACATATAACTCGCATTCGAACAATTTATATCACATTGACAAACAAAGTGTATAAATCATGTTCATAAATCGTAAACATAACGCATAACAGTTAGAAGGATTGTAAACATCAGTTAAAGACTTCACATATCATCTATTACATAATAACATGACATTACACATCTCATTTATCATTTTAACAATACTACACAAGTAGCACATAGCAAGAGTTAGAAGACTTGCCTTAAAACCGTGTTAGGGTTTTCCCGGGAAATCGTTAAACGCCTACAAAAAGGGTTACGCGACCCCGAACGTTAGTTTATCAAATTTTCCTTTTGAATAAGTCTTAGAATAACTTAACTAGACTATTTCCATAGGTGGAATCATTTCGTTAAGTGGCGAACTCAAAATTTTATTTTTTAGTGCTAGGATCCGAATGGTCCTTAAAAAATTCAGCTTCGACCTATTTTATTGCGACAGCCATAACTTTGTCATACAGAAACATTTTTGAGTGATTCTTGAGTCTAAATTGCTTAGAATTTCATGATCTACAACTTTCATTTAGGTTTCTAAGGCATATTAAGACTTTAAAATTTCGGATTTTAGCAAAAATATTCTGCGAGTATATTAAGCTCAACTTTCTTTGATCCGATTGGTAAAACATGATACCTCAAGCATTAATTTGCTA
The DNA here is from genome assembly GCA_947179155.2 of Hedera helix. Lineage (NCBI taxonomy): Eukaryota > Viridiplantae > Streptophyta > Magnoliopsida > Apiales > Araliaceae > Hedera > Hedera helix. The sequence continues at coordinate 29,460,627 of OX359281.1, forward strand.
AGATAACATGTTCTAACACTCCGTATCACTTCATAACATAAAAATAACAAAATCATAAACCTACTTATATAAGATTTTATGACTTTTTCTCAAGAACACGAAGAACGAATCGAAGAACACGAAGAACACGAAGAACAAAGTTTCATCGTTCTTCGTTTCGACTACTAAAACTTGATGCCACAAGCATTATTTAGCAAGGCCATCATGTTTCATCATCCCATAACACTAAATTACCAAATCATAAACCTACTTATGTAGAAATAATGACTTTTGCTCAAGAACACACGAAGAACACGAAGAACGAAAAATCGTACATGGTAACGACTTATGTTCTTGAGCTTTTGGATTTCATACTTGAAATAATTTGAGCATTATAACTGCTTACATATGTGATTATAACACTTTATAATTGACAAAATTTGGTCATTATAACGACTTGTTTACTTAAATATAACAATTTATAATAATACTCCAGAACATACGAAGAACACGGAGAACGGATAAACCGTACATGGATACGACGTATGTTCTTGAACTTTAAACTATGAAATGAAATTTGACATAACAACGACTTGCTCAAGTCATAAGGAACACGGAGAACGAAAAATCGTACATGGCTACGACTTATGTTCTTGAGCCTCATCTGATAAATTTGATTATTCAAATTTAATGTTAACCTGTCTCATGTTCCGTTTGATGAAAACAATACGGATGAATTAGCAGTTAATTAAATAACAGTCTGATTTCAACTAATTTGGTTAACTTCTACTGATTTAAAATTTTGATATTACTGAGTTTTGTTCCGAATGAACACTTTTCTGTAAAGTGAAAAGTCCAAAAGACTTGGCACATTTTTCGGTGAATAGTGTTTTTGACGACCATTTCTCAGAAAATGGTTAGAAGACCAAAAAGTCAAAAATAATATTTATTTTTGTCTTTTCCCTATTTTGTCTTATTCCCGACACACTTTTCGAGAAAATCTTTTATTGCTTATTACGCACCGGTGTTGCATACAAACACTGTATCCATCAACGGTTTGATAAAAAACGGAAAGCGTTTTCGTTTGAAGAGCGATTTACGTTTTATTTATGGAAAAATATCAGTGGTTCCCTGGTATCTATTCCCCGTATAAATGCTATATCGTGAAATAGAAAAAGTCCAAACGTTGAAAAGAACGTTCAAAAAGACGACAAACGTTTTCTCGTAAATCGTGTCTTTTTCGTCTTTTTCCCAAGAAAATTTTATTGATTCCCTGGCATCTAAACCTCATATTATCACTATGTCGTGAAATACAAGAAGTCCTACAGATGAAAGAAACGATCAAACGAATGAAAAACGTTTCTTCGTGAATAGTGCTTTTTACACGTTTTTCGAGAAAAACTTTTATTGACTGTTACGTGTTTTCAAATCGTGGGAAGGTTGAATCATTAAACGGAATGTCAATTTGACCTTCACATTTTGCTTAAGGGCCTAGGTTATTTTCTAGGGTTTAGACCCTAGGGTTAGGGTTTAGGTTTTAACTCTTTTTCCAATTTAGGTTTTTGCCATAAATTGACTTCTGATTTTTAATAAGTGTTAAGGTTAACTAGTTGAACCAAAACACAAAATCCTACACGTAGATAATTCATACAGCACATTTAAAAGCTCAATTCAAGCTTTACTAATCACATAACACATAGTTTAGGTTAAAGAATTTAACCTCTTAGTTGTATACGATCGTAGTTTCGAGTCGTATATATTCTTTAAGATAGCTCAAGGTATGCTTGAACAATCGATCTTGGCTTTTGAATTGACAACCTTGCTTAGATCTTGTTAGATCACTTTGAAAATATTTGGGATATTACAAAATCCCATTTTGCTGAGATTTAGGGGACCCACAAGTGGGTTGCTTGATTTTGCAAGGTTGCTTCACTAATACACATTCACATGGTGGTTGAGCTACCCTAGTCAATCACCTAGTTATTCCAATTAATCATTCATGAAATAGTAATCCAACTTAAGCTTTAATCTGACTATGTTGGTTGATTAAGAGAGTTAATGAATGATTAGTAGAGTGCTATAAATAAGACACTCCACACTTGTGCAAGGTTTGTTAGTTCATTTGCTAGAGTTCTAGAGAGAAAAATAGAGAGTATTTTCTAAAGAGAAACACTTATAAGTGTGAGCAATAGCTAGAGGTTGAGCTTGGTGAATGTCACAAAGCATCATCACATACTTTGGCAGGAGAAGAAGAAGAGCACACAAGTCTCAAAGGTTTAAAAGTGCTCCAACCCTTCTATATTTCATTTTATAGTTTAGATATGATTTGAATGGTTAAAATGTATTTTTAACCGATCAAAAGTTATTTTGATGCTCTAGAAGTCTAAATCTATGACATATAGGTAGATTCATGGTTTAATATGTTTAGTACAAGTATTGGTATGTGTGGTAAGCAAATAAATGGAAGAAAATTCCATATTGTGTTACCCGTAAAACCCTAAGTGGTTCGATCTTAAAATTTCTTGTCAAAATATTTTCAAAAATTTGATTGAATCATAAAATATTGTAAAACAAGAAGTTAGGAAGACAACAACACTAAGTTGGTATCATTTGGAGGTGTAGAGTTTATTTTATTCAAGTTTGAACCTTTAGAACCAAGGATTTGTGATTTTAGTTTTCACTTTGTTCTTGTGAGCAGTTTTTAGTCTAGTTACGTTCGGAATTTGGATTTGTAATCTAAAGAGAAATTGTAGATCATGAAATTCTAATGAATTTAGGATCACGAATCACCTCAAAATGTTTCCGTATGACAAAGTTATGGCCAAACTACTGAGAGAGGTTCCGACAGCCAAGTCCCGGCGTCTAGACGCCCAGAATACACCCATGTTCTGCCCATGGGCGTAGATACGCCCCAAAAAGGCCTCGGGCCTGCGTAGATACGCCCATGCTTGAAAAAAAAATTATTTTATTATTTTTAAATCAATAAATGTATTTTTAATGATAAATAATTGATTTAATAATTAAAAGAGGATAAATATTATCAAATGTTTAATATTATAATTAAATATTATTATTAATGTAATAATATTAGAAAATCATGAAAATATTATTAAATGAGTAATAATATTAGCAAGTGAATAAAATATTACTAAATGATTAATAATATTAATAAGGTAGTAAAATATTAGTAAATGGTTACTAATATTAATGAGAGATTAAAATATTATTAAATGGTTAATAATATTAATAAGTGATTAAAATATTATTAAATGGTAAATAATATTAATGAGAGATTAAAATATTATTAAATGGTTAATAATATTAATGAGTGATTAAAATATTATTAAATGGTTAATAATATTAATAAGGGATTAAAATATTATTAAATGGTTAATAATATTAATATGTGATTAAAATATTATAAAATGGTTAATAATATTAATAAGTGATTAAAATATTATTAAATGGTTAATAATATTATTAAATGGTTAATAATATTAATGAGTGATTAAAATATTATTAAATGGTTAATAATATTAATGAGTGATTAAAATATTATTAAATGGTTAATAATATTAACGAGGGATTAAAATATTATTAAATGGTTAATAATATTAATATGTGATTAAAATATTATTAAATGGTTAATAAGTGAGTAAAATATTATTAAATGATTAATAATATTTGAATGTAGTTGTATATTATCAAAGGTAGATAATATCTTGGGGTATTTAATACATTATTAAATGTCCAAATCATTAAGTTATGTAAAAGAAGAAAGTTTAATTGAATTAAACAAATGTAAATAGTCCGCTTGTGACTAATTTAGACAACTTAATAAAAGTGGGTCGTACGAAGAACGTGTAGTGAAAGCGTAGGTTGGTTATGTATACCCGACATGTCTAACTAGGTTTGGGCTAGGGTTTTTGTCCGGAACTTAAATGTTCATTTGTCGGACAACTAAAAAGTTAATAATTTGAAGTTAAGGTCTTAAGTTAAGACTAATTAATAGTCCTGATAGCTAATGTTTATGTCAATTTGTTATATAAATTGTAGGTTAAGCAAATGACGCAAATAAGCGTAAATGGTAGAAGCTGTCAGGCAAGTTTTTTTGAACTTGGTCCTATGTGTATTAACATGCTGCCATGTGATATTTAATTGTTGATAAGATAATCTAATGATGATTTTGTGATATGTGAAACGCATGAAGTATGATTACATGAAAAATATGTACAAGAATGAAGCAGGATTTGCTAAATGCTAGTTGGTTATTGTATGAAATGCCTGAGAAGCATGATGCAAATATAAAATGCATAGTATGTTTAAAATGTGAAGCATGTAATGTATTATGTGTAACTGTTAAACTTGTTGAGCCGTCGTGCTCACTGTTGCTTAAAACCAAGTTTTTCAGATAGTGCAAGTTAGGTGAAGTTTTCGATAAAGATCAAGGAACATAAAAGCATGATACTTTCACTGAAGATCTAGATGTCTATTTTAGATATCAGTCCGAATTGGACAGGTAAATGATTGAGTAGTATACGAATTATATGGTATGTAATATGATGTTAAATACTCAAATTGATTGTAATAGAATGCCATATCATATACGATATTGAGACATACTAGGAATGTATAAAGATTTCGATTTTGGAATAGAAAGAGATGTTGTAAAATTGTAAATAAATGATTATTTAGCAATTATAATATTGTTGCAACTCATGAACAATGAGAAAAATGTAGTACTCGTGTTGATCCGGGTTCCTCATCCGAGGTTCGAGGAACCCGGATTTGGGGTCGTCACAAGTTGGTATCAGAGCTGATAGGTTAAAAACCTTAGGTAAGAGTACCTTAGGCTATAACCGTGTAGAAGATAAGTAAAATGGTAAATGAATAAACTCAGGAAAAGTTTAAGTAATAAAAGATGAATTTGGAAAATTCATATAGAGAAGATTATCTAAAGATGGATTTGAGAAGATATAAGAGACATAAAAAAGGTCATGTTGTACCTAATTTGAAGAAATGATAGAAAAATATCTTATGATAAGATTTTGAGAAGCATAAAGAAAATGCTAATATTGAGAAATGAACTCGTAATGAGGCAGATGTGCAAAAATATGAATGGAGAGAATTCGTATTCAGTTAAGAAAAATTAGTGGTTTGTGGGGTTTTAATTGATGACTCATATTAGTGGTTGAGTTGTACGATTTCTTGTATGGGCAGAAAATTTGTGCTTGGTTTTAGAACCGCTTAGCTTCCTATATTAATATAGTGGTTGAGTTGAACGAACCCTTGTATGGGCAGGGGCTATGATATGTCAACGAACTAATTTGGGAGATGCTGCTGCGAAACTTGCACGATCTGTGTGTATCGAAGAAGAAAGATATGCACTGGTGGCATGTGTTTCCTTACAGTGTTGAACAGTTGGGAAACTGATATATTTGTTCTTGGTTTAACGACCGCTTGACTTTCTATATTGATTAGTGGCTGAGTTGACCAATTTCTTGTATGGGCAGGAGATTGTGTTTAGTTTGATGACCACTTAATTTTCTATAGTGATAATCGATTGAAACCTGGTGTCGCGCTATTCGTTATATGTATGTTGAGAAGGTGATTCTTTTCTCATGTGTATAACGGATAGGTAGAGAATGTTAAGATAAGTTTGTGTTCTGAGAACCGACACGTATGGTAAGTTCGTGACTCATAATTGTATGGTGGAACCCCTCAACGAATGGGCGACTTTGGCCTAACTATGACAAACTCCTCAAACCATATGATTGTGGTAAGTTCCTAAACCCAAATACGTGGTAAGTTTGATGAACAGTGAGTATGGATAGAATTAAGTAGCCAGGTTAAGGCTATACTAGATATAGTTATTAAGTTGGAAAAGAATGTGGAGGAAAAATTTGAGGTGTTTTGAGGTTTAGGATATTCCAAATCTTCTAGCTATGCTAGATTTTGAAATTCTTAAAATCGTGCTAAATTCGCACTTTTGTGCTTTTGAAAAGACAAATGTATTTTATAGATCATTAATGCACTTAGTGCAGAGATGATAAACGATGGAGTCATCAATGCAGAGTAACCTAGTGTTGGATGTATTTTTAAGCCCACTATGGTACGATGTAATATGACAAAGTCATAAAATAATTTTTAGTATTTTGAAACGTTTAAAGAAGAGTCTATGCTAATTGTTTCGGCTAGACAAATTGATTTGAAAAATATCAAAATGTATTTATAAAATCATCACACGCCATTAAAACCGTGGTGCAAAGATGAAAAAGACGGAATCCTCAACGCACTATTGCAATGGTGCGGTAGCATGAAGTCCTAAAAATGTATTTTGGTTATTTTAACTAATCTGAAATGATTTTCAATTCGTAATATACGAACAGTTCAATGATGTGAGTCTATGTCATTTATTTTGACTGGACACTTTTGGTCAGAAATGACTTAAGTTTTATTTTCTAATCCAACTTATGCTGGAGCAAAATTTTGTAGTAAGTCTGAGGTGAACAACCCCGTAATGGGGGATATGTCAGAGCCATGAATAAAGAACCCGCGAGGGGGCGCCCAACAGTGGTGGCATGCTAATATGGGTTGGTAAATCTAAAGAGTCCGACCCCGAGAGAAGTCGTTGCGCACAGCGCTAGAGTACGATAGACTGATCACCTAGCGTACAAAATAATTGTGGAATGTTTTCAGTCTTTGTGATTGATAAACCTTCTCGCATATGTTCACAGTCTTTATGACTCTTCAGAATAGTATGAAAGTTTTAATGAATATTTTTATTTTCAATTTATTCTTTTGTAAGATATTGATTTTCAATTTATTCTTCTGCAAGATATTCCATTGTTCTGGAATTGTGAAAAGTATGAACTTCCTAGAAAATGATGGTCATAGAATGTGATGAGTGAAGATATATATTCAGAGATAAAAATTTGTTAAAAATGAGTATGAGATAATTTCGAGAACAAAATTATTATAAGAATGGGTGAATGTAATATCCCAGATATTTTTAAGATTTTAAATAATATCTTAGTTGATTTTATTAAAGGTTAATATTTAAAACCTAGAATTTGAGAAGTAAGATGTGTAGAAAATGGGTGAACATTTTTTTTAACATAATTTATTTGTTAGAAATTAAATGTGAGAATATTTTAATGATGCATGTAGAGTATTTATTAAGGAAATAAATTTAATTGAGAAGTGAAGGTAATTATATTAATACGTATATACCTACAGTGTGATGGTTAGCCAAATAAGAGGATGAGTAAGTTAATACTCAATTAAGCTAATAAATTAATTAGTTTAGATATGAAGTAAGAAGGAAAGTCATGTAATATAATTAATTAAGTTAATTATAGGAGTCATGAATTAAAGTTGTAATTAATAAGTACAGAAGTTAGAATATTGCCTAGAATGACAATATTAAGAAGTTAATTAATTAAGTAATTAACTTAATTAATAAGTTGTTATATGTGTTAGCCCAATATGAGAATATTGCATGAAGGTGGGTAATTAAATATTAAGCCCAAGTGTTATGTTAATTAATAGTCCAAGAGGTAATTAATATAAGACCAATTAAATAATATTGGCAAGTATTATGATAGTCCAATTAAATTAATTACCAAACCCAATTTATAAATGATATGTGAGTTGTGTTGGGTAGCCCAAGTAATTAAATAAGAGAGTCCAATGCAAAGTAATCTATATAGCCCAAAACACTTAAAAGTCCAATGTTGGTCAAAGTGTTGGGAGATATTGTTGAGTGTAGAGAATTAACTAATGTAAGGTTAATTGAATAACCCTAGTTGGTAGACAAGAGAGAGCATTAACCAATCATTGGTTAATTGCTAGGTAAATAAAGGTGGTGTTGAGAATTAACTATAGATGAGTTAATTATGTAACATAATGTGGTAGAATAATTTAATGCAAGTCTTATTGGATTAAATTATAAGTCCAAATAAGGTGTTAAGCTAAGTTAAATAAATTAACATAATAGTTCATATAATTAATTAAACCTTGATCCAAGTCATAATTAAACTAGCCCAATGCTTGTTTTAATTACATGGAACATAAGATATTTAATGTTAGCCTAATAGAATAATTAAATTGAGTCTAACCAAATTAAATGGATGAGTCCAATATATTTAAATCCTAGAGTCCAATGTGGAGCCCAAATGGTAGTCAAAATTAGTCAACATTTATATATATAAGTATATATATATATATATATATATAGATGTATATATGTATATATAAGCTATAAAAATAAAGCAAAAATGGGGGATTAAATCCCATTTTGCTGAGATTTAGGGGACCCACAAGTGGGTTGCTTGATTTTGCAAGGTTGCTTCACTTATACACATTGACATGGTGGTTGAGCTACCCTAGTCAATCACCTAGTCATTCCAATTGGTCATTCATGAAATAGTAATCCAACTTTAAGCTTTAATCTGACTATGTTGGTTGATTAGGAGATTTAATGAATAATTAGTAGAGTGCTATAAATAAGACACTCCACACTTGTGCAAGATTTGTTAGTTCATTTGCTAGAGTTCTAGAGAGAAAAATAGAGAGCATTTTCTAAAGAGAAACAGTTGTAAGTGTGAGCAATAGCTAGAGGTTGAGCTTGGTGAATGTCACAAAGCATCATCACATACTTTGGCAGGAGAAGAAGAAGAGCACACAAGTCTCAAAGGTTTAAAAGTGCTCCAACCCTTCTATATTTCATTTTATAGTTTAGATATGATTTGAACGGTTAAAATGTATTTTTAACCGATCAAAAGTTATTTTGATGCTCTAGAAGTCTAAATCTATGATATATAGGTAGATTCATGGTTTAATATGTTTAGTACAAGTATTGGTATGTGTGGTAAGCAAATAAATGAAAGAAAATTCCATATTGTGTTACCCGTAAAACCCTAAGTGGTTCGATCTTAAAATTTCTTGTCAAAACATTTTCAAAAATTTGATTGAATCATAAAATATTGTAAAATAAGAAGTTAGGAAGACAACAACACTAAGTTGGTATCATTTGGAGGTGTAGAGTTTATTTTATTCAAGTTTGAACCTTTAGAACCAAGGATTTGTGATTTTAGTTTTCACTTTGTCCTTGTGAGCAGTTTTTAGTCTAGTTCCGTTCGGTATTTGGATTTGTGATCTAAAGAGAAATTGCAGATTATGAAATTCTAATGAATTTAGACTCAAGAATCACCTCAAAATATTTCCGTATGACAAAATTATGGCCAAACTACTGAGAGAGGTTCCGACAGCCAAGTCCCGGCGTCTAGACGCCCAAAATATGCCCAGAATATGCCCATATTCTGCCCATGGGTATAGATACGCCCCAAAAAGGCCTTGGGCCGGCGTAGATATGCCCATGCTTGAAAAAAAAAATATTTTATTATTTTTAAATCAATAAATGTATTTTTAATGATAAATAATTGATTTAATAATTAAAAGAGGATAAATATTATCAAATGTTTAATATTATAATTAAATATTATTATTAATATAATAATATTAGAAAATCGTGAAAATATTATTAAATGAGTAATAATATTAGCAAGTGAATAATATATTAGTAAATGATTAATAATATTAATAAGGTAGTAAAATATTATTAAATGGTTACTAATATTAATGAGAGATTAAAATATTATTAAATGGTTAATAATATTAAAAAGTGATTAAAATATTATTAAATGGTTAATAATATTAATAAGTGATTAAAATATTATTAAATGGTTAATATTATTAATGAGAGATTAAAATATTATTAAATGATTAATAATATTATTGAGAGATTAAAATATTATTAAATGGTTAATAATATTAATAAGGGATTAAAATATTATTAAATGGTTAATAATATTAATATGTGATTAAAATATTATAAAATCGTTAATAATATTAATAAGTGATTAAAATATTATTAAATGGTTAATAATATTAATGAGAGATTAAAATATTATTAAATGGTTAATAATATTAATGAGAGATTAAAATATTATTAAATGGTTAATAATATTAATGAGTGATTAAAATATTATTAAATGGTTAATAATATTAATATGTGATTAAAATACTATTAAATAATTAATAGTATTAAAAAGTGATTAAAATATTATTAAATGGTTAATAAGTGAGTAAAATATTATTAAATAATTAATAATATTTGAATGTAGTTGTATATTATCAAAGGTAGATAATATCTTGGGTATTTGGTACATTATTAAATGTCCAAATCATTAAGTTATGTAAAAGAAGAAAGTTTAATTGAATTAAACAAATATAAATAGTCCGCTTGTGACTAATTTAGACAACTTAATAAAAGTGTGTCGTACGAAGAACGTGTAGTGAAAGCGTAGGTTGGTTATGTATACCCGACATGTCCAACTAAGTTTGGGCTAGGGTTTTTGTCCGGAACTTAAATGTTCATTTGTCGGACAACTAAAAAGTTAATAATTTGAAGTTAAGGTCTTAAGTTAAGACTAATTAATAGTCCTGGTAGCTAATGTTTATGTCAATTTGTTATATAAATTGTAGGTTAAGCAAATGACGCAAATATGCGTAAATGGTAGAAGCTGTCAGACATGTTTTTCAGAACTTGCTCCTATGTGTATTAACATGCTGCCATGTGATATTTAATTGTTGATAAGATAATCTAATGATGATTTTGTGATATGTGAAACGCATGAAGTATGATTACATGAAAAATATGTACAAGAATGAAGCAGGATTTGCTAAATGCTAGTTGGTTATTGTATGAAATGCCTGAGAAGCATGATGTGAGTATAAAATGCATAGTATGTTTAAAATGTGAAGCGTGCAATGTGTTATGTGTAACTGTTAAATTTGCTGAGCCGTCGTGCTCACTGTTGCTTAAAACCAAGTTTTTCAGATAGTGCAAGTTAGGTGAAGTTTTCGATAAAGATCAAGGAACATGAAAGCATGATACTTTCACTGAAGATCTAGATGTCTATTGTAGATATCAGTCCGAATTGGACAGATAAATAATTGAGTAGTATACGAATTATATGGTATGTAATATGATAAATACTCAAATTGATTATAATAGAATGTCATATCATATACGATATTGAGACATACTAAGAATGTATAAATATTTCGATTCTGGAATAGAAAGAGATGTTGTAAAATTGTAAATAAATGATTATTTAGCAATTATAATATTGTTGTAACTCATGACCAATAAGAAAAAGGTAGTACTCGTGTTGAACCGGATTCGAGGTTCAAGGAATCCGGATTTGGGGTCATCACAACAAATTTTAAAAAACTTGTCTTTACTGCTTTGCCATTACGCTAACTTCTGCGTTCCTAGTACGACATACATTGTATGTGAGATCGACAATGCAATATTAGTCAAAGCTTGACTCAGTTATAAATCTTATTTTAAGATCTTTACTTTCTTTTATCGTCCTATATCTTCAATAGGGTCCATTTACCAATTTGTCCTTCACGAACTCTACACCTCGGTTTAGTTTAGGTTTCATAATCGTCTTACACTTAACTTTATATATCTGACATTTAAAAATGTCTACGAACACTTCTAAAGTTTTTAAAATATTATTCTAGACTTTTTTTTGACCAGTTGTCACATTTTTCGGATTATCTGACAAATTTCTATAATTATTTCCATTTATAACAAATATCATTTAATAGCTTCAAAATATAAATAATAACTCAACACATTTTTATATCCTCAAAACATCATCAATATTCATCTTATATTATTATAAGAATTTTCACAAAGTTTCATAATTTTCCACCATTCGCATTATTTTCTATTAATTTCTACTATTTTAAAACTAACTTTAAATAGCTAAAAAAATGATAAATATTTATGCTCTTCAATAATTCACTAAAAAATTTCAGTAATTCTTAATTAATATTATAAGATTACCGTAAGCAAAAATTCTGTTCAAAACCATTTTTCGGTAATTTAATTATAATTTTTCAAAGTGCTGAAATTTCAAAAATTCATAATAATTAAGCCTCTTATCTGAAAATTATGAATTTTATGTTCATTCTACATGAAGTTTAATTATCTACAATATTTTAATACAAAGTTTCTCCAAATTCTTGCGTAATAAGTTCCTACGGCTAGTGCAGCAACTTTTGCTCCATTCCCAACTCGTAGGTCAACCTCTCCTTTCGCTAAAGTCCTACTCCTTCGGAGTTCCTGCACATTAACACAAATGTGAGAACCACATCCAGTATCTAATACCCATGATGTAGAAGTAGACAAATTGACTTCTATAACATATATACCTGAATCAGAAGTCGTACTTCTTTTCTTTTTCTTCAGTTCTTCCAGATATGCATGACAGTTCCTCTTCCAGTGTCCAGGTTTTCCACAGAAGTGACAATCACCTTCTTTAGCTACCCCACCTTTAGGTTTTAAAGCCTGTTTGTTTTTGAAATTGGGTTTGGCACCAGATTTAGATCCTATCTTCTTCTTGCCTTTCCCTTTTCCCTTAGCATTCCCCTTTTGCACCATCATTATGGGATCGGGTCCTGCCTTTTTCATGTTGTTCTCGGCAGTTCTTAACATGCTCAACAACTCAGTAAGTGGTTTCGTAATTTCATTCATGAGATAATTCATGACAAATTGCGAGTAGCTGCTGTTCAAAGATTGCAAAACTAGATCAGTTTGGGCTTCCGCAGTAATCGGAAAACCCAACCTAGCGAGGTACTCAATATACCCAATCATTTTCAGAACATGTGGACCAACTGGATCACGTTCACCCATCTTGCAGTGATACAACGCCTTGCTTGTATCATACCTCTCCTGTCGAGCATGCCCTGCGAACAATTTCTTGAGATGCTCGATCATCTCATAAGCATCCATTAACTCATGTTGCTTCTGAAGCTCAGAGTTCATAGTTGCTAGCATGAGACAACTCACGTCTAGAGCATCATCTTGATGCTTCTTGTAAGCATTATGCTCTGCACGTGGTGCAGTGTTAGCTGGTGCTGCAGGAATGGGCCCATCAAGGACATAGAGCTTGCGCTCTTGTTTGAGGACAATCCTCAAGTTCCTATGCCAGTCTAGGAAATTAATTCCACTCAGCTTTTCCTTCTCAAGGACTGATCGTAGTGAAAGACTATTTGTGTTGTTGGTTGCCATTGATATCTACAATTTATAAGTGCAAAAATAATAAGTCAAATTGCAGAGTTTTGATATTATGTAATTGATAATAGTACATTCCAAATATACCTCCCACTATTTTAATCAAATTAATAGCCCTCACCATTAATTCGGAAAGCATTTTTTATTAAATCTTTCTAGTGAGCTAAGATCCATATTTCATTACGCCTTAAGTTAGCTTTGGCTAATCTCTTAAAACATAATTATTTAGGTAGACAACCATTTGTCAATTATATCATATATAACTCTTAGATAGTTTGGTGAACAACATTTGTTCTAGTCCATCTAATGGTACCTGCCAAACTCTATGCCTCTAAGTCCACAATCCTATTGAGATAACTTAGTTAAGTCGGGCCCAATGCTTTTAACATTTTGGATATCACAATTATCCTATCGCATCTTACCAAGATAAATGGGATACTTTGCTTTGGCAAACCTACATTCATTGATCAAGGTCTTGATGAGTGTCATTCATTGGAAGGCATCTGATTTAGACTTAATAATTTTATGAGGGATTTTATTAATTAATTTAGATCTCACCAATTTTAATCTTATTAAGCATGCACGTTATTTATCATAGCATATCGTATACAAGCATAAATAAAGTGCAAAAATTAAACGTGTCACAGTTATGGCCCAACCCTATGTCAATCCTTTCAAGCTAATGAAAAGATTAAAGGTCAGTTTATGGTGGTAAAAGGTCTTCAAAATAGTAGCTTCGTTGGACCTTCCTCGTTCACGTGTGTCTCCTCTCCATCGTCATCTTGTCTTCTTGATTACACTTGTACATTACATGTTATAAAGAAACCTCGAGTTACATTCGAGGGGATTTAGATGAGAAGAGAATATTACATCAGAATATAGAAAGGCACGACATGCAAGCCGTATTTCAAAAAACCAAAAACCACTAATCCTATGGGTCAAAAGAGCCATAACTGTGCACCATGCATATCACAATAAGCACATAACATAATTTATATCATTTAAAGAATATTATACAAAATATTTTGGGGTCACGACCATCGTGCGCTACGGCGGGGGGGGGGGGGGTCCAAGGGGGGACTCCCCCCTGGCGGGGTCGGGGGCAGTGCCCCTGGAAATTTTTTCCAAACTACAATCTGAATTGTAGAATTCCTGAACTGCAGATTGTATACGAATCTCGGAACCAATTCCAAAATCATATATAATCTGCCATGCAAATTGTATATGAATCTCTGAAACAATTCCAGAATCATATACAATTTGTCATATTAAACAATACACCCAGAACATATCATATATGTCCAGTTTCGTTTAATCATATTAAACCGAATCTTCATACTTCTAATCCAATTAGAACAGAAGTTGTATTGTTCTTCCACCTTATAGAATACGATTAACAAAAACCATATACATGCATATATTTCAGATTTCCAGAATACGCATACATGTAAAATATCATATATTTAAACTCAGATCGGTAAACATGCATCATCATATATCATATATATCGAGTACAATTAAATCACGTAATCTGAATTAATCGTTTCGCAAGTAGCTCTGATACCACTGTTAGGGTTTCGACACAGTGAAAGCAGCGGCGGAATTTAAAAAAAAAATCCGAAACCCTAAGACAGGATCCATGCGAAAACAGATTAATCAGAGGTTTAGATTATTTTACCGATTATCTGAGATGTTGAGAAGACGATGGAATTCTGGAACGGCTTCGAATCTTCAACGCAATCCAGTGACTGCGTCTCTACGGTATCCACACGAACGCTCCGCGAATCGTCCCACGATCTGCAGCAAAAGGAACCGCGGTACTAGCCACCAAGATCAGGATTTCTAACCTATTTTTCTCTCTAGCCTCTTTCTGAAAGCGGCTAGGGTTTTAGTTTTTCCTTACGTGACTTTTAGACTACTGATATATCATATATATAGTTGTTAATAGGAATTAACTAAAACCTAAAATAAATAGAAAAATAAAATCCGAATTTATATATATTATATTTTAATTAAGTCTTACTTAATTAATATACATATATACAAATTATCCTATTAATTTAAATTCGTAATTTTTAAATACTATCAATCATATTGACATATTTAAAATACTTACAATTTAAATTAATTCCCTTTTAATTACGTTCTAAGTGTGTGACCCTATAGGTTATTATTATGTTGGTAATAATTTTAAAATCATATTATAAAATTATAAACAGTGAGCGACATCTAGTAATGCATCACTGCTACCCAAATAATAATAAGATCGGTGATTCGATACAACCTTTTCGTGACCAATGTTTCAATGTAATTTAATCCTTTTAACCTTATATCCTAGATTAAACTCGAGGCATGGAATGTGTCATACTCTTCATAATTTAATCTGAGTTTTCTTGATCAATGAGTAGACTATATGAAACAAATCAATATTTGAGCATGGCCATGCATTTCATAGTCATACTCAATCAAGAGGCCTATGGATATCACCCCTAATATATAGGAGGGTTAAATTCCATCTAGATCACTCATATTCCTCACACGATTCATGATGTACCCAATAATCACCTTTATTGTCCACCCTATTAAAGGTGACATTTGATGATATCAAAGTACACAAATTCTCGTGTAATAATATAGTGACTTCAGGTCGGAGGATCATTACATCATTGTCACTATAAGAATTTCTTATGACACTTTGCATAATGCTCCATGTAGAATTCTCATGGTGGGTCAGTCCAGTACATTGTTCTCTAACATGTACCTATGCATTGACTCAAATATCTCATATATTTATGACCAATGAGATTTGGCCATCAGTCAATCCACATACTAATCTCAATGCATCATTGTTGTCCCATTAACAATGATACTCGACTAGGGACATTTAAGAGCAATGATACTAATTATAATTATATAATCTCATGTTCAAGTCACATACTTAAAGCTATATAATTCGTATCATTATTCTAAGGGTTTTTATTATGTTAACATTTATATAACGCAGTAAATGAAATCATAATAAAATAATCCATTTATTCAATCAAATATAATATCAAAAAAATGTTAAGCAATTACATCAAATAATTAGCCTCTAGGGCATATACTCTAACAAAGGTAGCATAACTTCAAACCATCATCACAACTCCTTGTTTAATCCGGATTTTTATTAATCCACCTTTAACATCTCAAACTCCCACAACAAGATCAAAATGAAGAAAATATAACTAGACTTAAGGTTTGTGCAAGAACACATCACCTTGGGTTTGGAAATCCTCGATGCTTGACTGGACTCTAAGTTACTACGAACCTTGCCAATGACCCCCTTCTTTACCCCAGCCTGCCGAGCTTTTCTTCTTACTCACCATAGCTTTCACTTCCTACACTTAAACATAAAATGAAGAAAAAGGGGTTGAGGCTTGCAAAGAAGCGTAACCCGTCCTTGTTCCACCAGCCCTTTTGGCTCTACTTGACCCCTAGAACATCACCTCCTATCAGCCCCCATAGGGACCTATTGACTGAGTAATTGGCTGCCATATTGGGCAGTTCAAATGTCCCATCCGAGTAGTCTTTTCTTGCCCATTTGAGTTGTCTCTTCCTAGCCCCAAACGGCCCCACCGTGTAGTCCTCTCTTGACCAAACTAGTACACACTTAGTCGCTTAATCAACCAAACAACATGCACAACCTCTCATACATTTGGGATGCCGGTTTGGGCATCCCCTTTCCCTTACCCATCTTATTTTCTTGGGCTAATTTGGTTTCTTCCTTAGGTGGCTACCGCATTGGTTGGTTGGTCCAACTCTCTTTTCCTACCACTTGGTAGAACCATAACTTGGGTTATGACCAAAACTCATTACTCGAAACACATAAGAAGTGTAGACTTAGGTCCAATCAGAACACTTGAGCTTCTTAATTTATTAGCATACAAAACACATAGCTCATTTGTAATATCCCAAATATTTCAAATATTATTTGACAAGATCTAATTAAGGTTGTCAATTTAAAATCTAAGAACGATTGCTGGAGTATACCTTGAGAAGTAAAACACTCTTCAAATGGAAACACTTTCCATTTTTAAACGTTTCGTTGAAGGATATAGTGTTTGTACAAAACGCAGATGTGTAATAAGCAATAAAAGTTTTTCTCGAAAAACATGTCTAGGAATAAGACGAAATAAGGATAACATGAAAATTATTTTTTTTGACTTTTTTTTTATCGTCTAACCATTTTCTGAGAAAAGTTCGCTAAAAACCCTATTCGCCAAAAAACGTGTTAAGTCTTTTGGACTTTTCATTTCACATATTAGTGTTTATACAAAACAAAACTAAGTAAAATCTGACTTTTAAATCAGTAAAGGTCAATTAACCATAATACTTAAAAATGAACTAATTTCGTTGGAAATGAACCGTCTTAGTCAGGAATGGACTAACTTGGTTAGAAATGAACTAATAGACTAACTGATTTAGTTAGAGCATATAATACGAAAATTATACGAAAATAATACGATAAAAATACGAATGATGTAAGCATGATGATGCAAGCCCTAAAAGAATATTCCAATAATATGCTTTAGATATTTTATAAAATGTGATGATTACTTAAATATTTTAAGAGAATATTCCAAGAATATGCTAGGGTGCAAAGTGTAGTAAGTCAGGTGCAAAGTGTAATAAGCTGGGGTAAAAATGCGATTAATGAAGCTTTGATTTTCCTATAAATAACAAGCTAGTTCATTCATTAAGTTCATTAGTTTTCAAAGCTTGAATTCTAGTATCAAAGTTATACTGAACATAAGAGTGAGTTCTTGAGAGTTGATTGCAAATAAATAGTTAAAGCTTGTAATTTCAAAAGGTACAATCTCTACTTTCATCTTTAGTGTTAATAAAGTTCAGGAACGCGAGTCGTAGCCATGTACGATTGTCGTTCTCCGTGTTTTTCACGTGTTCTTGAGCATTTCTTTATTTTATAGTTGTTATAATGTCGAATTTTAATTCATAGTTTAAAAGCTCAAGAATGTACGTCGTAGCCATGTATGATTGTCGTTCTCTTTGTTCTTCGTGTGTTCTTGAGAAATAATTATAAATTGTTATAATCAATTATACAAGACGTTGTAATGACCAAATTATTTTAAATATAAAATGTCATAATCACATATGTAAGCAATTATAATGCCTAAATTATTTCAAGTATGGAATTCAAAAGCTCAAGAACATAAGTCGTTACTATATACGATTTTTCGTTCTTCATGTTCTCCGTGTGTTCTTGAGCAAAAGTCATAATTTTTTACATAAGTAGGTTTATGATTTTATAATTTAGTATTATAGAGTTGTGAAACATGATGGCCTAACAAATTTATGCTTATGGCATCATGTTTTAACAAGCTAAACAAAGAACGATGAAACTTTGTTTTTCGTATTCTTCAATTTGTTCTTCGTATTTTTGAGTAAAAGTCATAAATCATACATAAGTAGATTTATGATTTTGTTATTTTTATGTTATGAAGTGTTATTGAGTCTTATAACATGATATCTTAAGTAATTAAAGCTAGCTGTACCATGTTTCACATGGTTAACCCTAAAAATATTGATCAAAGTATGTTCACTGACTGTTTTTGCAAATTTTTGAAAACTTAAATTCAGAATCTTCCTTAGAGACCTATAGGAAAGTTGTAGATCATGAAATTCTAATGAATTTAAAATCAAGAATCACCCCAAAATATTTTCGTATAACAAATATATGATAGTTATCGTAAAAGAGGTCAAAGCTAAAAACCTCGCAGCTAAAACCTCGTAAAAAAATTTAATCCTCTTTTAATACATTTTTTTCTCCAAATTAGGTTTTTAAATTGTCAACCTTATTTATTTATTTAATATTTTCTTTAAAAGAAATATTATAAATATTGGGGATATCACACTACCAAACGAGCTTTATACCTTTCAATTTGCCCATTAACATGATATTTAACTTGTAAACCCATTTACATCCAACTGTTTGTTTGCCAATAGGTAATTCTACCAAGTCTCATGTATTATTGGATTCAAGAGCATCAAGCTCTTTGTTCATAGCTGTAATCCATTGTGAATCCTCAACAACTTGTGAAAAATGAACAGACTCTTTGACATAAGCTAAATTGGCAACAAAAAACTGATGGGAAGGAGTAAACTATAATAAGATAAATAATGATGATGTTTTGGATGAGCAACATTTGACACATTGGATGTGAAAACATCATAATTATGCTTAGTAGAAACATCATAATTATGCTTAGTAGAAACATCATAATTAGTCCACTAAGATGGTCTTTGTTTAGGTATAAAAGATTGTCTAATTATTGGTTAATTGGTGATAGACTCATTATTGTTAGGATTTAAAGAAGAAAGTGCAGTGGGGTTATGGTCAACCTCTTCATGATTAGAAGGTGGTGGAGAACCAGAACGATTTGAATCAGAAGGATAAAAACCAGAAAAATTAAAATCAGGCATTGGAACAAAATGTGTGGGCTCATAATGAGAATGATGAATCCAAGGCAAAATATTGTATGGATCAGGAGATGTAGGAAGTGACTGTTCTAAAATAGGGAATGTAGTTTCATGGAAAACGACATATCTGGAGACAAATATTTGTTTGGTGTGAAGATTCAACAACTTATAGCCCTTTCGACCATGAGGATACCCAAGAAAGACACATTTAATGGCTCTTGGTGCAAATTTATTTCCAGAATGAATTGAGGCATATCATAAACACCCAAAAACTTTCAAATGATCATAGTTAGGGGGTTTAAGAAATAACATTTCATGAGGGGTTTTGTATTGTAAGACAAGTGTTGGTAATCTGTTTAAGATGCAAGTGGAAGTAAGTAAACACTCCCCCCAATACTTGATAGGTAAGCCTGTATGAAATCTCAAGGCTCTAGCTATTTTCAAAAGATATCTATGTTTTCTTTCTACCTTTCCATTATGTTGAGGATTATCTACATAACTAATCTAATGTATGACACCATTAGATGCAAGAAATGATGACAAATGCTTATTAAAGAATTCAAGGCCATTATCAGTCCTAATCATCTTAACTGTAATATGAAAATGGTTTTTAACATAAATAAAAATATAAAGAATAACTTGAAATACATGCTGTTTTGTGATCATTAGAAAAGTCCATGTGGCCCTAGAATAATCATCTACTATAGTGAGAAAATATTTGCAACCCCTTGTTGTTTCAAAAGCATATGGCCCCCAAACATCAATATGAAACAAATGAAAAGCTACAAAAGCATGACTTGTACTAGATTTAGGAAATGAAAGTTTACATTGTTTGGAAACAGAACATGTTGGACATGTTTTATTACTGATTTCAGATACAAAAGATGAGATAGATGGAATTTTATGAGGGACTATGTTTGCCTAATTTTAAATAGGAATTTACACATAAATATACGTGGCACACAGGTACTATAATGATTAAGTCTACTGTTGAACCCACATGAAATTTAAAATAATTATTGCCAAACACGAATTTAATATCAAATTAATTCTATTTAAACAAATATAATTTAATTATAAAATAAACTAATTAAAATTACCAACTAAATTAAACTAATGAAAAGAATTAAACCAAATTAAAAATAGTTAAGATTATAATTTTTTCCAATGTTTCATTTAAATCTCTTCACTCTCTTTTTAATTAATTAATTATATAAAATTGTTAACTGAGAATGCTTAACTATTTATTAACATTTTTCCAGAATTAATAAAAAGATTTATTTCAATTAAGTTGCTATATTTCTATGCAAAATAACTTGAAATAAATTCATTAAGATCCAACTCTCAATAAAGTTACATGTGACATATAGATATTTTTATCATATACACTATTATGCTACTCTTCCTAGAAAGAATAAACAAATTTACATATTATCATATCCGGATCTAATCCTAAAAATTCTTTTCCAATTCTTTTTAAGATATCACAATTAATTATTGCACAAATAATTATACATGAACGCACAAAAAATGATAAACAACTCATATATAATCAATAATAATATTAAAAAATAATAATTTAAACTACACATTGAATTCAATTGCAATCTCAATAATAAATTAGCCCGTAACTAAATAATTAATTAACCACAAATAATTCAACATCTAAAAATTACAAAAATAAAAGTAAAAGAAAAGAAATCAAATCTATGTTGATATCCGTCTGTCATTCGGATCTCTAATTCCCAAGTTCCGTCTTTAATTATCGAATCATTCGTGTTGAATATTTACTCCTAAACTAATAAAATAAATCTACTATATTCTAATCTATGTTAATGTTCTAAAAATAAGAGTCTCATAGTGTAATTATAGGAATACAATAAGAATCTTAAGCTAATGTGGAATTGAATTACAATTTAGAATCAAATTAAAGCTAAAATCCGAAATAATCTGAATCTGTTATAATTCCGCGTCGCCAAACACGCTATAACACGC
The DNA here is from genome assembly GCA_947179155.2 of Hedera helix. NCBI lineage: Eukaryota > Viridiplantae > Streptophyta > Magnoliopsida > Apiales > Araliaceae > Hedera > Hedera helix. The sequence continues at coordinate 29,482,234 of OX359281.1, forward strand.
CTCTAATAGCTGGCCACACGTCTTTAAAAACGGCGCCGTATTTTGCAATTATAACCAATCGCACATTGCACGGCCCTTACTTCTCTTAACACTCCAGCAAAAACGACGATGTTCCCGGCTTCTTAAATGCTTACGCACATTGCGCGATCGTTCCTGCCTGATGCCTCAACGCGCACCTGGCTGCTTTTTCAGTTATTTATGAATTTGCCCTCCAACTGGTTATTTACTATGTCATTCGCAAAAATTACGAAAGTACCATGCCACTTTTAATTCCTACAAAATAAAATATAAAATGATTAAAAATAATATAAAAATACTAAAAATAATAATAATCCATAAAATAAAATAAATTACCTAAAATCAATTAAAATAATTAAAAACTAACAAATAATTAAGCCTAAAAATGTATCATAAATAGGTATAAAATCCCATCATCAGACTAAAGTAGAAGCATGTCCAAGCCTCATGTGCCATAATGTAATGGTTTTATTTGTAATCCTGGAATTGTTAGAAAAATGAACAAAGGATGGAATCAAGCTTGAATTATCAACTGCATCAGTAGGCTTGGGAATGCGCAAATGATATAAACCACCATCCTTTCTACCAATGGCCAGAATTGTCATATGGTTATGGGCCATAAAAAATGCGCTGATGTGAATGAAAAAGAGCTAAACAATTTGAATCTTTTGTTAGCTTAGTTATAGACAACAAGTTATAGTAGAAGTTTGGAACAAACAGGACATTATGCAAAGTTAAAAGATGAGTTAAAACAACAGTACCAATCTTATTCACAAGAATGGTATTACCATTTGGCAAAGCAACATGAATTAACTGTAGCAAGCTTTTAATATCATGCATAATGTCTAATTGAGCACATATATGATCTGTTGCCCCTGCATCAATTATCGAAGAATACTTATTACATGTGCTAGAAGAAAACATGGAATAAACCATACCTGCAATATGATCTTCTAGTGAATCAACATTTTTGTTGATCATAAGGATATTCATCATGTGGTTCATTTAAGCCAACTGATTCTGCATCTGTTCCATTTATATATGATTATCCACATACTGAAATCCAGGCATTACTTGAGTTCCTGATGAATTTCCCATTCTAGTCTGATGAGGAAAATCAGAATGAGAAATCATGCATGTTTGCTTAAAATTTTGGAAACTGGGTTGAAAAGTAGAAGTCATGTTTGCATTTCTTGTGAATTGTGTTCCTTTAGGAAAAGGTCTAAAATTTTGACCACTATTGTTATTAAAATTCCCTTTCTTTTTCTTTGGAGGATACCCATTCAACTTGAAACATGTTTCGTTGACATAATTGTCTCCATTACATTAAGTATAGTTAAGAGATTGCTTAACATTTGCTCCTTGACTTCCATGATTCACATGCTGCTGTGGAGAAAATAAATTATTTTCAAAAAAAAATCTTGGATTATGAGCAATTAGAGCTGTAGGATTTTCATTGTTTATACTGGTAAACAAGTTGATACCCTTAGCAGAATGTATATGTCCCTGCCTAGCCTTTTCATCTTACTTTATGAAAGCATATGCTTGAGATATAGTAGGCAAATGAGACATCATCAAAATTTGTCCTCTAATAGTAGAATAACTCTCATGTAAACCCATTATAAACTACAACAACTTCTTTCTTTGCTTCTTTTCTTCTTGCACCTTGTGTGCTCCACAAACATAGTCAGCAGTAGGTTCCAAAACTGCATACTCAACCCATAAACTCTTAAGTTTATGATAATAAAGTTCAACATATTTATCTCCTTGTTCTAGAATATGAGTATCCTTCAAGATTTGATAAATTCTATGTCCATTAATTCCTGAGAATCTCTCATTTAATTCATTCCATACCTCATATGCCGAGTTTAAAAAACTCATACCATCATTAATATCATCCTTTACAGTGTTCAAAATCCATGTTATCACCATGTCATTCACCCTCTCCCATTGAACAAACAAGGGAGAATCTACTGCAGGTTTTGGATAACTTCCATTAACCAGAACAAATTTATTTCTAGCACTCAAGGCTATTTGCATAGATCGCTTCCAGGAAGCAAAATTATCAGTTCCTATAAGTTTTTTAGATATTAAAACTAGTGTCAAATGGTCGTTATTGTTTAAGAACAAAGGATGAATGTTCAATTGCTACTATCATGACCTGTTTCTGCTCGATTGCTACTAGTCGAACCTTGTCCGTGAGGTTGATGAACTGGAATGTTTGATTAAACCGCATTTGCATACCTCAAGTTCACCATGATTGAAAAGAAATGAAACTAGATCCCGAACTAGTCTTGAACGAGAATTTAGTAGAGAAAATAAGATGAAATCAATCAAATAAATTGTTTCATAAGATGGAAACTGATGTAATGAATTGAATATTACGCACTGATTTAACGAAGATAGTATATAACAGATCGAATTTTGCTCTAATACCATGTTAAGTCAATCAATGTTGAAACGGAGAGGAAGAAGAAACACAAAATGTGTAAAATATGAATAGCTGTTTATTTCTTCATAAGTTGTTAATTACATTATAGTGCTTTCAATATATATATGATAACATTCCTGGATCCGTGTCACATCTTATTTCTAGTAAAACAACTAAAATGCTCCAAGGTAATACAACTAATTCCATACACCCTTGTGATGAGCTATTACAGATAATACTTTAACCAACTTGTTCCTGAATACAAAATGCAATGCTGCTGCTGCAACTGTATTAACTGAACCATGTTGCTTCAATGTTGAACCATGCTGCTTTGATTGTAACGACCCAAAAATCCGCGTGCTGGCCACGACGGACCTCCGCTCGTTAACCGTACAACCTTGTACTTAAATCCACAATATACCTCAATAATTCATTGATGAAACTAGTTTATTTTAAAACTATTACAATCTCATTCACAATCTATAACTATATTGTAGTTATTTAAAACAGAGTTTATTCAAAACTATATCATGATCCTGTCTCAAAATCAAAATCTTTACTTAATGACATCTCAGACCGAATATAATATGATCTAGTCTGTTACAAAAATATGAGTACACTAAACTCACTAAATACCATATTCAAATTTTGTTTATTTATACAAATATTCCTTTGTACACAAGGGTACGATAATATATCTCAAATCTGTTCCAAATCGCAAGTTATACTAATTATTCAAGTTTTCTAACTTTGATTTATACAAACAAACTACCTTAACAGGTTTATCGCAATAACATCTAACTTTCTCTACGCAGAGATTCCATTACCATGTATAATACCATTCGTACAAGTCGGACATTTACGTCTCATTCTCTGTCTTTATCGACATCGTCTAAATTTCTCGAGCTTTAACTGAAAATGTTGATTAAGCAAGAATGAGCACGACGGCTCAGCAAGTCTAACAGATAGCACATAACACATAGTTCATGTTTATGCATGCTTCTCATACTTCATGCATTACATAATATGAATGCATCATGTTTCTCATGCTTTGCATTTATTTATGCAACATATTGATCATGCATTAGAACGAATACATGACATACAGTTCAACTTATTCAATTAACTTAAGCTTTCTATCATATAGAATCAACACACATCATATGATTTCACAAAAGCATATTTAATTCAAATTCTCACATACTTCAAGTGTACACACAACAGTTATACACATAGCAACAATATCTGAAAAGCTTGCCTGGGCTGCAAACCAGCTTACGTTATCGCTTCACATTCCTTGTACAACCTACACGGTATGCGAGATCGACAACACATATTAGTCAAAGCTTGACTCAACGTTTAAACTTTTATTAAGACTCTACTTTATTTTCTCTCTCTTAACCTTCATTTGTAAGTCCATTATTGATTATCTATATCAGGATTTAATCTAATGATTTAACTTAATTATTTCTCTTCATACACGTGGATCCCTAATTTAGAGATCGTAAAGTGTTCATATTATCATCTAGATCATGATTTTTTTTCTTCAAAATAATCATCATACTATACATTAAATATGGTCTACTGAATGTCCAAATAATAACTTAATTTCTCTTTTAAACTCCATTTAATATTATTAATTATTTAATAACATTAAATTCACTTACTAATATTATTAATCACTAAATAATATTTTAAATCAATAAATTAATAACACTTTAATCTAAATGTTATCAAGCATTCAATGATATCATAATCTAATATTATTAATCTTTTAATAATATCTTAATCATTTCCTAAGCTTATAAACAATTTATTTACTAAATTCTTTATTCTTCTATCATTCACATTCATTTGATAGAATATTAAATATTTTATCATTATTCATGTTACATGAAATTATTGTAACACAATCTTCATTATTAACTAAATAAAAGAAATAACTTCTTTTACTCATTTAATCAACTTTAATCCAATATATATACCATATATATATATATATATATATATTTCTTAATTCTCCTCAATCACATTATAAGAATTTACTGACCAAATTCTTATTTAATAATATTAAAATAATTTCAAAAATTTGGGTCGTCACATTGATACACAAGGTGTATTAGTAATTGATGACATTGACCTCAATTAAAGAGGTTCTAGTGCAAGTGATGAAAAATAATGTGTTGGGATAAATTTTTAAAGTCTGGCAAAGGTGCAGGCCTGTATCAATTTTATGTTTAAGGTTTGGATCAAGTGCTGGCCGATATTAATATTGTACTTTGGGTCCAGTATAGATGCAGTCCTGCCCCATTATAATATATTTGACGACTTATATTCTAGAAGGGTTAGAGTCCATGATTGAATATGATTGGATTGGTTATATTTGATTGGGTTTCCAACAATGGAGGATTAAGGAGATTTATTTCATTATGAACTTATTCAGTTATGAGTTTCAGTTATTATAGGACTTTAATCCAAACTTTTACTTCTAATTGATCTTATTCCATTATTTTATATACCGAATTTTTTGGTAGCTTGCTTTTTTGGTGATTTGAGTGAGCGTACAAATTCAAGCGTTAACGATAAGAAACAAAGAAGTACATCGTCAACCTTGATAAGTAATAATTTATGGAAATCTGTTTGGCACATCCAATGTCCTACGAAAATTAAACTCTTCTTATGGAGCGGAGAGCTTGCAAGAGTTTTCTTCCTGTTCGTCAAATTTTGAAAAGGAAAGGTATGGGGAAGTCCTCCGTATGCCCAAGGTGTGGTCAGGCTGAGGAAACAATTTTGCATGCTTTCGTCTGCTGTTCCACAGCTGTAGTTATTTGGTTCGGATCTTCTTTGGGCTTTCAGTGTGCTAACATTGATACAGGGAATTTGTTGATTGGTATTTGTCCCTGGTAAAGGTTCTACGCAAGAATAATTTATGTAAAGTGGCGATGATTACCTGGTAGATTTGAAACCATAGGAATAGCGTCTTACATGGGAATTCCTCGGAGGATTTGAACTCGTTGGCTAGCAAGTGTTTGCGATATTGTTTAGAATATGGGAAAAATATTGTTTAAGTATCTTATTTTTAAGGTGATTGAACCTGTATATAAGTATATTTTTAATCATGTACAACGCACATAGTCCACTTATTTTATGTTACTCAATATATATTAATTATTTACGTGTTTCACTTAAAATTGTCCACTTGTTTTATGTTACATAATATATATTAATTATAAACGTGTTTCACTTAAAATTGTCAGAATAAATTTATGACAGTCAAAGAAAATTTATTGCATATTTAATATATACTAATCTATGTAACAATTTTTGCTAGAGAATATTTATTACGGCCAAAACAAATGTTATTGTGGCCCTAACTAAAGGCCTACTAAACTAACGATTATCCTGATTTTGTCACTATATCAATATTAATATATAATAACGTAAGAAAAAATTATAAATTTAATTATTTTAAGTCAATTTCATTAATTACGGATCAATTCACCGAGTTTGACTTAACCCAAATTGAATTCTACAGTCGTTCCTTCTCAAATTCTTTTTTTTTTTCCTTATAAAACTCTTCTTTCGAAGAGTTATTACTTTCCAAACTTTTTTTCTCCAAAAAAAACTCTTATTTTGGGAAGTCATTAACCTGCATAAATATTACTCCATCTATCCCAGGATAAAAGTCAAATATTAATTACTATCCCACTAATAAAATGTTTAACTACCATTAATATTGAAATAAGTATTAATGGGTATTACTAATTGTCAGACGGTCACCGAAATGCCAATTGACTTTAGGTTTCTACCAACAGAGGAATAATTGACCAGTGTTTTACAAGCCCCTCTCAGCTCAAGCTATTCAAAACATTGATGCTACAGAGTAGGTAATCATCGTACATAAGTATTATATATATATATATATATATATATATATATATATGCATGTATTTATAGCATGACTTTGTTATATGATACTCCTTAGATTACCTATATTCCATATTCTATCTTATTGATATTAGATTGAAATTATTACTTAATTAAATGATACAAGAGGTGATTCACAATTCAATTTTTTGAGTCAATTTCATTAGTCATGAGTCAATTGTAATAGAATATACTAAACTAAATTATTAAATATTTATTAAAAAAAAAAAGTTATACAAAATAACCAGTGCCTCACACGAGCTATTAAACTTGTATATATAAAATAACACAAAATGGTGAAACCAACGATTACCTGATAGTACTCTATGTAATAATTTTTGCCGAAAAAAATTTATTGCAGTCAAAGAAAATATATTGCTTAGTTGATACTCATAATATATATACTAATCGTAACCGTAAGTACTCTATGTAATAAATTATGCTAGAAAAATTTATTACGGCCAAACAATATATATATATATATATATATATATATATATATATATATATATATATATATATATATATATATATATATATATATATATATATATATATATATATATATAGCACAAAATGGTCAAACCAACGATTACTTAATAGTATTTTATGTAATAAATTTTATTGAAAAAAATTATTACAGTCAAAAAAATTTATTGCATATTTGATACTCATAATATATACAAATCGTAATTGTAAGTTCTCTATGTAATAATTTTTTTTTCTGTAAATTGATATTTTCATAAGAGAATTGATATTTCCACAAGAGAAATTGATATTTTCGCAATACTTTACTCACATGAAGGTGGACCTCACTTACTATTCATGTGAGTAGAGCCTTGCGAAAATTATCAATTTTCTTTGTGAAAATATTAATTCTCTTTTTTCTAGAGAAAATTTATTACAACTAAACAAATTTTATTGTGGCCCTAGCTACATGCCTACTAAACTAACGATTACTCTGATTTTGTCACTATATTATATATAGGAAATGATTCATAGCAAATGGTTGATATGAGTACTATTCCAGCAAGTTGATATACCGTCCATATAAAGATCTAAAGGTACAAAACGATGTAATTTTTTTGCCTAATTTGGTTAGCCACTTGTAGGAGTAGCGGCTAGAGCATTCCCCCCGTCAGCCGCACTAGTAGTAGTAGTGCCTGGAGCAACACAAAATTGGACTAATTTGGCCAGCCGTTACTAAGAATAGCGGCCACAATATTCCAACCGCTAGTCTTACCAACGATTGGTAAAAAATTTACACCATTTTGTACCTTTAAATCTTTATATGGACTATGTAAGATCAGTTTGCTAGAATAGTGCTCATACCAATCATTTACTATGGATCATTCCCCATTAAATAAATATATATATATATATATATATATATATATATATATATATATATAATGGTCTCTCAACCATAAAATTTAGAAATGATCCTTTAACCTTAAAATTTAGGAATAAAAACTTAATATTTAGGGAAAAAGAACTATTTTGTCATCTTTTATTTTATTTCAAAAAAAAGTCATCTACATTTTTACTATTATAACTTTTAAAGTGTACCCTTTAATTAATGAGTTTTGGAAAATTTTGGGTTTAATTTTGAACCATTAATTGATTGAATTTCTTTTTTAGTTTGTTGTAAAATTAGAAATACATTTCTATTTTAAGATTATAAAGTGACATGATATTCTTAATTTGTCATTACTTTTTTATTATAATTTTCAATATCAAATCACCACAATTGAATTTTTAGCTAGTACTAAGGCTACATTCGAAAACAAGAATTATTCTTAAAAGCCGTTGTTTTACAAATATATCTCTAATTTTGGAATGGATAGAGTATTTAATAGGACCTAAAAGCGATCCAATAAAAATAATGCTCCCATGGGTCTCAAAATAAAAGTCTTTTATTAACTTTTGTGATTAAATTGATCTTTTTTAAAATTAATAATTTATCCAGATACTTTTCATGGTCCATTGGTCCTATATAAAACCCCAACAAGAGTCATTGTAAGCTATCATCCTATTATCAACTTGCAAAAAAGAGATTACAAACCATGAGGATCAGATGCTCTATTCCATCACTAGTCCTAGCATTCTTCCTTCTTTTCAGTAGTACTACTGAAAGTTATACTTTAAAAGAAGGTGTTACAATCCGCAGCGGCCTCCCAGGAAACTCAGGTCCTTTCAGAGCTCACTGCAAATCCAAGGACGATGATCTTGGAACTCACATCATCACTCCGGGCTCTCCAGGTTTTACCTGGAAATTCGTTCCAAAAATTTGGGGAAACACACTCTATTACTGTTTCTTTTTTTGGAATGGAAAGCAGGCCACCTTTGAAGTTTATAATCATAACTTGAGTGCAGCATGTGAAGATAAGGACACATATTATACAAGATGTTATTGGCTAGCGAGGGTGGATGGATTCTATTTAAACAATGTTGATAAAAAGTTTCCAGATGGATGGATAAAGAAACATGACTGGGCTCGTTAATTTCAGCAACAATTAAATATAATAATGTTTAACCATAGATGATTGTTCCCATTTTCATGTATGTCTATGTTTACATTAATAAAATAGTTATTTTCCATCTTGATGTTTGATTTTGCTTAATTTCCTTAATTATTACGAGCAAATTAGTTTATGTTTTGTATATATATTCAAATATATTCATGTGATTTTTATCATAGTGTCTTGGAACCAATAAAGAATATCAAGGAGTTGTGTTTTTGTATTGTAATTAGTAATCAGTGAATTTCACAATCTCTATTATCTTTGTCTTTTATGTTCGTTCGATCTAATACAAAAATTTATCCTTTATACCAACCAATGAGGTCTTAACTTGTTAGTTAAGAGTGAGGGATCTCTCCCGTTCGTTTCACACCATTATGATTTTGAGTATTTATTTGTATTTAATGTGGAAATTTATTTCTTCCCTAATGTAGACTACGTACTTATTATTGCAAGTTTCTTCATCCGATTTTTGATATTTTTTATTGGTATGAGATTGGTGATTGTGTCATTCAATTTATTTGTAATGGCCACAACATGTTTTCGAACTTAACATAGGAAATCTATTTTTCATTAATTATGAAATACAGTAATCTGGTTGTTATATATAGTATAATAGTAATAGTGACAATTTATTTTATAACCTGATTCTCATAATTTTATTGGTATATTTTCATTACGATAATATGATTTTAAAATAATTTTGGAACTATTAATTTTGAATTTTAGTTTTTTTTCTAAAAAATATAATCTTGAGGGCTTTTGCTTTAATGGCACGTACACTTTTGAGGTTTTCTAACCATCAATTAATCAAATTCCAATCATATGTATATATATATCCGTCTAAACTTTTAGGAGTACGTTACGAATACTGTTTAAGAATTATAATTTTATGATCTTAAAATTCTTAAAGAAATCAAATAATCAAAAATAATAATTTCATCCGAGCGTACATGAATTGCAGCTCAGAAAGCTGCACATAAATAGTTAAATATTACAATTGCGAGAGATGCAATTTTCGAGGGATTCATCTCCGTGAGGGTCTGTTCAAGGTGGACCAAATCTGACCAAGATTGGGGGGAAAACACCAGAAAACACTCTTAACATACCAAGATTTTAAATTAAATGGATTTTTTTTATGGGAAATTAAAATTATTATATTTTTTTAAATAAGTAAAATCCTTAATTTTAAATAAAAAAATATCAAGAGGGAGAAAAAGAATTCCTACAGATGTATGTGATCCTATGAATATCTGAGCACAAAAAGAATTTGAGTATTTTATCACTTTTATTGATGATTACTTAAGATTTAGTTATGTGTACAACCTTATGCATAGAAAGTTTGAAACTTTAGAAAAATTTAAAGAATTTCAGGCAAAAGTAAAAAGGCAATCTAGAAAACACATAACAAGCCCTTTCGATCGGATTAAGGAGGTGAATTTCTCCTTGGGGAATTCAAAGGCTATTTATTTGTGAAAGAAATTGTCTCTGAATTGACTGCACCAGGAACATCCCAACAAAATGGTGTGGCAAAAAGAAGACACATGACTTTTTATATATGGTAAGGTATGTGATGAGTTTCTCTACTCTTCCTATTTTCTTTTGGGGTTATGCACTAGAAACGCTAATGTACTTATTGAATATTGTACAATCAAAGTCTGTTCCTTTAACACCTAGAGAATTGTGGAGTGGGCGAAAGCCAGTATTGCACCATATTCATATATGGGGTTCACCTTCCCATGTGCGAAAAGGAAAGACAGATTTAGATAAGTTAGGTTCAAGAACTGAAGTATGTTTGTTTATAGTGAATCCAAAAGGAACTAGAGGTGATTTATTTTATAGTCCTTTGTTTGTCGAAATCGGAACTGTTTATTTATATTTTATTTATTAATTAAATTTCGATCTTGAATTCATTTGAATGAATAACTACGTACATGCAAGTATGCACAGTCAACAAATAATAAAGTGAAAGTAAAGTATCGATCCCACGAAAAATTAATTCTAACGATTTCCCAAATACTAAACATAACAAGCCAATCTTTGTTAAACAGTTGATTGAATGGAAAGAAGTTAAATGTAAATATGCAAATTAACATTTAAACTACAAAGCATTTAAAGATAAGTGAACCTAAGAATGTCATTTTCCCCCCAACACGTCATCATCATCTCTTAACTTTCTCTCAATCTTTCAGTCACCACACAAATTACTAACCGAGAATACTAAAGTATTTATTGGTATCTTTCGATAGCCAAATAAACAAATCCAATTTAAACCTATCACATTCAACAAAATTTAGACATGAACATCCAAACTAAGAAATTCGCTATATTTCTATGCAAAATTTCCTAGCAAGGGATTGAAGCACGGATTCTCACATGGTTACACATGGCACAAAGGTATATGTCTATCCTATACGCAAATTATGCATACGCTTCTAAGAACAATTACACAACACATGGTATCATATTTGGGTATAAACCTATAATCCATCTTTCAATTTCATATAGGTTTCCCAAATCAATTACTTGCAATTAATTGATACATTAAGCACAAAATGTGATACTCTAATCCATATGGTGCCAATCAAGAAAGAAAATCAATTTACAAATTCATATTAGTTTCTATGACAAAACTTAGATTCAATGAAAGAAGAATAGTCAATATCCATACATAATCCATCAAGATTCCAATAACAATGAAATACAAAGACAATAAGGAGTTTAGAACATGTAAACTTGTTGTCATTCAAGCCCCAAACTCCTAACTTCCTCCTTCCATGGCTTCCTTTGATGGCTTCTCAGTTGCTCTTCATCTTTTTCATTTTGATTCCAAAAATAAAGATATTGGGTCTTCAAGAATGGAGGTTTAGAGATCTCCCAAGGTGGAAAACCTCCTTCCCTCTTCCTCTCTAAGCCCCAAATCGCCTCTATCTCTCCCCAAAATGACAAGTAAATGATAATATATGATTTAGGGCATCCAAAATTCACTTAAAAGCTAAAATCTGAGACCTGAAACAATGCAGCGCTGCGGTGGTACCAAGGCAGCACTTTATATTTTTCTGGGCAGATCAATTGAGCGTCGCGACACTCCAAGGCACCACTACGGCGGTGGTTCTCTTGAAAATTTACCAAAATGTCACTCCAACTATATTTTCCTACAAAAAAAAAATTAAAATAAATAAAATGCATAGAATTAAAATAAATTGTCTAAAATACAAATAAACCACATAAAAGTAATAAAACTCTACATTATACAATAGTAAGATTAAAACACATAAAACTAACTAAAATGTTAAAGAATTCACAAAATATCAAATTCAAATGTATTCAATAACTAGGTATAAAAACCAATCATCATCCTTTAAACCAAAAAGTGTTTGTTAGCGCAATGCAGTTTTTCTAAAGAATGATTATATAATGAATCACAAGTTGAGTAGTAAAATTGTCTTAGAAGAAATGTTAAGTATATCAATTACTCAATCAATTAATCCACCACAAGACTTGGATGAAATGTCATAAACTAACCAACCTAATTCTTGTAATACATTAGAGTTATGTCATAGTGGGAGGAGTATCAGGCCTCCTGAAAGACTTTCACTTCTTTGAGAAACTTATGATGTTATTCTGGAAGAAGTAGAGTCAGATCCCTCTGACTACCATGAATCAATAATGTAGAAGCATCCAACTGGCATATAGCTATGAAACAAGAAATGGATTCCATGTACTCGAATAACGTATGGGAACTTGTAGAAGCACCTAAGGAGGTCAAGCCTACAGGTTGCAAGTGCGTCTACAAGAGAAAGAGAGGGGTAGATGGAAAGGTGAAAACCTTTAAAGCACGGTTAATAGCAAAACAGTTTACTCAAAAAGAAGGTATCGATTATAAGAAAACGTTTTCACTAATAGCTATGCTTAAATTTATCAGAATACTTTTATCCATTGCAACTCATCTCGACTACGAGATATGAAAAATGGATGTCAACACTGCTTTCCTTAATGGCCGGATATCTATATGAAGCAACCTGATGGTTTCACGATTAAAGGCCAAGAAAATATGGTATGCAAGTTGCAAAATTCCATTTATGGATTTAAGCAAACATCAAGGTCCTAAAATATATGGTTTGATCAAGCAATCAAATAGTATGGTTGTGAACAAAATCCAAAAGAATCTTATATGAATAAGAAGTATAAAGATAAGATGGTAGTATTATTAGCTTTTTATATATATGGATGATATATTGTTTATTGGGTAATGATGTGGGAGTATTGTCTAGTGTTAAAATTTGGTTGTCTAGTAATTTTGAGATGGACCTAAGAGAGGCTAATTAAATTCTAAGGATCAAGCTTTGGCGCGATCACAAGAATAAAATGTTGGCCTATCCCAAGTTGTGATAACCCGAATATTCATAATATTTCTTTTAAATAAATTTTTAAACAAAAATAAATGTAGATTTAAATTATGTGATTGGGAGAAGGAATATATATATATATATATATATATATATATATATATATATATATATATATATATATATATATATATATATATATATATGAGGTTTATTTAACAAATTAAATAAGGAATAAAAAATTTGTGTCAAGCCCAAATGATTTTAATGGATCAAGTCCAAGTTAATGCTAAGTTACATTGTAAGCCAATTGCAATTGAATTAGTAGTCAATTTGGTAACATATGTAAGCTAAAGGTTGATTTTGTTGTTAAGCCCAAGTGGTATGAGTATATGATGTTCCAACTTTTCTAGTGGGACTGGCCCGAAGGAAATTATTGGAAACCCAAAATTTTAAATAAACCAAGCTCAATAGAATCAAAGTTGGGGAAAGGAGGAAGGAAGCTGCCCCTTGGCAACCCTGTGTACGTAAAGGAGGGGGAGAACAAAGTTGTTATTATGACATTAAGGGACCCCAACTAAGTGTTAACAGGTATGAGTAAATAAGTAACTAGGAGCTCATCTAATTACTCAGGAATGGGCTGCACGGATGGGACAAGATGGCGCTGGGTGAACAGCCCAAGTGGGCAGGTTGAGTGCTCCAGTCGGCAGCCTAAGGGGGGCGGTTGGCTGAGTTGTTGTGGCAGCTTAGAAGTGGTGCTATAGGGTCTGACTAGGGGCTGATGTAGGAACCATGTAGGGGGCTAAGCTAGGCTGCTGTAGAAGGCAGGTTAGGCCAAGTGTAGGTGGTAAGTATGCATACATACTTATGCTCAGCTGAGGAAAAGAGGAAGTGTATAGGTCATCACCATTTTCGTCGCCCTACATGTCGTTGCCCCCACGTCCCTTCAACGCCGTCGGTAATGAGTCAACAACGATGGAACCATTGGCGTCGGGCTCTCCGTCACCAATGATTTTATTGACGACGGCATTAGCGACGGTCTGATCCTTCGCCAATGAGTAATATAAAAATAAAAATAAAGTTCTTTAGCGACGGACTAACCGTCGCCAATTACTACCATCGTGAATGACATTATTTTCTTAAAATTGAACCAGGCATTTACAATGGTATCATCCATCTCTGATACATCATTACCGACGGACTATGTCATCGCTACTTAGTCCGTTGCCAATGACCTTTTTTTATAAAAAAAAAATGCAAAAATACCCTAGTTTTTTTACATATACATAATTCCATGTACATGTTATAAACTAAAAATAACAAACAATTCTTGACTAACGCATACTAATAACCATTCAAAAATATACAATCAATCATCAAATGCGTACACAACGTAATCACATAAACTATAAAATGTAATTACTGTAAAACCAAACATAAAAGTAAATATATATAAATCATCAAACTAACTAAATATAATAACTTAGTCTATACAACCCAAAAACTAATTATAGTTAGATATATAAAAGTAAAAAATCTACAAAGTGTTGTATCCCTAGGTCGTCATAATCATCATCGCCATCGGTTGACAAGTGAATATCGTTCATCGTGTCACTGTCGGTCCCACCATCAGCACCATCATCAACATCTACTTGATGGCCCTCACCATCTCCTATAGGGTCCTTGTCACTGCCGCTGGCTCCACCCATGCCACGAGACTCGTCAACAATAAACTACAAAATTAAAATATAAGTTAGGCAAAAGAGGTTTTAACTAGGCCATCGGAACTCAGAATCGAGCCCCATAAATTATCACTTGTTAGAAATATGTAATAAGTGTTACGTCTACGATTTCGCATTATTTTTATGCTCGGGGCTAGTTTTAGTCTACTTTTCCTATATTTGTCTAAGTATTTTAAAAATAAGTAAGCAAACGATGTTCTAACTCGGTCATCGGAACTCGAAATCCAGCTACGTAAGTTGTCACGCATTTGAAATATGTAATTGGTGCTACACTTACGGTTTCGTGTTGTTTCAATTCCCGGGGCGAGTTTTGGTATATCTGTCTAAGTTTTTTTTAAATACGTTAGGCAAAAGAGGTGTTAACTTGGCCATTGGAACTCGGAATCGAGCCTCGTAAGTTGTCAAATTTTGAAATATGCTTACGGTTTTGCATCATTTCTATGCATGGGGCGAGTTTTGTCCTACTTTTCTTATATTTGTCCAAGTTTATTTTAATATAAGTTTGACAATTATTTTTTTTAACTTTTTAACAATTTATAAATCAATATAATATATATTAGTTCAAACTATATATTTAAAGACATAAATTAAGATTTTTATTTACTTGTCGCATATGTAGGGGAAAGAGGTTTACAAGTACAACCACTACTATTCAAACGACCTCCTATGTTACTAGACCTGATAACTCGTCTCGTGATCAATGGAACTGTGTACAATTTCCTGAGCGATGTGGTAGACACACTCACGTGATGGTGTGCATGATCGGATTTGACTATTCGCCATGCACCCATCGATGATCCTCCAAAAGAAATCGTCTGATAAGGATGGACCAGCTCCTGATCCACTAGCGCCATCTGATCTAGTAGAAAGGCGATGTCTGGCTCTCGCAACAGGCACTACAGTGTACGCTGGGACTCTTAGTATGCCCAGAATTCGATTCTTCTTCAATCCTCCTGTAGCCAGTAGCCAGTTATCAATCTCCTCTTCTTTCACGTGTGGAGGGATCTACCTCGGTATCAGCTGTCTGAGTATCCCGCCAAGTCTCAGTAAGGTCTTCAAACATAGTCTGAAAAAAAGACATAAAGACGTGAAAGAATATGAATACTAATTGCATAAATTAAAATACAAACAAAATAAACCATTGTATTTACTTTCAGCTATTTCCTGTGCCTCGAGTGAGATAAAATCACCGTCACCTTTCTTCTAGTGGGTGTGACACCAAAACTCCAAGCAAAAAGGTGGGTGCTTAATTTTAATTTGTAGTCTCTCCCTGTACAGGTCATAAGACTAGGACCCCGTGTAGTGTAGAACCCAACTCTGCGAACAGGTTGTTGAACGTTATGCTGACATCTTCTTAAAAGCATCTCCCTCCCAAATGTCGCACATCCGAGCCCAAACCTTGGCCCCAATGAAATCAAGACAGACATATCTAAATGTCTGTAAATATCCTCGGAGGGCTATCATGCCTTGCTCTTCTTTACCGTCCTCAAATCTATAGTATCGTTGTACAAAACACATTACAGTATTAGTAAATAACATAAAGTTACACAACAATATTAATAAAAAATAACATGTACATCAAATACCATCTTACACGAAACTCGTCAATAATCAGTTGCCGTGTGCGGTCCTCCACATCCGCCTAACACATCCATGCACTTGAGAATCGGTTGTGGACGACACCTAGTAACGTATTTCGAGGCATAGCCTCTAAGAAACTGTAATTGAAATGAATACATGTACAAATTTCAAGTATATATACATGCATCATTTTATATAAAATAAATAAGTAGTATGGTAAAAACATAATCTAAAATTACCTGTGGGACCCAACACAACATATATAAGGCATCTAAGGTGGATTCCCTAGTAACCCACGTGCTAGTTCCCTCAGAGGCCTAGGGCGATCACCTATGTAGTGCAATATGTGAATAACTTAATACAAAGAATGGTGTGTAATAACTCAACCCGATAATAATATAAAAAAATAATTATAAGTAAAAACAAATATACTTACAATTAATAAGTGTGTAAGTTAATGTACCTAAACCTGCATGTCGCTCATTACCTCCACGACCCCTACGTCCACCACGAGTAGCACAACCTCCATGATCGTTGTGTGGAGTATGTGCCATATCTATGTCACTGTATTGACAAAAAACACAAAATTATAAGACGTGTTTGGTAAAGACAAACTAGTATATCATCAAACTAGTACATACGGATGCAACTACAAACTAAACATATGGATGCAACTACAAACTAGTACATATGGAGTATATCATCAAACTAGTACATACGGATTTATTAAAGACAAACTAATATATATGGTTATAAATAATAAAATATATTCGGATACATACTCCTAATCATCTATATCATCAAAATCATCAACATCAGAATCGTCATCCTCGAGCAATAACTCCTCATTGTTGCTGTCATCACCATCTTGATCATTCTCAAGAATTTCTTCATTTATATCTTCTTCTTCAACATTAACCTCTTCAATTTCGACAGCCACGACATCATCCCCGTCGTCACTAGACTCACTAACAACTGTC
The DNA here is from genome assembly GCA_947179155.2 of Hedera helix. Taxonomy (NCBI): domain Eukaryota; kingdom Viridiplantae; phylum Streptophyta; class Magnoliopsida; order Apiales; family Araliaceae; genus Hedera; species Hedera helix. Next base: position 29,499,784 of record OX359281.1, read on the forward strand.
ACATTAGCAGGTGCGACACTAGTTAACTCTACTTGTAAAGGCTCATCGTCTGAACGAGGAGTTATGCCTTGAAAACCACGAGCTTTGATTGTTATAACAGCATACCATGAGCTTATGGGAGTCTTCACACTTCGTGCGTAGTACATCTGCATTGCTTGACTTGCTAAAATAAAAGGCTCGTTTGAATTTAGTGTTGACTTCACATTTACGGTCACTAGTCCTGAGTTTGTATCTACTCTAACTCCATTCTCAACATCAAACCAATTACAATTGAAGCAAACTAATTCTTTTTGACCCCAATACTTGAGAACAATTATTTCTAGTAATCGTCCATACCAGACATCCTAAAGATTATCGTAACAGCTACCTTTAACTATTACACCAGAGTCAAATGACACGACTGTTCCAACCTCGCAACACTTAAATCTGTAACCGTTTATAATGCAAGATGTATAAGTATCTACAGATATTTTAGGGCCGTCAGCTATAAGCTTTAGCTGCATGTCAGCTTTATCATTTTTTAGCACCTAATGTACATTCAATACATATTCTAATGTTAAGTGCATCATAAGATTTAGTCGGGAGGAAAAAGGTATTTACACATTAATGCAAGTCACTTACTACATATTTAAACCATTGCACAAAGTTTCTATTTTTTTGAGTTTACAACTCCCCGTTCAATATACTTGGATTCATCGCACGTATATCGGCATCATACTGACTGCAGTACAATTATAAATTTAAAGTTGTGGCGTTACTTATTTAGTCACAGTTATGTTTAGAACTTTTAATAGTGATAAATGACATACTTATGACAACCTACTTAATGTATGGCGTTACTTCATTCATGTTTACAAATGTATATAACGTGGCAGCTGCGTACTCACTATCAGTTATTTTTTTCCCGCCAAATGGTTGTACCGGATGACTAAAGGTCGTTGATAGGGTTAAATTATACGATATTTTTATTCTCTAATACTTAGTTTTTATATTTATTGTGTGCTTAAATGTTTAATTATTTAGCTTATTTTGGTTTTAATAGGTTTTATAGGATTTTAATTAATTTATGTTAATTTAGGTAATTTTATAGTATTTTTATATTTCTTTTTTATTTGGATGTTTTTATTTATTCTAGGAATTTTATTTATTATTATGTGTTTTTATTATTTTTAGTTATTTTATATTTTATTTTGTAAGAAAAATAAGCTTGGGGGCAAATCTGTAAATTCTGCAAAGATCTAGTGGAAAAATGGTAAATAAGCAACAGAATGGCATAACCGTAATTTTAGCAACAAGAATGCAGTCGCGCCATGCGCGCACACAGTGAAACAGGAGCGCAGGGGATGACACCGTTTGGCTTGCGTATCAACGGAAAGGGGTCGCGCAATGCGCGAAGGCCAGTTTAGCAGTCCAACGACATCGTTTGCGGTTCGGGCTGAGGAAGGAAAAAGTCGCGCAATGCGCGGCTGGCACGCTGACCGGTCCACTATAGCGAAGGCTGTGTTTGGCTTGCGCGTTAATTCCCAAGAACAGATTATTCGCGGATTATTGCATTAATTTGATTCCAAATTGGATTTTAATTCTAATTAGGATTAGGATAATAATTATTTTATTTATTTTTTATTTTTAATTGTAAATCCTATTAGGGTTTGGACAAGTTAGACGTCTATAAATAGAGGGACAATCTCTCATTATTTATTGTAAGTTTTTGGGAGATCATTCTTCTAGTTTCTTGGAGAGAGCTTTTCAACTAGTGGAGTTTATTTTAAAGCATGTCAGGCTAAGTGTTTATTTTCAGTTCTAAAGGGATGTTGAACCTTATTTTTAATTGATGTTTTAATTGAGTTTTATAATTTATTCCTTCATGCATGAGATTTATTCTTGATAATCTGTTTTAATTGTTTGATGATATTTTCTTGATTAATTTGATAAGGGCCTGTTAAGTTAATCAATAATTTATCATATGCTAGATTAAGATTTGATATTAAGCAAACGATATTTTATTTGATCATAAGTAGTAATTAATAATATTTGATTGTGGACAAACTTTTGAATATTGTTATGATTATCAAGATGGCAAGTTAAATAATCTGCGATGTTATGATTGTTGCTTGGAATAATCTAATTCTTTAATTTTTAATGCAACTGTTATATTAAATCTAGACTGATAGTTTTAGGTTGTATGATAATTAGGGTCTTTTATGAGCGATTGTTGCATTAGATTTATAATTTAAGGAGTATTTCGGGTAGCTTGGCAATTGTCGGTTATCTAGGATTATTAATTTCAATTGAAAAAAAAGATAATAATAACTTGATTAATTTGTTGATTAAAAGAAGATGATACTGAACTAAGGAACTGAAATTTGTTTTAATTGATTTTTCTCATCTTTATTATTTATTATTTAGTTATATTTGTTTGAATTGTAATTAGTTAATTAATAATTCAAAATCCCCCATTTAATTAGATAGTTTTGAAAACATTAGAATTTATTAAAACAATTCACTCTATGTGGGTTCGACTCTTACTTTCACTACTACATTAATATTTTTCAAAGTAAGATTTTATTTTTGGTTGCCTACGACAGCATCCCAACCGTTAATTCAACATTCTCCTCGTGTGCAACAGCCTCATTCAAACGTAAGCGATTGTGTCTCGTCTGAACATTAAGCTCAAAATACAACGAGCATAAGTTAACAAGCTCATCCATCACATAAATTTCAGCAATAGACCCCTCAACACGGGCTCTATTCTTAAACTTTTGTTTTAAATGACGCATTTACCTATATGTTTGATATATGAATATATACATCAATTAAAAAATAGTGAAAAATATTTTAGCATATTAAAAATATTAATGTCATTACCTCTCAAATGGATACATCGGTCTATATTAAATGGGACCACCAAGCTTAGCTTCGTATGACAGGTGAATAGGCAAATGCTCCATTGAATCAAAAAAAGATGGAGGGAAGATCAATTTAAACTTACACAGCATTTCCACTATCTGCATATCCATTTTATCTATGTCTCTGAGCTGGAGCTCCGCCAAGCATGGATCTCTAAGGAAATTGGAAAGCTCTATAAGTGCTTCAACCACACATTTCGACAATAAGTCGATAAATGCTAAGGGGTTCAACTTCTGCATTAATACATGACAATCATGGCTTTATAGATCCCAAAACTTAAACTTTTCAACTTAATAACACCTTGCTATACTTGAAGAATATCCATCCGAGAGCTTCAGTCCACTAATCCAGTTACATATCAAGACCAACTGTTATCTGGTCAGAGTATAATCATCTTTGGGACAGACTCTTCATACAGCCACATTTTTTTCCTAATGTTCATATATACCAAATTAAGCCTTGACTTGGTGTTGTCCTTCGTTCTACCACTAGCATCTAACACTGTATAAAAGCTGTTATCAAATACGTTCTTTTCGGTATGCATTGGATCTAAACAATAGCGGATGCAGAGTGTAACCCAATAAGGCAGCTCAAAGAATATACAACGATGTGTCTAGTTGTGAACCTTACCATACCCATAAGCTCGCTCTAATGTATGATTCTTCCCTGGAGGTGAAAAATTCAAGTTACTAATCCAACTTAACACTGTTGTCCCAGAAAGACAGTCTGACATGAGACGTTTCTCTGATTTTTGATTAAATGGTCTAATTAGCCTTCTATAACGATGTTCGATAGGCAAAAACTGTCTGAAAGTCGCAAAAAAGTAATTTTCCCCCCATGTTTCAACTGCATACCTTTAACCGACCCTATGCACACGGGACATGACAAGTTCCCATTAGTCGACCATCCACTGATCATTCCTAATGTCGAGAAGTCATTTATGGTCAAGTTACCCTCATGTCAAAGTTTTATTTGAAAGATATATCATAAGTTTGAACCCCTTTATCCCACAACATCTTCAACTCATCAACTAAGGCCTGGGGTAGACATTAATGTCTTTACTGATGCCAACAACTTGAACACATTTTTTAATTTAAAGAAATTTTGGCAGCACTTTCCTATGGTCTTCAAGTGCACGAAATAGACTAATATATCGTAGTCTAAATATGCACCTGAAGAACATCAAGAGATACATACTGAACGAAAATTCTCAAAATTTAAAGATGTGCTCAAGTTGTTAACATCGGCCTAAGTGGGATCGAAACATTCAAGAACAGTCCCAAACAGGGACTATTCGAGATTCACTCCCACTAAGTGAATCTCAAACGGGTTTCTAAGCTTCCTGAACTATATAAAGATATGCAAATGCAATTATTAAACTTAACAAAAATCAAAAGATATTGGATTAAGTGTAAATGACAACAAAGCAGATCAATTAATATTTGAAAATCAATAAGCATAAAAATATTAATATGGAGTTGATATAGGTTTAGATCGCACATCTTGCATAACTAATTTTTTAGGAGAACATAGGAGTTTGAACCTATATTGTAACACGTGGTATCAAAGTAGACAATCCGTAAACTATCGAATAAGTATGGTGGAATGTTATGAAAACCAATGTGAACTTGTCGTATGTGGGCAAGTTATATTTGTTGCTATATTTTGGATGATGATTATTGTTGTTGTTGTTGTTTCTAATTTTGGATGATTGTTATTATTATTATTATTATTATTATTATTATTATTATTATTATTATTATTAATAATAATAATAATATTATGTTCGAATTTTGGATTATTGTGTGTATATATGTAATATGCATATTGTATATAAAAAGAATAATTAATGTTTAGAGACTAAGTATCAAAGAAACATAACATCTCTTCATTACTTAAGTACAAAACTTTTAGCAATTAAACATAGTAGTAGATCAAGTTGAACTATACCATAGTGTTTATTTCTAACAACAAAAAATGTATCAGCTAAACTAAACAACCTTCAACATATATTGACAATGGAGCCATATACGAAAATGGAGCAATGTCGATTCTGAGTTGGAATCATTTATGATTAAAAAAAAATAGCAAATCTGTAACTGTTTTTGTAAAGTAGCTTCTCAAGCTTGCCACAGACCTTACAGTTATTGCAGGATCATAACCAAACCCCCATAATTGTAATAACAAAAAACTAGTTAAGAATATTCATAAATAGGCTCCCCAAGTATGAATAATAATTTATAAATGAAGATGGCCTTCCGAAAAATATTTCATTGCCTAAGTCAGTATAGCTGTCATTTTAATAGAGAATTGCAAACACGTTGATCCCACACTAACTGATGAACATCAAACTATGGTCCCTTTGTACTTATGAGCAAAGGTCTTGAGTCAATAATATATTAGGACCCCCCAGTACTTCCAAGTTTGCATGTCTATAATTGAAGGCATTAATTTAAACTAGTGTCATATCAATGCAAGTTCAAAAATATTAAAGCATTCCCAATTATCAAAATGTGTAAATTTAGACATTTGTTTTAGGCATAAGAAAGATAGGTAAAGAAAAGAACAATTCTATCTGCAAGGTTTTGAGATTATTTTCTGGTAGAAATTTTCTTTGTTTCCTATACTCCTATACCTCACCCCTAAAATTCAGTAACAGAAATGAATTTCTCAGGATCCATTGTAAGATATAACAAAAATTCCTATAAAGGAATGAAATAATAATTAGGAGCAATCATTGATTAAGACTAGTTATCTTCCAAAGTACCTATAAATTGTTCAAAATCAACCCACTTACTGGCAGAAAAGATAACTTGGAACATCCAAGTCATTTACACTATCTGAACACAAATTTAAAAAGATACCCAAAGCATTAACCACTCAAACATATAAAACTAGAAAAATTGGCAATTAAAAGTATTCATTCTGAAATTCATGATCATAATAAAACATCAAATTGCAAGAGTAAAATAATCTCAAATAGCACATTTCCAAAGCTTCCTTCTAAATCAAGGGCATTATGACATCCAGGCATCGACCAAACTAGTAATAAACTAAACCTACACATAAAATATTCTATAATCTCACCCCGTGCAAAAGTAGTACATCATATATATATATATGAAATGAAATGAAGAAAGAAATCGAGGTGTATAAATTCTTACCAATAGTTTTTTAAATAAAAATTGCAATTGCCTTCTTGAGAACGACGGAAGGAAGGAAGTTAATTTAGCTATCGCACGTCGTCGCCCAGTGCCCTATGTCGTCGCCCTACGCCATCGCCGTGAGCCTTTTGCCGTCGCCCTAAGAACTTTGTCATCGCCTGAGCCAGACGCCACCACAAGCCTTCGATTGCAGCCACCAAAATGGGGTGAGGGAAATGGGGGAGGGTCGTCACAGCGGGAAGGATAAATGGAAATGGGGAGGAAGAGTAATCTGAGAAAAGACAAGAAATTGGGAGGGAGAAATGGAAATAGGGAAGGAAGAGGAATCGCTGGACAAAAAACCCCAAAAAACTCATTCTCGACAGGAAAAAAAAATCATTCTCGACGGCAATGCCTGTTGGTTTGCGAAAAAAAATGGCATACATATAATCAAATTATATAAGTGCAACGGAAGCAAACAAAATCATATTTTAAAATTTTTCTACAAATCAATAATCAGGATCTTTCTTATACGACTATCATTAATTGAGGAAAGATAAAAGATTTATACCTTTGTAGAACCAAGCTTCCACAGGTACAAGTTCAAATCCCTTTAATCTTTCGCGTTCTTCTTCAAATTCACCGATTAGATTTCACGGACCAATGTTAGCTCCCCAAGTGTGAAGTCTTTAGAGGTGATCCACTAAGAGATTGATAGGGTTAAATTATATGATATTTTTATTCCCTTATACTTAATTTTTATATTTATTATATGCTTAAATGTTTAATTATTTAGCTCATTTTGGTTTTAATAAGTTTTATAGGATTTTAGTTAATTTATGTTAATTTAGGTAATTTTATAGTATTTTTATATTTCTTTTTTTTTTTGTGTTTTTATTTATTTTTAGTGTTTTAGGTGTTTTATTTATTATTCTGTGTTTTTAGGATTTTTAGTATTTTTTATATTATTTTTATTTATTTTATTTTGTAGGAAAATAAGCTTTGGGGGCAAATTTGTAAAATCTGCAAAGATCAGAGGCCATAATGGTAATTAACCGAAAACACAGGCGTTCGCGCCTAGCGCGGGTAAGGAATCAGCAAGTGGAGTAAGACGACGCCGTTTTGGCCATCAGTAAAGGCTTCAGCGCAATGCGCGCGTAGGCGAATAGCACGACAGAATTAAAACGACGTCGTTTGACGTCCGGTTAAGAAAACTGTTCCACGCAATGCGCGTGCTGTATAATGACGTCAGCAGACGCGTTCCGCGTTGACTTGGTCAACTGGCGAGCGAAGGGCTTGTTTGGATGGAGCATTAATGCGTGAAAACGAGATTATTTTGGATTTTTGCTACTTTTTGATTCCAAATTGAATTTTAATTCCAACTAGGGTTAGGATAATAATTATTTTTCTTTTTCTTTTATTTTTATTTGTATTTTAAATCATATTAGGGTTTGAAAAGTGTGCTTCCTACTAGGGTTAGGAGAATTTTGGAGCCTATAAATAGAGGGCTTGACACACAATGTAATATACAACTTTCATTAGAATAAAAATTCTCTTTTTTATTCTATAGTGTTCTCTATTATTATGAGTAGTTAATTTATTTTTTCTTGGTTTAAGTTATTGAAGCCATCAAGATTAATACACTGTGAGATCTAATTTATTTTAATCGTTCAATTTATATTTTGAGTATTAAATATTTTTCTATGTTTAATTTTATGATTAATTCGTTTAATTACTAGAATGCATACTAGTTTATTATTCGTTGAAATCTACTGCTAAATTAAATATCAAATCCGTAATTGTTTGGTCACTTTAATTTGCGAGGCAACTAAGATTAATAATTATTTTGCTTATCAAAAGATTATTTTATCTTAGGAAAAATATTCATCTATATTAAATGCAGACGCTTGGATTGTGTTGTTTAGTTCAACGATCTCTCTATTTCTTTATGCTGCTACTAGGTTAAATCTTTAGCGCTTGTCTGAGATTATTTAGTAGTAAGGGTTATTTAGATCGCTTGTTTCTACTTAACTAAAATTAAGGAGATATAGGAAAATTAATCGAATGGGAGTAATTATTCCACGTTGAATATTTAAAATATGAATTGATTTATTCTTGCATCAGTGATCAGTTGTAAATTCTTGATGGTGGATATTAACTTAAACCAAGGCTTTTTCTTCTTATTTATTTCTTGCATATTTATTTTTGTTAATTTTATTTAAATTATTTTTTTGATTCAAAAACCCCCCAATTCTTGTTTACAAAAACATAAAATTAAATTATTCATTCTCTGTGGGATCGACTCTTACTTACACTACTACATTAATATTTATTTTTTCAAAGTAAGATTTTATTTTTGGGTGCTTACGACATCACACCAGAGATCTATAAATTAAATAAATGGATTTTGGTTTCTCCAAAGCATGGGTAGCTAGCCCTAATTTTCTCTCTCTCTAATCCTTTAAATGTAGAGAATTATGAAGTACTCTCTCAATTTTTGTGAAAGAGTGTGTAACCTTAATCTATGATAAGACTCCTCTTATTTATAAATATACTCAACATTCCTAAACTATTTAGGATTAGGGTTTTAATTTAATTTTCAATTCAATTAGGAACTAAATTAATTAATTACAATTCTTAAACTATTTAGGAACTTAATTATTTAATAATGAGAGTACTTCTTATTAATTAATTACTAAACAATTTAGTAACTTAATTAATTATTAAAATTACAATTCCTAAACCATTTAGGAACTAAATAATACTACTAGTAGTAGTAATAATAAGACTCATCTTATTAATTTATAATTAGTATTTCTAAAATACTAAGATATAAATATTAAGTTATTTAATTTATTCTATCACTATAGTATAAATTAAATATACTTAATTTATTATTACGATTATACCATTCACTTTTAAAATAAATATTACTCTTTTATGATGTGACCCTTTAGGCTCTTCATATTAAACCAATTGTATAATAAATAAATTAGAACGATTCTAATTCATTTATTACAAATTAACTCTTTAATTCAGAATAAATATTTATTCCACAATAAGGGTAAGCCCCCTTAGCGATTAATCGACATTTCAAATAATATAGATTTTAATATTTGATCGTAAAAGAACATTTCAGCGAATAGTTACTATACAATTCAATCATTATACCACACAATGTCCAAATCAAATATAAGATATGGAATTCTATCAAGTCTTATTTATTTGATCATATGCATTTCAATTCGCAAATGCACAACTCTAGTTAATATAAATTAGAAACTCCTTTCTAATTCTATTCAACCCTGGCCAGGAATTTCTGAGTCATTATTTATTGAATCGCATAGGACATTATCTCCCTTTACTAGAAGTGGTAGATCATTTGTTGATCATTCACTTATCCACATGTGTACCTTATTATACCCAAGCATATCCTTTGATATACCAACAAGTCTTGAGGAATATGTCAAAGTATAACTTAGTACACATAAGATACTATGATGATCTTAACTCCAAGGATCACTTGTACGACTATCACATAGGGAAGTCATATTGACAGATAAGTAAAACTCCATTAGGTGTTCCTTAAGCGAATCACATTTAGTAAACTTATTCTCTAATAAGCACCTACATACTTGTTTTAGTGTATCTACACAACTAATTATAAGATCAATCATCCTCTTCGTAAGAGCAAGTATAGTATGTACCAATCTATCTAAATCTACTAATCCCATTTTTAGTGATCCAATGATTAGGAACAATTTTAGTTTTGAGTTATCTTGAATTTAGATCTCATTAGCATAATTATCATCATGGTTCTAAAAGCATTACTCGAAAACTATGGGTTTATCCATTTAATTAATTCAGCTAATTAATCATGAATTAAGAAATGCCTTGATACTTTTATTAATAAACAAATAAGATTACAAAGTATATGCATATAACATTAAATGTGATTGGCTTGAGGGCATACTACTTTTAATGTCGTCGATATTTACCACATTGTAGAAATATCATTGGCGACGGCATTACCGTCGAAAATGACACCTTATACTCCGTCGCCCATGTAGTTTCCCTCCCCCGAGAAATTTTAGCCCCAAAAATCAAGACATTAACGACGGCATCACCTTATTACCGACGGCCCGCCGTCAACCTCCATGTTGGATTTGGAGGGAACAATCACATTACTGATGGCGGTTATTCGTGATGGCATACCCGTCGTTTATGAGATCATCAGCGACGACACTAACGCTATCGGCATTAATACCGTCGACAATGACCCATTTTTTTTGTAATGGAAGTTACTTGGATTCAACAGATTCTCAAGGATCTTGATGTCTCTTTGGACTCCAATTCATGCATATTGTGACAATATTGCAGCTACATATTTAACACAGAATCCTGTGATGCATTCTCGCATTAAATATGTTGCCATTGATTATCACTTTGTAAAGGAGAAAGTGTGACACCCCAGGATTTTATAGAATTTCAAATAAGGATTATGATTAATTAAGTAAAGGTTAATAGATAAAACCTAGCGTTGAATGACAGAAAGTTGTAAGAATGATTAAATACGATTCATTATTTAATTAATATGCTATTATGACCTATGTGGTAGGTTGTGTCTGTATGTATGTATATTTGAGTGAATAAAGAAAGAAGGAATAATTTGACCTAATTGATATATTAGGGATTATGGAATAATAAAGTTAATGAGCTTTGAATGCTTAAGTTATAAAATTGAGAACGAGGTTAATGAATAGGCCTGGAGAGGCGGTGGTATGAAAATGGCAAGGTAAGGTAAGTATGTTTGTGCAGTAAAGAGTATAATTAAATTGGGTTATTAAGGATTTATGGAATATTAAGTGTCGATATATGAATATGTGGAATTATTAAGGAAATTGATATTAGATGATGAAAATAAAATAATCGTGACATGATGTGTAAAGACAAAAAGGTAATACTCTTAAATATGAGTATAGGAAATGTAGATTACAGGTATGTTGAGAATTGGTTTATGTGAGTGAAGTAAATAAGTTAAAGAACGTTAAAGTCGTAAAGAAGTATTATGAGCTTAAAAAAAAAAGGACGATGAATTTTGGTATTTCGGTCGAGGTTCGCTTCTCAAGGAAGCAGTTTATGGAAAAGATGAGCAATTTGACTATATTGAAATGTCGAGGATTGAAAATTTATGAAATATGAAACCAAGAGGATTAAAAGGGAACAAGAACTGTATTATATTATTTGAAAGGAAAATATGTGATCGAATTTCGATTAACTAGCAAATGAAGCAATAAAATGAGGCTATGTGGACATAGCATGACGGAAAGTGAGTGACCTAGTCGATCGATTGGAAGAAGAACCAATTTAAACGAGCATAAAACAAATTAATAGTAGAAATGTATGAAAATTGCTCAAAAGATGGAAATTAGCTAGAAAATGGAAAAGCTAGCAATTTTGACAAAAGTCCAAAAATGCCCTCAATAAATTAGATAATGACCATTGTCTCCTAAAAGGTAAAAGACTAAAATACCCTTGATAAATTAGGTAATGACTTATATGTCCCAAGTGGTGAAATGACGGAAATGCCCCTCACTTATTATGTGGAATGACTAAAATACCCTTAGATGGGTTAACTATGGTTAGTTGCTTAACCAAGCCTAGTTAAGCTTTATAAAAAAATCAAACCAAGCAAGCAAAGACTCTCATTTTGTGCATTTTGCTGGAAAAGAAGAAGAATAGCAGCCCTAAGAGAGAGAAACCATGGAGGCTAAAGAAAAAGTTGGAAATCAAAGAAGCTATGATGCTTATACGACTAAGGAGCAAGAAGAAAAGAGGAAGAGCTCGTCAAGACAAAGATAGACATGTAAAGAAGTTGCCCTTCCAAGAAGGTATAAAGATGTTCAAACCATAAAACTTGTTATTTAAGTGTTTAAATTCAAGTTCTAGTATAGCCAGGTATGAATTTTTAAATAATAAGGGCTTATTATGAAGTTTATGTGAGTTTATATGTTTATGTTTAAGAATTGATTAAATCCCTAAGTTTTCAAGTAGAGTAACAAGAGTGTTATATTATTAATGTATGTTTTTGAAGCTAGAATCATGAGTTAAAGGATGATCATAAGTTATTTGTTGGAGATTTTAATGAAACCCTAGTTAGAGATGTTCAACATGTATGATTCATGTATATTGTATGTTAGAGATGATCCTAAGTGTTCAAATGAAAAAGAAATATGTTTTGTTTGAGGGTAGTGTGTTATTAAGGTAAGATTAAGCTATGATTTTTGAAGAACTATGGGTTATATGTGGTTAAATTTGATTTAAACCTAGATAGAAAGGTTGAACATGTTTGATAGAAAGCATAAGAGTTTATGAAAGGTTGAAAAATATGATTTGTAAGGGAAATATACAATATTAGACTATACTTTGTGTATAAACTGAATTGTAATCTATAAAGTGCATTGATATGTGCATATGAAAGTTATATGGACGGACAAAGTCGTTAAAAGTGCATGTGGTAGTTTATGTGGTACTTGGAGATTAAAGTTTCAAGTTGAGTTGAGTTTTGAATTTGAAAAGCTTTAAAAGTTGTTAAAATGGCATTAAAAGGTGATTTTTGGCAATTTCAAAGATTTGAAGGTAAAATGAAATCAAATGAGTCATTTTTATGATAATACACATGTTATAGTTGATTTGGTGATCAACGGATTTAAATTTAAATGGAAATGCGATTCGAACAATCGAAATCGATCGTTTCAATTCGAAATGGATTTTACGGACAAAAGTCGCCTCGTGTGAGGTTTTACGATTTTGAAAGTTTAGACATGTCATATATAGGTTATATGAACTATGTCAAGTGATGGAATGATGTTTTCAAGCAAATTGCCAAAAATCACAAAGTTGGCAAATTTGGTTTTCAAAGTCTGAAAAATTTTCTAAGTGTTGAACTGTTGCGAACAGCCTTCCTATGGACGAGTTTTTCACTATTTTCAAGAAGCCAAATGTGGCAAGAGAAAATTTTATAAAATACTATGTAGCAAGGTCTAGCACTGGGCCAAATTTGGTGTAAATTGGATTTGTGGTTAAGGAATTAAAAAACAGTAAAGCAGGACTAAAAATCAAACTGTGCTGGTTCAGGGACTGCGCCGGGGCGCAGTCATTAGCACTGGACACTGCGTCGGGGCGTAGTGTCACTATTCATGGCCGAGAGGATTTCGCGGCCAGCAAGATTGGGAAGAAGGAAGATGGCGTCAGGGCGCAGTGTTCTGAAGCTAGAAAAAATTTAAAGCCCAAAGTGAAATGTTTTGATATAGAATGATAAAGATGGGTTATGTAAACCCTAGATAACTACAGAATGACCAATATAAAGGATGTTAAGGTATAATGAGATAAGAACGGCATAACATAGCATGCCTAAGGCTAAGCCAAAGCGAGTTATGGGTTATGAAAAAAAATGTCGATAATGAGTTAAAATGTATTATGAACCTACATAAGGTTTACTACATCAAATGGAAAATGATTAGAGACGAATGGTCATGTAATTATGAGTTAAGTTTATTAAGTTATATTAAGTTATGATCCTATAATGATGATACAGATGGTATGTTTCAGATAAGGTTCAAACAAGCAACCTGATTTAAGAAAGGATAGCAAGGCCAAAAGCGGCAACAGAGGTTAAGTTAATAAATGCATTCCAGGCAAGTTTTTCAGACTTGAGTGTATTAGATATTCTATGTGAGCTACGTGATAGCATATGAGTTGAACGTGCCTCATGTGCAACTATGTGGTTTAATTGCTAAATGAATTACGTGACATTAAGCATAGTAGGTTAAGATAAAGGATGCATGACGCATATTATAATTGTGGGCATGAAAGGTGTTAGCTAAATTGATTGCTGAGCTTTATGCTCATTCTTGCGATGTACTAACTTTTCAGGTAAAATATAAGAAGGCCGGAGATTCCGGTTAAGCTAAGGTAAAGGAATAGGAATGTATGGATATGCGGGAAGCAAAATTGATATATGTAAATGATGAAAGGTATATGTAAAGTATACGAATGTAAATTGGTTTATGTGCAAGTTATGTAATAGTTGATTAAGTTATATATTGAGAAAAGGTGATTGTAATAATGATGTTAGTCGAGTCTACATGTAATAAAACTCGCATATATGGTACAGATGTATGGAACAAGATGTGTAAGATATAGATATATGTGAACAGGTATATATATGAACAAGATCAAATACAGTATTGGTACAGTTAAACAGGGCCATGTATAAATGGTTTATGGCGAAATTTTAATTACAGGTTATGTAAATCATGAATATATATATCTATAATCATGAAATTATAATAGACTAGGTCATCACTTGTTGCATTTGATCTAAGTCTAGCACAAGGAGATTGAAGGTTGAGATCCTGAGACAGGTTTAAGGAATGTAAGTTAAATAAAGATAAAAAAATATATATGGACCAAACTATGGTCAAATAAAGGTAACATAGGATTAAATGTTTAAGTTTAACGCACGAGATCGCCGTGAAAGTGTTTTATGATCATAGGAATGGATTTAAAGTTAATGTTATGTAATCCAGACATAATTGAATTTAATTAAGGAAATGTGGGATCTCGGGCATTACAGAAAGTTACTCTTGGTGATTTGGAGGTGCGACATATTTCTAGTTACAATTAGCTTGCATATATTTTTACGAAAGCTCTACCTATTGCTCGGTTTTCCTTTTTAGTTTCCAATCTGAACCTTCGTTCCTCCAGTTCAGATTGAGGGAGGGTGTTAATATATACTTATATTATGTAATTTGTTATACTTGTAAAGGATAGAATTGTCATATTGTAATTTATTTCTCCTATATATTCATGAGCAAACAACCCTTTTGGGGTGCCTCAATTTATTTTAGTAGATTGGGTTTAAGGCTAGTGCGAGTTTGTAAGATTTTAAGCCTAGAAAAATACAATGTTAATAGTACAAAATGATCTCTTAACTCTGAAATTTAAAAGTGATCATTTAACCTTAAAATTTAAGAATAAAAACCTAGCATATTGGGAAAAAAAAACTATTTTGTCATTCTTTTATTTGATTTTAAAAACTTTTCTTCTACATTTTTACTACTGTTAGGGGTGCACAACGATCGGTTTGGTCTGTTTGGTAGATAAAAAAATAACTAAACCATTTAAGTCGGTTATAAAAAATTATAAACCAAAATCGCCCAAATTTTTACCCCGTAATCGGTTATCGGTTTAATCAGTCGGTTTAATCAATTTAGTCGGTTATTAAAACTTAAGCATAAAAGATAGAATTGGTATGTCACCAAATTTTAAAGCAATGTATTCTTGGATAATAAGAAATTGGTATGTCACCAAATTATAAAAAATACATATAATGAATATATAATTATATAAAATAAATAATTATTAGAAAAGTATATAAATTATATTATAATATTAAGGTGTTTGATCGGTTCGGTCAATTTTGGTTTTTGAATACGGTCGGTTTTTCGATTATTTTTTATTATATATATATATATATATATATATATGTGTGTGTGTGTGTGTGTGTGTGTGTGTGTGTGTGTGTGTGATTTAAAATTCATTCTTGATACTAATAATAAATAATTATGTAATATTTTTTTATTAAATTTATAAGTACAACGATTTGAGTTTAAATAAGATTTTACTAGCTATTACATAAATAAATGAATATATATATATATATATATATATATATATCATTAATTTAAAAATGAAAGCTATCATTTATATTATATAAATTGATCTATTATCATAGATTTTTAAATTTATTTAATTTTTCATCAATGATTAGTTATACATTATTTGTTAAATAATGTATTTTAGAAGTAGATAATATTTTTTTATAAAAAAATTATTGCATGCGATATTATTTTATTATTATTAATATATTAGTATAGTATGTACAAAAAAAAAATGAATAATACAATAATCTTATAACAAAACTTGTATTTTGCATGGAATCATGAGTTAGTATATACTAATAAATCATTAAAACCAAAATTTAGCGCTTATCTTATAATCTTGTTAAAATTAATAATCGATCTAAAGAGTATTTTTTTTATTGACTTTGCAATAAAATAATATTAAAATATTTAGTTGGGATATTATATGACTATTTCTAGCACTACATGTTTAGTAGAAATGTTGGGTGATATATGTTATGAATTTAGGAACATATATTTTTCAAGATGAAATTCTACAACTAAATTATAATATTCCCTTGAGATGATAAGAATCTTGGCCAAGTATTTTAGTAATTCAAATTATTAAAGTATTAATTTAATTTATTAAATTAATGAATGATCAGAAGTTTATACAATGATATTATCAATAAACGTAGTGGGTTAACAATTTTATTTCCTAGACATGTTTATGGATATTAATATAAATGAGTATATTTGCAATATATTAATAGTAGAAGAATTTAATTAATTAATTTTAATTCTACTAATTCTAGAGTGCAATTATAACTATTTAGTGAAATTAGTTATAATTAATATAATTCTAATTGATTTCAGAGTTAATCAAAAATTAGTTTTATATTAGAGGTAGAATAATAGAATCCTACTTGATCCATACTCTAGTCCTTATCAAGATATAACAAAAAGTAGGATAAAATATATTAGAAAATTTTTCATTTATCTTGATAAAAATCACGGAATTGAGTACCTATCATAGAGTGATCATATCAAAATAAGGGGGAGAGGAAGATCGGGAATAGGAGAATACATCATCATAATAAAATAAAATTCTTCATTGTGCTACAATTAAGCACTAGGTATGTAATATTATTTTTGATTATACAACTAAGCACCAAGTATGTAATATTGTTTTTGATTATGCAAAATTATGAAAAAATCTAGGGATAATAATTTTTATAAAAATTATTAATTTATTTAGAAATCGTTTCCTACAATAATCACCCCCGGAGGGTAAGAATTCTTATCCAATCAACTCAAGTGATCCAATTCACAACAAAAACTAATTTGCTCATGGTAATTAAGGAAATTAAGCAAAATCAAACAAAAAGATGAAAAAGTATTTAATTAATATAAAAATAGATATACATGAAAATGGAAATAATCATCTATGATTAAACATCATTACATTTAATTGTTGCTGAAATTAATGAGACCAGTCATACTTCTTTACCCATCCGTCTGGAAACTTTTTAACAACACTGTTTAAATAGAATCCGTCCTCCCTGGCCAGCCAAAAACATCTTCTATCTGCTGTTTCAGGGTCTACACATTGTCCAATGAAATCACTGTTATTAAAAACTTCAAAGGAGGTATCCTTTCCATTCCAAAAAAAGTAACAGTAAAAAACTGTGTTTCCAAAAAAAGTAGGAATGAATTTCCAGCTAAAACCCGGAGACCCTGGAGAGATGAAATGAGTTCCAAGATCATCGTCCTTGGATTTGCAGTGAGCTCTGAAAGGACCCGAGTTTTTGGGGAGGCCGCTGAGGATTGTAACCCCAACCTTCAAAGAAGAACTTTCAGCGGTACTACTGAAAAGAAGGAAGAATGTTAAGACTAGTGATGGAATAGAGCTTCTAATCATATTGAATAACGAGGATAAATGGGATATAAATGAATAAAAAGGGGATATTTTATTTTATCACTTTTAGTTTTGTGTTAATTGTAATTTAAATTTGTTATGAATTAGTCTATATATAAAAATTATTTTTTATATTAAAATAATAACGCATATAAATATATGGAATAAGAGATAATAAAGAAGTACCTCATATATTACTCTTTTATGTCATATTCAAATGTAACTGTTTATTATTTAAATGTAATAAATAGATATATTAATTTTTATTTTATCATGCATATATAATACTCATAATATATACCAATCGTAACCGATAGTATTCTATATAATAATTTTTTTCAAATTAAATTAATTGATGCCAAAATAAAATATTGCATATTTAAATACTTATAATATATACTAATTGTTATCAATAGTACTCTATGTAATAATTTTTGCCAAAGGAAATTTATTTTGCTCAATAAACATTTATTGCGACCTTAAACATAATACTCTATGTAATAAAAAATTTTCTGAAAAAATTTATTGCAAGCAAAGAAAATTTATTGCATATTTAATACTCATTATAATATACACTAATTATAACCGATAGTGCTTTATATAATAATTTTTATTGGAGAAAAATTTTGCAACCAAAGCAAATTTATTGTGACCCTAAATTAAAAGACCTACCAAACTAACGATTACCCAATAGTACGTACTGTGTAATAATTTTTGTAGGAAGAAATTTATTACGGTCAAAGAAAATTTATTTTATATCTGATACTCATAATATATATATATATATATATATAATCATGACCGATAGTACTCTATGTAATTTTTGCTAGAGATAATTTATCATAGCCAAAGAAAATTGATTGCTCTGAATTAA
The DNA here is from genome assembly GCA_947179155.2 of Hedera helix. NCBI lineage: Eukaryota > Viridiplantae > Streptophyta > Magnoliopsida > Apiales > Araliaceae > Hedera > Hedera helix. Next base: position 29,518,312 of record OX359281.1, read on the forward strand.
CGATTACCCTCAGTATATATATATATATATATATATACCTTAAAATTTAAAAATAAAGACTTAGTATATTGGGAAAAAGAACTACTTTGTCATCTTTTATTTGATTTTAAAAACTTTTCATCTACATTTTTACTACTATAACTATTTACTTATCACTATTTCTTATTCTCATCATTTTTAAATTTAGATAATATTATTTAAAATTCATTCTTGATATTGATAACAATTAATTATGTAATAATTTTTTATTAAATTATATATATATAATGATTTTTTTTTTTTTGTTGCTAAAAATAAATATAACGCTTTGAGTTTAAGTAAGATTTTAGTATTACATAAATAAATGAATATATGAATATATAAATAAATAAATCATTAATTTAAAACTGAAAGTTGTCATTTATATTATATAAAGAGATGATCTATTATCAAAGATTTTTAAATTTATTTAATTCTTCATCAATAATTAGTTATATATTATTAGTTAAATAATGTATTTTAGAAGAAAATAATATTTTTTTATAAAAAAATTATTGTATACAATATTTTTTTTTATTATTAATATAATAGTATAGTATTTACAAAAAAAGATTGAACAATACAATAATCTTATAACAAAACTTGTATTTTGCATGGAATCTTGAGCCAGTATATACTAATAAATCATTAAAACCAAAATTCAGTGCCTATCTTATAATCTTCTTAAAATTAATAACCAATCGAAAGAGTATTTTTTATTGACTTAGCAATAAAATAATATCAAAATATTTAGTTGGGATATTATATGACTATTTCTAGCACTACATGTTTAGTAAAAATGTTGGGTGATATATGTTATGAATTTAGGAACATATATTTTTCAAGATGAAATTCTACAACTAAATTATAATATTTCATTGAGATGATTAGAATCTTGGCCAAGTATTTTAGTAATTCAAATTATTGAAGTATTAATTTAATTTATTAAATTAATAAGTGATCAAAATTTTATACAAGGATATAAACAATAAATGTAGTGGGTTAATAATTTTATTTTCTACACATTAATTAGTACTAAATTAATAAGTTGCAAGTATTTTGAGTGTTAAATTACATTTGACAATAACCTTTTAACTAAATCATGTGACTATAATTAATTTAGGAATATTTTAGTAAGAGATTAATATTTAAAAATATATACTACCTCCATTCTTTTTTTTGTGACTTTTTAGAGAACAAAAATTTGTTTCTTTTTATTTGTCATTTCTAGATTTCAAAAAAATATTAAATGCTTAATTTTTCATATTATCCTTTATGCATAAATGTTAATTTATTTCTCTCTCATCTTTTCAATAAATTTTAGAAGATTAATATTAAAATTTTATACTCAATTTGGTCAATTATACAAAGTATTAATTATATTTTTTAATCTATGTGTATAACCTTAAAAGACAAATAAAAAACCCAAGGTAGTAACTAATAATTTTGAATTTATACCAAGCACGCACAACAATAATTATATATCACATAACTTCCATTAAACAAAAAATGATACAATATGACTAATTTATATTATTAATAATCAAATACTGAATACTTTAAATTTTGATAAATATCTTTATTACTTGTAACAAATGAGTAATTATTTAGTAGTTTCTGGATACCTACTAGGTAATAATTCACATTATTTATGTACTGTTATTTCAATACTTAAAATAAGTTATTTTATTTTAAATATTAAAATAATAATACATAAATAATATAAAACAAGAACAACTAATAATTTTTCGTAACAAACACCTTTGACAAGTATTCTCATCATTAAGCTAGTCAGAGCCCTCAAGATTTTTCTTTTCAAAAGTCAAAATTAGTAATTCCTAAATCATTTAAAATTTACATTATCATAATGAAAATATAGCAATAAAGTAATGAGAACCAGGTTATAAAATAAGTTCTACTGTTACTATAACAATCAAGATTACTCTCTTTCATAATTAATGAAAAAACAGCTTTCCTATGTTAAAATCACAAAACATATTGTGGTTGGTAAAGGAGTAAGGTTTTTTTTTTAAATTTTAAATCCTCATTTCGAGGGATGCCATTACAAATACATTGAATGTCCTAATCAAAATCTCATGATCAATAGAATCGACTCCTCTAAAGTTTTTCGGGTACTCAAAAATATAATTTTTTTTTAAATCTGAACAATCATCCTAATTTAATAGTTAAAACTACTACATAAGTCCAATTTAATTTACTTACCACTTAATTTATTAGTCAGCTTTCAACTCATTAAACTTGAAATAAATACTCAAATTATAACAATATAGAAACTTGAGAAATATTTAGTTTTAACAATGGTTAAAAAGAATTCATTGACTGTTACAGATGTAAGTCAACTTTATGTTTCATCAAATAAACATAAAAGAAAAAAATAAAAGAGATAAATTCAAGTGCCAAAAAAAAAAAAAAAAACTCCTTTTCTTTGTTGGTTGCAAAACAATATAATAAAAATCACATGAACAGAGGAGAAGATGAATTTATATATATATATATATATATATATATATATATATATATATATATAGGTAGGTAAAACATCCACAACAATCGGTAGTTAGAAGTATTGTTTTAGCAATCACAAATTGACTTAAAAGAGTGTTTGTTGCTAGAGGTTTTAACGACATAGCCAAAAAAAAATTCGAAGCTGCAGCTAGAGACTCCAGCAACAGCTTCGTAAAAAAAAAATTGCCTTGTCGCTAAAGCCTCTAGCGGCAGTAACTTTCAAAGCCAATTTACATCATGTATTGGTTGCTACAACAGTACTCTCAGTAACCGATTACTGTGGATGCGGTCTTATATATATATTCGTTATTTTTTCCTACTAGTCATTTTTTTATCCATTCATTCGGGAACATATAAAGATGGTTGTAGTGGCGAAGCTACACAGTGGATTGTGGGGTCAATTGACCCCACTCATTTTTATTTTTGTTTTATAATATATAGTAAAATTTAAAATTTTTAAATATTATATACGAATTGACCCCACTAAAATTTTATAAAATTTGTAATATAAGAGTCAAATTAAAAATATATAACTTTCCCACTTAAATCTCAAACTCATATCATTCTTACCTCTTCTATATATGTATATTCATATAATCTTCTTAAACTAATTAATAATCTATTTTATATTTTTTTTTACAGAAATTAGTTATTTATAAACAATTTTTCTTTAAAAAAATCTATTAAGGGTCAATAAGGTGTATATATACATGTATATAAATATATATAGAGTTAACAATTATTATATTATTATTGTAATCAAATATATGTTTTATATATGCAACCTGAAATTATAAAATTATTGAAAAATTTTAGCTCGGGGGCACTGCCCCCAAACCTCCGCTAAATTATTTATAATCTCATAATAATTTTGACACCACTTAAAATTAATTCTGACTTCGCCACTTAATGGTTGCATAAATAGAATCCGTCTTCTCTCATTTCCCAAAGATAAATATATTATTGATAATATATTTATCTTCATTGTAAACATCAATACTTCTAGTCTTCGCACCCCACTAAAAGTGAGAAAAAAAAGAGTGTTTCCAAATGGATTTCGCTAGAATTGTCGGCTAAATAATTGACCGCCGTAGAGGGTGTGATTGCCAAGATCGTCATCTTTGGATTGACAATGAGCTATGAAAGGATGGGCGTTATCAATTAGGTCATTTATGTAAGGACCTCAAGTGAAGAAGTTCTAGTGCAAGCGGTGAAAAATAGTATGAATGTTGATGGAAAAAAGGTTTTCATCCTGCCTATTTGTGGTGTTAAAGCTGCTACTTTTTCTCTTAATATATACTAATGAATCATTAAAACTGAAATTTAATGCGTATCCTATAATCTTGTTAAAAATAAATATGATGACTGATCGAAATCTTCAAGTATTAATTGTGATAGATTTTGGGATAAAATAAAATATTAAAATATTTATTTGGGGTTTTATATGAGATCGTCTAGCATTACTTTTAAAAACGTAGAAGTAGAACTCATTCACTATTCGAGATCATGTGCAAATATTTAAACTTGATTGAAATAGCTATTTTATAGTAAAAACAGATATACATGAGAAAACTGAAACCTCATCACCGTTGTTCATCATTTTTTGGTATCATTAAACATAATTATATTTAATGTTATAGTGCGGAGACAACACTTTGCTGTAATCAGTTGCTCAAAAATAGAGGTACAGAATGCTTATAAAATGCACAATGATTCACTCGCTAACGCAAATTAATATTTAATATAAGAATAATATAGAAAATTAAGTGATTAATGTTTTCTTAAAATCTACAAATGACAAATAAAAAATGAAAAGGTACCTCTTAAAAGACAAATGAAAAAGAGAGGTGGAAGTATAATAAACATCCAATTCATATCAATTTAATGCTCTTTCATTAACATTAAATTAGTCCCAACTAAATTTGACTCAAAACATAAAAAAGAGCATATATAAGGAAAGGAAAGCAAAGCAAAAACAAACAAGAAGGTGAAATGACTATATTTATCCTTAAAAGAAAGGGAGATACATCAAAATGCAAATCTCTTTTATGTTTCCAACTACAAAGTAGTCTACCAGTCATATTTCTTAGTCCATCCATTAGGAAACATAGCATTATTATTGCTAAAATAAAAACCATCAACCCTCGCTTGCCAATAACATGTTCTAGCTCCTGTTTCCGGATTTCTACAAACATCACCAGGCCCCATTTTTCTGTCGTTATAAACATCAAAGGACGTATCCTTCGCACCCCACCAGAAGTGACAGAAAAAAAGTGTTCTCCAAAATATATTGGGCGTAAATCGCCAACTGAAACCTGGAGTCCCCGGCAAGATGATGTGCTTTCCGAGATCATCGTTCTTCGATTGGCAATGAATTGTCATAGAATCGGGGAGGCCATTGATGATATCAACCTCAGTTTTTGTGGAACTAGTTTTAGTGCAAATAAGAAAAAATGCTATGAATAGTGAAGGGAAAAAATGTTTCCTCATGGTATGTAAGTTCATCTTTTGAATGGTTTTTGGTTTATGGGGTTGGATTTGCTTTTATATTCTATTTATATGTAAAATTACAATTTGGGATAGTGGAATATTCACGGTATATTTAAGTTAGACGTCAAACCTTATCAATACTACTAATTAATAAAATTGTAATAATTTTTCACAGTTTATTGCTCTTACTAATTTATTGTTTTCTCAACATTTAATGCACCCCGTTATCCTTTTCCAAATTTACTACATTTTAGACCAAAGGTGGTAAAAAAATATTCTTTTACTGAGTCTACCCCTCAGCAGAAGATAAAATTCAGCATGAAGATAATTAAGTTTCTCCAATGTTTTTCCTAGTTCCTTTCCTAATCCCATCCCTAGAATTATATTGTATTACTGTAGATTCTATAAAAAAAATATTGCATTTCTTTTGTCTTTAAACTAATACAAAGTTGGGATTATTAAGTTATATACCCAACTGGATATCCCGGTTTTTCAAACAAAATAAATTAGTTAAATTTGGGATGACATTTAATCATAGGATACAAATAGATGAAAATAAACATTAAAGACAGAGATAAATGAGATTTTGAACTTTAGTGAGTACTAAAAATTAAGAAACACAACCCGTTGATTTTCTTTATTGGTTCCATATCAATATAACAAAAATCACAAGAATAAAAAGAGGATGATTGTGCATATATAAAAGATGACATGGACAACATGATATACCTAATTTTTTTTTACTTACATTTTTTCCAACCTAACTTAAATCTTAAAAAAAAAAGTAAAAAATTAAAATTAAGAGATCAAAAATCAACTAAATAGAATGACTAGAGAATTCCTTCAGGGCACTTGTTAGTAGGTGAAAGGCATGCTTCAAACCTACACTTGCTCCTATGCGAGAATTCAGAACTGCCTTTCTCATTGTACCAAACACACCCTAATCATTGTCACTATGAACAACTTCTTAATATTCAATTAGAGTGAAAACTAAAGGTAGAATCATCAACTGAAAACAGTGAGCATTAAGAAGTAGAAAGAGTAATTGAACTCGGCTAAAGTTTGCGTTTAATTATTAGCAATAAAGATGAGGAGGACGAAATCAGAGCAAATTTTAAAGAATCATCAAAGGTATTGATTCAGCTCTAAAGAAAAATAGACTTGAAGAGGAGGCAATAATCACATGAAGATTTATATCTGGTGAAGTCGCTCAATTGCTTCAGATTGTTTTGTGAGATTCTGAAAACGGGAGTTTGAGTTATAACTGTATAAAGGGTTTTGTAGTTTTTTCCATTCAGGATGGAAAGAGGATGTCCACGTCAAATTTGGACCAAGTATTCTAAATGAATTTTATAATCTTCCATCATATGGGTTATTTACAGATAATGGTGGAGAAAGTGGGATAGCTTCGACAGCAGGTGAATACAGGGACGGATTCAGAAATTTTATCTAGCAGGGCAGATTTTAATTTTTAATTTTTTTATAATTAATTTTAACTAATAACTAATTTTTTTGTTAAAATTAAATAATAATAAAAAATTGAACTAATCATAATACTAACTAATCATTATTATAATGTGTACAAATTACAATTTTATCTTCCTAAACCCCAAAACTTGAAAATATTCTAAGATAGTTTCATTATCAATAGTTTTAAATACATGATTTTCAATATAATTGGTTGATAAGGGCCCCTTAAACAAATATTCTCGAAGAATAATATCTCTCTTATTAGCATTATAGATGATCTTAATTCCAAATCAACAACAAGTACCTCTTCTATATCAGATTCAACTTGAGATTGAGAATTGGTATTTTGAGATGATTTTTGGATATGAATTTTATTTGAGAGATTTTGAGTAATCTTATCCAATCGGATCGATTGTGACGCCGATGATTTAGTTTTGAAACGTTTGAATTTTGCAAACATATCATGAATGTCTAAATCGATCAACATATGATACAATTAACAACCCCAAACAAACCACTAATTTATGCAAATTGCAACATAAAAAAAAATTCTAAAACACAAAAAAATAAATATTCATAATCCAAACTAAAATAAAAATTCAAAATAAAAATATGAGTTAAGACTCAAAAGATGATTTAAAAACTTACTTGTCATAGTTCAATTTGAACGATTCTCCAAAGAAATATAATTTCTACCGTTCAATATTAATGTCTTCTCAAAATCACAAATCAAATTTATTTCCCATATTCAAACAAAATCAAGCTAAAATATATCAAAATCAACTTATAAATTAAAATTATGATTAGGACCAGTGTCTCCGAATGAAGTTAGAAATACCGAGTGGCCACCGTAAAGAAGACGGAAGAATTAAAATAAATGAATAACAAAGATGGGATAAAAAAAATTATATTTCTAATGATCGCTGAACATTTAAGGCAACCAACCATATAGCCAGAATGAACCAAAGGCATAGAAAATTAGTCATATAAAAACACCGATATAATGTGAAAAATGTTAATAGTAAACTAAAATGTTGTCTATATTGCCTCCCTAAATTTGTTAAATTATATTTTTGCTCTTATATCTAAAAAAAAACTCAGCAGAGGCAGGTGCCTCCTTTGCCCCCCTATGTACATCTGCCCCTGGGTGAATACTAGAGTGGGAGTGAATTATGGCTTCTGCTCTTAGGCCTTGTCAACAGAAGTGTTATGTGTTGGGATTGACAGATACTTCTGCGGGTTCGACTAATGGTCACTACAACAAGGTAGTCGAGGGTCTCACTCATACTATAGCAGTTAGAATTTTATAGTTACTACAAAAAATAATTATTTGGTGTGTGAATCATTGTAGATCGTGTGAGACATCTAATGAATACGTCTGACAAGCAGGACTAGTCAAATTGGTGAACCTGAGTATATCGCGTGTTCTCAATGTTTAGAAAATCGGACCGGTGATCGAACCGATAAAGTTACCTAGTGGATAGGTCACTGGTTCAACTAGTGGTCGAACCGTTATTGAACCAGTGACGTCATAAATACATAAAAAATATATTATTAATAAATAATAAAATTTTAAAATATCTAATTTTTTATAAGCTAAAATATAGTAAAATAATGTTATAATATTAGTAAAAATATTTTTCTAAGAACAAAATTTGAAAACCGGGTCAACCGGTTCAACTACTAGTTTTACCGGTTGAACCACCGATTGAACCGTTGGTCAACCGGATTTTGACCGGGTCGTTGACTTCCGGTTTTTTGGTCGGACCAAACCGAAAAGTCAACCGGTTCAGGTCGAACCGCAGTCCGACCGCCGGTCCAGTCCCCTTTTTTAAACATTGGTGTTCTTACTTTTCTGTTCTTCACCTAATATTCTGTATCATTGTGTTATTATTCGATCTTAAATTCTAACATTTTGCAGGGATGAATTGTTTTTTTCGTGGGTTTATATGAATCTGGATCATGATTTGTCTTAACTTCTTGAATTAAATCAGTTGCATGCCATTATTTTTCTTACCAAATTGTAGAACACATTGGTTTGGGCCTTTATCATGTGATATCAATTGGTTTTCTAGAGTTCCGGGTTGCAATGATATGTTACGATGTACAGATCTTGATCCCTATTGAATTTTTTTAGCACAAGCAACAGTATCATTTTTGGCTCATATTGTATTTTTTTGGGATTAACTGGGTATGTGTTCAGAAGATGGATGATGGATGGTTCCTTTCAGTTATGTAATTTTATTATTGTTTTGTGGGGTTTTCAACAAACCTTTTATAATTAAAACTCTTTTGGACTAGTCTCATTTCAGTAATAAAATTTTTGCATTTTACTAGAAAAAATATAAATCGAGCTTAGTCACCTTCAACCTCATAACCACATGAAATCATCAATAAATCAATAATCAGCACCCCAAACCATCGCGTTCTACTGCCTCAATAATGATTGCAACTACTAGGAAAAAAAGAGGGGGTAGGAAACTTAAAAAACCATATTATCATTAACATTAAGCATATAATTAAATTTAGTCTTAAAAAAATTCAATAACATCAAAACCTTGAATTGGACATCTTCTATGATTCATAAGAGGTTTCTATATATATATATATATGACCCTAAATTTTTTAATTGATTTTGTCTCTTATCAAACATATCTAGCTATAGGGATGAAGTCACACTATAGTTAGTGGGCTAAATTTGTTAGAGTTCATGTCCTAGAGGTCAATTATTTGATATAATTGCTTAACATTTTTGATATTATATTTGATTAAATAAATGAATTATTTTATTATGATTTTATTTACTGCGTTATATAAATGTTGGCATAATAAAAGTTCTTAGAATAGTGATACAAATTATATATCTTCAAGTATGTAACTTGAACATGAGATCATATAATTACAATTAGTATCATTGCTCTTAAATGTCCCTAGTCGAGTATTATTGTTAATGGGACAACAATGATTCATTGAGACTAGTATGAGGATTGACTGATGGCCAAATCTCATTGGTCATAAATATATTGAGATATTGAACATGAGATCATATAATTACAATTAGTATCATTGCTCTTAAATGTCCCTAGTCGAATATCATTGTTAATGGGACAACAATGATTCATTGAGACTAGTATGAGGATTGACTAATGGCCAAATCTCATTGGTCATAAATATATGAGATATTGAGTCAATACATAAGTACATGTTAGAGAACAATGTACTGGACAAACCCACCATGAGAATTTTACGTGGAGCATTATGCAAAGTGTCATAAGAAATTCTCATTATGACAATGATATAATGATCCTCCAACCTAAAATCACTATATTATTACACGAGGATTTATGTACTTTGATATCATCAAATGTCACCTTTAATAGGGTGGACAATAAAAGTAATTTTTGGATACATCATAAATCGTGTGAGGAATATGAGTGATTTAGATGAAATTTAACCCTCATATATGTTAAGGGATGATATCCATAGGCCTCTTGATTGAATAGGACTATGAAATGCATGACCATGCTCAAATAGTGATTTGTTTCATATAGTCTACTCATTGATCAAGAAAACTCAGATTAAATTGGTCACGAAAAGGTTGCATCAAATCACTGATCTTATTTTTACTTGGGTAACAGTGATGTATTACAAGATGCCGCTCACTGTTTATAATTTTATAATATGATTTTAAAATTATTGCCAACATAATAATAACCTATAGGGTCACACACTTAGAACGTAATTAAAAGTGAATTAATTTAAATTATAAGGATTTAAATATGTCAATATGATTGATAATATTTAAATTACAAATTTAAATTAATAGAATAACTTGTATATATGTATATTAATTAAGTAAGACTTAATTAAGATATAATATATATAAATTCGAATTTTAGTTTTCTAATTGGATTAGGTTTTGCTTAATTCCTCTCAACTGCTATATATATATATGATATATCAGTTGTTTTAGAAAAAAGAGAGGAAAAATCAAAAACAAAAATCCTAGCCGCTTTTAGAAAGAGACTAGATAGAAAAATTTCACAAAATCCAGATCTTGGCGACTAGTAACACAGCTCTCTTTGTTGCAGATTGTGTGACGATTCACGGGGCGTTTGTGTGGATACCGTAGAAACACAATTCCGTTAGATTGCGTTGAAGATTCGAAGTTGTTCCAAAATTTTTCACCGTCTCCATTCAAGTTCGGATAATCGGTCAAACAAATCTAAACTTCTAAATTAATATGTTTTCGTATGGATCCTATTTTAGGGTTTCAGAAATTATTTTGAAAAGTTGTAATTCCGCTGCTTTTATGTGCCAAAATTCCTACAAAATTGACTATTTAAACAAAATATTATAATGAATGAAAAATTTTAAAAAAAATGGGTTTAATATATAAATCTACTAAGATTTCATAAATTTTTTAAGATATGGGATTAAATTATTTTTTTTATAAATTTCTTAATCTCATCACTCCTATTTCCTCGTATATGCATCTCCCTCTAATTTTATTATAAAAGACTATTAGGGGGTCAATAGGATATATATATATACATATATACATAATGTTATTATATATTAGATCATATTGTAGCCAAATATATACATATATATAATGTTATTATCTAGTAGATCATATTGTAGCCAAATATATTGAACCCAAAAATACACAATAAATTACTCAAAAAAATTAGTTCGAGGCACTAATCTTGGACTCTGCCAAATTATTTATAGCCTTGCACTAATTTTGTCCTCCACAAGAACCTGGCTTTGTGGGTTGGGGATGATAAGGACTGTGCTTAGATTTTCTATTGAATTAGGCGATGTTGAATTTTTGATTAAGAAATTGATGGTGGTGATGATGATATATGGGTTTTTGATCGTCATCACCACCATCAGATCATTATGAAAATCAGATTGTGAAAATCGGGTTATAAAATAAGTAGTGGTTGCTATTCAGAATCATCTTACTATATTTCATATATAATGTGATGATAAACAACTTCCCTATGTTAGAATCATAATATGCCCTGTTATGATATAGGAGTAAGTTTATGTTTGTGAGAGTAAGACATTTATTAAATGCTTGATCATATCAACTTAGAAGTAGACCTCACAATATAAGTCATAAACTCTTGGGTCAACTCAAATTAACTAGAACTATTCAGGTTGATTAGCTATTTTTTGTTATTTAGCTTGAATAAAGTTTGGATCCATATTTCTGTAGGAAAAAAAATAGACCCAAACCGAATAACCATTTTCCAAACCACTTTATTATTTATCAGCTTCTTTGTAATTTGTAATCAAAGTGGTTGTCCTTTACTTACTCTTCCTTGCTCACTGCTCTTCTGCTCTTCATTTACTTGTAGTAATAATTCCACTAATATCAAACAATACACCACTGCTAATATATATATAGCAGCAGTAACAGTAACTACGTGGAATTTTTTTTTTTATTTCTTTTATGTTTGGCTCCTCAATTTTAATTCTATCCTATGTATATAAACTGCTCACACTTATTTTTTTAGTTCCACAAAAATAATCACGTCATTTATAAATTTTAAATCTATTATTTTTATTATATATATTCTTAAACATTCTCTCAGTTTCATAAAAAAGAAAAAAGAAATTTGGTGACTTTGATTGTAATGACCGATAATTTTCACAATAAATTTTTTTCTTAATAAAATGGTATTAATAAAAAAAATTATACAATGATGTGAATATATATATGGGTGTGTGTGTGTGTATTTATTCTGTCAAAATGGAACAAAAAGGAAAGCCATGACCTATAGCTAATTTAATTGGTTATATGTATATTATGATTTAAAGTTATGTTATTAATTAACTAAATTGAAGGCATTGCCTTGATGGATTATGTTAATGATTTTAGTTAAATTAAGTGATTAACTTAATTGCTATGTTATGTGAAGGCGTCCAATAATTTAATTACTTAGGATAGCCCAAACAATTAATTTAAGCAAGCCCACATAAAATTGGTTAATCAAACCTAAGGTAATGACTAATTAAAACCCAAGTGTTTTAAGTGAAACTAGCCCAAATTAAATCAATTTGGTAAAGCCCAACACTTATTAATGCGTTAAAAGATTTAAGTCAAATTTATGTCAATTGTGTCAGCCCAATTCACATATTTTAACCCAAGCCATTTCCTGAGTTTTTCGGTTAGGAGCATTATTGACCCAATTGGTTGGTTCTTCTACTAAGCTCAATGTTGATGCAAGTGAGGCCAACAGGGATGAAATAACCCACCCAATTCGGCAGCCCCTGTGTTTGAATAAGATTAGTAGCAGCCACGAGTTTTTACTGCGGCCTTGTTAAAGCCCAAATGTGTTTCAATTGAAGACCCTAGTGTCAGCAAAATAAGGATCTATACAGATGCGTATGAAGTCTTATTTTGGAACAAATCATGTGGGACCTCTATAGCATAGCTACTGGTATAATTACTTAAGCCCTACATAGCAGTCTAGTGGGGAAACACAGCACTCGTGTGGGCAGCCCAAGAGAGCCGCTGGGAGGGGTCATTTCGGCAGCTCAATTGAGGGAACAAGAAGGGACCTTTTCAGCAGCTAGAGATGTGTACAAGAAGCTTTATATGGGATCATGTTTTGTAAAAGAAACCAAACTTGATTCTATAATAGGTGGTAATATTTGAAAAGTTATGAATTTAAGGAATAAAGCCATTTTCCTAGAGCATGTAACTCATCACATATATACATAGTTGAATGTTGTGATACATGAGTGCATGAGTTGTATTTATAAGCTTATATAGATAAGCAAAGGTAGCATGAGTCATGTTATCCATATTATGCTATGTTTTAAACTGTTTTATATACTTGCTGAACGAATAGTTGCTCACATTTGCCAAAAACAAACTTTTCAGCTAGCCCCGAGTCTTCTAAAGGTATTATAAAGGACAAGGGTAAAGGGTAAAGGAAAAGCAAATGAATAGATCAACTAATGCTCAGATTAGTTTACAATATATTGTAAACCTTTTGTATGACTATTATGTTTTGTATTTAAATGTTAGTTAACCAGGGATAGATTATGATTTATATCAAGAACATTGTAATGAATGTTGATATTCATGATGAATGATTAGATAGAGGTGTTATGTATGTTGCATCGTGAATATTGAATCCAAGGTTCAAAGGACTCGGATTTAGTGGTGTCACATTAATATTGTAAATTTTTTTAAAATTTAAATTGTGATGTTAATTATTTCTTAAATTTTAAAATGATACTTTTATACATGGTAATATTTCTATACGATTTTCTATGATTGACTATACTGTTAACTAAAATGAAACAAATTAAAATTAATTTTTAATCTTATAATATCGTAAATTAACTAGCCCAAAAGCGGAATTCTTTTCATGAAATGCATATAGTTATATTCAGTATTTAATTTAATAATGATGAAAGAATAAATTAACATTTTATATTATTAAACTTGAGAATATTATATATGTTACAATTAATAACAGTAATATTATATATGTTATATAATTCCCCTGTTGCAGAAAAAAAAATTAATTAATTACAAGAAAGAGGGTTAGCTCTTGTAATATCCTAAATATTTTAAAAATGATCTGTCAAGATATGATAAAGGTTGTTAATTTAGAAGCCTAAAAACGATTGCTCAACAATACATTGAACTATATTAAAGATTAAAAACGACTCGAAACTACGATTCGTTTACGATTAGAGGTTAAACTTTTAACCTAAACTATGTGTTATGTGATTAGTAAAGCTTGAATTGAGCTTTTAAATGTGCTATGTGAATTACTTATGTGTAGGAATTCGTGTTTCGGTTCAAGTAATTAACCTTAACACTTATTAGAATCGAAAAGTTATTTAAAGGTTAAAACCTAAAAACCTAATTCTAGGGTTTGGAAAACCTAAACTAGGGTTTGGTTAAACTTAGAAAAGGTTAAAACCTAAACCCTAAACCTAGAAACCCTAAGGGTTCAAACCCTAAGGGTTATAACCTAACCCTAATCACTATTCACATATACGCGTATAATACGAAAATTATACGGGTAGAATACGAAAATAATACGAGAATAATACGAAAATTATACGGATAGAATACGAAAATAATACGAGAATAATACGAAAATTATACGGTATAAATACGAAAAAGTCAACTGTGAATAGTAAAAGTCAAGTATACAAGTTAGTAGAGAATTAACTAATGTTGAGTTAGTTGTTAACTCTAGTTAGTAGATAAAGTTAAAGCCTAAGCCAAGCCAAAGTCAAGCCAAAACTTGAAACCAAAGAATAAACCAAACTTGAAGCCAAAGTTGGAGCCAAGCCAAACTTGGAGCCAAAGTATAAAGCAAACTTGGAGCCAAAGTGGGAGCCAAGCTTGGAGCCAAAGTTAAAGCCAAGCCAAACTTGGAGCCAAAGCTTGATTGTCATTTTTACCATTTTACCCTAACTTGGAAAATCCTATAAATAGGAGTCTTCACTCTTCATAATCCTTACCAATTCACCAAGTAAATTAGAGCAACAAAGCTAGAGAGATATATTGATAGATTAATCGTGTTGATGAGTATTGAAGCCTTGCACAAATTGTTGTCAAAGCTTGCACTCCAAGAGGTAATCTCTAGTTGTTATTATGTAATTTTTCAATTCGTAGAGTATATGTGAATAGCTATAATGCTCGATTTATTTTATGTCTAGAGTAGTGAAATATAAATTATAAGTAGTTATACTGTCCATTTCATTTCAAGTATTTAGTTAAAAAGCTCAAAACACAAGCCGTTGCGATGTTCGATTTTTCTTATCGTTCTTCGTGTTCTTCGTGTTCTTGAGTGAAAGTCATAAATTTCCTTATAAGTAGGTTTATGATTTTGTAATTTAGTGTTATGGGATGATGAAACATGATGGCCTTGCTAAGTAATGCTTGTGGCATCAAGTTTTAGTAGTCGAAACGAAGAACGATGAAACTTTGTTCTTCGTGTTCTTCGATTCGTTCTTCGTGTTCTTGAGAAAAAGTCATGAAATCTTATATAAGTAGGTTTATGATTTTGTTATTTTTATGTTATGAAGTGATACGAAGTGTTAGAACATGTTATCTTAGCAAATTAATGCTTGAGGTATCATGTTTTACCAATCGGATCAAAGAAAGTTAAGTCTAATATAGTCGCAGAATATTTTTGCGAATTTCCGAAAATTTAAAGTCTGAATCTGCCTTAGAAACCTAAATAAAAGTTGTAGCTCATGAAATTCTAAGCAATTTAGACTCAAGAATCACTCAAAAATGTTTTCGTATGACAAAGTTATGGCCGTTACTATAAAAGAGGTCAGAAAGATGAATCAGTTTTAGAGTAGTCCCCTTTAGGCCGAAATCTGTACAAATCTGTCAGGAATCTCGAACTTTTTTCTGAATGAAAGTTGTAGAGACGGAAGTTACGAACGCGTGGAATTTTGAACGACTAAAAAATGTTTTAAAACGAAGAAGTTATGGCCGTTTAACTGAGCCGGGGTCTGGCAGTCCAACAATCTGCCCAAATTCGAAAATTTGGCTTAAAAATGAGTTTTTGAGTTAGCCAATTTTCCAAATAATTCCACCTATTGAAATAGTTTAAATAAGTTAATATAAGACTTATGAAGTTATATAATACGATGAATCTAACCGCTTATGCACTAAATGACTGTGTAGGGTTTAACGCTCCGCCGGAAAACCCTAGTTTCAATTTGAGGTAAGTTCTAAACTTTTATGTGTTATTTAGTATGTTCTAAGATTGTTCATGTTATTATGTGATAGTTTATATGTGAAAGTACATGAATGAAGATCTTATGTGATTAAATGATTAAGTGTTAGTTATTGATTAACTGTTAAATGTTAATTGATATTTGATGATGCATATGAGTATGTATAAAATATGTTTATTGTTAAAGCATAAATTAATATGATTATTAACTGAGATGTATGTTCAGTCAAAGCATGTTAAAGTTTATATGAAAGCATAAATTGTGTATGTGATAATATGTTAGACTTGCTGAGCCGTCGTGCTCATTCTTGCGAATAAAACCTTATTTGCAGATTAAAGATGAACGTTAAGAAGATCTTGAACGTAAAGATGAAGCGTAGATTAGGTTTTCATGTTTATTACTTGTATTTGTATAAGTCATAATGACTGTTGTAATACGAATAAACAAACATGTAACCGAATATTGAATGAATGATATAAATTATTATCATCAGAATGTTGTTATGTCTTTAAATTTGATATAATGTAGAATTGTTAAATATTAAAACAATGTTGATAATGATCTATTTATCTGGATGAGGATCGGTAAATAACTTGTGAGTGCTGTACATCTGAGACAGAACTAAGCGGTGTTGACTGGTCAAATCCATCGTTAAGGTTCCTCGGACCCAGGTATAACTCGTTATTACTATTCTGAATACCATATAAATAGGATTATTGATATGAAGAGATATCTTTGTATATTGATACTTGTAGTACGAATGAGACCGTTACAAGTGGACGTATATAGAATATTTAAATCCTAAGGTTAAAATTAAACTGTTATATATGGTTTTATCCATTTATACGGATGAAATACAAGTTGATACTTGTATACTTATGAGACTGAGATTAAGTTAAGATCCAGGGACAAAGTTAAGAGAAATTTTTAATGTATAGTCTAAAATAAGACTAATTCAACCAATATGATTATGGGATCATTGGTTAAGTCGATAGATGTACGAAGTTAACGCACAAGGTCCGCCGCGTGGAAAGCGCGGGGATTTTGGGGGCGTTACAGTTGGTATCAGGGCAGTGGATTATAGTTTCGAGGTAACAAGTACCTTGGAGTATAATCTGATGGATTAAAAAAAAAGAAATGGACTTGTGAAGAGTCCGTATATAATTAAAAGATACGCATAAATCTTATTAAATCTTAATACATAAAAATTATTATGTGAATGTAATATATTGAATAAAGATAAACTCTTTACGAGTATATCTGAAGTTAAATAGACTCATAAAGAGTTCTCAAAGCAAGCAATAAGATAAAATAATCTTATTAGTTTTTGTGTGAAACTGTTTCATAAAAATGAAATGGTATGTTTGGTATTATGTGTAATTATACCTAAGATAAGAGATGAGTAAACTCATAGAGAGATGTTAATAAGAAATTCATTTGGAGATAGTAGAAATTCATTTGGAGATTGTAAGAATTAAGCTTATAATGAGTTGTAATGATACATGAATGAATTCAGGGAATTCATAAGATAGTTATAGAGAACGATTAGAGATTGCAATTGAAAACTCATATTAGTAAAACTGAGTAGAACGACTCTCTTGTATGGGAAAGAGTTTAATATGCTTCAGAGAACCGATCTAACTACACTGTTGGTATGAATGATTCATGGTCAGTGTTCTCAAAGCGGGTTACACACTGAATGATATCATTTGAGGATAGTGTTGATGAGACGGGGAATTGATTCATTAGTTCTTGGGTGGAGGAATAACTCAGTTTGCTATATTGATAAGTAAATTAAAATCTTGTGTCAACTCTTCTTTGTATATATTCTGAGAAGTTAATTCTTCACTCATATGTATATTGATTAGTTATTAGTTGTTACGTCAAAACTAATGGTTTTAAAAGATATTTGTATGTTAGTTACTGAGTGAACGAACCCTTGTATGGGCGGGGGCTATGATATGTCAGTCGAACCAACTATGAGATGCGGCTACGAAAATGTCATTTCGGTAAGAATATTGGAACAGACTGATATGAACTGAGACATTTTCAATCCCGTGTTGATAAGAAGGGGAACTGATATATTTGTTCTTGTGGTTAAAACAACCAACCAGTTTACTATATTACTATATATTTGCAAAACTTGTGTTATGGTTAGAGAATAATGGAAAAGATAGAGGATTGAGGGTATTTCAAAAATCTTCTAGCTATGCTAGATCTTTATGGTTATATTCACACTTGAGTGCCTTTGAAAAGAATTGTTCACTAGTTGAACTGAAAAATTTTGTTAACTACATCTATGCTAATTTTTCAAGCTAGATAGAGTTAAATTTAATGAATTTTATCATGAACACATGGTCAAATGTTGTGGTTATGATCGAAGATCATCAATGCACAGTTATAGGGATGTGGGTGTGATAAAAATCATAAAATTGATTTTCAAAAATGGAAATTTTTTGGCTATGTTATTCTTATGTCTATGCTAATTGTTTTGGCTAGGCGGATTTAATGTGAAGGATAAAAATGATTTATTCATCAGCACCCCATTTAACCTGGTGTGAAGATGATACATGATGAGTTATCAACGCACATTGCAAGGTGCGGTATACAGTCATAAAATTGCTTTTCAAAAGTTTGAATGGTTTAAATATGAGTCAATGCCAATTGTTTTGGCTAGACATTTCTGGTTATGATAAGTAAACGGACATATGATTCCGGTTGATGCAACATACCGCGTCTTTAAGAGATAATATGGTACGACAGGCTGATCACCTAATGTACTGTCATGAGTGTTCTCAATCTTATTTGATTGCTACACAAGAATAGTGTTTGTCAATCCAAGTGATTGTTAAACTTGTGGGTCATCTAGCATCCATAGTATTTAAAAAAAGGTCAAGGTCTTGATTGACAACAGTATAAGTTCGAAGAATCCTAAATAAAGGAAGAGTGAGACTGAACGTCAAGTTTGATAAAAGGAAATGTGTAGAGATAAGTGAACATTGTTCAGACCTAATCAAAGTATTGGAAGTTTAATGTGAGTAAAAGATGAATTTAGAAAATTCATATTGAAGATTAAATTGGAGATGATTATAATTTCGAGGACGAAATTCTGATAAGAAGGAGAGAATGTAATATCCTGAATATTTATAGCACTTATAAATATGATATTAAATTACTAAAGTAATTGTAAAGTTAATTTCGAGGACGAAATTCTGATAAGAAGGAGAGAATGTAATATCTTGAATATTTATAGCACTTATAAATATGATATTAAATGAGTAAAGTGAATTGTAAGTTAATTTCGAGGACGAAATTCTTGTAAGTTGGGTTGAATGTAATATCCCAAATATTTTAAAAATGACCTGTCAAGATATGATAAAGGTTGTTAATTTAGAAGCCTAAAAACGATTGCTCAACAATACATTGAACTATATTAAAGATTAAAAACGACTCGAAACTACGATTCGTTTACGATTAGAGGTTAAACTTTTAACCTAAACTATGTGTTATGTGATTAGTAAAGCTTGAATTGAGCTTTTAAATGTGCTATGTGAATTACTTATGTGTAGGAATTCGTGTTTCGGTTCAAGTAATTAACCTTAACACTTATTAGAATCGAAAAGTTATTTAAAGGTTAAAACCTAAAAACCTAATTCTAGGGTTTGGAAAACCTAAACTAGGGTTTGGTTAAACTTAGAAAAGGTTAAAACCTAAACCCTAAACCTAGAAACCCTAAGGGTTCAAACCCTAAGGGTTATAACCTAACCCTAATCACTATTCACATATACGCGTATAATACGAAAATTATACGGGTAGAATACGAAAATAATACGAGAATAATACGAAAATTATACGGATAGAATACGAAAATAATACGAGAATAATACGAAAATTATACGGTATAAATACGAAAAAGTCAACTGTGAATAGTAAAAGTCAAGTATACAAGTTAGTAGAGAATTAACTAATGTTGAGTTAGTTGTTAACTCTAGTTAGTAGATAAAGTTAAAGCCTAAGCCAAGCCAAAGTCAAGCCAAAACTTGAAACCAAAGAATAAACCAAACTTGAAGCCAAAGTTGGAGCCAAGCCAAACTTGGAGCCAAAGTATAAAGCAAACTTGGAGCCAAAGTGGGAGCCAAGCCAAACTTGGAGCCAAAGTATAAGCCAAACTTGGAGCCAAAGTTAAAGCCAAGCCAAACTTGGAGCCAAAGCTTGATTGTCATTTTTACCATTTTACCCTAACTTGGAAAATCCTATAAATAGGAGTCTTCACTCTTCATAATCCTTACCAATTCACCAAGTAAATTAGAGCAACAAAGCTAGAGAGATATATTGATAGATTAATCGTGTTGATGAGTATTGAAGCCTTGCACAAATTGTTGTCAAAGCTTGCACTCCAAGAGGTAATCTCTAGTTGTTATTATGTAATTTTTCAATTCGTAGAGTATATGTGAATAGCTATAATGCTCGATTTATTTTATGTCTAGAGTAGTGAAATATAAATTATAAGTAGTTATACTGTCCATTTCATTTCAAGTATTTAGTTAAAAAGCTCAAAACACAAGCCGTTGCGATGTTCGATTTTTCTTATCGTTCTTCGTGTTCTTCGTGTTCTTGAGTGAAAGTCATAAATTTCCTTATAAGTAGGTTTATGATTTTGTAATTTAGTGTTATGGGATGATGAAACATGATGGCCTTGCTAAGTAATGCTTGTGGCATCAAGTTTTAGTAGTCGAAACGAAGAACGATGAAACTTTGTTCTTCGTGTTCTTCGATTCGTTCTTCGTGTTCTTGAGAAAAAGTCATGAAATCTTATATAAGTAGGTTTATGATTTTGTTATTTTTATGTTATGAAGTGATACGAAGTGTTAGAACATGTTATCTTAGCAAATTAATGCTTGAGGTATCATGTTTTACCAATCGGATCAAAGAAAGTTAAGTCTAATATAGTCGCAGAATATTTTTGCGAATTTCCGAAAATTTAAAGTCTGAATCTGCCTTAGAAACCTAAATAAAAGTTGTAGCTCATGAAATTCTAAGCAATTTAGACTCAAGAATCACTCAAAAATGTTTTCGTATGACAAAGTTATGGCCGTTACTATAAAAGAGGTCAGAAAGATGAATCAGTTTTAGAGTAGTCCCCTTTAGGCCGAAATCTGTACAAATCTGTCAGGAATCTCGAACTTTTTTCTGAATGAAAGTTGTAGAGACGGAAGTTACGAACGCGTGGAATTTTGAACGACTAAAAAATGTTTTAAAACGAAGAAGTTATGGCCGTTTAACTGAGCCGGGGTCTGGCAGTCCAACAATCTGCCCAAATTCGAAAATTTGGCTTAAAAATGAGTTTTTGAGTTAGCCAATTTTCCAAATAATTCCACCTATTGAAATAGTTTAAATAAGTTAATATAAGACTTATGAAGTTATATAATACGATGAATCTAACCGCTTATGCACTAAATGACTGTGTAGGGTTTAACGCTCCGCCGGAAAACCCTAGTTTCAATTTGAGGCAAGTTCTAAACTTTTATGTGTTATTTAGTATGTTCTAAGATTGTTCATGTTATTATGTGATAGTTTATATGTGAAAGTACATGAATGAAGATCTTATGTGATTAAATGATTAAGTGTTAGTTATTGATTAACTGTTAAATGTTAATTGATATTTGATGATGCATATGAGTATGTATAAAATATGTTTATTGTTAAAGCATAAATTAATATGATTATTAACTGAGATGTATGTTCAGTCAAAGCATGTTAAAGTTTATATGAAAGCATAAATTGTGTATGTGATAATATGTTAGACTTGCTGAGCCGTCGTGCTCATTCTTGCGAATAAAACCTTATTTGCAGATTAAAGATGAACGTTAAGAAGATCTTGAACGTAAAGATGAAGCGTAGATTAGGTTTTCATGTTTATTACTTGTATTTGTATAAGTCATAATGACTGTTGTAATACGAATAAACAAACATGTAACCGAATATTGAATGAATGATATAAATTATTATCATCAGAATGTTGTTATGTCTTTAAATTTGATATAATGTAGAATTGTTAAATATTAAAACAATGTTGATAATGATCTATTTATCTGGATGAGGATCGGTAAATAACTTGTGAGTGCTGTACATCTGAGACAGAACTAAGCGGTGTTGACTGGTCAAATCCATCGTTAAGGTTCCTCGGACCCAGGTATAACTCGTTATTACTATTCTGAATACCATATAAATAGGATTATTGATATGAAGAGATATCTTTGTATATTGATACTTGTAGTACGAATGAGACCGTTACAAGTGGACGTATATAGAATATTTAAATCCTAAGGTTAAAATTAAACTGTTATATATGGTTTTATCCATTTATACGGATGAAATACAAGTTGATACTTGTATACTTATGAGACTGAGATTAAGTTAAGATCCAGGGACAAAGTTAAGAGAAATTTTTAATGTATAGTCTAAAATAAGACTAATTCAACCAATATGATTATGGGATCATTGGTTAAGTCGATAGATGTACGAAGTTAACGCACAAGGTCCGCCGCGTGGAAAGCGCGGGGATTTTGGGGGCGTTACAGCTCTCGCTTTTCTATTTGGATGGGTGGGGAGCACGGATCCGGTTATTATGAAGTAAATTTCATAGTAAGTTTATTTTTAGACCAATAAGGTACTGACACTCAGAGTACGCAAAGGCCTAATCCATGGATGTCGTGTTGCTAGGATGGCACCTGAGGTATCTCATCTTTTCTTTGCGGATGATAGTTTTTTGTTTTTTAAAGCTTCCGTTGCTGAATGTGCCTCAGTAAAAAATTGTTTAATGGTGTATGAAGCAGCTTCGGGACAAAAAATAAATTTTTCAAAATCTTCTATTTTATTTAGCTCTAATATAGCTAGTAGTGTTCAAGAGGATATTTGTAATCTTTTGGGGGTACATGTGACAAATAATCATGGCAAGTATTTGGGTGCACCGTCACTTATAGGGAGAAATAAAAATGAGGTATTTGCTTATGATAAGGAGAAAGCTTGGCGGCATATGTTTGGGTGGAGAAATAAAAATCTCTCACGAGCAGGGAAGGAAGTGCTTATTAAGTCTGTTATTCAAGCTATTCCTAGCTATATTATGAGTATGTTTCTTCTACCTGTGAATCTTTGTGACGAATTAGAGTGTATGATGAATAGTTATTGGTGGGGGAAAAAGAAAGATGGTTCTAATAATATGCGATGGAGATGATGGGATAAACTGTGTCAACAGAAGATTCATGGGGGTTTGGGATTTAGGAAAATTCATAATTTTAATAAAGCCATGTTGGCAAAGCAAGCGTGGTGTTTATTTTCTTGTCCTACTTCTCTTTGTGGAAAAAATTTTAAGGCTCGATATTATCCCAAATCAGATTTTTTAAAAGCTAAGTTGGGTAATAATCCAAGCTATATTTGGCAAAGTATTTTTTCAAGTCAAGATGTAGTGAAGGATGGTTGTAGGAAAAGGGTGGGTAATGGGTTAAGTACGAAAATATGGGGAGAACCGTGGTTAGCCAACTCTCATCATCTGTATGTTGAAACTCCGATTACTGAGGATTTAGTTGATGTGACGGTTGATGCTTTAGTAAAACTGGGGTTTGAAGAATGGGATGAAGACATTATACGGGGGATGTTTGAGGCTAGAGATCAAGAGGCAATTCTGGCCATTCCTTTGTCGAAATATCCGAAGGAGGATTCGTGGTTTTGGGCATGGGATTCTAAAGGCATGTATTCGGTAAAATCGGGATACAGTTCTCTCTGTGTGTCAAATATGCAGGTTATGGCACCTTCGATTACAGATTGGAGGTTCATATGGATGCTTAAAATACCTCCAAAGGTTCGTAACTTTATATGGAGAGCTATGGACGGATGTTTGCCTGTTAAGGTTAATTTAATGGCGCACCGAATAATTTCATAATCAACTTGCTCACTGTGTAACCAGGCGGAAGAGACGATTGATCATGCGCTTATAGGCTGCCCTGTTGCTCAATTAGTTTGGGCTAAAGCCTAGATTAATGCATTGCCTGGCATAACAGAAACGCAAATCAAATGGTGGAATAAGAGCAGATATGTGCAGGTGTGGTCAGTAATGGAGAGGTGTGCTTGTCTATTGTGGGGAATTTGGGAAAACCGGAATCATGCACATTGGAAAGGACAAGCAAAATAGTCGAGTTTTGTCATTAATCAAGCATCAATCTGCCAAGCAGAATGGCAGTCTGCACATACATCAGAGGCGGTGCTAAAAGGGATGCATCAGGAAAAATGGCTGAAGCCGCAAGCTGGGAGATGGAAATGCAATGTAGATGCAGCGCTGTTTATTGGAGAAAAGAAGATGGGTTTTGGGTGCATTGTACGAGACTCAACTGGTTCTTTTGTAGCTGCTATACAAGGGTCCAAGCCGGGTAGTTTTTTTCCAATTTTAGCGAAGGCGATTGGCCTAAGGGAAGCATTATCTTGGCTAAAAGATGCATCGTATCACTCTATTATTGCGGAAATTGATTCCCAAATAGTATCAAATGCAGTTAATGGTGAGGATATTTTTTATTCAAGCTTGGGAATTATTATTGATGATTGTAGAGCTATTTGTAAGACGATAAATCAGTGTTATGTAACGTTTATTAGACGATCAGCGAATGTGGTAGCCCATAGTTTAGCTAGAGCTGCACATTCTGTGTCTGGTCAGAGGGTCTTTGAAAATGTTTGTCCCTCTTTTTTTTCGGATGTAATTGCTGCAGATTTGAATGAATAAATCCCTTACTATTTGCGTCAAAAAAAAAAAGTACTAATTATTCATAAACACAAATTCGGTATAAAAGACGGTAAGAATATACACACGCACATCATCAATGATCCAAATTAAAATCAAACTTAGCTATGAATCATATAGTAATCAACACATTTTGTACCGTTTATTCTCAAATTTGACCGACACATTTTAAAAAATAAAAGAGAGAAATTAACATATGCAATGTTATGGGAAGTTCCTGGACACACATAATGGTGAGTACACACGTTCTTGAAATTCACCCTGTGCAACATACAAATACACAGTTACAAATACAATGTTATATATATATTTCTTTTTACCAGTTATATTTCTTTTCCCATTCATTTGGAAACATCGGAAGACGATTGCTGAAATAGAATCCATCTTCCCTCCCTTCCCAAAAACAATTTCCACGAGGGATTTTATCTTCATTATAAACGTCAAACCTTGTATTTTTCGCGCCCCACCAGAAGTGACAAAAAAACAGTGTGTTTCCAAATATAGACGGCTTGAATTTCCAATTGAAACCTTGACCGCTATAGAGGGTGCGCTTTCCAAGACCATTATCTTTGGATTTGCATTCAACTACCAAAGGATGAGCATTATCTGGTAGGTTGTTGATGACATTAACATCAATGGAAGAAGTTTTAGCGCATATAATGAAAAATGTTATGAGAAAAAAGCTTCTCATCCTGTTTATTGCCATGAATATATTAATGGTGTTAATTAAAGTTGTTGATCTTTTGTTCTTAATCTCTATAAGGGATATATAGAGGGGTTGGATTCTTTCTTGGTCTCGAAATTATCTTATCCCTATTTTTCCTCCTCCAATCTGTCGTTCTATTTTTCTCTTTGAATGATAGCGGTGCTCGAAATTTATCTACCGAAATTACCCAAATGTGCATTAAAAAGTTGTAATGTACAACATTTAAATGCACGTCTAAAAATCTGAGTGATAAATTCTAGAACGTCATATTTTCTCCCTCTTAACGTACTCCATTCAATTTTACATGATATAAATTACCGGTACTGTGAAAACCGAATTTAATGCGTATCCTGTTTATTTCTCATGAATATATTTATGGTATTAATTAAAGTTGTTGATCTTTTCCCTTAATCTATCTGTCTTGTATCTATAAAAAGGAATAGAGGGGTTGGAGTACTCTTGGTCTCAAAATTATCTTATCCTTATTGTTCCTCCTCCAATCTTTCATTTTGTTTTCTCTTTGAAAGGTTGCTTGAATTTATTTATCGAAAGCTCTCACATATGCATTAAAGTGTTGTACTGAGCAAGTCTAATCCAATCGATCCCATGCCATGGACAAACACCTTTAGCCTATACCTGATTATGAACATATACGAGACTTCTCAATCCAAGGGTCTTCCCTAACTCCACAACAATATCTCCAAACCCTCTTAATCCAACAATATTCAGATGCTTGCCTAGATCAACTATTTTATAATTTTGTAATGGACTGCAATTGGCAATCCCAGCATGTTGGATTGGTGCTCCTCCATGAATGAACTGCAGCTCAGCAGTAGCATAGCAGCCTAGCACCTTGGTTAATGCAACTATGTGGACATAATTTTCCAATGATGATCTTTCAATTCGTTTTTTCGCAAATTTGGTCAAGGTATTATAAGTCCCGCGGAGCTTATCAAGGAGACCTAGTAAAAGAATTTCATCAATCGGTAATAGATGCAAGCCCATATTAAACCCTAATACTCTGCAACAATTCCTTTCTCAGATGCCAACAATCTAGAAGCAATACTGGGCACATATTGATTTTTCAGAACTTGCAAAAAGAAGGTCACTGTTTGAAATACAAATGGTTTGAACCAAGGAAGTAATTCTTTTGTCATTAAACACAATACCACAATCCCTCATTTTACCAAACATCAGTATAACCAACTTATAAACAACTCTAAAGAACATGGTTCTAGGTTATATTTGGGAAACTGTCTATTAACGGTCTTGACTGGAAACAATGGTAAACAAAAATCCAATGCTCTCAAGCTTCCCTCTTTCAACCCCATAACAAGCGAAAATGCCTCGGTTCAGAATGTTTTATGAATTCATATGATTTAATGGGTACAAACTCCACAAAATCGAAGACCTCTTAAAATTATAGTAACACAAACACCGATATACATGTTAGAATATTTTATTTTTTTCTGTGGCCTCTATTATTTATATAATTATTGGCCTTACATATTACATTAATTTAATCACTTTATTTATGGATTTGATAATTATGTAGCCTATAAATAATATTACTGATAGTATTTGGCTAGGTTTTGTTTCCAATTATTGTCTCAAGAATTTTATACACACTCCTACATCCATCATAAGATTGAGAGCGACAATTGAAGACTTTCACCCTTAAGCGCAGTGAAAACGTCATGTAAGTATCTAATGTAATAATTAATTTAATTTATATTTATTATATAAAATAGCACAATCCCATTAATAATTATTTTAACAACACACTAATTGAATTCAAGAGGTTATTAGAGTCACAATTTGAAATTTTTTAATCAAACGGTACTGATACATATGTGGTGAGATATAAATGCTTTCATTTTAATTTTATATTCAGAACACAATTAACCTGAGTATTAAATTAATTTGTGTAGAAAATCACAACAACTCATGATTAAATATGATTATGATTTGATGGACTTATAAAACTAGAACAACAAATAGACATAAATATGATGTCTTACCAATACAAAAATTTATGTACCCGTCATTGATAATTAAAAATTTAATTGATAATTAAAATTTTAAATAATTAACCACCCGAGTCAATTTATATACGAACAACGAGTCAACTCATCAAGTTAGCTGTCAAACTTTTAAATATAGAAATTGATTTTATCATACCAAATTTCATTATGGCACCGGAATTAATATCACTATTAAACAAAATCCTTTATATATTCATTTTAAATGTTTGGGGGTTTATATAAGTATATTATTTGTATACACTATTATTATTTAGTAATGAATGCTACCAAATTATTTAATAATAAATTCCCTATAATTATTCTACTTTTTTACAACTATTATGTTTTCAAAAAATTACAAATATTATTATTACGAGCAAACGCATGATTTGTTAAATTTGAAGTTTTAATGAATTTAATTTAGTTAGAACATTAATTTGATGAAAAAATTAGGGACAAGTATTAAAATAATTAATTTGCGTGATACTTAAGAGATTTTCTTAATTACTAAGATATTTTGTTAATTAATAGATATTTTTAATTTTTTTCTCTTCTTACTCGAGATATGAATGTTTCTTATGGTTGTGTAAAAAAAAATCTTATAATAAAGTTGGTAAAATTAAAAATAAAAGTTCAAAGGTAAAAATCTTATAATAAAGTTGGTAAAATTACACACGCACACACACATGCGCACACACACATTTTAGGATTTAAAAGGATAGAAAAACATCAAGATTGTGGTAACCGTGTTTTCACGGAAGTCGGGGGCTGCCTAACACCTTCCCCTCGCTTAAACAAGCCCCCGAACTTTATGAATCTCGGTTTGCAGACCAATTAATTTGGACTCACATATGAACCACTGCGATTACGAAAGAAAAATTCGGATGAGTTGGTACATCCATTTCAAATATACCAACTGGCGGCTCTGGTCAATTGGCTCATCATAAAATCGATCTTTCAAACCTCGTCAACACTCCAGCCGACCCCTTTTCAAAAAACCACATCTCAATCCAAAGGCTAAAATTGGGAAGGGCATATTATATAAAAACAAAACAACTTTTCTCGGCGTCGACAATTAATACGTATATACCTACAGTGTGATGGTTAGCCAAATAAAAGGATGAGTAAGTTAATACTCAATTAAGCTAATAAATTAATTAGTTTAGATATGAAGTAAGAAGGAAAGTCATGTAATATAATTAATTGAGTTAATTATAGGAGTCATGAATTAAAGTTGTAATTAATAAGTACAGAAGTTAGAATATTGCCTAGAATGACAATATTAAGAACTTAATTAATTAAGTAATTAACTTAATTAATAAGTTGTTATATGTGTTAGCCCAATATGAGAATATTGCATGAAGGTGGGTAATTAAATATTAAGCCCAAGTGTTATGTTAATTAATAGTCCAAGAGGTAATTAATCTAAGACCAATTAAATAATATTAGCAAGTATTGTGATAGTCCAATTAAATTAATTACCAAGCCCAATTTATAAATGATATGTGAGTTGTGTTGGGTAGCCCAAGTAATTAAATAAGAGAGTCAAATGCAAGGTAAGCTATGTAGCCCAAAACACTTAAAAGTCCAATGTTGGTCAAAGTGTTGGGAGATATTGTTAAGTGTAGAGAATTAACTAGTGTAGGGTTAATTGAATAACCCTAGTTGGTAGACAAGAGAGAGCATTAACCAATCATTAGTTAATTGCTAGGTAAATAAAGGTGGTGTTGAGAATTAACTATAGATGAGTTAATTATGTAACCCAATGTGGTAGAATAATTTAATGCAAGTCTTATTGGATTATATTATAAGTCCAAATGAGGTGTTAAGCTAAGTTAAATAAATTAACCTAGTAGTTCGTATAATTAATTAAACCTTGATCCAAGTAATAATTAAACTAGCCCAATGTTTGTTTTAATTACATGGAACATAAGATATTTAATGTTAGCCTAATAGAATAATTAAATTGAGTCTAACCAAATTAAATGGATGAGCCCAATATATTTAAATCCTAGAGTCCAATGTGGAGCCCAAATGGTAGTCAAAATTGGTCAACATTTATATATATAAGTATATATATATATATATATATATATATATATATATATATATATATATATATATATATATATATAAGCTATAAAAATAAAGCAAAAATGGGGGATTAAATCCCATTTTGCTGAGATTTAGGGGACCCACAAGTGGGTTGCTTGATTTTGCAAGGTTGCTTCACTAATACACATTCACATGGTGGTTGAGCTACCCTAGTCAATCACCTAGTTATTCCAATTAATCATTCATGAAATAGTAATCCAACTTAAGCTTTAATCTGACTATGTTGGTTGATTAAGAGAGTTAATGAATGATTAGTAGAGTGCTATAAATAAGACACTCCACACTTGTGCAAGGTTTGTTAGTTCATTTGCTAGAGTTCTAGAGAGAAAAATAGAGAGTATTTTCTAAAGAGAAACACTTATAAGTGTGAGCAATAGCTAGAGGTTGAGCTTGGTGAATGTCACAAAGCATCATCACATACTTTGGCAGGAGAAGAAGAAGAGCACACAAGTCTCAAAGGTTTAAAAGTGCTCCAACCCTTCTATATTTCATTTTATAGTTTAGATATGATTTGAATGGTTAAAATGTATTTTTAACCGATCAAAAGTTATTTTGATGCTCTAGAAGTCTAAATCTATGACATATAGGTAGATTCATGGTTTAATATGTTTAGTACAAGTATTGGTATGTGTGGTAAGCAAATAAATGGAAGAAAATTCCATATTGTGTTACCCGTAAAACCCTAAGTGGTTCGATCTTAAAATTTCTTGTCAAAATATTTTCAAAAATTTGATTGAATCATAAAATATTGTAAAACAAGAAGTTAGGAAGACAACAACACTAAGTTGGCATCATTTAGAGGTGTAGAGTTTATTTTATTCAAGTTTGAACCTTTAGAACCAAGGATTTGTGATTTTAGTTTTCACTTTGTTCTTGTGAGCAGTTTTTAGTCTAGTTACGTTCGGAATTTGGATTTGTAATCTAAAGAGAAATTGTAGATCATGAAATTCTAATGAATTTATGATCACGAATCACCTCAAAATGTTTCCGTATGACAAAGTTATGGCCAAACTACTGAGAGAGGTTCCGACAGCCAAGTCCCGGCGTCTAGACGCCCAGAATACACCCATGTTCTGCCCATGGGCGTAGATACGCCCCAAAAAGGCCTCGGGCCTGCGTAGATACGCTCATGCTTGAAAAAAAATTTATTTTATTATTTTTAAATCAATAAATGTATTTTTAATGATAAATAATTGATTTAATAATTAAAAGAGGATAATCAAATGTTTAATATTATAATTAAATATTATTATTAATGTAATAATATTAGAAAATCATGAAAATATTATTAAATGAGTAATAATATTAGCAAGTGAATAAAATATTACTAAATGATTAATAATATTAATAAGGTAGTAAAATATTAGTAAATGGTTACTAATATTAATGAGAGATTAAAATATTATTAAATGGTTAATAATATTAATAAGTGATTAAAATATTATTAAATGGTAAATAATATTAATGAGAGATTAAAATATTATTAAATGGTTAATAATATTAATGAGAGATTAAAATATTATTAAATGGTTAATAATATTAATGAGGGATTAAAATATTATTAAATGGTTAATAATATTAATAAGGGATTAAAATATTATAAAATGGTTAATAATATTAATAAGTGATTAAAATATTATTAAATGGTTAATAATATTATTAAATGGTTAATAATATTAATGAGTGATTAAAATATTATTAAATGGTTAATAATATTAATGAGTGATTAAAATATTATTAAATGGTTAATAATATTAACGAGGGATTAAAATATTATTAAATGGTTAATAATATTAATATGTGATTAAAATATTATTAAATGGTTAATAAGTGAGTAAAATATTATTAAATGATTAATAATATTTGAATGTAATTGTATATTATCAAAGGTAGATAATATCTTGGGGTATTTAATACATTATTAAATGTCCAAATCATTAAGTTATGTAAAAGAAGAAAGTTTAATTGAATTAAACAAATGTAAATAGTCCGCTTGTGACTAATTTAGACAACTTAATAAAAGTGGGTCGTACGAAGAACGTGTAGTGAAAGCGTAGGTTGGTTATGTATAACCGACATGTCTAACTAGGTTTGGGCTAGGGTTTTTGTCCGGAACTTAAATGTTCATTTGTCGGACAACTAAAAAGTTAATAATTTGAAGTTAAGGTCTTAAGTTAAGACTAATTAATAGTCCTGGTAGCTAATGTTTATGTCAATTTGTTATATAAATTGTAGGTTAAGCAAATGACGCAAATAAGCGTAAATGGTAGAAGCTGTCAGGCAAGTTTTTTTGAACTTGGTCCTATGTGTATTAACATGCTGCCATGTGATATTTAATTGTTGATAAGATAATCTAATGATGATTTTGTGATATGTGAAACGCATGAAGTATGATTACATGAAAAATATGTACAAGAATGAAGCAGGATTTGCTAAATGCTAGTTGGTTATTGTATGAAATGCCTGAGAAGCATGATGCAAATATAAAATGCATAATATGTTTAAAATGTGAAGCATGTAATGTGTTATGTGTAACTGTTAAACTTGTTGAGCCGTCGTGCTCACTGTTGCTTAAAACCAAGTTTTTCAGATAGTGCAAGTTAGGTGAAGTTTTCGATAAAGATCAAGGAACATAAAAGCATGATACTTTCACTGAAGATCTAGATGTCTATTTTAGATATCAGTCCGAATTGGACAGGTAAATGATTGAGTAGTATACGAATTATATGGTATGTAATATGATGTTAAATACTCAAATTGATTGTAATAGAATGTCATATCATATACGATATTGAGACATACTAGGAATGTATAAAGATTTCGATTTTGGAATAGAAAGAGATGTTGTAAAATTGTAAATAAATGATTATTTAGCAATTATAATATTGTTGCAACTCATGAACAATGAGAAAAATGTAGTACTCGTGTTGATCCGGGTTCCTCATCCGAGGTTCGAGGAACCCGGATTTGGGGTTGTCACAAGTTGGTATCAGAGCTGATAGGTTAAAAACCTTAGGTAAGAGTACCTTAGGCTATAACCGTGTAGAAGATAAGTAAAATGGTAAATGAATAAACTCAGGAAAAGTTTAAGTAATAAAAGATGAATTTCGAAAATTCATATAGAGAAGATTATCTAAAGATGGATTTGAGAAGATATAAGAGAGATAAAAAAGGTCATGTTGTACCTAATTTGAAGAAATGATAGAAAAATATCTTATGATAAGATTTTGAGAAGCATAAAGAAAATGCTAATATTGAGAAATGAACTCGTAATGAGGCAGATGTGCAAAAATATGAATGGAGAGAATTCGTATTCAGTTAAGAAAAATTAGTGGTTTGTGGGGTTTTAATTGATGACTCATATTAGTGGTTGAGTTGTACGATTTCTTGTATGGGCAGAAAATTTGTGCTTGGTTTTAGAACCGCTTAGCTTCCTATATTAATATAGTGGTTGAGTTGAACGAACCCTTGTATGGGCAGGGGCTATGATATGTCAACGAACTAATTTGGGAGATGCTGCTGCGAAACTTGCACGATCTGTGTGTATCGAAGAAGAAAGATATGCACTGGTGGCATGTGTTTCCTTACAGTATTGAACAGTTGGGAAACTGATATATTTGTTCTTGGTTTAACGACCGCTTGACTTTCTATATTGATTAGTGGCTGAGTTGACCAATTTCTTGTATGGGCAGGAGATTGTGTTTAGTTTGATGACCACTTAATTTTCTATAGTGATAATCGATTGAAACCTGGTGTCGCGCTATTCGTTATATGTATGTTGAGAAGGTGATTCTTTTCTCATGTGTATAACGGATAGGTAGAGAATGTTAAGATAAGTTCGTGTTCTGAGAACCGACACGTATGGTAAGTTCGTGACTCATAATTGTATGGTGGAACCCCTCAACGAATGGGCGACTTTGGCCTAACTATGACAAACTCCTCAAACCATATGATTGTGGTAAGTTCCTAAACCCAAATACGTGGTAAGTTTGATGAACAGTGAGTATGGATAGAATTAAGTAGCCAGGTTAAGGCTATACTAGATATAGTTATTAAGTTGGAAAAGAATGTGGAGGAAAAATTTGAGGTGTTTTGAGGTTTAGGATATTCCAAATCTTCTAGCTATGCTAGATTTTGAAATTCTTAAAATCGTGCTAAATTCGCACTTTTGTGCTTTTGAAAAGACAAATGTATTTTATAGATCATTAATGCACTTAGTGCAGAGATGATAAACGATGGAGTCATCAATGCAGAGTAACCTAGTGTTGGATGTATTTTTAAGCCCACTATGGTACGATGTAATATGACAAAGTCATAAAATAATTTTTAGTATTTTGAAACGTTTAAAGAACAGTCTATGCTAATTGTTTCGGCTAGACAAGTTGATTTGAAAAATATCAAAATGTATTTATAAAATCATCACATGCCATTAAAACCGTGGTGCAGAGATGAAAAAGACGGAATCCTCAACGCACTATTGCAATGGTGCGGTAGCATGAAGTCCTAAAAATGTATTTTGGTTATTTTAACTAATCTGAAATGATTTTCAATTCGTAATATACGAGCAGTTCAATGATGTGAGTCTATGTCATTTATTTTGACTGGACACTTTTGGTCAGAAATGACTTAAGTTTTATTTTCTAATCCAACTTATGCTGGAGCAAAATTTTGTAGTAAGTCTGAGGTGAACAACCCCGTAATGGGGGATATGTCAAAGCCATGAATAAAGAACCCGCGAGGGGGCGCCCAACAGTGGTGACATGCTAATATGGGTTGGTAAATCTAAAGAGTCCTACCCCGAGAGAAGTCGTTGCGCACAGCGCTAGAGTACGATAGACTGATCACCTAGCGTACAAAATAATTGTAGAATGTTTTCAGTCTTTGTGATTGATAAACCTTCTCGCATATGTTCACAGTCTTTATGACTCCTCAGAATAGTATGAAAGTTTTAATGAATATTTTTATTTTCAATTTATTCTTTTGTAAGATATTGATTTTCAATTTATTCTTCTGCAAGATATTCCATTGTTCTGGAATTGTGAAAAGTATGAACTTCCTAGAAAATGATGGTCATAGAATGTGATGAGTGAAGATATATATTCAGAGATAAAAATTTGTTAAAAATGAGTATGAGATAATTTCGAGAACAAAATTATTATAAGAATGGGTGAATGTAATATCCCAGATATTTTTAAGATTTTAAATAATATCTTAGTTGATTTTATTAAAGGTTAATATTTAAAACCTAGAATTTGAGAAGTAAGATGTGTAGAAAATGGGTGAACATTTTTTTTAACATAATTTATTTGTTAGAAATTAAATGTGAGAATATTTTAATGATGCATGTAGAGTATTTATTAAGGAAATAAATTTAATTGAGAAGTGAAGTTAATTATATTAATACGTATATACCTACAGTGTGATGGTTAGCCAAATAAGAGGATGAGTAAGTTAATACTCAATTAAGCTAATAAATTAATTAGTTTAGATATGAAGTAAGAAGGAAAGTCATGTAATATAATTAATTAAGTTAATTATAGGAGTCATGAATTAAAGTTGTAATTAATAAGTAGAGAAGTTAGAATATTGCCTAGAATGACAATATTAAGAAGTTAATTAATTAAGTAATTAACTTAATTAATAAGTTGTTATATGTGTTAGCCCAATATGAGAATATTGCATGAAGGTGGGTAATTAAATATTAAGCCCAAGTGTTATGTTAATTAATAGTCCAAGAGGTAATTAATATAAGACTAATTAAATAATATTGGCAAGTATTATGATAGTCCAATTAAATTAATTACCAAACCCAATTTATAAATGATATGTGAGTTGTGTTGGGTAGCCCAAGTAATTAAATAAGAGAGTCCAATGCAAAGTAATCTATATAGCCCAAAACACTTAAAAGTCCAATGTTGGTCAAAGTGTTGGGAGATATTGTTGAGTGTAGAGAATTAACTAATGTAAGGTTAATTGAATAACCCTAGTTGGTAGACAAGAGAGAGCATTAACCAATCATTGGTTAATTGCTAGGTAAATAAAGGTGGTGTTGAGAATTAACTATAGATGAGTTAATTATGTAACATAATGTGGTAGAATAATTTAATGCAAGTCTTATTGGATTATATTATAAGTCCAAATAAGGTGTTAAGCTAAGTTAAATAAACTAACATAATAGTTCATATAATTAATTAAACCTTGATCCAAGTAATAATTAAACTAGCCCAATGCTTGTTTTAATTACATGGAACATAAGATATTTAATGTTAGCCTAATAGAATAATTAAATTGAGTCTAACCAAATTAAATGGATGAGTCCAATATATTTAAATCCTAGAGTCCAATGTGGAGCCCAAATGGTAGTCAAAATTAGTCAACATTTATATATATAAGTATATATATATATATATATATATATATATATATATATATAGATGTATATATGTATATATAAGCTATAAAAATAAAGCAAAAATGGGGGATTAAATCCCATTTTGCTGAGATTTAGGGGACCCACAAGTGGGTTGCTTGATTTTGCAAGGTTGCTTCACTTATACACATTGACATGGTGGTTGAGCTACCCTAGTCAATCACCTAGTCATTCCAATTGGTCATTCATGAAATAGTAATCCAACTTTAAGCTTTAATCTGACTATGTTGGTTGATTAGGAGATTTAATGAATAATTAGTAGAGTGCTATAAATAAGACACTCCACACTTGTGCAAGATTTGTTAGTTCATTTGCTAGAGTTCTAGAGAGAAAAATAGAGAGCATTTTCTAAAGAGAAACAGTTATAAGTGTGAGCAATAGCTAGAGGTTGAGCTTGGTGAATGTCACAAAGCATCATCACATACTTTGGCAGGAGAAGAAGAAGAGCACACAAGTCTCAAAGGTTTAAAAGTGCTCCAACCCTTCTATATTTCATTTTATAGTTTAGATATGATTTGAACGGTTAAAATGTATTTTTAACCTATCAAAAGTTATTTTGATGCTCTAGAAGTCTAAATCTATGATATATAGGTAGATTCATGGTTTAATATGTTTAGTACAAGTATTGGTATGTGTGGTAAGCAAATAAATGAAAGAAAATTCCATATTGTGTTACCCGTAACACCCTAAGTGGTTCGATCTTAAAATTTCTTGTCAAAACGTTTTCAAAAATTTGATTGAATCATAAAATATTGTAAAATAAGAAGTTAGGAAGACAACAACACTAAGTTGGTATCATTTGGAGGTGTAGAGTTTATTTTATTCAAGTTTGAACCTTTAGAACCAAGGATTTGTGATTTTAGTTTTCACTTTGTCCTTGTGAGCAGTTTTTAGTCTAGTTCCGTTCGGTATTTGGATTTGTGATCTAAAGAGAAATTGCAGATTATGAAATTCTAATGAATTTAGACTCAAGAATCACCTCAAAATATTTCCGCATGACAAAATTATGGCCAAACTACTGAGAGAGGTTCCGACAGCCAAGTCCCGGCGTCTAGACGCCCAAAATACGCCCAGAATATGCCCATATTCTGCCCATGGGTATAGATACGCCCCAAAAAGGCCTTGGGCCGGCGTAGATATGCCCATGCTTGAAAAAAAAATTATTTTATTATTTTTAAATCAATAAATGTATTTTTAATGATAAATAATTGATTTAATAATTAAAAGAAGATAAATATTATCAAATGTTTAATATTATAATTAAATATTATTATTAATATAATAATATTAGAAAATCGTGAAAATATTATTAAATGAGTAATAATATTAGCAAGTGAATAATATATTAGTAAATGATTAATAATATTAATAAGGTAGTAAAATATTATTAAATGGTTACTAATATTAATGAGAGATTAAAATATTATTAAATGGTTAATAATATTAATAAGTGATTAAAATATTATTAAATGGTTAATAATATTAATAAGTGATTAAAATATTATTAAATGGTTAATATTATTAATGAGAGATTAAAATATTATTAAATGATTAATAATATTAATGAGAGATTAAAATATTATTAAATGGTTAATAATATTAATAAGGGATTAAAATATTATTAAATGGTTAATAATATTAATATGTGATTAAAATATTATAAAATCGTTAATAATATTAATAAGTGATTAAAATATTATTAAATGGTTAATAATATTAATGAGAGATTAAAATATTATTAAATGGTTAATAATATTAATGAGAGATTAAAATATTATTAAATGGTTAATAATATTAATGAGTGATTAAAATATTATTAAATGGTTAATAATATTAACGAGGGTTTAAAATATTATTAAATGGTTAATAATATTAATATGTGATTAAAATACTATTAAATAATTAATAATATTAAAAAGTGATTAAAATATTATTAAATGGTTAATAAGTGAGTAAAATATTATTAAATAATTAATAATATTTGAATGTAGTTGTATATTGTCAAAGGTAGATAATATCTTGGGGTATTTGGTACATTATTAAATGTCCAAATCATTAAGTTATGTAAAAGAAGAAAGTTTAATTGAATTAAACAAATATAAATAGTCCGCTTGTGACTAATTTAGACAACTTAATAAAAGTGTGTCGTACGAAGAACGTGTAGTGAAAGCGTAGGTTGGTTATGTATACCCGACATGTCCAACTAGGTTTGGGTTAGGATTTTTGTCCGGAACTTAAATGTTCATTTGTCGGACAACTAAAAAGTTAATAATTTGAAGTTAAGGTCTTAAGTTAAGACTAATTAATAGTCCTGGTAGCTAATGTTTATGTCAATTTGTTATATAAATTGTAGGTTAAGCAAATGACGCAAATAGGCGTAAATGGTAGAAGCTGTCAGGCATGTTTTTCAGAACTTGCTCCTATGTGTATTAACATGCTGCCATGTGATATTTAATTGTTGATAAGATAATCTAATGATGATTTTGTGATATGTGAAACGCATGAAGTATGATTACATGAAAAATATGTACAAGAATGAAGCAGGATTTGCTAAATGCTAGTTGGTTATTGTATGAAATGCCTGAGAAGCATGATGTGAGTATAAAATGCATAGTATGTTTAAAATGTGAAGCGTGCAATGTGTTATGTGTAACTGTTAAATTTGGTGAGCCGTCGTGCTCACTGTTGCTTAAAACCAAGTTTTTCAGATAGTGCAAGTTATGTGAAGTTTTCGATAAAGATCAAGGAACATGAAAGCATGATACTTTCACTGAAGATCTAGATGTCTATTGTAGATATCAGTCCGAATTGGACAGATAAATAATTGAGTAGTATACGAATTATATGGTATGTAATATGATAAATACTCAAATTGATTATAATATAATGTCATATCATATACGATATTGAGACATACTAAGAATGTATAAATATTTCGATTCTGGAATAGAAAGAGATGTTGTAAAATTGTAAATAAATGATTATTTAGCAATTATAATATTGTTGTAACTCATGACCAATAAGGAAAAGGTAGTACTCGTGTTGAACCGGATTCGAGGTTCAAGGAATCCGGATTTGGGGTCATCACAGCAAATTTTGAAAAACTTGTCTTTACTGCTTTGCCATTACGCTAACTTCTGCGTTCCTAGTACGACATACATTGTATGTGAGATCGACAATGCAATATTAGTCAAAGCTTGACTCAGTTATAAATCTTATTTTAAGATCTTTACTTTCTTTTATCGTCCTATATCTTCAATAGGGTCCATTTACCAATTTGTCCTTCACGAACTCTACACCTCGGTTTAGTTTAGGTTTCATAATCGTCTTACACTTAACTTTATATACCTGACATTTAAAAATGTCTACGAACACTTCTAAAGTTTTTAAAATATTATTCTAGACTTTTTTTTGACCAGTTGTCACATTTTTCGGATTATCTGACAAATTTCTATAATTATTTCCATTTATAACAAATATCATTTAATAGCTTCAAAATATAAATAATAACTCAACACATTTTTATATCCTCAAAACATCATCAATATTCATCTTATATTATTATAAGAATTTTCACAAAGTTTCATAATTTTCCACCATTCGCATTATTTTCTATTAATTTCTACTATTTTAAAACTAACTTTAAATAGCTAAAAAAATGATAAATATTTATGCTCTTCAATAATTCACTAAAAAATTTCAGTAATTCTTAATTAATATTATAAGATTACCGTAAGCAAAAATTCTGTTCAAAACCATTTTTCGGTAATTTAATTATAATTTTTCAAAGTGCTGAAATTTCAAAAATTCATAATAATTAAGCCTCTTATCTGAAAATTATGAATTTTATGTCCATTCTACATGAAGTTTAATTATCTACAATATTTTAATACAAAGTTTCTCCAAATTCTTGCGTAATAAGTTCCTACGGCTAGTGCAGCAACTTTTGCTCCATTCCCAACTCGTAGGTCAACCTCTCCTTTCGCCAAAGTCCTACTCCTTCGGAGTTCCTGCACATTAACACAAATGTGAGAACCACATCCAGTATCTAATACCCATGATGTAGAAGTAGACAAATTGACTTCTATAACATATATACCTGAATCAGAAGTCGTACTTCTTTTCTTTTTCTTCAGTTCTTCCAGATATGCATGACAGTTCCTCTTCCAGTGTCCAGGTTTTCCACAGAAGTGACAATCACCTTCTTTAGCTACCCCACCTTTAGGTTTTAAAGCCTGTTTGTTTTTGAAATTGGGTTTGGCACCAGATTTAGATCCTATCTTCTTCTTGCCTTTCCCTTTTCCCTTAGCATTCCCCTTTTGCACCATCATTATGGGATCGGGTCCTGCCTTTTTCATGTTGTTCTCGGCAGTTCTTAACATGCTCAACAACTCAGTAAGTGGTTTCGTAATTTCATTCATGAGATAATTCATGACAAATTGCGAGTAGCTGCTGTTCAAATATTGCAAAACTAGATCAGTTTGGGCTTCCGCAGTAATCGAAAAACCCAACCTAGCGAGGTACTCAATATACCCAATCATTTTCAGAACATGTGGACCAACTGGATCACGTTCACCCATCTTGCAGTGATACAACGCCTTGCTTGTATCATACCTCTCCTGTCGAGCATGCCCTGCGAACAATTTCTTGAGATGCTCGATCATCTCATAAGCATCCATTAACTCATGTTGCTTCTGAAGCTCAGAGTTCATAGTTGCTAGCATGAGACAACTCACGTCTAGAGCATCATCTTGATGCTTCTTGTAAGCATTATGCTCTGCACGTGGTGCAGTGTTAGCTGGTGCTGCAGGAATGGGCCCATCAAGGACATAGAGCTTGCGCTCTTGTTTGAGGACAATCCTCAAGTTCCTATGTCAGTCTAGGAAATTAATTCCACTCAGCTTTTCCTTCTCAAGGACTGATCGTAGTGAAAGACTATTTGTGTTGTTGGTTGCCATTGATATCTACAATTTATAAGTGCAAAAATAATAAGTCAAATTGCAGAGTTTTGATATTATGTAATTGATAATAGTACATTCCAAATATACCTCCCACTATTTTAATCAAATTAATAGCCCTCACCATTAATTCGGAAAGCATTTTT
The DNA here is from genome assembly GCA_947179155.2 of Hedera helix. Lineage (NCBI taxonomy): Eukaryota > Viridiplantae > Streptophyta > Magnoliopsida > Apiales > Araliaceae > Hedera > Hedera helix. The sequence goes on from OX359281.1 coordinate 29,559,724, forward strand.
TATTAAATCTTTCTAGTGAGCTAAGATCCATATTTCATTACGCCTTAAGTTAGCTTTGGCTAATCTCTTAAAACATAATTATTTAGGTAGACAACCATTTGTCAATTATATCATATATAACTCTTAGATAGTTTGGTGAACAACATTTGTTCTAGTCCATCTAATGGTACCTGCCAAACTCTATGCCTCTAAGTCCACAATCCTATTGAGATAACTTAGTTAAGTCGGGCCCAATGCTTTTAACATTTTGGATATCACAATTATCCTATCGCATCTTACCAAGATAAATGGGATACTTTGCTTTGGCAAACCTACATTCATTGATCAAGGTCTTGATGAGTGTCATTCATTGGAAGGCATCTGATTTAGACTTAATAATTTTATGAGGGATTTTATTAATTAATTTAGATCTCACCAATTTTAATCTTATTAAGCATGCACGTTATTTATCATAGCATATCGTATACAAGCATAAATAAAGTGCAAAAATTAAACGTGTCACAGTTATGGCCCAACCCTATGTCAATCCTTTCAAGCTAATGAAAAGATTAAAGGTCAGTCTATGGTGGTAAAAGGTCTTCAAAATAGTAGCTTCGTTGGACCTTCCTCGTTCACGTGTGTCTCCTCTCCATCGTCATCTTGTCTTCTTGATTACACTTGTACATTACATGTTATAAAGAAACCTCGAGTTACATTCGAGGGGATTTAGATGAGAAGAGAATATTACATCAGAATATAGAAAGGCACGACATGCAAGCCGTATTTCAAAAAACCAAAAACCACTAATCCTATGGGTCAAAAGAGCCATAACTATGCACCATGCATATCACAATAAGCACATAACATAATTTATATCATTTAAAGAATATTATACAAAATATTTTGGGGTCACGACCATCGTGCGCTACGGCGGGGGAGGGGGGGGTCCAAGGGGGGACTCCCCCCCTGGCGGGGTCGGGGGCAGTGCCCCTGGAAATTTTTTCCAAACTACAATCTGAATTGTAGAATTCCTGAACTGCAGATTGTATACGAATCTCGGAACCAATTCCAAAATCATATATAATCTGCCATGCAAATTGTATATGAATCTCTGAAACAATTCCAGAATCATATACAATCTGTCATATTAAACAATATACCCAGAACAATACACCCAGAACATATCATATATGTCCAGTTTCGTTTAATCATATTAAACCGAATCTTCATACTTCTAATCCAATTAGAACAGAAGTTGTATTGTTCTTCCACCTTATAGAATACGATTAACAAAAACCATATACATGCATATATTTCAGATTTCCAGAATACGCATACATGTAAAATATCATATATTTAAACTCAGATCGGTAAACATGCATCATCATATATCATATATATCGAGTACAATTAAATCACGTAATCTGAATTAATCGTTTCGCAAGTAGCTCTGATACCACTGTTAGGGTTTCGACACAGTGAAAGCAGCGGCGGAATTTAAAAAAAATTTCCGAAACCCTAAGACAGGATCCATGCGAAAACAGATTAATCAGAGGTTTAGATTATTTTACCGATTATCTGAGATGTTGAGAAGACGATGGAATTCTGGAACGGCTTCGAATCTTCAACGCAATCCAGTGACTGCGTCTCTACGGTATCCACACGAACGCTCCGCGAATCGTCCCACGATCTGCAGCAAAAGGAACCGCGGTACTAGCCACCAAGATCAGGATTTCTAACCTATTTTTCTCTCTAGCCTCTTTCTGAAAGCGGCTAGGGTTTTAGTTTTTCCTTACGTGACTTTTAGACTACTGATATATCATATATATAGTAGTTAATAGGAATTAACTAAAACCTAAAATAAATAGAAAAATAAAATCCGAATTTATATATATTATATTTTAATTAAGTCTTACTTAATTAATATACATATATACAAATTATCCTATTAATTTAAATTCGTAATTTTTAAATACTATCAATCATATTGACATATTTAAAATACTTACAATTTAAATTAATTCCCTTTTAATTACGTTCTAAGTGTGTGACCCTATAGGTTATTATTATGTTGGTAATAATTTTAAAATCATATTATAAAATTATAAACAGTGAGCGGCATCTAGTAATGCATCACTGCTACCCAAATAATAATAAGATCGGTGATTCGATACAACCTTTTCGTGACCAATGTTTCAATGTAATTTAATCCTTTTAACCTTATATCCTAGATTAAACTCGAGGCATGGAATGTGTCATACTCTTCATAATTTAATCTGAGTTTTCTTGATCAATGAGTAGACTATATGAAACAAATCAATATTTGAGCATGGCCATGCATTTCATAGTCATACTCAATCAAGAGGCCTATGGATATCACCCCTAATATATAGGAGGGTTAAATTCCATCTAGATCACTCATATTCCTCACACGATTCATGATGTACCCAATAATCACCTTTATTGTCCACCCTATTAAAGGTGACATTTGATGATATCAAAGTACACAAATTCTCGTGTAATAATATAGTGACTTCAGGTCGGAGGATCATTACATCATTGTCACTATAAGAATTTCTTATGACACTTTGCATAATGCTCCATGTAGAATTCTCATGGTGGGTCAGTCCAGTACATTGTTCTCTAACATGTACCTATGCATTGACTCAAATATCTCATATATTTATGACCAATGAGATTTGGCCATCAGTCAATCCACATACTAATCTCAATGCATCATTGTTGTCCCATTAACAATGATACTCGACTAGGGACATTTAAGAGCAATGATACTAATTATAATTATATAATCTCATGTTCAAGTCACATACTTAAAGCTATATAATTCGTATCATTATTCTAAGGGTTTTTATTATGTTAACATTTATATAACGCAGTAAATGAAATCATAATAAAATAATCCATTTATTCAATCAAATATAATATCAAAAAAATGTTAAGCAATTACATCAAATAATTAGCCTCTAGGGTATATACTCTAACAAAGGTAGCATAACTTCAAACCATCATCACAACTCCTTGTTTAATCCGGATTTTTATTAATCCACCTTTAACATCTCAAACTCCCACAACAAGATCAAAATGAAGAAAATATAACTAGACTTAAGGTTTGTGCAAGAACACATCACCTTGGGTTTGGAAATCCTCGATGCTTGACTGGACTCTAAGTTACTACGAACCTTGCCAATGACCCCCTTCTTTACCCCAGCCTGCCGAGCTTTTCTTCTTACTCACCATAGCTTTCACTTCCTACACTTAAACATAAAATGAAGAAAAAGGGGTTGAGGCTTGCAAAGAAGCGTAACCCGTCCTTGTTCCACCAGCCCTTTTGGCTCTACTTGACCCCTAGAACATCACCTCCTATCAGCCCCCATAGGGACCTATTGACTGAGTAATTGGCTGCCATATTGGGCAGTTCAAATGTCCCATCCGAGTAGTCTTTTCTTGCCCATTTGAGTTGTCTCTTCCTAGCCCCAAACGGCCCCACCGTGTAGTCCTCTCTTGACCAAACTAGTACACACTTAGTCGCTTAATCAACCAAACAACATGCACAACCTCTCATACATTTGGGATGCCGGTTTGGGCATCCCCTTTCCCTTACCCATCTTATTTTCTTGGGCTAATTTGGTTTCTTCCTTAGGTGGCTACCGCATTGGTTGGTTGGTCCAACTCTCTTTTCCTACCACTTGGTAGAACCATAACTTGGGTTATGACCAAAACTCATTACTCGAAACACATAAGAAGTGTAGACTTAGGTCCAATCAGAACACTTGAGCTTCTTAATTTATTAGCATACAAAACACATAGCTCATTTGTAATATCCCAAATATTTCAAATATTATTTGACAAGATCTAATTAAGGTTGTCAATTTAAAATCTAAGAACGATTGCTGGAGTATACCTTGAGAAGTAAAACACTCTTCAAATGGAAACACTTTCCATTTTTAAACGTTTCGTTGAAGGATATAGTGTTTGTACAAAACGCAGATGTGTAATAAGCAATAAAAGTTTTTCTCGAAAAACATGTCTAGGAATAAGACGAAATAAGGATAACATGAAAATTATTTTTTTTGACTTTTTTTTTATCGTCTAACCATTTTCTGAGAAAAGTTCGCTAAAAACCCTATTCGCCAAAAAGCGTGTTAAGTCTTTTGGACTTTTCATTTCACATATTAGTGTTTATACAAAACAAAACTCAGTAAAATCTGACTTTTAAATCAGTAAAGGTCAATTAACCATAATACTTAAAAATGAACTAATTTCGTTGGAAATGAACCGTCTTAGTCAGGAATGGACTAACTTGGTTAGAAATGAACTAATAGACTAACTGATTTAGTTAGAGCATATAATACGAAAATTATACGAAAATAATACGATAAAAATACGAATGATGTAAGCATGATGATGCAAGCCCTAAAAGAATATTCCAATAATATGCTTTAGATATTTTATAAAATGTGATGATTACTTAAATATTTTAAGAGAATATTCCAAGAATATGCTAGGGTGCAAAGTGTAGTAAGTCAGGTGCAAAGTGTAATAAGCTGGGGTAAAAATGCGATTAATGAAGCTTTGATTTTCCTATAAATAACAAGCTAGTTCATTCATTAAGTTCATTAGTTTTCAAAGCTTGAATTCTAGTATCAAAGTTATACTAAACATAAGAGTGAGTTCTTGAGAGTTGATTGCAAATAAATAGTTAAAGCTTGTAATTTCAAAAGGTACAATCTCTACTTTCATCTTTAGTGTTAATAAAGTTCAGGAACGCGAGTCATAGCCATGTACGATTGTCGTTCTCCGTGTTTTTCACGTGTTCTTGAGCATTTCTTTATTTTATAGTTGTTATAATGTCGAATTTTAATTCATAGTTTAAAAGCTCAAGAATGTACGTCGTAGCCATGTATGATTGTCGTTCTCTTTGTTCTTCGTGTGTTCTTGAGAAATAATTATAAATTGTTATAATCAATTATACAAGACATTGTAATGACCAAATTATTTTAAATATAAAATGTCATAATCACATATGTAAGCAATTATAATGCCTAAATTATTTCAAGTATGGAATTCAAAAGCTCAAGAACATAAGTCGTTACTATATACGATTTTTCGTTCTTCATGTTCTCCGTGTGTTCTTGAGCAAAAGTCATAATTTTTTACATAAGTAGGTTTATGATTTTATAATTTAGTATTATAGAGTTGTGAAACATGATGGCCTAACAAATTTATGCTTATGGCATCATGTTTTAACAAGCTAAACTAAGAACGATGAAACTTTGTTTTTCGTATTCTTCAATTTGTTCTTCGTATTTTTGAGTAAAAGTCATAAATCATACATAAGTAGATTTATGATTTTGTTATTTTTATGTTATGAAGTGTTATTGAGTCTTATAACATGATATCTTAAGTAATTAAAGCTAGCTGTACCATGTTTCACATGGTTAACCCTAAAAATATTGATCAAAGTATATTCACTGACTGTTTTTGCAAATTTTTGAAAACTTAAATTCAGAATCTTCCTTAGAGACCTATAGGAAAGTTGTAGATCATGAAATTCTAATGAATTTAAAATCAAGAATCACCCTAAAATATGTTCGTATAACAAATATATGATAGTTATCGTAAAAGAGGTCAAAGCTAAAAACCTCGCAGCTAAAACCTCGTAAAAAAATTTAATCCTCTTTTAATACATTTTTTTCTCCAAATTAGGTTTTTAAATTGTCAACCTTATTTATTTATTTAATATTTTCTTTAAAAGAAATATTATAAATATTGGGGATATCACACTACCAAACGAGCTTTATACCTTTCAATTTGCCCATTAACATGATATTTAACTTGTAAACCCATTTACATCCAACTGTTTGTTTGCCAATAGGTAATTCTACCAAGTCTCATGTATTATTGGATTCAAGAGCATCAAGTTCTTTGTTCATAGCTGTAATCCATTGTGAATCCTCAACAACTTGTGAAAAATGAACAGACTCTTTGACATAAGCTAAATTGGCAACAAAAAACTGATGGGAAGGAGTAAACTATAATAAGATAAATAATGATGATGTTTTGGATGAGCAACATTTGACACATTGGATGTGAAAACATCATAATTATGCTTAGTAGAAACATCATAATTATGCTTAGTAGAAACATCATAATTAGTCCACTAAGATGGTCTTTGTTTAGGTATAAAAGATTGTCTAATTATTGGTTAATTGGTGATAGACTCATTATTGTTAGGATTTAAAGAAGAAAGTGCAGTGGGGTTATGGTCAACCTCTTCATGATTAGAAGGTGGTGGAGAACCAGAACGATTTGAATCAGAAGGATTAAAACCAGAAAAATTAAAATCAGGCATTGGAACAAAATGTGTGGGCTTATAATGAGAATGATGAATCCAAGGCAAAATATTGTATGGATCAGGAGATGTAGGAAGTGACTGTTCTAAAATAGGGAATGTAGTTTCATGGAAAACGACATATCTGGAGACAAATATTTGTTTGGTGTGAAGATTCAACAACTTATAGCCCTTTCGACCATGAGGATACCCAAGAAAGACACATTTAATGGCTCTTGGTGCAAATTTATTTCCAGAATGAATTGAGGCATATCATAAACACCCAAAAACTTTCAAATGATCATAGTTAGGGGGTTTAAGAAATAACATTTCATGAGGGGTTTTGTATTGTAAGACAAGTGTTGGTAATCTGTTTAAGATGCAAGTGGCAGTAAGTAAACACTCCCCCCAATACTTGATAGGTAAGCCTGTATGAAATCTCAAGGCTCTAGCTATTTTCAAAAGATATCTATGTTTTCTTTCTACCTTTCCATTATGTTGAGGATTATCTACATAACTAATCTAATGTACGACACCATTAGATGCAAGAAATGATGACAAATGCTTATTAAAGAATTCAAGGCCATTATCAGTCCTAATCATCTTAACTGTAATATGAAAATGGTTTTTAACATAAATAAAAATATAAAGAATAACTTAAAATACATGTTGTTTTGTGATCATTAGAAAAGTCCATGTGGCCCTAGAATAATCATCTACTATAGTGAGAAAATATTTGCAACCCCTTGTTGTTTCAAAAGCATATGGCCCACAAACATCAATATGAAACAAATGAAAAGCTACAAAAGCATGACTTGTACTAGATTTAGGAAATGAAAGTTTACATTGTTTGGAAACAGAACATGTTGGACATGTTTTATTACTGATTTCAGATACAAAAGATGAGATAGATGGAATTTTATGAGGGACTATGTTTGCCTAATTTTAAATAGGAATTTACACATAAATATACGTGGCACACAGGTACTATAATGATTAAGTCTACTGTTGAACCCACATGAAATTTAAAATAATTATTGCCAAACACGAATTTAATATCAAATTAATTCTATTTAAACAAATATAATTTAATTATAAAATAAACTAATTAAAATTACCAACTAAATTAAACTAATGAAAAGAATTAAACCAAATTAAAAATAGTTAAGATTATAATTTTTTCCAATGTTTCATTTAAATCTCTTCACTCTCTTTTTAATTAATTAATTATATAAAATTGTTAACTGAGAATGCTTAACTATTTATTAACATTTTTCCAGAATTAATAAAAAGATTTATTTCAATTAAGTTGCTATATTTCTATGCAAAATAACTTGAAATAAATTCATTAAGATCCAACTCTCAATAAAGTTACATGTGACATATAGATATTTTTATCATATACACTATTATGCTACTCTTCCTAGAAAGAATAAACAAATTTACATATTATCATATCCGGATCTAATCCTAAAAATTCTTTTCCAATTCTTTTTAAGATATCACAATTAATTATTGCACAAATAATTATACATGAACGCACAAAAAATGATAAACAACTCATATATAATCAATAATAATATTAAAAAATAATAATTTAAACTACACATTGAATTCAATTGCAATCTCAATAATAAATTAGCCCGTAACTAAATAATTAATTAACCACAAATAATTCAACATCTAAAAATTACAAAAATAAAAGTAAAAGAAAAGAAATCAAATCTATGTTGATATCCGTCTGTCATTCGGATCTCTAATTCCCAAGTTCCGTCTTTAATTATCGAATCATTCGTGTTGAATATTTACTCCTAAACTAATAAAATAAATCTACTATATTCTAATCTATGTTAATGTTCTAAAAATAAGAGTCTCATAGTGTAATTATAGGAATACAATAAGAATCTTAAGCTAATGTGGAATTGAATTACAATTTAGAATCAAATTAAAGCTAAAATCTGAAATAATCTGAATCTGTTATAATTCCGCGTCGCCAAACACGCTATAACACGCCTCTAATAGCTGGCCACACGTCTTTAAAAACGGCGCCGTATTTTGCAATTATAACCAATCGCACATTGCACGACCCTTACTTCTCTTAACACTCCAGCAAAAACGACGATGTTCCCGGCTTCTTAAATGCTTACGCACATTGCGCGATCGTTCCTGCCTGATGCCTCAACGCGCACCTGGCTGCTTTTTCAGTTATTTATGAATTTGCCCTCCAACTGGTTATTTACTATGTCATTCGCAAAAATTACGAAAGTACCATGCCACTTTTAATTCCTACAAAATAAAATATAAAATGATTAAAAATAATATAAAAATACTAAAAATAATAATAATCCATAAAATAAAATAAATTACCTAAAATCAATTAAAATAATTAAAAACTAACAAATAATTAAGCCTAAAAATGTATAATAAATAGGTATAAAATCCCATCATCAGACTAAAGTAGAAGCATGTCCAAGCCTCATGTGCCATAATGTAATGGTTTTATTTGTAATCCTGGAATTGTTAGAAAAATGAACAAAGGATGGAATCAAGCTTGAATTATCAACTGCATCAGTAGGCTTGGGAATGCGCAAATGATATAAACCTGTTTCTGCTCGATTGCTACTAGTCGAACCTTGTCCGTGAGGTTGATGAACTGGAATGTTTGATTAAACCGCATTTGCATACCTCAAGTTCACCATGATTGAAAAGAAATGAAACTAGATCCCGAACTAGTCTTGAACGAGAATTTAGTAGAGAAAATAAGATGAAATCAATCAAATAAATTGTTTCATAAGATGGAAACTGATGTAATGAATTGAATATTACGCACTGATTTAACGAAGATAGTATATAACAGATCGAATTTTGCTCTAATACCATGTTAAGTCAATCAATGTTGAAACGGAGAGGAAGAAGAAACACAAAATGTGTAAAATATGAATAGCTGTTTATTTCTTCATAAGTCGTTAATTACATTATAGTGCTTTCAATATATATATGATAACATTCCTGGATCCGTGTCACATCTTATTTCTAGTAAAACAACTAAAATGCTCCAAGGTAATACAACTAATTCCATACACCCTTGTGATGAGCTATTACAGATAATACTTTAACCAACTTGTTCCTGAATACAAAATGCAATGCTGCTGCTGCAACTGTATTAACTGAACCATGTTGCTTCAATGTTGAACCATGCTGCTTTGATTGTAACGACCCAAAAATCCGCGTGCTGGCCACGACGGACCTCCGCTCGTTAACCGTACAACCTTGTACTTAAATCCACAATATACCTCAATAATTCATTGATGAAACTAGTTTATTTTAAAACTATTACAATCTCATTCACAATCTATAACTATATTGTAGTTATTTAAAACAGAGTTTATTCAAAACTATATCATGATCCTGTCTCAAAATCAAAATCTTTACTCAATGACATCTCAGACCGAATATAATATGATCTAGTCTGTTACAAAAATATGAGTACACTAAACTCACTAAATACCATATTCAAATTTTGTTTATTTATACAAATATTCCTTTGTACACAAGGGTACGATAATATATCTCAAATCTGTTCCAAATTGCAAGTTATACTAATTATTCAAGTTTTCTAACTTTGATTTATACAAACAAACTACCTTAACAGGTTTATCGCAATAACATCTAACTTTCTCTACGCAGAGATTCCATTACCATGTATAATACCATTCGTACAAGTCGGACATTTACGTCTCATTCTCTGTCTTTATCGACATCGTCTAAATTTCTCGAGCTTTAACTGAAAATGTTGATTAAGCAAGAATGAGCACGACGGCTCAGCAAGTCTAACAGATAGCACATAACACATAGTTCATGTTTATGCATGCTTCTCATACTTCATGCATTACATTATATGAATGCATCATGTTTCTCATGCTTTGCATTTATTTATGCAACATATTGATCATGCATTAGAACGAATACATGACATACAGTTCAACTTATTCAATTAACTTAAGCTTTCTATCATATAGAATCAACACACATCATATGATTTCACAAAAGCATATTTAATTCAAATTCTCACATACTTCAAGTGTACACACAACAGTTATACACATAGCAACAATATCTGAAAAGCTTGCCTGGGCTGCAAACCAGCTTACGTTATCGCTTCACATTCCTTGTACAACCTACACGGTATGCGAGATCGACAACACATATTAGTCAAAGCTTGACTCAACGTTTAAACTTTTATTAAGACTCTACTTTATTTTCTCTCTCTTAACCTTCATTTGTAAGTCCATTATTGATTATCTATATCAGGATTTAATCTAATGATTTAACTTAATTATTTCTCTTCATACACGTGGATCCCTAATTTAGAGATCGTAAAGTGTTCATATTATCATCTAGATCATGATTTTTTTTTTCAAAATAATCATCATACTATACATTAAATATGGTCTACTGAATGTCCAAATAATAACTTAATTTCTCTTTTAAACTCCATTTAATATTATTAATTATTTAATAACATTAAATTCACTTACTAATATTATTAATCACTAAATAATATTTTAAATCAATAAATTAATAACACTTTAATCTAAATGTTATCAAGCATTCAATGATATCATAATCTAATATTATTAATCTTTTAATAATATCTTAATCATTTCCTAAGCTTATAAACAATTTATTTACTAAATTCTTTATTCTTCTATCATTCACATTCATTTGATAGAATATTAAATATTTTATCATTATTCATGTTACATGAAATTATTGTAACACAATCTTCATTATTAACTAAATAAAAGAAATAACTTCTTTTACTCATTTAATCAACTTTAATCCAATATATATACCATATATATATATATATATATATATATATATATATATATATATATATATTTCTTAATTCTCCTCAATCACATTATAAGAATTTACTGACCAAATTCTTATTTAATAATATTAAAATAATTTCAAAAATTTGGGTCGTCACATTGATACACAAGGTGTATTAGTAATTGATGACATTGACCTCAATTAAAGAGGTTCTAGTGCAAGTGATGAAAAATAATGTGTTGGGATAAATTTTTAAAGTCTGGCAAAGGTGCAGGCCTGTATCAATTTTATGTTTAAGGTTTGGATCAAGTGCTGGCCGATATTAATATTGTACTTTGGGTCCAGTATAGATGCAGTCCTGCCCCATTATAATATATTTGACGACTTATATTCTAGAAGGGTTAGAGTCCATGATTGAATATGATTGGATTGGTTATATTTGATTGGGTTTCCAACATTGGAGGATTAAGGAGATTTATTTCATTATGAACTTATTCAGTTATGAGTTTCAGTTATTATAGGACTTTAATCCAAACTTTTACTTCTAATTGATCTTATTCCATTATTTTATATACCGAATTTTTTGGTAGCTTGCTTTTTTGGTGATTTGAGTGAGCGTACAAATTCAAGCGTTAACGATAAGAAACAAAGAAGTACATCGTCAACCTTGATAAGTAATAATTTATGGAAATCTGTTTGGCACATCCAATGTCCTACGAAAATTAAACTCTTCTTATGGAGCGGAGAGCTTGCAAGAGTTTTCTTCCTGTTCGTCAAATTTTGAAAAGGAAAGGTATGGGGAAGTCCTCCGTATGCCCAAGGTGTGGTCAGGCTGAGGAAACAATTTTGCATGCTTTCGTCTGCTGTTCCACAGCTGTAGTTATTTGGTTCGGATCTTCTTTGGGCTTTCAGTGTGCTAACATTGATACAGGGAATTTGTTGATTGGTATTTGTCCCTGGTAAAGGTTCTACGCAAGAATAATTTATGTAAAGTGGCGATGATTACCTGGTAGAATTGAAACCATAGGAATAGCGTCTTACATGGGAATTCCTCGGAGGATTTGAACTCGTTGGCTAGCAAGTGTTTGCGATATTGTTTAGAATATGGGAAAAATATTGTTTAAGTATCTTATTTTTAAGGTGATTGAACCTGTATATAAGTATATTTTTAATCATGTACAACGCACATAGTCCACTTATTTTATGTTACTCAATATATATTAATTATTTACGTGTTTCACTTAAAATTGTCCACTCGTTTTATGTTACATAATATATATTAATTATAAACGTGTTTCACTTAAAATTGTCAGAATAAATTTATGACAGTCAAAGAAAATTTATTGCATATTTAATATATACTAATCTATGTAACAATTTTTGCTAGAGAATATTTATTACGGCCAAAACAAATGTTATTGTGGCCCTAACTAAAGGCCTACTAAACTAACGATTATCCTGATTTTGTCACTATATCAATATTAATATATAATAACGTAAGAGAAAATTATAAATTTAATTATTTTAAGTCAATTTCATTAATTACGGATCAATTCACCGAATTTGACTTAACCCAAATTGAATTCTACGGTCGTTCCTTCTCAAATTCTTTTTTTTTTCCTTATAAAACTCTTCTTTCGAAGAGTTATTACTTTCCAAACTTTTTTTCTCCAAAAAAAACTCTTATTTTGGGAAGTCATTAACCTGCATAAATATTACTCCATCTATCCCAGGATAAAAGTCAAATATTAATTACTATCCCACTAATAAAATGTTTAACTACCATTAATATTGAAATAAGTATTAATGGGTATTACTAATTGTCAGACGGTCACCGAAATGCCAATTGACTTTAGGTTTCTACCAACAGAGGAATAATTGACCAGTGTTTTACAAGCCCCTCTCAGCTCAAGCTATTCAAAACATTGATGCTACAGAGTAGGTAATCATCGTACATAAGTATTATATATATATATATATATATATATATATATATATATATATAGCATGACTTTGTTATATGATACTCCTTAGATTACCTATATTCCATATTCTATCTTATTGATATTAGATTGAAATTATTACTTAATTAAATGATACAAGAGGTGATTCACAATTCAATTTTTTGAGTCAATTTCATTAGTCATGAGTCAATTGTAATAGAATATACTAAACTAAATTATTAAATATTTATTAAAAAAAAAAAGTTATACAAAATAACCAGTGCCTCACACGAGCTATTAAACTTGTATATATAAAATAACACAAAATGGTGAAACCAACGATTACCTGATAGTACTCTATGTAATAATTTTTGTCGAAAAAAATTTATTGCAGTCAAAGAAAATATATTGCTTAGTTGATACTCATAATATATATACTAATCGTAACCGTAAGTACTCTATGTAATAAATTATGCTAGAAAAATTTATTACGGCCAAACAATATATATATATATATATATATATATATATATATATATATATATATATATATATAGCACAAAATGGTCAAACCAACGATTACTTAATAGTATTTTATGTAATAAATTTTATTGAAAAAAATTATTACAGTCAAAAAAATTTATTGCATATTTGATACTCATAATATATACAAATCGTAATTGTAAGTTCTCTATGTAATAATTTTTTTTCTGTAAATTGATATTTTCATAAGAGAATTGATATTTCCACAAGAGAAATTGATATTTTCGCAATACTTTACTCACATGAAGGTGGACCTCACTTACTATTCATGTGAGTAGAGCCTTGCGAAAATTATCAATTTTCTTTGTGAAAATATTAATTCTCTTTTTTCTAGAGAAAATTTATTACAACTAAACAAATTTTATTGTGGCCCTAGCTACATGCCTACTAAACTAACGATTACTCTGATTTTGTCACTATATTATATATAGGAAATGATTCATAGCAAATGGTTGATATGAGTACTATTCCAGCAAGTTGATATACCGTCCATATAAAGATCTAAAGGTACAAAATGATGTAATTTTTTTGCCTAATTTGGTTAGCCACTTGTAGGAGTAGCGGCTAGAGCATTCCCCCCCCCCCCCCCCCCCCCCCTAAATTGGTCAGCCGCACTAGTAGTAGTAGTGCCTGGAGCAACACAAAATTGGACTAATTCCAGCCGCTACTAAGAATAGCGGCCACAATATTCCAACCGCTAGTCTTACCAACGATTGGTAAAAAATTTACACCATTTTGTACCTTTAAATCTTTATATGGACTATGTAAGATCAGTTTGCTAGAATAGTGCTCATACCAATCATTTACTATGGATCATTCCCCATTAAATAAATATATATATATATATATATATATATATATATATATATATATATATAATGGTCTCTCAACCATAAAATTTAGAAATGATCCTTTAACCTTAAAATTTAGGAATAAAAACTTAATATTTAGGGAAAAAGAACTATTTTGTCATCTTTTATTTTATTTCAAAAAAAAGTCATCTACATTTTTACTATTATAACTTTTAAAGTGTACCCTTTAATTAATGAGTTTTGGAAAATTTTGGGTTTAATTTTGAACCATTAATTGATTGAATTTCTTTTTTAGTTTGTTGTAAAATTAGAAATACATTTCTATTTTAAGATTATAAAGTGACATGATATTCTTAATTTGTCATTACTTTTTTATTATAATTTTCAATATCAAATCACCACAATTGAATTTTTAGCTAATACTAAGGCTACATTCGAAAACAAGAATTATTCTTAAAAGTCGTTGTTTTACAAATATATCTCTAATTTTGGAATGGATAGAGTATTTAATAGGACCTAAAAGCGATCCAATAAAAATAATGCTCCTATGGGTCTCAAAATAAAAGTCTTTTATTAACTTTTGTGATTAAATTGATCTTTTTTAAAATTAATAATTTATCCAGATACTTTTCATGGTCCATTGGTCCTATATAAAACCCCAACAAGAGTCATTGTAAGCTATCATCCTATTATCAACTTGCAAAAAAGAGATTACAAACCATGAGGATCAGATGCTCTATTCCATCACTAGTCCTAGCATTCTTCCTTCTTTTCAGTAGTACTACTGAAAGTTATACTTTAAAAGAAGGTGTTACAATCCGCAGCGGCCTCCCAGGAAACTCAGGTCCTTTCAGAGCTCACTGCAAATCCAAGGACGATGATCTTGGAACTCACATCATCACTCCGGGCTCTCCAGGTTTTACCTGGAAATTCGTTCCAAAAATTTGGGGAAACACACTCTATTACTGTTTCTTTTTTTGGAATGGAAAGCAGGCCACCTTTGAAGTTTATAATCATAACTTGAGTGCAGCATGTGAAGATAAGGACACATATTATACAAGATGTTATTGGCTAGCGAGGGTGGATGGATTCTATTTAAACAATGTTGATAAAAAGTTTCCAGATGGATGGATAAAGAAACATGACTGGGCTCGTTAATTTCAGCAACAATTAAATATAATAATGTTTAACCATAGATGATTGTTCCCATTTTCATGTATGTCTATGTTTACATTAATAAAATAGTTATTTTCCATCTTGATGTTTGATTTTGCTTAATTTCCTTAATTATTACGAGCAAATTAGTTTATGTTTTGTATATATATTCAAATATATTCATGTGATTTTTATCATAGTGTCTTGGAACCAATAAAGAATATCAAGGAGTTGTGTTTTTGTATTGTAATTAGTAATCAGTGAATTTCACAATCTCTATTATCTTTGTCTTTTATGTTCGTTCGATCTAATACAAAAATTTATCCTTTATACCAACCAATGAGGTCTTAACTTGTTAGTTAAGAGTGAGGGATCTCTCCCGTTCGTTTCACACCATTATGATTTTGAGTATTTATTTGTATTTAATGTGGAAATTTATTTCTTCCCTAATGTAGACTACGTACTTATTATTGCAAGTTTCTTCATCCGATTTTTGATATTTTTTATTGGTATGAGATTGGTGATTGTGTCATTCAATTTATTTGTAATGGCCACAACATGTTTTCGAACTTAACATAGGAAATCTATTTTTCATTAATTATGAAATACAGTAATCTGGTTGTTATATATAGTATAATAGTAATAGTGACAATTTATTTTATAACCTGATTCTCATAATTTTATTGGTATATTTTCATTACGATAATATGATTTTAAAATAATTTTGGAACTATTAATTTTGAATTTTAGTTTTTTTTCTAAAAAATATAATCTTGAGGGCTTTTGCTTTAATGGCACGTACACTTTTGAGGTTTTCTAACCATCAATTAATCAAATTCCAATCATATGTATATATATATCCGTCTAAACTTTTAGGAGTACGTTACGAATACTGTTTAAGAATTATAATTTTATGATCTTAAAATTCTTAAAGAAATCAAATAATCAAAAATAATAATTTCATCCGAGCGTACATGAATTGCAGCTCAGAAAGCTGCACATAAATAGTTAAATATTACAATTGCGAGAGATGCAATTTTCGAGGGATTCATCTCCGTGAGGGTCTGTTCAAGGTGGACCAAATCTGACCAAGATTGGGGGGAAAACACCAGAAAACACTCTTAACATACCAAGATTTTAAATTAAATGGATTTTTTTTATGGGAAATTAAAATTATTATATTTTTTTAAATAAGTAAAATCCTTAATTTTAAATAAAAAAATATCAAGAGGGAGAAAAAGAATTCCTGCAGATGTATGTGATCCTATGAATATCTGAGCACAAAAAGAATTTGAGTATTTTATCACTTTTATTGATGATTACTTAAGATTTAGTTATGTGTACAACCTTATGCATAGAAAGTTTGAAACTTTAGAAAAATTTAAAGAATTTCAGGCAAAAGTAAAAAGGCAATCTAGAAAACACATAACAAGCCCTTTCGATCGGATTAAGGAGGTGAATTTCTCCTTGGGGAATTCAAAGGCTATTTATTTGTGAAAGAAATTGTCTCTGAATTGACTGCACCAGGAACATCCCAACAAAATGGTGTGGCAAAAAGAAGACACATGACTTTTTATATATGGTAAGGTATGTGATGAGTTTCTCTACTCTTCCTATTTTCTTTTGGGGTTATGCACTAGAAACGCTAATGTACTTATTGAATATTGTACAATCAAAGTCTGTTCCTTTAACACCTAGAGAATTGTGGAGTGGGCGAAAGCCAGTATTGCACCATATTCATATATGGGGTTCACCTTCCCATGTGCGAAAAGGAAAGACAGATTTAGATAAGTTAGGTTCAAGAACTGAAGTATGTTTGTTTATAGTGAATCCAAAAGGAACTAGAGGTGATTTATTTTATAGTCCTTTGTTTGTCGAAATCGGAACTGTTTATTTATATTTTATTTATTAGTTAAATTTCGATCTTGAATTCATTTGAATGAATAACTACGTACATGCAAGTATGCACAGTCAACAAATAATAAAGTGAAAGTAAAGTATCGATCCCACGAAAAATTAATTCTAACGATTTCCCAAATACTAAACATAACAAGCCAATCTTTGTTAAACAGTTGATTGAATGAAAAGAAGTTAAATGTAAATATGCAAATTAACATTTAAACTACAAAGCATTTAAAGATAAGTGAACCTAAGAATGTCATTTTCCCCCCAACACGTCATCATCATCTCTTAACTTTCTCTCAATCTTTCAGTCACCACACAAATTACTAACCGAGAATACTAAAGTATTTATTGGTATCTTTCGATAGCCAAATAAACAAATCCAATTTAAACCTATCACATTCAACAAAATTTAGACATGAACATCCAAACTAAGAAATTCGCTATATTTCTATGCAAAATTTCCTAGCAAGGGATTGAAGCACGGATTCTCACATGGTTACACATGGCACAAAGGTATATGTCTATCCTATACGCAAATTATGCATACGCTTCTAAGAACAATTACACAACACATGGTATCATATTTGGGTATAAACCTATAATCCATCTTTCAATTTCATATAGGTTTCCCAAATCAATTACTTGCAATTAATTGATACATTAAGCACAAAATGTGATACTCTAATCCATATGGTGCCAATCAAGAAAGAAAATCAATTTACAAATTCATATTAGTTTCTATGACAAAACTTAGATTCAATGAAAGAAGAATAGTCAATATCCATACATAATCCATCAAGATTCCAATAACAATGAAATACAAAGACAATAAGGAGTTTAGAACATGTAAACTTGTTGTCATTCAAGCCCCAAACTCCTAACTTCCTCCTTCCATGGCTTCCTTTGATGGCTTCTCAGTTGCTCTTCATCTTTTTCATTTTGATTCCAAAAATAAAGATATTGGGTCTTCAAGAATGGAGGTTTAGAGATCTCCCAAGGTGGAAAACCTCCTTCCCTCTTCCTCTCTAAGCCCCAAATCGCCTCTATCTCTCCCCAAAATGACAAGTAAATGATAATATATGATTTAGGGCATCCAAAATTCACTTAAAAGCTAAAATCTGAGACCTGAAACAATGCAGCGCTGCGGTGGTACCAAGGCAGCACTTTATATTTTTCTGGGCAGATCAATTGAGCGTCGCGACACTCCAAGGCACCACTACGGCGGTGGTTCTCTTGAAAATTTACCAAAATGTCACTCCAACTATATTTTCCTACAAAAAAAAATTAAAATAAATAAAATGCATAGAATTAAAATAAATTGTCTAAAATACAAATAAACCACATAAAAGTAATAAAACTCTACATTATACAATAGTAAGATTAAAACACATAAAACTAACTAAAATGTTAAAGAATTCACAAAATATCAAATTCAAATGTATTCAATAACTAGGTATAAAAACCAATCATCATCCTTTAAACCAAAAAGTGTTTGTTAGCGCAATGCAGTTTTTCTAAAGAATGATTATATAATGAATCACAAGTTGAGTAGTAAAATTGTCTTAGAAGAAATGTTAAGTATATCAATTACTCAATCAATTAATCCACCACAAGACTTGGATGAAATGTCATAAACTAACCAACCTAATTCTTGTAATACATTAGAGTTATGTCATAGTGGGAGGAGTATCAGGCCTCCTGAAAGACTTTCACTTCTTTGAGAAACTTATGATGTTATTCTGGAAGAAGTAGAGTCAGATCCCTCTGACTACCATGAATCAATAATGTAGAAGCATCCAACTGGCATATAGCTATGAAACAAGAAATGGATTCCATGTACTCGAATAACGTATGGGAACTTGTAGAAGCACCTAAGGAGGTCAAGCCTACAGGTTACAAGTGCGTCTACAAGAGAAAGAGAGGGGTAGATGGAAAGGTGAAAACCTTTAAAGCACGGTTAATAGCAAAACAGTTTACTCAAAAAGAAGGTATCGATTATAAGAAAACGTTTTCACTAATAGCTATGCTTAAATTTATCAGAATACTTTTATCCATTGCAACTCATCTCGACTACGAGATATGAAAAATGGATGTCAACACTGCTTTCCTTAATGGCCGGATATCTATATGAAGCAACCTGATGGTTTCACGATTAAAGGCCAAGAAAATATGGTATGCAAGTTGCAAAATTCCATTTATGGATTTAAGCAAACATCAAGGTCCTAAACTATATGGTTTGATCAAGCAATCAAATAGTATGGTTGTGAACAAAATCCAAAAGAATCTTATATGAATAAGAAGTATAAAGATAAGATGGTAGTATTGTAATAACCCGAATATTTAACAATATTTCTGAAAATATTGAGGAGATTAATAAAGGTTAGAGATTGATAACCTAGTTGTAGATATTAGAATGGGGTAAAAGACTGGATTAAATTAAATTTTTATTTGTTTAATCTATGAGCTAGCAAGAACCAATAAGGTTCAATAAATGTGACATGGACTTTTAGGAATAAGGTCCTATGATGTATATGAAGAGAATAAAATTTGATTAGAAAATATTTCTAAAAGAAGAAAAATGCCGAGAAATTGTTACGTAAGTTCATTGATAAAATGCTCAGTTAATTTTGAACATTGGAAGTGATTATAAATCAAGTAAACTAATTAATATAATTAGTCATTAATAAAACTTGCGTAGGACATTTAATATATTATTTAATAAGTCCAAAATATTTGGATAATTAGTGTACTAACCTAAAGAGATATTTAATATCAAGAAATTGATAAGTGAGGAAATTAATTAATTATTCAATTAAATTTGAATAAAGTTTTGGTAACAAAATGGGTAAATTAATTAATGTGATTATTAATTAATGTGTAGTGGGAATAATATTTGAAGTCCCAAAATAATATTTCAATTAATATTTCAGGGGACTAGCCTAATTAAATATTTAATTAGTGTAATTAATTATAAGGTTTATTGTGCTTGATTTAATTAATTAGTTTGATAAACTAATTAATGAGAGGATAATTTGGTGTCCAATAATTTAATTGGTCAAGCCCAATATGTTGGTGGAATAATTAGCCCAATTAAATTAAATATAGTGTCCAATTAAATCAAATTAAAGTCAAACATTTTGACTATTCTTCTAGAAGCTTTTAATTGGCAATGTGAGTAATAAAAATAATTGTAAAATGGAGTCAAAATAGGGGAATGGTCGGCCATGCCTATAAGGGAAGTTAGGATGGATGGGTGTACTATTCATGTACTAAAAATCTAGGAAAATCCCTTATTTTGTGTACTAACTTTGACAAACAAAAGTTGCTAGCTAAATTGATTACTTACAAGCCTTGTAAGTATAGTTTTCCCTCTCTATAAATAGAACCATCATCCAAGAGTTTGGAGCTTTTTAAAAGAATTGCTAGAGTCATTATATTTGAGAGCTTGAGTTTTTAGTGAGAGAAAACTTGAGAGAAATATCAAACTAGAGAGAATTCTAGTGAGAGAAAAATGAGAAAGTGGCCGTGGGTTCTAAGGATGAGGGAGAAGAGTCTAATATCTTCTAGCTTCATAAACCACCAAGGAGGAAAGAAGAAATCAAGCTTGTACATCCAAAAGGTAATTTAAAAACCCTAAAACCCATTATTAGAGGTTATATATAATTTTATGTTTGATTTATGATGATCAAACTTTAAATGCTTAAAAACATGTTAGGATGTTAAATATGTGTGATAGAGTGTTTAACATAATTTTAGTATGGGTTTATGTGAAAAAGTTAGCCAAAATATACAAAATCAAGTTTACCGGAAAAATTATAAACTGTGCAGTCCATAAACGGATTTACTGTTCACGAGCCGTAAGTCATATTTTTGATCCGTCAATTTTGTTGGATAGATCTTGAAGTTGTGTAAATTTTAAAACTTGAATGACTAAAATCCGAGTTAAAATGAATTAGTTATGATTTTTCTAGCAAAACACTCCACTGTCGGAAGTTTTACATGAACAGTCCGGTTCCAGGCTGATTTCGGAGGTCAAATCGTGTCCGAAAAATGAATCCGATAATGGAAAATTGTAGTTCAAGAAGATACGAACGCAACGATATAAAGTAGAGCACCATCGGAGTTATAGAACTTAAGTTATTAAGGTTTTTGTAAGAGACCCCAAAACTGGACAGAACCTAAAATTGCTAAAAAGCCACTGCCGGTTTTTTTGAAATTAACCGGTCGGAGCCTTCAAGTGACCGGTTCACCCATTTTCCGGCCGGTTCCGGCGATGGTCAAAACTAGAAAGTTGCTTGGAATTTCGTTTACTATTTTATGGAATTTAATGGTATTTTTACAATGTCATTAGCTATTTTTCATAATTATTTAATAATAAAAACTTACTAAATGTATGAAAAATAATAAAAAGTATTTTTAAATGTTGGAAAAATATGAACAAATAACCTATTGATTATTTGAAGTGTTATATGTATGGAGATGGTATTATTTCCGAAAATTGGTATTTTTCATATTATTTATGGTGTAAAGGTACACTAATTTGTGACTACCTAGTTAATAATTAAAGAAAATTATAAATAAATTGTTATTAAATATTAAATATGTTCTTTAGGTATTTAATAACAATATCAACTTGTTTGGAGAAAATAAATTATTTATTTATTATTTAATTAGGTATTAAATAGTAAATAAAGGAAAGTAAATAACTAATTATTCTTTAATTAATATTAAATAATAATTAAAGTAAGATAAAGATTTTAAACTTTAATTATTTATTATTTAATAAGATTAAATAATAAATAAATACAGTTAGGTAATTATTATTTAACATTAAATAATAATTACAGTTTAGTAAAGTTGATAACATAATTATTTATTATTTTATTTAATTAAGAGTAAATAATAAATAAAGATAATTAATTAATTATTATTTAATTAACATTAAATAATAATTAAAGAGGGTTAATTGCTTACTATTTAATATATTAAATAGTAATCAAAGAATGTTAAATTTAATAGTATAATTGTTTATTATTTAATTAATATTAAATAATGAGTACGGATAATTAATTAATTAATTATTATTTAATTCATATTAAATGGTAATTAAGTGGAATAAATTATTACTTAATCGGGAGAAGATTATTAAGTAATTAAAATATATTGATCATATTAATGATTAACTATTAAATGATAATAGTTAAGAATTAAATCATTATTTAATAATTAATAATGATATGTAATTAATTTAAAATATTATTAAAGGATTAATAATATTGTTTAGCATTTAATTAACTATTAAATAATAATAGTTAAGCGTTAAATCATTATTAAATAAATAATAATGATAAATAAAGATTTAGAATATTATTAAAGAATTAATAATATTGTTTAACAAGTAATTAACTATTGAGTAATAATAGTTAAGGATTGAATCATTATTAAATAATTACTAATGATACGTGAGGATTTCAAATATTATTAAATAATCGATAATATTGATGAACAATTAAATTATTATTAAAATGATTAATAATAATGAGAAGTCAATTAAAATATTATTAAAGGGTAATAATATTAGCAAGCAATTAAATTATTATTAAAAGATTAATAATAGTGATTAAGGTAAACTATTATTAAAAATAAATTAATAATAGTAATGATTATTTAAAGTGTTTTTTAACAATTAAATAACATTATAAGTTATTACTAATTGATAGTAAAATTTAAAATATTATCCAAGGTAGGTAATATTATGATAAGTTGTCGAGATAAATGATGTGATTAAGTTAAACCAAGGGTATGGTCCATTAGTGATTAATTGGTGGATCGACCTAAATAAATATAGGGTCCAGGCATTAATGCAGTGACATTAATAAATGTCAGAACTGAATAGTTTCGAACAAAAGATTTATGGTGTTGAATATGAAACACCGAGTCAAGTCAAAGAGAGACTAAAATATGAAATTAACCCTATTAAATAAAGGGGACGATAAGAAGAAATAAATATCTTTAAAATAAGCTTTAGCATTGAGTCAAACTTTGACTGATACTGTGTACCGTTGATCTCACATACCGTGTAGGTGGTGCAAGGAACGTGAAAGATTAGTGTAAGCTGGTTATGCAAGTCCAGGCAAGTTTTTCAGATATTGTTGTTATGTGTATAACTGTTGTGTGTACACTTGAAGTATGTGAGAATTTGAATTAAATATGCTTTTGTGAAATCATATGATGTGTGTTGATTCTATATGATAGAAAGCTTGAGTTAATTGAATAAGTTGAACTGTATGACATGTACTTATTCTAATGCATGATCAGTATGTTGCATAAATAAATGCAAAGCATGAGAAGCATTGTGACGCCCCCAAATCTAGGCCCACACAGCCCAAACTTGAGTCGTCAAAAGACTGCAACAAAATTATTACAACAAAGCACAACGTACAACAATACAGTGTATAATAATACACAACTAAGTCTTCACTATTATTGCCACACTATTTTACAACACGTGAAGACTAGGATAGCTATTCCTCGGACTCTCACTCCATCCCCCGGCTAGACCCCGTTACGTTTTCATCTCCTGTTGAAAAACAATGGAACAAAAGAAAGGGTGAGCTCAAATAGCCCAGTAAGAAATATCATGACTAAGATAATGACGAATAAATTATCATTAGCCTTTAACAGTTGAGTTCTTGATAGAATACAATAGACTACAAGGTTTATATCAAAAACTGTAGTTAAATTCTTAAACAACGTTCAGATCAATAATAGCAGCGGAATGAGCAATCTATTAGAAGAATAATGCAGACTATAATGTCCACTCGCTTCTCTTTTTAGTAAAAATATCATCAACTTTTATCATCTGAAATACCATTAGTCAAGATAATACAACTTCACAGTTCCTGGTCATAATCATGCAGATCAACAGTTCGTCTTTGCACTACGGGCCAAAGACATTCAATATAACACCAACGGTCATGATTATACCAGATTCAGCCTTTGGTCATAATCATACCAACCAACAGTTCATCTTTGCACTACGGGCCAAAGAGAACATTCACCACGTGTCATAAAAGACACCGAACAGATGTATCGCCTTTAACCTAGTATATCGCCTTTAACCTATCATCTGTTCAACAATTATATCACATCTGTGCCCCCGGCCACAGATATTCACAACAGCTTGATTCTTGATGATTAATACAAATAACAGTGATACAAATGATGAACAGAAGAACAGGATAAACAATAAGTATCGGAAGTTTACTTTGTGCAGATTCAAATAATGTCCAAATTGCCAACATGATGTGGAGTGAAATTTAAAAATGATATTCAAGATCCACAGTTCAGAATAACGATTACAGTTCAATAGAAATGTTCAGAAAATAGGAAGGTTCAGTTGAACTAATGAAATTCAACTATTATGGAACATATAATATTTTCAGGAATTATAGAAGCAATAGTTCCATAATAAGTTTCGATTTAGGTGTATGGAAGAAAATAATATCCCTTACCGTAGCAGGTTTGATTAACAAAAGGTGAAGGGAATTAATATCCCTTACCATAGTAAGTTTGAATAATGGAAGATGAAAAAGATGGTATCCCTTATGAGTATAAAGGAAAATGATATCACTTACGAATATGGAATAAAAGTGTCATGTGATAATTCGTGTAGACAAATTATTTCCACACGAGACAAATAACAAGGGTTATTCACCAACAGGCGATAATCCGCACCGTAAGGTTATTCCCATCAATTTGAATACGAATAGTTATTCACCAAACAGGCGTAATCCGCACCGTAAGGTTATTCCCACAATTTAATAGAATTTGAACACGAAGAGTTATTCACCAAACAGGCGTAATCCGCACCGTAAGGTTATTCCCACAATTTAATAGAATTTGAACACGAAGAGTTATTCACCAAACAGGCGTAATCCGCACCGTAAGGTTATTCCCACAATTTAATAGAATTTGAACACGAAGAGTTATTCACCAAACAGGCGATAATCCGCACCGTAAGGTTATTCTCAAAGATTAATAAGGAATGAATACAAAAGGTTATTCACCAACAGGCGGTAAACCGCGCCGTAAGGTTATTCCCACAATTTAATACATGGAAATAAATGGCACAAGAAAGAAACGATATTATTTTCGAGAATCAAAGAATGATAATCCCTTCAAGTAAGAAAGAAAATAATATCCATTTATGATGATGAAAAGAGTGATACCCCTTACCGTAATAAATTTAAGAGTGTGAAAAGAATGATATTCCTTACCTTAACACGTGACTGGATATTGTTTTAAATGAGGTTGATCAACTTGAAAAATTTCTGCACTCCTTTTGGCTTTCAAACTCTCAAAATAACCTTACTATTCTCAGAGAAAACTCATAAAATTCTTATAGAAAAATTTTATGTTTTAGGTGTGATTTTTCTATTCAGTTGAGCAAGCTATTTATAGGAGAAAATAAGTACTATGCGTGGTA
This sequence comes from Hedera helix, assembly GCA_947179155.2. Taxonomy (NCBI): domain Eukaryota; kingdom Viridiplantae; phylum Streptophyta; class Magnoliopsida; order Apiales; family Araliaceae; genus Hedera; species Hedera helix. The sequence goes on from OX359281.1 coordinate 29,585,740, forward strand.
GGTGGGCACTGTGCATTTGGTAGGTGAGAGAGGCTGCGCAAACGTTTTTTTTAAAAATTTCAATACTTGCACAGTAACTTTGCACAGTAACTTTAAAATTTTCAAAAAGTGAACAGTAATGAACAGTAACTTTTGTCAGCCGATGAATAGTGATTTACGGGAGTGAACAGTGACTCCGGAGTAACTTTTCCGATGTGAACAGTAACTTCCGTCAGTGAATAGTAACTTTTGAAAAATAATAATATTTATTTTATTTTATTTTATTTTATTTATTCTACCTGTGGATCCAACATATAAAATAATGCTACAACAATGATAACAATAATGTAATAAACATGTTACAGATTATTATTAATTTAAATAATATAAATTACTGTGTATTTGCTACTGTGACAATTATTTGGTTCAATAATTTTAAAATACAACGCACCAGCAATTATTGACTCAATGATATAAAATGCAGTGTAATGACAATTATTAAATCAATAATGCAAAATACTGTGTAGCAACAATTATTGAATTGATAACATAAAATATTATACAACAACAATTATTGATGAAATGATGTGCAACAGTTAGGGTGTCAATTTCAGATCAATAATATAAGACACTGTGCAATACCGTGTGCTACTGTAGAGTACCGCATGCTACTGTAGAATACCATAAATTACCGTATGCTACTATTCTTTTATCACCAGTATTTAAATAGTTAACACCGTTGACTATTTTTATTTAAAAAGGTTACTTCTGTCGTTTTCTATATCCGACAATTATTCCGTTGTGGGGTCCACCAATAATTAGTTATTTCGGCGCCGTCGTACGACACGAATATTATATTGCGCCGTCGTACGGGCAGAACGAATATTCCCCGACAAAACGAATATTGTCCAACAAGGTATAATTTGCACGAAACATCCTTAACTTTAAACTTTATCGATTTAACCACTTACTGTTTCAGGAAAAATATATATGAAGAAAAATTAAATTTTGTATTTCATAAATTCGGGGTCTTACAACCTCCCCTCCTTATGAAATTTCGTCCCCGAAATTGACGTACCTGGCATTTCGAAGAGGTATGGATACCTAGACTTCATCTCAGATTCTAGCTCCCAGGTCATTTCCTCAATATCTTGGTTCCTCCATAAAACCTTAACTTGAGGTATAACCTTTGAGCGTAAGATCTGCTCCTTCTTATCTAGGATCTTAACAGGTACTTCCTCATACGTTAAATCTTCTGCTATAACGTCTGGTTCTAACTCAATGACGTGGTTTGGGTCCTTCACATATTTACGTAACATAGATATGTGAAAAACGTTATGGATGCGAGACATACTTGGTGGTAAGGCTAGTCTGTAAGCTACAGTTCCCACCCGATCGAGGATTTCAAATGGGCCAATAAATCGAGGGTTGAGTTTTCCTCTCTTTCCGAATCTCGTAACCCCTTTCCATGGAGAAACACGTAAGAATACATGATCTCCGACGTTGAATCTCTCATCTCTCCGATGAAGATCGGCATAACTCTTTTGTCGTTCTTGTGCTGTCTGTATTCGTTGTCGGATCATTTGGATCTTTTCGGTCGTCAAGCGTACCAACTCGGGTCCCAACAGTTTTGCTTCTCCTACCTCATTCCAACATACTGGAGAGCGACATTTGCGTCCATATAAAGCCTCGAATGGAGCCATACCTATACTTGCTTGGTAACTGTTGTTGTAGGAAAATTCCACCAATGGCAAGTACTTATCCCAACTTCCTTTGAAATCTAGTACGCAAAGTCTCAAAAGATCTTCGAGGGTCTGGATCGTCCTTTCCGATTGTCCGTCCGTTTGAGGATGGTATGCAGAACTAAAACATAGTTCAGTGCCCATAGCTTTTTGTAGACTGATCCAAAAGCGTGAAGTGAATCTAGGATCTCGATCAGAAACTATGGAAACTGGCATGCCATGCAATCTCACGATCTCATTTATGTACATACCGGCAAGACGTTCAAGTGAAAAGTTTTCTCGTATAGGCAAGAAATGAGCGGATTTGGTCAATCTATCTACGATGACCTAAATTGCATCTAAGCCTTGAGAAACTTTGGGAAGACCCGTCACGAAATCCATATTGATGTGTTCCCACTTCCATTCGGGAACCTCAAGTGGTTGTAAAGGACCCTTAGGTACTTGATGCTCTGCCTTGACACGTTGACAAGTTAAGCACCTTGAGATAAACTCTGCAATCTCCCTTTTCATATTGTTCCACCAAAATGTATGTCGAAGATCTCGATACATCTTGGTACCTCCAGGGTGGATTGCAAATGGCGTGTTGTGTGCCTCCATCATGATTTTATGCTTTAATTCAGGATCGTTAGGAACACAGAGTCGAGAGTTGACTCGAAGTATTCCTTTCTCGTCGATTCTTGCTTCGGGAATGGTACATTCTTGTACTTTCTTTATCATGTTTATCAGTTCCGGATCGGTAGCTTGAGCAGCTTTAATTTTATCGATTAAAGCTGGTTCTACTCGCACGTGAGCAATCTTCGAGTGGGTCCCTGGTGTCTTTAGCTCCATCTCCATCTTTTGCAAGTCGTACAAAATACGCTTTTGTGTTGTCAGCAGTGCACTTGTACTCGCATAAGATTTTCTGCTCAAAGCGTCAGCTACAACGTTCGCCTTTCCCGGGTGATACTGGATTGTGTGATCATAATCCTTCAACAGCTCAAGCCAACGTCGTTGTCGCATGTTGAGTTCTTTCTGGGTGAAGAAATACTTGAGACTTTTATGATCCGTATAGATATCCACTTTCTCTCCGTACAAGTAGTGTCTCCAGATTTTCAACGCGAAAACGACTGCTGCCAACTCTAGATTATGAGTAGGGTAATTTTTCTCATAATCTTTGAGTTGTCGAGAGGCATAGGCTATAACCTTTCCATGTTGCATAAGGACACAACCTAGACCTTTGCCTGAAGCATCGCTGTATATGACAAATTCTCCCGATCCTGATGGAATGGTCAGAACAGGAGCTGAAACAAGTCTCCTCTTAAGCTCTTGAAAACTTTTCTCGCATTGCTCGCTCCATATGAATTTTGTGCTTTTCCGAGTAAGCTGAGTTAATGGAGTGGCGATTCGAGAAAATCCTTCTACGAATCTCCGATAATAACCAGCTAGGCCTAGAAAACTTCGGACTTCGGTTACTGTCTTGGGTTGTTCCCAATTTAGTACCGTTTCAATCTTCGCAGGATCGACTGATATTCCTTGACTAGAAATCACATGCCCAAGAAACGTGACCTCCTCAAGCCAGAACTCACATTTCTTCAACTTGGCATATAATTTGTTCTCACGGAGCTTCTGGAGTATCAATCTCAGGTGTTGTTCATGATCCTCACGACTTTTGGAGTATATGAGGATGTCATCAATAAAGACAACCACAAAATGATCCAAATATTCCTTGAATATTCGGTTCATCATGTCCATGAAAGCTGCAGGAGCATTGGTTAGTCCAAAAGGCATGACTAAAAACTCATAATGCCCATAACGAGTTCTGAAAGCAGTCTTTGGAATGTCCTCAGCTTTAACCTTTAACTGATGATATCCAGAACGGAGATCAATCTTTGAGAAATGTTGAGCACCTTGTAATTGATCAAACATGTCATCAATTCGAGGTAACGGATACCTGTTTTTGATGGTGACATGGTTCAATTCTCGGTAGTCAATGCACAATCTCATACTCCCGTCTTTCTTCTTCACAAATAGAACAGGAGCACCCCAAGGTGATGCACTCGGACGAATGAAACCAGTATCCAACAATTCCTGTAGTTGGACTTTTAACTCTTAAAGTTCAATGGGAGCCATTCGGTATGGAGTTTTGGAAATGGGCTTGGTACCAGGTTCAAGATCAATACAAAATTCAATTTCACGGTTTGGGGGTAAACCAGGAAGTTCCTCCGGAAAAACGTCAGGAAACTCATTAACAATGGGAATATCATTCAAGTTTGACGTATTTTTGTTCAAATCAGTGACATGAGCTAAAAAGGCTTGACATCCGTTTTTCAATAAACGAATGGCTTTATGGCTAGAAATAACAGTTATAGATTTCAATGGTTTAGTTGCTTGAATTTGCATGACAGGTTGATTAGGAATATGAAAACTAATAATCTTATGAAAACAATCAATTTTAGCATGATGGGTAGTCAACCAATCAATTCCTAAAATCACATCAAATTCATGCATCTCCAAAGAAATAAGGTCAACAGGTAATGTGAGGTTGTTGATTTGAACTAGGCAAGATTTATAGACAGTAGATGTAATGGTCATTTCTCCTAATGGGGTTTCAACTGATAAGTCAAAGTCCAAATTTTCAGGAGTTAAGTTTAAACGCTGAGCACATGCAGGTGAGATAAAAGAATGGGTAGAACCAGTATCTAACAAAGCGTAGACTTCACGAGAATTTATGAATAGCTTACCGGTTATCACCTCGTTCGAGTTTCGTGCCATTTGGGATGTCACAACAAAAGCTCTCCCTTGAACTACAGATTTTCCCTTATCTGCGCTAGCTTTTGGTATCATCACTGCAGCTGGACTTGATTTTGTGGCAGGACAAAATCGCGCAAGATGACCCTCTTTCCCACAACTGTAGCACTTTTTGGACTGCAGTGTACAGTTTGGGCTGATGTGACCTTCCTGACCACACCTATAGCATCTCACTGGTGGTCGATCTTCTCCCCTTGAAACTGGGGTCGGTGCTGGTGCTGGTACTGGTGCCCTTCCATAATTATTATGGAATCTCTTTCTTTTGAAATTGTTCCCACTGGATTCTCCTCTTCTGTTATTTGATGTGGAATTACCACCGAAGTGTTGGTTACCTCCTCGATGGTTCTCGTTCCTGTGGTTGTTATCATTTCTCTGATCATTGACTCTTGGCTGTAATTTTTCATCTGTTTGCTCCACCCTTTGAGCCCTATCAACAACATCTGAATACAAATTAAATTTATGAGAGCTAAGTTGTTGACGGATTTCGAATCTTAGACCACGTAAGAACATCCGACTCATCCGTGCTTCGTCATCTACTAGATGAGTCGCAAAACGAGACAGTTCAGCAAACTTAGCTTCATAGTGAGAAACTGTCATGTTTCCCTGCTCCAGTTTAATGAATTCCACTTCTTTCATATGGCGGATGCTTTCTGGGAAGTACTTTTCATTAAATAGCTCTTGGAATTCTGTCCAAGACATCTCAAGTGCTGAAGGGTGGATACGTTTTACCGCTTCCCACCAGTGATCCGCCTCACCTCGAAACATAAAGGTAGCAAAGGGCACCTTCTGATCATCAGCGCATTGTAGGACATCAAGTATTTTTGTCGTCTGCTTCAGCCATGCCTCCGCTTTGAGTGGGTCAGGCTTCCCGTGGAATTCAGGTGGTCCCAATTCTTTAAATTGCTTGACAGTGATCATCCTCAAATTACCAGCGTTTCTACCGTTATTGTTAACTGGATTTCCTCTTGCCTGATTCTGCATGAACTGCATGAAATTCCTAAAGAATCCATCATTCATCATGTTATCAGGAATATTATTTCCTGAGTTGGCAGGAGGATTGTTTGTGGCTTCTTGATTTTCGGCTACATTCGCTTCGGGTATTTCGTAGTTAACCTCTTGATTTCCAGATGCCATACTAAACTGTGGTCACAAAATAAATGTTAGTTCAAATAAACTGACTCATCACTTCATGTCCCTATATTCAAATCAACTCATTAGATAATAAAATCTAATTTAGGTAGGACACACTAGTGACTGATTCTATTCGTCTCTCCCCTCCTAGTTCTAACCCCAGATCTCCATTAAAGACCATATCCCTAAGCTCTGATGCCAACTGTGACGCCCCCAAATCTAGGCCCACACAGCCCAAACTTGAGTCGTCAAAAGACTGCAACAAAATTATTACAACAAAGCACAACGTACAACAATACAGTGTATAATAATACACAACTAAGTCTTCACTATTATTGCCACACTATTTTACAACACGTGAAGACTAGGATAGTTATTCCTCGGACTCTCACTCCATCCCCCGGCTAGACCCCGTTACGTTTTCATCTCCTGTTGAAAAACAATGGAACAAAAGAAAGGGTGAGCTCAAATAGCCCAGTAAGAAATATCATGACTAAGATAATGACGAATAAATTATCATTAGCCTTTAACAGTTGAGTTCTTGATAGAATACAATAGACTACAAGGTTTATATCAAAAACTGTAGTTAAATTCTTAAACAACGTTCAGATCAATAATAGCAGCGGAATGAGCAATCTATTAGAAGAATAATGCAGACTATAATGTCCACTCGCTTCTCTTTTTAGTAAAAATATCATCAACTTTTATCATCTGAAATACCATTAGTCAAGATAATACAACTTCACAGTTCCTGGTCATAATCATGCAGATCAACAGTTCGTCTTTGCACTACGGGCCAAAGACATTCAATATAACACCAACGGTCATGATTATACCAGATTCAGCCTTTGGTCATAATCATACCAACCAACAGTTCATCTTTGCACTACGGGCCAAAGAGAACATTCACCACGTGTCATAAAAGACACCGAACAGATGTATCGCCTTTAACCTAGTATATCGCCTTTAACCTATCATCTGTTCAACAATTATATCACATCTGTGCCCCCGGCCACAGATATTCACAACAGCTTGATTCTTGATGATTAATACAAATAACAGTGATACAAATGATGAACAGAAGAACAGGATAAACAATAAGTATCGGAAGTTTACTTTGTGCAGATTCAAATAATGTCCAAATTGCCAACATGATGTGGAGTGAAATTTAAAAATGATATTCAAGATCCACAGTTCAGAATAACGATTACAGTTCAATAGAAATGTTCAGAAAATAGGAAGGTTCAGTTGAACTAATGAAATTCAACTATTATGGAACATATAATATTTTCAGGAATTATAGAAGCAATAGTTCCATAATAAGTTTCGATTTAGGTGTATGGAAGAAAATAATATCCCTTACCGTAGCAGGTTTGATTAACAAAAGGTGAAGGGAATTAATATCCCTTACCATAGTAAGTTTGAATAATGGAAGATGAAAAAGATGGTATCCCTTATGAGTATAAAGGAAAATGATATCACTTACGAATATGGAATAAAAGTGTCATGTGATAATTCGTGTAGACAAATTATTTCCACACGAGACAAATAACAAGGGTTATTCACCAACAGGCGATAATCCGCACCGTAAGGTTATTCCCATCAATTTGAATACGAATAGTTATTCACCAAACAGGCGTAATCCGCACCGTAAGGTTATTCCCACAATTTAATAGAATTTGAACACGAAGAGTTATTCACCAAACAGGCGTAATCCGCACCGTAAGGTTATTCCCACAATTTAATAGAATTTGAACACGAAGAGTTATTCACCAAACAGGCGTAATCCGCACCGTAAGGTTATTCCCACAATTTAATAGAATTTGAACACGAAGAGTTATTCACCAAACAGGCGATAATCCGCACCGTAAGGTTATTCTCAAAGATTAATAAGGAATGAATACAAAAGGTTATTCACCAACAGGCGGTAAACCGCGCCGTAAGGTTATTCCCACAATTTAATACATGGAAATAAATGGCACAAGAAAGAAACGATATTATTTTCGAGAATCAAAGAATGATAATCCCTTCAAGTAAGAAAGAAAATAATATCCATTTATGATGATGAAAAGAGTGATACCCCTTACCGTAATAAATTTAAGAGTGTGAAAAGAATGATATTCCTTACCTTAACACGTGACTGGATATTGTTTTAAATGAGGTTGATCAACTTGAAAAATTTCTGCACTCCTTTTGGCTTTCAAACTCTCAAAATAACCTTACTATTCTCAGAGAAAACTCATAAAATTCTTATAGAAAAATTTTATGTTTTAGGTGTGATTTTTCTATTCAGTTGAGCAAGCTATTTATAGGAGAAAATAAGTACTATGCGTGGTAGGTGGGCACTGTGCATTTGGTAGGTGAGAGAGGCTGCGCAAACGTTTTTTTTAAAAATTTCAATACTTGCACAGTAACTTTGCACAGTAACTTTAAAATTTTCAAAAAGTGAACAGTAATGAACAGTAACTTTTGTCAGCCGATGAATAGTGATTTACGGGAGTGAACAGTGACTCCGGAGTAACTTTTCCGATGTGAACAGTAACTTCCGTCAGTGAATAGTAACTTTTGAAAAATAATAATATTTATTTTATTTTATTTTATTTTATTTATTCTACCTGTGGATCCAACATATAAAATAATGCTACAACAATGATAACAATAATGTAATAAACATGTTACAGATTATTATTAATTTAAATAATATAAATTACTGTGTATTTGCTACTGTGACAATTATTTGGTTCAATAATTTTAAAATACAACGCACCAGCAATTATTGACTCAATGATATAAAATGCAGTGTAATGACAATTATTAAATCAATAATGCAAAATACTGTGTAGCAACAATTATTGAATTGATAACATAAAATATTATACAACAACAATTATTGATGAAATGATGTGCAACAGTTAGGGTGTCAATTTCAGATCAATAATATAAGACACTGTGCAATACCGTGTGCTACTGTAGAGTACCGCATGCTACTGTAGAATACCATAAATTACCGTATGCTACTATTCTTTTATCACCAGTATTTAAATAGTTAACACCGTTGACTATTTTTATTTAAAAAGGTTACTTCTGTCGTTTTCTATATCCGACAATTATTCCGTTGTGGGGTCCACCAATAATTAGTTATTTCGGCGCCGTCGTACGACACGAATATTATATTGCGCCGTCGTACGGGCAGAACGAATATTCCCCGACAAAACGAATATTGTCCAACAAGGTATAATTTGCACGAAACATCCTTAACTTTAAACTTTATCGATTTAACCACTTACTGTTTCAGGAAAAATATATATGAAGAAAAATTAAATTTTGTATTTCATAAATTCGGGGTCTTACAAGCATGATGCATTCATATAATGTAATGCATGAAGTATGAGAAGCATGTATAAACATGAATTATGTGTTACGTGCTATGTGCTATCTGTTAGACTTGCTGAGCCGTCGTGCTCACTCTTGCTTAAACAACATTTTTCAGTTGAATCTCGAGAAATTTAGACAATGTCGACAAAGACAAAGATTGATACGGGAATGTCATACATGTGCGAATGGTATTAGGCATGGTAATGAAATCTCTACGTACAGAGAGTTAGATGTTTTTGCGATAAATCTGTTAAGGTAGTTTGTTTGTATAAATCAAAGTTAGAACAATTGAATAGTTAGTATAACTTGCGATTTGGAACAGATGTGAGATATATTATCGTATCCTTGTGTACAAAGGAATATTTGTATAAATAAACAAAATTTGAATATGGTATTTAGTGAGTTTATTGTACTCATATTTTTATAACAGACTAGATTATATTATATTCGGTCTGAGATGTCATTAAGTAAAGATTTCGATTCTAAGACAGGATCATGATATAGTTTTGAATAAACTCTGTTTTAAACAACTACGGTATAGTTGTAGATTGTGAATGAGATTGTAAGAATTTTTAAATAAACTAGTTTTATCAATTATATTATTGAGATATATTGTGGATTTAAGTACAAGGTTGTACGTCTAACGAGCGGGATCCGGCGTGGCCAGCACGCGAATTTTCGAGTCGTTACAAGTATTATTAGCTTTTTATATATATGGATGATATATTGTTTATTGGGTAATGATGTGGGAGTATTGTCTAGTGTTAAAATTTGGTTGTCTAGTAATTTTGAGATGGACCTAAGAGAGGCTAATTAAATTCTAAGGATCAAGCTTTGGCGCGATCACAAGAATAAAATGTTGGCCTATCCCAAGTTGTGATAACCCGAATATTCATAATATTTCTTTTAAATAAATTTTTAAACAAAAATAAATGTAGATTTAAATTATGTGATTGGGAGAAGGAATATATATATATATATATATATATATATATATGAGGTTTATTTAACAAATTAAATAAGGAATAAAAAATTTGTGTCAAGCCCAAATGATTTTAATGGATCAAGTCCAAGTTAATGCTAAGTTACATTGTAAGCCAATTGCAATTGAATTAGTAGTCAATTTGGTAACATATGTAAGCTAAAGGTTGATTTTGTTGTTAAGCCCAAGTGGTATGAGTATATGATGTTCCAACTTTTCTAGTGGGACTGGCCCGAAGGAAATTATTGGAAGCCCAAAATTTTAAATAAACCAAGCTCAATAGAATCAAAGTTGGGGAAAGGAGGAAGGAAGCTGCCCCTTGGCAGCCCTGTGTACGTAAAGGAGGGGGAGAACAAAGTTGTTATTATGACATTAAGGGACCCCAACTAAGTGTTAACAGGTATGAGTAAATAAGTAACTAGGAGCTCATCTAATTAGTCAGGAATGGGCTGCACGGATGGGACAAGATGGCGCTGGGTGAACAGCCCAAGTGGGCAGGTTGAGTGCTCCAGTCGGCAGCCTAAGGGGGGCGGTTGGCTGAGTTGTTGTGGCAGCTTAGAAGTGGTGCTATAGGGTCTGACTAGGGGCTGATGTAGGAACCATGTAGGGGGCTAAGCTAGGCTGCTGTAGAAGGCAGGTTAGGCCAAGTGTAGGTGGTAAGTATGCATACATACTTATGCTCAGCTGAGGAAAAGAGGAAGTGTATAGGTCATCACCATTTTCGTCGCCCTACATGTCGTTGCCCCCACGTCCCTTCAACGCCGTCGGTAATGAGTCAACAACGATGGAACCATTGGCGTCGGGCTCTCCGTCACCAATGATTTTATTGACGACGGCATTAGCGACGGTCTGATCCTTCGCCAATGAGTAATATAAAAATAAAAATAAAATTCTTTAGCGACGGACTAACCGTCGCCAATTACTACCATCGCGAATGACATTATTTTCTTAAAATTGAGCCAGGCATTTACAATGGTATCATCCATCTCTGATACATCATTACCGACGGACTATGTCATCGCTACTTAGTCCGTTGCCAATGACCTTTTTTTATAAAAAAAAAATGCAAAAATACCCTAGTTTTTTTACATATACATAATTCCATGTACATGTTATAAACTAAAAATAACAAACAATTCTTGACTAACGCATACTAATAACCATTCAAAAATATACAATCAATCATCAAATGCGTACACAACGTAATACATAAACTATAAAATGTAATTACTGTAAAACCAAACATAAAAGTAAATATATATAAATCATCAAACTAACTAAATATAATAACTTAGTCTATACAACCCAAAAACTAATTATAGTTAGATATATAAAAGTAAAAAATCTACAAAGTGTTGTATCCCTAGGTCGTCATAATCATCATCGCCATCGGTTGACAAGTGAATATCGTTCATCGTGTCACTGTCGGTCCCACCATCAGCACCATCATCAACATCTACTTGATGGCCCTCACCATCTCCTATAGGGTCCTTGTCACTGCCGCTGGCTCCACCCATGCCACGAGACTCGTCAACAATAAACTACAAAATTAAAATATAAGTTAGGCAAAAGAGGTTTTAACTAGGCCATCGGAACTCAGAATCGAGCCCCATAAATTATCACTTGTTAGAAATATGTAATAAGTGTTACGTCTACGATTTCGCATTATTTTTATGCTCGGGGCTAGTTTTAGTCTACTTTTCCTATATTTGTCTAAGTATTTTAAAAATAAGTAAGCAAACGATGTTCTAACTCGGTCATCGGAACTCGAAATCCAGCTACGTAAGTTGTCACGCATTTGAAATATGTAATTGGTGCTACACTTACGGTTTCGTGTTGTTTCAATTCCCGGGGCGAGTTTTGGTATATCTGTCTAAGTTTTTTTTAAATACGTTAGGCAAAAGAGGTGTTAACTTGGCCATTGGAACTCGGAATCGAGCCTCGTAAGTTGTCAAAATTTGAAATATGTAAGAGGTGCTACGCTTACGGTTTTGCATCGTTTCTATGCATGGGGCGAGTTTTGTCCTACTTTTCTTATATTTGTCCAAGTTTATTTTAATATAAGTTTGACAATTATTTTTTTTAACTTTTTAACAATTTATAAATCAATATAATATATATTAGTTCAAACTATATATTTAAAGACATAAATTAAGATTTTTATTTACTTGTCGCATATGTAGGGGAAAGAGGTTTACAAGTACAACCACTACTATTCAAACGACCTCCTATGTTACTAGACCTAATAACTCGTCTCGTGATCAATGGAACTGTGTACAATTTCCTGAGCGATGTGGTAGACACACTCACGTGATGGTGTGCATGATCGGATTTGACTATTCGCCATGCACCCATCGATGATCCTCCAAAAGAAATCATCTGATAAGGATGGACCAGCTCCTGATCCACTCGCGCCATCTGATCTAGTAGAAAGGCGATGTCTGGCTCTCGCAACAGGCACTACAGTGTACGCTGGGACTCTTAGTATGCCCAGAATTCGATTCTTCTTCAATCCTCCTGTAGCCAGTAGCCAGTTATCAATCTCCTCTTCTTTCACGTGTGGAGGGATCTACCTCGGTATCAGCTGTCTGAGTATCCCGCCAAGTCTCAGTAAGGTCTTCAAACATAGTCTGAAAAAAAGACATAAAGACGTGAAAGAATATGAATACTAATTGCATAAATTAAAATACAAACAAAATAAACCATTGTATTTACTTTCAGCTATTTCCTGTGCCTCGAGTGAGATAAAATCACCGTCACCTTTCTTCTAGTGGGTGTGCTACCAAAACTCCAAGCAAAAAGGTGGGTGCTTAATTTTAATTTGTAGTCTCTCCCTGTACAGGTCATAAGACTAGGACCCCGTGTAGTGTAGAACCCAACTCTGCGAGCAGGTTGTTGAACGTTGTGCTGACATCTTCTTAAAAGCATCTCCCTCCCAAATGTCGCACATCTGAGCCCAAACCTTGGCCCCAATGAAATCAAGACAGACATATCTAAATGTCTGTAAATATCCTCGGAGGGCTATCATGCCTTGCTCTTCTTTACCGTCCTCAAATCTATAGTATCGTTGTACAAAACACATTACAGTATTAGTAAATAACATAAAGTTACACAACAATATTAATAAAAAATAACATGTACATCAAATACCATCTTACACGAAACTCGTCAATAATCAGTTGCCGTGTGCGGTCCTCCACATCCGCCTAACACATCCATGCACTTGAGAATCGGTTGTGGACGACACCTAGTAACGTATTTCGAGGCATAGCCTCTAAGAAACTGTAATTGAAATGAATACATGTACAAATTTCAAGTATATATACATGCATCATTTTATATAAAATAAATAAGTAGTATGGTAAAAACATAATCTAAAATTACCTGTGGGACCCAACACAACATATATAAGGCATCTAAGGTGGATTCCCTAGTAACCCACGTGCTAGTTCCCTCAGAGGCCTAGGGCGATCACCTATGTAGTGCAATATGTGAATAACTTAATACAAAGAATGGTGTGTAATAACTCAACCCGATAATAATATAAAAAAATAATTATAAGTAAAAACAAATATACTTACAATTAATAAGTGTGTAAGTTAATGTACCTAAACCTGCATGTCGCTCATTACCTCCACGACCCCTACGTCCACCACGAGTAGCACAACCTCCATGATCGCTGTGTGGAGTATGTGCCATATCTATGTCACTGTATTGACAAAAAACACAAAATTATAAGACGTGTTTGGTAAAGACAAACTAGTATATCATCAAACTAGTACATACGGATGCAACTACAAACTAAACATATGGATGCAACTACAAACTAGTACATATGGAGTATATCATCAAACTAGTACATACGGATTTATTAAAGACAAACTAATATATATGGTTATAAATAATAAAATATATTCGGATACATACTCCTAATCATCTATATCATCAAAATCATCAACATCAGAATCGTCATCCTCGAGCAATAACTCCTCATTGTTGCTGTCATCACCATCTTGATCATTCTCAAGAATTTCTTCATTTATATCTTCTTCTTCAACATTAACCTCTTCAATTTCGACAGCCACGACATCATCCCCGTCGTCACTAGACTCACTAACAACTGTCACATTAGCAGGTGCGACACTAGTTAACTCTACTTGTAAAGGCTCATCGTCTGAACGAGGAGTTATGCCTTGAAAACCACGAGCTTTGATTGTTATAACAGCATACCATGAGCTTATGGGAGTCTTCACACTTCGTGCGTAGTACATCTGCATTGCTTGACTTGCTAAAATAAAAGGCTCGTTTGAATTTAGTGTTGACTTCACATTTACGGTCACCAGTCCTGAGTTTGTATCTACTCTAACTCCATTCTCAACATCAAACCAATTACAATTGAAGCAAACTAATTCTTTTTGACCCCAATACTTGAGAACAATTATTTCTAGTAATCGTCCATACCAGACATCCTAAAGATTATCGTAACAGCTACCTTTAACTATTACACCAGAGTCAAATGACACGACTGTTCCAACCTCGCAACACTTAAATCTGTAACCGTTTATAATGCAAGATGTATAAGTATCTACAGATATTTTAGGGCCGTCAGCTATAAGCTTTAGCTGCATGTCAGCTTTATCATTTTTTAGCACCTAATGTACATTCAATACATATTCTAATGTTAAGTGCATCATAAGATTTAGTCGGGAGGAAAAAGGTATTTACACATTAATGCAAGTCACTTACTACATATTTAAACCATTGCACAAAGTTTCTATTTTTTTGAGTTTACAACTCCCCGTTCAATATACTTGGATTCATCGCACGTATATCGGCATCATACTGACTGCAGTACAATTATAAATTTAAAGTTGTGGCGTTACTTATTTAGTCACAGTTATGTTTAGAACTTTTAATAGTGATAAATGACATACTTATGACAACCTACTTAATGTATGGCGTTACTTCATTCATGTTTACAAATGTATATAACGTGGCAGCTGCGTACTCACTATCAGTTATTTTTTTTCCCGCCAAATGGTTGTACCGGATGACTAAAGGTCGTTGATAGGGTTAAATTATACGATATTTTTATTCTCTAATACTTAGTTTTTATATTTATTGTGTGCTTAAATGTTTAATTATTTAGCTTATTTTGGTTTTAATAGGTTTTATAGGATTTTAATTAATTTATGTTAATTTAGGTAATTTTATAGTATTTTTATATTTCTTTTTTATTTGGATGTTTTTATTTATTCTAGGAATTTTATTTATTATTATGTGTTTTTATTATTTTTAGTTATTTTATATTTTATTTTGTAAGAAAAATAAGCTTGGGGGCAAATCTGTAAATTCTGCAAAGATCTAGTGGAAAAATGGTAAATAAGCAACAGAATGGCATAACCATAATTTTAGCAACAAGAATGCAGTCGCGCCATGCGCGCACACAGTGAAACAGGAGCGCAGGGGATGACACCGTTTGGCTTGCGTATCAACGGAAAGGGGTCGCGCAATGCGCGAAGGCCAGTTTAGCAGTCCAACGACATCGTTTGCGGTTCGGGCTGAGGAAGGAAAAAGTCGCGCAATGCGCGGCTGGCACGCTGACCGGTCCACTATAGCGAAGGCTGTGTTTGGCTTGCGCGTTAATTCCCAAGAACAGATTATTCGCGGATTATTGCATTAATTTGATTCCAAATTGGATTTTAATTCTAATTAGGATTAGGATAATAATTATTTTATTTATTTTTTATTTTTAATTGTAAATCCTATTAGGGTTTGGACAAGTTAGACGTCTATAAATAGAGGGACAATCTCTCATTATTTATTGTAAGTTTTTGGGAGATCATTCTTCTAGTTTCTTGGAGAGAGCTTTTCAACTAGTGGAGTTTATTTTAAAGCATGTCAGGCTAAGTGTTTATTTTCAGTTCTAAAGGGATGTTGAACCTTATTTTTAATTGATGTTTTAATTGAGTTTTATAATTTATTCCTTCATGCATGAGATTTATTCTTGATAATCTGTTTTAATTGTTTGATGATATTTTCTTGATTAATTTGATAAGGGCCTGTTAAGTTAATCAATAATTTATCATATGCTAGATTAAGATTTGATATTAAGCAAACGATATTTTATTTGATCATAAGTAGTAATTAATAATATTTGATTGTGGACAAACTTTTGAATATTGTTATGATTATCAAGATGGCAAGTTAAATAATCTGCGATGTTATGATTGTTGCTTGGAATAATCTAATTCTTTAATTTTTAATGCAACTGTTATATTAAATCTAGACTGATAGTTTTAGGTTGTATGATAATTAGGGTCTTTTATGAGCGATTGTTGCATTAGATTTATAATTTAAGGAGTATTTCGGGTAGCTTGGCAATTGTCGGTTATCTAGGATTATTAATTTCAATTGAAAAAAAAGATAATAATAACTTGATTAATTTGTTGATTAAAAGAAGATGATACTGAACTAAGGAACTGAAATTTGTTTTAATTGATTTTTCTCATCTTTATTATTTATTATTTAGTTATATTTGTTTGAATTGTAATTAGTTAATTAATAATTCAAAATCCCCCATTTAATTAGATAGTTTTGAAAACATTATAATTTATTAAAACAATTCACTCTATGTGGGTTCGACTCTTACTTTCACTACTACATTAATATTTTTCAAAGTAAGATTTTATTTTTGGTTGCCTACGACAGCATCCCAACCGTTAATTCAACATTCTCCTCGTGTGCAACAGCCTCATTCAAACGTAAGCGATTGTGTCTCGTCTGAACATTAAGCTCAAAATACAACGAGCATAAGTTAACAAGCTCATCCATCACATAAATTTCAGCAATAGACCCCTCAACACGGGCTCTATTCTTAAACTTTTGTTTTAAATGATGCATTTACCTATATGTTTGATATATGAATATATACATCAATTAAAAAATAGTGAAAAATATTTTAGCATATTAAAAATATTAATGTCATTACCTCTCAAATGGATACATCGGTCTATATTAAATGGGACCACCAAGCTTAGCTTCGTATGACAGGTGAATAGGCAAATGCTCCATTGAATCAAAAAAAGATGGAGGGAAGATCAATTTAAACTTACACAGCATTTCCACTATCTGCATATCCATTTTATCTATGTCTCTGAGCTGGAGCTCCGCCAAGCATGGATCTCTAAGGAAATTGGAAAGCTCTATAAGTGCTTCAACCACACATTTCGACAATAAGTCGATAAATGCTAAGGGGTTCAACTTCTGCATTAATACATGACAATCATGGCTTTATAGATCCTAAAACTTAAACTTTTCAACTTAATAACACCTTGCTATACTTGAAGAATATCCATCCGAGAGCTTCAGTCCACTAATCCAGTTACATATCAAGACCAACTGTTATCTGGTCAGAGTATAATCATCTTTGGGACAGACTCTTCATACAGCCACATTTTTTTCCTAATGTTCATATATACCAAATTAAGCCTTGACTTGGTGTTGTCCTTCGTTCTACCACTAGCATCTAACACTGTATAAAAGCTGTTATCAAATACGTTCTTTTCGGTATGCATTGGATCTAAACAATAGCGGATGCAGAGTGTAACCCAATAAGGCAGCTCAAAGAATATACAACGATGTGTCTAGTTGTGAACCTTACCATACCCATAAGCTCGCTCTAATGTATGATTCTTCCCTGGAGGTGAAAAATTCAAGTTACTAATCCAACTTAACACTGTTGTCCCAGAAAGACAGTCTGACATGAGACGTTTCTCTGATTTTTGATTAAATGGTCTAATTAGCCTTCTATAACGATGTTCGATAGGCAAAAACTGTCTGAAAGTCGCAAAAAAGTAATTTTCCCCCCATGTTTCAACTGCATACCTTTAACCGACCCTATGCACGCGGGACATGACAAGTTCCCATTAGTCGACTATCCACTGATCATTCCTAATGTCGATAAGTCATTTATGGTCAAGTTACCCTCATGTCAAAGTTTTATTTGAAAGATATATCATAAGTTTGAACCCCTTTATCCCACAACATCTTCAACTCATCAACTAAGGCCTGGGGTAGACATTAATGTCTTTACTGATGCCAACAACTTGAACACATTTTTTAATTTAAAGAAATTTTGGCAGCACTTTCCTATGGTCTTCAAGTGCACGAAATAGACTAATATATCGTAGTCTAAATATGCACCTGAAGAACATCAAGAGATACATACTGAACGAAAATTCTCAAAATTTAAAGATGTGCTCAAGTTGTTAACATCGGCCTAAGTGGGATCGAAACATTCAAGAACAGTCCCAAACAGGGACTATTCGAGATTCACTCCCACTAAGTGAATCTCAAACGGGTTTCTAAGCTTCCTGAACTATATAAAGATATGCAAATGCAATTATTAAACTTAACAAAAACCAAAAGATATTGGATTAAGTGTAAATGACAACAAAGCAGATCAATTAATATTTGAAAATCAATAAGCATAAAAATATTAATATGGAGTTGATATAGGTTTAGATCGCACATCTTGCATAACTAATTTTTTAGGAGAACATAGGAGTTTGAACCTATATTGTAACACATGTGGTATCAAAGTAGACAATCCGTAAACTATCGAATAAGTATGGTGGAATGTTATGAAAACCAATGTGAACTTGTCGTATGTGGGCAAGTTATATTTGTTGCTATATTTTGGATGATGATTATTGTTGTTGTTGTTGTTTCTAATTTTGGATGATTGTTATTATTATTATTATTATTATTATTATTATTATTATTAATAATAATAATAATAATATTATGTTCGAATTTTGGATTATTGTGTGTATATATGTAATATGCATAGTGTATATAAAAAGAATAATTAAGGTTTAGAGACTAAGTATCAAAGAAACATAACATCTCTTCATTACTCAAGTACAAAACTTTTAGCAATTAAACATAGTAGTAGATCAAGTTGAACTATACCATAGTGTTTATTTCTAACAACAAAAAATGTATCAGCTAAACTAAACAACCTTCAACATATATTGACAATGGAGCCATATACGAAAATGGAGCAATGTCGATTCTGAGTTGGAATCATTTATGATTAAAAAAAAATAGCAAATCTGTAACTGTTTTTGTAAAGTAGCTTCTCAAGCTTGCCACAGACCTTACAGTTATTGCAGGATCATAACCAAACCCCCATAATTGTAATAACAAAAAACTAGTTAAGAATATTCATAAATAGGCTCCCCAAGTATGAATAATAATTTATAAATGAAGACGGCCTTCCGAAAAATATTTCATTGCCTAAGTCAGTATAGCTGTCATTTTAATAGAGAATTGCAAACACGTTGACCCCACACTAACTGATGAACATCAAACTATGGTCCCTTTGTACTTATGAGCAAAGGTCTCGAGTCAATAATATATTAGGACCCCCCAGTACTTCCAAGTTTGCATGTCTATAATTGAAGGCATTAATTTAAACTAGTGTCATATCAATGCAAGTTCAAAAATATTAAAGCATTCCCAATTATCAAAATGTGTAAATTTAGACATTTGTTTTAGGCATAAGAAAGATAGGTAAAGAAAAGAACAATTCTATCTGCAAGGTTTTGAGATTATTTTCTGGTAGAAATTTTCTTTGTTTCCTATACTCCTATACCTCACCCCTAAAATTCAGTAACAGAAATGAATTTCTCAGGATCCATTGTAAGATATAACAAAAATTCCTATAAAGGAATGAAATAATAATTAGGAGCAATCATTGATTAAGACTAGTTATCTTCCAAAGTACCTATAAATTGTTCAAAATCAACCCACTTACTGGCAGAAAAGATAACTTGGAACATCCAAGTCATTTACACTATCTGAACACAAATTTAAAAAGATACCCAAAGCATTAACCACTCAAACATATAAAACTAGAAAAATTGGCAATTAAAAGTATTCATTCTGAAATTCATGATCATAATAAAACATCAAATTGCAAGAGTAAAATAATCTCAAATAGCACATTTCCAAAGCTTCCTTCTAAATCAAGGGCATTATGACATCCAGGCATCGACCAAACTAGTAATAAACTAAACCTACACATAAAATATTCTATAATCTCACCCCGTGCAAAAGTAGTACATCATATATATATATATGAAATGAAATGAAGAAAGAAATCGAGGTGTATAAATTCTTACCAATAGTTTTTTAAATAAAAATTGCAATTGCCTTCTTGAGAACGACGGAAGGAAGGAAGTTAATTTAGCTATCGCACGTCGTCGCCCAGTGCCCTATGTCGTCGCCCTACGCCATCGCCGTGAGCCTTTTGCCGTCGCCCTAAGAACTTTGTCATCGCCTGAGCCAGACGCCACCACAAGCCTTCGATTGCAGCCACCAAAATGGGGTGAGGGAAATGGGGGAGGGTCGTCACAGCGGGAAGGATAAATGGAAATGGGGAGGAAGAGTAATCTGAGAAAAGACAAGAAATTGGGAGGGAGAAATGGAAATAGGGAAGGAAGAGGAATCGCTGGACAAAAAACCCCAAAAAACTCATTCTCGACAGGAAAAAAAAATCATTCTCGACGGCAATGCCTGTTGGTTTGCGAAAAAAAATGGCATACATATAATCAAATTATATAAGTGCAACAGAAGCAAACAAAATCATATTTTAAAATTTTTCTACAAATCAATAATCAGGATCTTTCTTATACGACTATCATTAATTGAGGAAAGATAAAAGATTTATACCTTTGTAGAACCAAACTTCCACAGGTACAAGTTCAAATCCCTTTAATCTTTCGCGTTCTTCTTCAAATTCACCGATTAGATTTCACGGACCAATGTTAGCTCCCCAAGTGTGAAGTCTTTAGAGGTGATCCACTAAGAGATTGATAGGGTTAAATTATATGATATTTTTATTCCCTTATACTTAATTTTTATATTTATTATATGCTTAAATGTTTAATTATTTAGCTCATTTTGGTTTTAATAAGTTTTATAGGATTTTAGTTAATTTATGTTAATTTAGGTAATTTTATAGTATTTTTATATTTCTTTTTTTTTTGTGTTTTTATTTATTTTTAGTGTTTTAGGTGTTTTATTTATTATTCTGTGTTTTTAGGATTTTTAGTATTTTTTATATTATTTTTATTTATTTTATTTTGTAGTAAAATAAGCTTTGGGGGCAAATTTGTAAAATCTGCAAAGATCAGAGGCCATAATGGTAATTAACCGAAAACACAGGCGTTCGCGCCTAGCGCGGGTAAGGAATCAGCAAGTGGAGTAAGACGACGCCGTTTTGGCCATCAGTAAAGGCTTCAGCGCAATGCGCGCGTAGGCGAATAGCACGACAGAATTAAAACGACGTCGTTTGACGTCCGGTTAAGAAAACTGTTCCACGCAATGCGCGTGCTGTATAATGACGTCAGCAGACGCGTTCCGCGTTGACTTGGTCAACTGGCGAGCGAAGGGCTTGTTTGGATGGAGCATTAATGCGTGAAAACGAGATTATTTTGGATTTTTGCTACTTTTTGATTCCAAATTGAATTTTAATTCCAACTAGGGTTAGGATAATAATTATTTTTCTTTTTCTTTTATTTTTATTTGTATTTTAAATCATATTAGGGTTTGAAAAGTGTGCTTCCTACTAGGGTTAGGAGAATTTTGGAGCCTATAAATAGAGGGCTTGACACACAATGTAATATACAACTTTCATTAGAATAAAAATTCTCTTTTTTATTCTTTAGTGTTCTCTATTATTATGAGTATTTAATTTATTTTTTCTTGGTTTAAGTTATTGAAGTCATCAAGATTAATACACTGTGAGATCTAATTTATTTTAATCGTTCAATTTATATTTTTAGTATTAAATATTTTTCTATGTTTAATTTTATGATTAATTCGTTTAATTACTAGAATGCATACTAGTTTATTATTCGTTGAAATCTACTGCTAAATTAAATATCAAATCCGTAATTGTTTGGTCACTTTAATTTGCGAGGCAACTAAGATTAATAATTATTTTGCTTATCAAAAGATTATTTTATCTTAGGAAAAATATTCATCTAGATTAAATGCAGACGCTTGGATTGTGTTGTTTAGTTCAACGATCTCTCTATTTCTTTATGCTGCTACTAGGTTAAATCTTTAGCGCTTGTCTGAGATTATTTAGTAGTAAGGGTTATTTAGATCGCTTGTTTCTACTTAACTAAAATTAAGGAGATATAGGAAAATTAATCGAATGGGAGTAATTATTCCACGTTGAATATTTAAAATATGAATTGATTTATTCTTGCATCAGTGATCAGTTGTAAATTCTTGATGGTGGATATTAACTTAAACCAAGGCTTTTTCTTCTTATTTATTTCTTGCATATTTATTTTTGTTAATTTTATTTAAATTATTTTTTTGATTCAAAAACCCCCCAATTCTTGTTTACAAAAACATAAAATTAAATTATTCATTCTCTGTGGGATCGACTCTTACTTACACTACTACATTAATATTTATTTTTTCAAAGTAAGATTTTATTTTTGGGTGCTTACGACATCACACCAGAGATCTATAAATTAAATAAATGGATTTTGGTTTCTCCAAAGCATGGGTAGCTAGCCCTAATTTTCTCTCTCTCTAATCCTTTAAATGTAGAGAATTATGAAGTACTCTCTCAATTTTTGTGAAAGAGTGTGTAACCTTAATCTATGATAAGACTCCTCTTATTTATAAATATACTCAACATTCCTAAACTATTTAGGATTAGGGTTTTAATTTAATTTTCAATTCAATTAGGAACTAAATTAATTAATTACAATTCTTAAACTATTTAGGAACTTAATTATTTAATAATGAGAGTACTTCTTATTAATTAATTACTAAACAATTTAGTAACTTAATTAATTATTAAAATTACAATTCCTAAACCATTTAGAAACTTAATTATTTATAATAATACTACTACTTATTAATTAATTCCTAAACCATTTAGGAACTAAATAATACTACTAGTAGTAGTAATAATAAGACTCATCTTATTAATTTATAATTAGTATTTCTAAAATACTAAGATATAAATATTAAGTTATTTAATTTATTCTATCACTATAGTATAAATTAAATATACTTAATTTATTATTACGATTATACCATTCACTTTTAAAATAAATATTACTCTTTTATGATGTGACCCTTTAGGCTCTTCATATTAAACCAATTGTATAATAAATAAATTAGAACGATTCTAATTCATTTATTACAAATTAACTCTTTAATTCAGAATAAATATTTATTCCACAATAAGGGTAAGCCCCCTTAGCGATTAATCGACATTTCAAATAATATAGATTTTAATATTTGATCGTAAAAGAACATTTCAGCGAATAGTTACTATACAATTCAATCATTATACCACACAATGTCCAAATCAAATATAAGATATGGAATTCTATCAAGTCTTATTTATTTGATCATATGCATTTCAATTCGCAAATGCACAACTCTAGTTAATATAAATTAGAAACTCCTTTCTAATTCTATTCAACCCTGGCCAGGAATTTCTGAGTCATTATTTATTGAATCGCATAGGACATTATCTCCCTTTACTAGAAGTGGTAGATCATTTGTTGATCATTCACTTATCCACATGTGTACCTTATTATACCCAAGCATATCCTTTGATATACCAACAAGTCTTGAGGAATATGTCAAAGTATAACTTAGTACACATAAGATACTATGATGATCTTAACTCCAAGGATCACTTGTACGACTATCACATAGGGAAGTCATATTGACAGATAAGTAAAACTCCATTAGGTGTTCCTTAAGCGAATCACATTTAGTAAACTTATTCTCTAATAAGCACCTACATACTTGTTTTAGTGTATCTACACAACTAATTATAAGATCAATCATCCTCTTCGTAAGAGCAAGTATAGTATGTACCAATCTATCTAAATCTACTAATCCCATTTTTAGTGATCCAATGATTAGGAACAATTTTAGTTTTGAGTTATCTTGAATTTAGATCTCATTAGCATAATTATCATCATGGTTCTAAAAGCATTACTCGAAAACTATGGGTTTATCCATTTAATTAATTCAGCTAATTAATCATGAATTAAGAAATGCCTTGATACTTTTATTAATAAACAAATAAGATTACAAAGTATATGCATATAACATTAAATGTGATTGGCTTGAGGGCATACTACTTTTAATGTCGTCGATATTTACCACATTGTAGAAATATCATTGGCGACGGCATTACCGTCGAAAATGACACCTTATACTCCGTCGCCCATGTAGTTTCCCTCCCCCGAGAAATTTTAGCCCCAAAAATCAAGACATTAACGACGGCATCACCTTATTACCGACGGCCCGCCGTCAACCTCCATGTTGGATTTGGAGGGAACAATCACATTACTGATGGCGGTTATTCGTGATGGCATACCCGTCGTTTATGAGATCATCAGCGACGACACTAACGCTATCGGCATTAATACCGTCGACAATGACCCATTTTTTTTGTAATGGAAGTTACTTGGATTCAACAGATTCTCAAGGATCTTGATGTCTCTTTGGACTCCAATTCATGCATATTGTGACAATATTGCAGCTACATATTTAACACAGAATCCTGTGATGCATTCTCGCATTAAATATGTTGCCATTGATTATCACTTTGTAAAGGAGAAAGTGTGACACCCCAGGATTTTATAGAATTTCAAATAAGGATTATGATTAATTAAGTAAAGGTTAATATATAAAACCTAGCGTTGAATGACAGAAAGTTGTAAGAATGATTAAATACGATTCATTATTTAATTAATATGCTATTATGACCTATGTGGTAGGTTGTGTCTGTATGTATGTATATTTGAGTGAATAAAGAAAGAAGGAATAATTTGACCTAATTGATATATTAGGGATTATGGAATAATAAAGTTAATGAGCTTTGAATGCTTAAGTTATAAAATTGAGAACGAGGTTAATGAATAGGCCTGGAGAGGCGGTGGTATGAAAATGGCAAGGTAAGGTAAGTATGTTTGTGCAGTAAAGAGTATAATTAAATTGGGTTATTAAGGATTTATGGAATATTAAGTGTCGATATATGAATATGTGGAATTATTAAGGAAATTGATATTAGATGATGAAAATAAAATAATCGTGACATGATGTGTAAAGACAAAAAGGTAATACTCTTAAATATGAGTATAGGAAATGTAGATTACAGGTATGTTGAGAATTGGTTTATGTGAGTGAAGTAAATAAGTTAAAGAACGTTAAAGTCGTAAAGAAGTATTATGAGCTTAAAAAAAAAAGGACGATGAATTTTGGTATTTCGGTCGAGGTTCGCTTCTCAAGGAAGCAGTTTATGGAAAAGATGAGCAATTTGACTATATTGAAATGTCGAGGATTGAAAATTTATGAAATATGAAACCAAGAGGATTAAAAGGGAACAAGAACTGTATTATATGATTTGAAAGGAAAATATGTGATCGAATTTCGATTAACTAGCAAATGAAGCAATAAAATGAGGCTATGTGGACATAGCATGACGGAAAGTGAGTGACCTAGTCGATCAATTGGAAGAAGAACCAATTTAAACGAGCATAAAACAAATTAATAGTAGAAATGTATGAAAATTGCTCAAAAGATGGAAATTAGCTAGAAAATGGAAAAGCTAGCAATTTTGACAAAAGTCCAAAAATGCCCTCAATAAATTAGATAATGATCATTGTGTCCTAAAAGGTAAAAGACTAAAATACCCTTGATAAATTAGGTAATGACTTATATGTCCCAAGTGGTGAAATGACGGAAATGCCCCTCACTTATTATGTGGAATGACTAAAATACCCTTAGATGGGTTAACTATGGTTAGTTGCTTAACCAAGCCTAGTTAAGCTTTATAAAAAAATCAAACCAAGCAAGCAAAGACTCTCATTTTGTGCATTTTGCTGGAAAAGAAGAAGAATAGCAGCCCTAAGAGAGAGAAAGAGAGAAACCATGGAGGCTAAAGAAAAAGTTGGAAATCAAAGAAGCTATGATGCTTATACGACTAAGGAGCAAGAAGAAAAGAGAAAGAGCTCGTCAAGACAAAGCTAGACATGTAAAGAAGTTGCCCTTCCAAGAAGGTATAAAGATGTTCAAACCATAAAACTTGTTATTTAAGTGTTTAAATTCAAGTTCTAGTATAGCCAGGTATGAATTTTTAAAGAATAAGGGCTTATTATGAAGTTTATGTGAGTTTATATGTTTATGTTTAAGAATTGATGAAATCCCTAAGTTTTCAAGTAGAGTAACAAGAGTGTTATATTATTAATGTATGTTTTTGAAGCTAGAATCATGAGTTAAAGGATGATCATAAGTTATTTGTTGGAGATTTTAATGAAACCCTAGTTAGAGATGTTCAACAAGTATGATTCATGTATATTGTATGTTAGAGATGATCCTAAGTGTTCAAATGAAAAAGAAATATGTTTTGTTTGAGGGTAGTGTGTTATTAAGGTAAGATTAAGCTATGATTTTTGAAGAACTATGGGTTATATGTGGTTAAATTTGATTTAAACCTAGATAGAAAGGTTGAACATGTTTGATAGAAAGCATAAGAGTTTATGAAAGGTTGAAAAATATGATTTGTAAGGGAAATATACAATATTAGACTATACTTTGTGTATAAACTGAATTGTAATCTATAAAGTGCATTGATATGTGCATATGAAAGTTATATGGACGGACAAAGTCGTTAAAAGTGCATGTGGTAGTTTATGTGGTACTTGGAGATTAAAGTTTCAAGTTGAGTTGAGTTTTGAATTTGAAAAGCTTTTAAAAGTTGTTAAAATGGCATTAAAAGGTGATTTTTGGCAATTTCAAAGATTTGAAGGTAAAATGAAATCAAATGAGTCATTTTTATGATAATACACATGTTATAGTTGATTTGGTGATCAACGGATTTAAATTTAAATGGAAATGCGATTCGAACAATCGAAATCGATCGTTTCAATTCGAAATGGATTTTATGGACAAAAGTCGCCTCGTGTGAGGTTTTACGATTTTGAAAGTTTAGACATGTCATATATAGGTTATATGAACTATGTCAAGTGATGGAATGATGTTTTCAAGCAAATTGCCAAAAATCACAAAGTTGGCAAATTTGGTTTTCAAAGTCTGAAAAATTTTCGAAGTGTTGAACTGTTGCGAACAGCCTTCCTATGGACGAGTTTTTCACTATTTTCAAGAAGCCAAATGTGGCAAGAGAAAATTTTATAAAATACTATGTAGCAAGGTCTAGCACTGGGCCAAATTTGGTGTAAATTGGATTTGTGGTTAAGGAATTAAAAAACAGTAAAGCAGGACTAAAAATCAAACTGTGCTGGTTCAGGGACTGCGCCGGGGCGCAGTCATTAGCACTGGACACTGCGTCGGGGCGTAGTGTCACTATTCATGGCCGAGAGGATTTCGCGGCCAGCAAGATTGGGAAGAAGGAAGATGGCGTCAGGGCGCAGTGTTCTGAAGCTAGAAAAAATTTAAAGCCCAAAGTGAAATGTTTTGATATAGAATGATAAAGATGGATTATGTAAACCCTAGATAACTACAGAATGACCAATATAAAGGATGTTAAGGTATAATGAGATAAGAACGGCATAACATAGCATGCCTAAGGCTAAGCCAAAGCGAGTTATGGGTTATGAAAAAAAATGTCGATAATGAGTTAAAATGTATTATGAACCTACATAAGGTTTACTACATCAAATGGAAAATGATTAGAGACGAATGGTCATGTAATTATGAGTTAAGTTTATTAAGTTATATTAAGTTATGATCCTATAATGATGATACAGATGGTATGTTTCAGATAAGGTTCAAACAAGCAACCTGATTTAAGAAAGGATAGCAAGGCCAAAAGCGGCAACAGAGGTTAAGTTAATAAATGCATTCCAGGCAAGTTTTTCAGACTTGAGTGTATTAGATATTCTATGTGAGCTACGTGATAGCATATGAGTTGAACGTGCCTCATGTGCAACTATGTGGTTTAATTGCTAAATGAATTACGTGACATTAAGCATAGTAGGTTAAGATAAAGGATGCATGACGCATATTATAATTGTGGGCATGAAAGGTGTTAGCTAAATTGATTGCTGAGCTTTATGCTCATTCTTGCGATGTACTAACTTTTCAGGTAAAATATAAGAAGGCCGGAGATTCCGGTTAAGCTAAGGTAAAGGAATAGGAATGTATGGATATGCGGGAAGCAAAATTGATATATGTAAATGATGAAAGGTATATGTAAAGTATACGAATGTAAATTGGTTTATGTGCAAGTTATGTAATAGTTGATTAAGTTATATATTGAGAAAAGGTGATTGTAATAATGATGTTAGTCGAGTCTACATGTAATAAAACTCGCATATATGGTACAGATGTATGGAACAAGATGTGTAAGATATAGATATATGTGAACAGGTATATATATGAACAGGATCAAATACAGTATTGGTACAGTTAAACAGGGCCATGTATAAATGGTTTATGGCGAAATTTTAATTACAGGTTATGTAAATCATGAATATATATATCTATAATCATGAAATTATAATAGACTAGGTCATCACTTGTTGTATTTGATCTAAGTCTAGCACAAGGAGATTGAAGGTTGAGATCCTGAGACAGGTTTAAGGAATGTAAGTTAAATAAAGATAAAAAAAAATATATGGACCAAACTATGGTCAAATAAAGGTAACATAGGATTAAATGTTTAAGTTTAACGCACGAGATCGCCGTGAAAGTGTTTTATGATCATAGGAATGGATTTAAAGTTAATGTTATGTAATCCAGACATAATTGAATTTAATTAAGGAAATGTGGGATCTCGGGCATTACAGAAAGTTACTCTTGGTGATTTGGAGGTGCGACATATTTCTAGTTACAATTAGCTTGCATATATTTTTACGAAAGCTCTACCTACTGCTCGGTTTTCCTTTTTAGTTTCCAATCTGAACCTTCGTTCCTCCAGTTCAGATTGAGGGAGGGTGTTAATATATACTTATATTATGTAATTTGTTATACTTGTAAAGGATAGAATTGTCATATTGTAATTTATTTCTCCTATATATTCATGAGCAAACAACCCTTTTGGGGTGCCTCAATTTATTTTAGTAGATTGGGTTTAAGGCTAGTGCGAGTTTGTAAGATTTTAAGCCTAGAAAAATACAATGTTAATAGTACAAAATGATCTCTTAACTCTGAAATTTAAAAGTGATCATTTAACCTTAAAATTTAAGAATAAAAACCTAGCATATTGGGAAAAAAAAACTATTTTGTCATTCTTTTATTTGATTTTAAAAACTTTTCTTCTACATTTTTACTACTGTTAGGGGTGCACAACGATCGGTTTGGTCTGTTTGGTAGATAAAAAAATAACCAAACCATTTAAGTCGGTTATAAAAAATTATAAACCAAAATCGCCCAAATTTTTACCCCGTAATCGGTTATCGGTTTAATCAGTCGGTTTAATCAATTTAGTCGGTTATTAAAACTTAAGCATAAAAGATAGAATTGGTATGTCACCAAATTTTAAAGCAATGTATTCTTGGATAATAAGAAATTGGTATGTCACCAAATTATAAAAAATACATATAATGAATATATAATTATATAAAATAAATAATTATTAGAAAAGTATATAAATTATATTATAATATTAAGGTGTTTGATCGGTTCGGTCAATTTTGGTTTTTGAATGCGGTCGGTTTTTCGATTATTTTTTATTATATATATATATATATATATGTGTGTGTGTGTGTGTGTGTGTGTGTGTGTGTGTGTGTGTGTGTGTGTGTGTGATTTAAAATTCATTCTTGATACTAATAATAATTAATTATGTAATATTTTTTTATTAAATTTATAAGTACAACGATTTGAGTTTAAATAAGATTTTACTAGCTATTACATAAATAAATGAATATATATATATATATATATATATATATATATATATATATATATATATATATATATATCATTAATTTAAAAATGAAAGCTATCATTTATATTATATAAATAGATGATCTATTATCATAGATTTTTAAATTTATTTAATTTTTCATCAATGATTAGTTATACATTATTTGTTAAATAATGTATTTTAGAAGTAGATAATATTTTTTTATAAAAAAATTATTGCATGCGATATTATTTTATTATTATTAATATATTAGTATAGTATGTACAAAAAAAAAATGAATAATACAATAATCTTATAACAAAACTTGTATTTTGCATGGAATCATGAGTTAGTATATACTAATAAATCATTAAAACCAAAATTTAGCGCTTATCTTATAATCTTGTTAAAATTAATAATCGATCTAAAGAGTATTTTTTTTATTGACTTTGCAATAAAATAATATTAAAATATTTAGTTGGGATATTATATGACTATTTCTAGCACTACATGTTTAGTAGAAATGTTGGGTGATATATGTTATGAATTTAGGAACATATATTTTTCAAGATGAAATTCTACAACTAAATTATAATATTCCCTTGAGATGATAAGAATCTTGGCCAAGTATTTTAGTAATTCAAATTATTAAAGTATTAATTTAATTTATTAAATTAATGAATGATCAGAAGTTTATACAATGATATTATCAATAAACGTAGTGGGTTAACAATTTTATTTCCTAGACATGTTTATGGATATTAATATAAAGGAGTATATTTGCAATATATTAATAGTAGAAGAATTTAATTAATTAATTTTAATTCTACTAATTCTAGAGTGCAATTATAACTATTTAGTGAAATTAGTTATAATTAATATAATTCTAATTGATTTCAGAGTTAATCAAAAATTAGTTTTATATTAGAGCTAGAATAATAGAATCCTACTTGATCCATACTCTAGTCCTTATCAAGATATAACAAAAAGTAGGATAAAATATATTAGAAAGTTTTTCATTTATCTTGATAAAAATCACGGAATTGAGTACCTATCATAGAGTGATCATATCAAAATAAGGGGGAGAGGAAGATCGGGAATAGGAGAATACATCATCATAATAAAATAAAATTCTTCATTGTGCTACAATTAAGCACTAGGTATGTAATATTATTTTTGATTATACAACTAAGCACCAAGTATGTAATATTGTTTTTGATTATGCAAAATTATGAAAAAATCTAGGGATAATAATTTTTATAAAAATTATTAATTTATTTAGAAATCGTTTCCTACAATAATCACCCCCGGAGGGTAAGAATTCTTATCCAATCAACTCAAGTGATCCAATTCACAACAAAAACTAATTTGCTCATGGTAATTAAGGAAATTAAGCAAAATCAAACAAAAAGATGAAAAAGTATTTAATTAATATAAAAATAGATATACATGAAAATGGAAATAATCATCTATGATTAAACATCATTACATTTAATTGTTGCTGAAATTAATGAGACCAGTCATACTTCTTTACCCATCCGTCTGGAAACTTTTTAACAACACTGTTTAAATAGAATCCGTCCTCCCTGGCCAGCCAAAAACATCTTCTATCTGCTGTTTCAGGGTCTACACATTGTCCAATGAAATCACTGTTATTAAAAACTTCAAAGGAGGTATCCTTTCCATTCCAAAAAAAGTAACAGTAAAAAACTGTGTTTCCAAAAAAAGTAGGAATGAATTTCCAGCTAAAACCCGGAGACCCTGGAGAGATGAAATGAGTTCCAAGATCATCGTCCTTGGATTTCCAGTGAGCTCTGAAAGGACCCGAGTTTTTTGGGAGGCCGCTGAGGATTGTAACCCCAACCTTCAAAGAAGAACTTTCAGCGGTACTACTGAAAAGAAGGAAGAATGTTAAGACTAGTGATGGAATAGAGCTTCTAATCATATTAAATAACGAGGATAAATGGGATATAAATGAATAAAAAGTGGATATTTTATTTTATCACTTTTAGTTTTGTGTTAATTGTAATTTAAATTTGTTATGAATTAGTCTATATATAAAAATTATTTTTTATATTAAAATAATAACGCATATAAATATATGGAATAAGAGATAATAAAGAAGGACCTCATATATTACTCTTTTATGTCATATTCAAATGTAACTGTTTATTATTTAAATGTAATAAATAGATATATTAATTTTTATTTTATCATGCATATATAATACTCATAATATATACTAATCGTAACCGATAGTATTCTATATAATAATTTTTGTCAAATTAAATTAATTGATGCCAAAAAAAAATATTGCATATTTAAATACTTATAATATATACTAATTGTTATCAATAGTACTCTATGTAATAATTTTTGCCAAAGGAAATTTATTTTGCTCAATAAACATTTATTGCGACCTTAAACATAATACTCTATGTAATAAAAAAAATTCTGAAAAAATTTATTGCAAGCAAAGAAAATTTATTGCATATTTAATACTCATTATAATATACACTAATCATAACCGATAGTGCTTTATATAATAATTTTTATTGGAGAAAAATTTTGCAACCAAAGCAAATTTATTGTGACCCTAAATTAAAAGACCTACCAAACTAACGATTACCCAATAGTACGTACTGTGTAATAATTTTTGTAGGAAGAAATTTATTACGGTCAAAGAAAATTTATTTTATATCTGATACTCATAATATATATATATATACTAATCATGACCGATAGTACTCTATGTAATTTTTGCTAGAGATAATTTATCATAGCCAAAGAAAATTGATTGCTCTGAATATATATATATACCTTAAAATTTAAAAATAAAGACCTAGTATATTGGGAAAAAGAACTACTTTGTCATCTTTTATTTGATTTTAAAAACTTTTCATCTACATTTTTACTACTATAACTATTTACTTATCACTATTTCTTATTCTCGTCATT
This sequence comes from Hedera helix, assembly GCA_947179155.2. Lineage (NCBI taxonomy): Eukaryota > Viridiplantae > Streptophyta > Magnoliopsida > Apiales > Araliaceae > Hedera > Hedera helix. Next base: position 29,618,627 of record OX359281.1, read on the forward strand.
TTTAAATTTAGATAATATTATTTAAAATTCATTCTTGATATTGTTAACAATTAATTATGTAATAATTTTTTATTAAATTATATATATATAATATTTTTTTTTTGTTGCTAAAAATAAATATAACGCTTTGAGTTTAAGTAAGATTTTAGTATTACATAAATAAATGAATATATGAATATATAAATAAATAAATCATTAATTTAAAACTGAAAGTTGTCATTTATATTATATAAATAGATGATCTATTATCAAAGATTTTTAAATTTATTTAATTCTTCATCAATAATTAGTTATATATTATTAGTTAAATAATGTATTTTAGAAGAAAATAATATTTTTTTATAAAAAAATTATTGTATACAATATTATTTTTTTATTATTAATATAATAGTATAGTATTTACAAGAAAAGATTGAACAATACAATAATCTTATAACAAAACTTGTATTTTGCATGGAATCTTGAGCCAGTATATACTAATAAATCATTAAAACCAAAATTCAGTGCCTATCTTATAATCTTCTTAAAATTAATAACCAATCGAAAGAGTATTTTTTATTGACTTAGCAATAAAATAATATCAAAATATTTAGTTGGGATATTATATGACTATTTCTAGCACTACATGTTTAGTAAAAATGTTGGGTGATATATGTTATGAATTTAGGAACATATATTTTTCAAGATGAAATTCTACAACTAAATTATAATATTTCATTGAGATGATTAGAATCTTGGCCAAGTATTTTAGTAATTCAAATTATTGAAGTATTAATTTAATTTATTAAATTAATAAGTGATCAAAAGTTTATACAAGGATATAAACAATAAATGTAGTGGGTTAATAATTTTATTTTCTACACATTAATTAATACTAAATTAATAAGTTGCAAGTATTTTGAGTGTTAAATTACATTTGACAATAACCTTTTAACTAAATCATGTGACTATAATTAATTTAGGAATATTTTAGTAAGAGATTAATATTTAAAAATATATACTACCTCCATTCTTTTTTTTGTGACTTTTTAGAGAACAAAAATTTGTTTCTTTTTATTTGTCATTTCTAGATTTCAAAAAAATATTAAATGCTTAATTTTTCATATTATCCTTTATGCATAAATGTTAATTTATTTCTCTCTCATCTTTTCAATAAATTTTAGAAGATTAATATTAAAATTTTATACTCAATTTGGTCAATTATACAAAGTATTAATTATATTTTTTAATCTATGTGTATAACCTTAAAAGACAAATAAAAAAACCAAGGTAGTAACTAATAATTTTGAATTTATACCAAGCACGCACAACAATAATTATATATCACATAACTTCCATTAAACAAAAAATGATACAATATGACTAATTTATATTATTAATAATCAAATACTCAATACTTTAAATTTTGATAAATATCTTTATTACTTGTAACAAATGAGTAATTATTTAGTAGTTTCTGGATACCTACTACATAATAATTCACATTATTTATGTACTGTTATTTCAATACTTAAAATAAATTATTTTATTTTAAATATTAAAATAATAATACATAAATAATATAAAACAAGAACAACTAATAATTTTTCGTAACAAACACCTTTGACAAGTATTCTCATCATTAAGCTAGTCAGAGCCCTCAAGATTTTTCTTTTCAAAAGTGAAACTCAAAAGTCAAAATTAATAATTTCTAAATCATTTAAAATTTACATTATCATAATGAAAATATAGCAATAAAGTAATGAGAACCAGGTTATAAAATAAGTTCTACTGTTACTATAACAATCAAGATTACTCTCTTTCATAATTAATGAAAAAACTGCTTTCCTATGTTAAAATCACAAAACATATTGTGGTTGGTAAAGGAGTAAGGTTTTTTTTTGTAATTTTAAATCCTCATTTCGAGGGATGCCATTACAAATACATTGAATGTCCTAATCAAAATCTCATGATCAATAGAATCGACTCCTCTAAAGTTTTTCGGGTACTCAAAAATATAATTTTTTTTTAAATCTGAACAATCATCCTAATTTAATAGTTAAAACTACTACATAAGTCCAATTTAATTTACTTACCACTTAATTTATTAGTCAGCTTTCAACTCATTAAACTTGAAATAAATACTCAAATTATAACAATATAGAAACTTGAGAAATATTTAGTTTTAACAATGGTTAAAAAGAATTCATTGACTGTTACAGATGTAAGTCAACTTTATGTTTCATCAAATAAACATAAAAGAAAAAAATAAAAGAGATAAATTTGAATGGCAAGTGCCAAAAAAAAAAACAACAACTCCTTTTCTTTGTTGGTTGCAAAACAATATAATAAAAATCACATGAACAGAGGAGAAGATGAATATATATATATATATATAGGTAAAACATCCACAACAATCGATAGTTAGGAGTATTGTTTTAGCAATCACAAATTGACTTGAAAGAGTGTTTGTTGCTAGAGGCTTTAACGACATAGCCAAAAAAAAATTCGAAGCTGGAGCTAGAGACTCTAGCAGCAGCTTCGTAAAAAAAAAATTGTCTTGTCGCTAAAGCCTCTAGCGGCAGTAACTTTCAAAGCCAATTTACATTCTGTATTGGTTGTTACAACAGTACTCTCAGTAACCGATTACTGTGGATGCGGTCTTATATATATATCCGTTATTGTTTCCTACCAATCATTTTTTTATCCATTCATTCGGGAACATATAAAGATGGTTGCAGTGGCGAAGCTACACAGTGGATTGTGGGGTCAATTGACCCCACTCATTTTTATTTTTGTTTTATAATATATAGTAAAATTTAAAATTTTTAAATATTATATACGAATTGACCCCACTAAAATTTTATAAAATTTGTAATATAAAAGTCAAATTAAAAATATATAACTTTCCCACTTAAATCTCAAACTCATATCATTCTTACCTCTTCTATATATGTATATTCATATAATCTTCTTAAACTAATTAATAATCTATTTTATATTATTTTTTTACAGAAATTAGTTATTTATAAACAATTTTTCTTTAAAAAAATCTATTAAGGGTCAATAAGGTGTATATATACATGTATATAAATATATATAGAGTTAACAATTATTATATCATTATTGTAATCAAATATATGTTTTATATATGCAACCTGAAATTATAAAATTATTGAAAAATTTTAGCTCGGGGGCACTGCCCCCAAACCTCCACTAAATTATTTATAATCTCATAATAATTTTGACACCACTTAAAATTAATTCTGACTTCGCCACTTAATGGTTGCATAAATAGAATCCGTCTTCTCTCACTTCCCAAAGATAAATATATTAGTGATAATATATTTATCTTCATTGTAAACATCAATACTTCTATTCTTCGCACCCCACTAAAAGTGAGAAAAAAAAGAGTGTTTCCAAATGGATTTCGCTAGAATTGTCGGCTAAATAATTGACCGCCGTAGAGGGTGTGATTGCCAAGATCGTCATCTTTGGATTGACAATGAGCTATGAAAGGATGGGCGTTATCAATTAGGTCATTTATGTAAGGACCTCAAGTGAAGAAGTTCTAGTGCAAGCGGTGAAAAATAGTATGAATGTTGATGGAAAAAAGGTTTTCATCCTGCCTATTTGTGGTGTTAAAGCTGCTACTTTTTCTCTTAATATATACTAATGAATCATTAAAACTGAAATTTAATGCGTATCCTATAATCTTGTTAAAAATAAATATGATGACTGATCGAAATCTTCAAGTATTAATTGTGATAGATTTTGGGATAAAATAAAATATTAAAATATTTATTTGGGGTTTTATATGAGATCGTCTAGCATTACTTTTAAAAACGTAGAAGTAGAACTCATTCACTATTCGAGATCATGTGCAAATATTTAAACTTGATTGAAATAGCTATTTTATAGTAAAAACAGATATACATGAGAAAACTGAAACCTCATCACCGTTGTTCATCATTTTTTGGTATCATTAAACATAATTATATTTAATGTTATAGTGCGGAGACAACACTTTGCTGTAATCAGTTGTTCAAAAATAGAGGTACAGAATGCTTATAAAATGCACAATGATTCACTCGCTAACGCAAATTAATATTTAATATAAGAATAATATAGAAAATTAAGTGATTAATGTTTTCTTAAAATCTACAAATGACAAATAAAAAATGAAAAGGTACCTCTTAAAAGACAAATGAAAAAGAGAGGTGGAAGTATAATAAACATCCAATTCATATCAATTTAATGCTCTTTCATTAACATTAAATTAGTCCCAACTAAATTTGACTCAAAACATAAAAAAGAGCATATATAAGGAAAGGAAAGCAAAGCAAAAACAAACAAGAAGGTGAAATGACTATATTTATCCCTAAAAGAAAGGGAGATACATCAAAATGCAAATCACTTTTATGTTTCCAACTACAAAGTAGTCTACCAGTCATATTTCTTAGTCCATCCATTAGGAAACATAGCATTATTATTGCTAAAATAAAAACCATCAACCCTCGCTTGCCAATAACATGTTCTACCTCCTGTTTCCGGGTTTCTACAAACATCACCAGGCCCCATTTTTCTGTCGTTATAAACATCAAAGGACGTATCCTTCGCACCCCACCAGAAGTGACAGAAAAAAAGTGTTCTCCAAAATATATTGGGCGTAAATCGCCAACTGAAACCTGGAGTCCCCGGCAAGATGATGTGCTTTCCGAGATCATCGTTCTTCGATTGGCAATGAATTGTCATAGAATCGGGGAGGCCATTGATGATATCAACCTCAGTTTTTGTGGAACAAGTTTTAGTGCAAATAAGAAAAAATGCTATGAATAGTGAAGGGAAAAAATGTTTCCTCATGGTATGTAAGTTCATCTTTTGAATGGTTTTTGGTTTTTGGTTTATGGGGTTGGATTTGCTTTTCTATTCTATTTATATGTAAAATTACAATTTGGGATAGTGGAATATTCACGGTATATTTAAGTTAGACGTCAAACCTTATCAATACTACTAATTAATAAAATTATAATAATTTTTCACAGTTTATTGCTCTTACTAATTTATTGTTTTCTCAACATTTAATGCACCCCGTTATCCTTTTCCAAATTTACTACATTTTAGACCAAAGGTGGTAAAAAAATATTCTTTTACTGAGTCTACCCCTCAGCAGAAGATAAAATTCAGCATGAAGATAATTAAGTTTCTCCAATGTTTTTCCTAGTTCCTTTCCTAATCCCATCCCTAGAATTATATTGTATTACTGTAGATTCTATAAAAAAAATATTGCATTTCTTTTGTCTTTAAACTAATACAAAGTTGGGATTATTAAGTTATATACCCAACTGGATATCCCGGTTTTTCAAACAAAATAAATTAGTTAAATTTGGGATGACATTTAATCATAGGATACAAATAGATGAAAATAAACATTAAAGACAGAGATAAATGAGATTTTGAACTTTAGTGAGTACTAAAAATTAAGAAACACAACCCGTTGATTTTCTTTATTGGTTCCATATCAATATAACAAAAATCACAAGAATAAAAAGAGGATGATTGTGCATATATAAAAGATGACATGGACAACATGATATACCTAATTTTTTTTTACTTACATTTTTTCCAACCTAACTTAAATCTTAAAAAAAAAAGTAAAAAATTAAAATTAAGAGATCAAAAATCAACTAAATAGAATGACTAGAGAATTCCTTCAGGGCACTTGTTAGTAGGTGAAAGGCATGCTTCAAACCTACACTTGCTCCTATGCGAGAATTCAGAACTGCCTTTCTCATTGTACCAAACACACCCTAATCATTGTCACTATGAACAACTTCTTAATATTCAATTAGAGTGAAAACTAAAGGTAGAATCATCAACTGAAAACAGTGAGCATTAAGAAGTAGAAAGAGTAATTGAACTCGGCTAAAGTTTGCGTTTAATTATTAGCAATAAAGATGAGGAGGACGAAATCAGAGCAAATTTTAAAGAATCATCAAAGGTATTGATTCAGCTCTAAAGAAAAATAGACTTGAAGAGGAGGCAATAATCACATGAAGATTTATATCTGGTGAAGTCGCTCAATTGCTTCAGATTGTTTTGTGAGATTCTGAAAACGGGAGTTTGAGTTATAACTGTATAAAGGGTTTTGTAGTTTTTTCCATTCAGGATGGAAAGAGGATGTCCACGTCAAATTTGGACCAAGTATTCTAAATGAATTTTATAATCTTCCATCATATGGGTTATTTACAGATAATGGTGGAGAAAGTGGGATAGCTTCGACAGCAGGTGAATACAGGGACGGATTCAGAAATTTTATCTAGGAGGGTAGATTTTAATTTTTAATTTTTTTATAATTAATTTTAACTAATAACTAATTTTTTTGTTAAAATTAAATAATAATAAAAAATTGAACTAATCATAATACTAACTAATCATTATTATAATGTGTACAAATTACAATTTTATCTTCCTAAACACCAAAACTTGAAAATATTCTAAGATAGTTTCATTATCAATAGTTTTAAATACATGATTTTCAATATAATTGGTTGATAAGGGCCCCTTAAACAAATATTCTTGAAGAATAATATCTCTCTTATTAGCATTATAGATGATCTTAATTCCAAATCAACAACAAGTACCTCTTCTATATCATATTCAACTTGAGATTGAGAATTGGTATTTTGAGATGATTTTTGGATATGAATTTTATTTGAGAGATTTTGAGTAATCTTATCCAATCGGAACGATTGTGACGCCGATGATTTAGTTTTGAAACGTTTGAATTTTGCAAACATATCATGAATGTCTAAATCGATCAACATATGATACAATTAACAACCCCAAACAAACCACTAATTTATGCAAATTGCAACATAAAAAAAATTCTAAAACACAAAAAAATAAATATTCATAATCCAAACTAAAATAAAAATTCAAAATAAAAATATGAGTTAAGACTCAAAAGATGATTTAAAAACTTACTTGTCATAGTTCAATTTGAACGATTCTCCAAAGAAATATAATTTCTACCGTTCAATATTAATGTCTTCTCAAAATCACAAATCAAATTTATTTCCCATATTCAAACAAAATCAAGCTAAAATATATCAAAATCAACTTATAAATTAAAATTATGATTAGGACCAGTGTCTCCGAATGAAGTTAGAAATACCGAGTGGCCACCGTAAAGAAGACGGAAGAATTAAAATAAATGAATAACAAAGATGGGATAAAAAAAATTATATTTCTAATGATCGCTGAACATTTAAGGCAACCAACCATATAGCCAGAATGAACCAAAGGCATAGAAAATTAGTCATATAAAAACACCGATATAATGTGAAAAATGTTAATAGTAAACTAAAATGTTGTCTATATTGCCTCCCTAAATTTGTTAAATTATATTTTTGCTCTTATATCTAAAAAAAACTCAGCAGAGGAAGGTGCCTCCCTTGCCCCCCTATGTACATCTGCCCCTGGGTGAATACTAGAGTGGGAGTGAATTATGGCTTCTGCTCTTAGGCCTTGTCAACAGAAGTGTTATGTGTTGGGATTGACAGATACTTCTGCGGGTTCGACTAATGGTCACTACAACAAGGTAGTCGAGGATCTCACTCATACTATAGCAGTTAGAATTTTATAGTTACTACAAAAAATAATTATTTGGTGTGTGAATCATTGTAGATCGTGTGAGACATCTAATGAATACGTCTGACAAGCAGGACTAGCCAAATTGGTGAACCTGAGTATATCGCGTGTTCTCAATGTTTAGAAAATCGGACCGGTGATCGAACCGATAAAGTTACCTAGTAGATAGGTCACTGGTTCAACTAGTGGTCGAACCGTTATTGAACCAGTGACGTCATAAATACATAAAAAAATATATTATTAATAAATAATAAAATTTTAAAATATCTAATTTTTTATAAGCTAAAATATAGTAAAATAATGTTATAATATTAGTAAAAATATTTTTCTAAGAACAAAATTTGAAAACCGGGTCAACCGGTTCAACTACTAGTTTTACCGGTTGAACCACCGATTGAACCATTGGTCAACCGGATTTTGACCGGGTCGTTGACTTCCGGTTTTTTGGTCAGACCAAACCGAAAAGTCAACCGGTTCAGGTCGAACCGCAGTCCGACCGCCGGTCCAGTTCCCTTTTTTAAACATTGGTGTTCTTACTTTTCTGTTCTTCACCTAATATTCTGTATCATTGTGTTATTATTCGATCTTAAATTCTAACATTTTGCAGGGATGAATTGTTTTTTTCGTGGGTTTATATGAATCTGCATCATGATTTATCTTAACTTCTTGAATTAAATCAGTTGCATGCCATTATTTTTCTTACCAAATTGTAGAACACATTGGTTTGGGCCTTTATCATGTGATATCAATTGGTTTTCTAGAGTTCCGGGTTGCAATGATATGTTACGATGTACAGATCTTGATCCCTATTGAATTTTTTTAGCACAAGCAACAGTATCATTTTTGGCTCATATTGTATTTTTTTGGGATTAACTGGGTATGTGTTCAGAAGATGGATGATGGATGGTTCCTTTCAGTTATGTAATTTTATTATTGTTTTGTGGGGTTTTCAACAAACCTTTTATAATTAAAACTCTTTTGGACTAGTCTCATTTCAGTAATAAAAATTTTGCATTTTGCTAGACAAAATATAAATCGAGCTTAGTCACCTTCAACCTCATAACCACATGAAATCATCAATAAATCAATAATCGGCACCCCAAACCATCGCGTTCTACTGCCTCAATAATGATTGCAACTACTAGGAAAAAAAGAGGGGGTAGGAAACTTAAAAAACCATATTATCATTAACATTAAGCATATAATTAAATTTAGTCTTAAAAAATTCAATAACATCAAAACCTTGAATTAGACATCTTCTATGATTCATAGGAGGTTTCTCTCTATATATATATGACCCTAAATTTTTTGGTTGATTTTGTCTCGTATCAAACATATCTAGCTATAGGGATGAAGTCACACTATAGTTAGTGGGCTAAATTTGTTAGAGTTCATGTCCTAGAGGTCAATTATTTGATATAATTGCTTAACATTTTTGATATTATATTTGATTAAATAAATGAATTATTTTATTATAATTTTATTTACTGCGTTATATAAATGTTAGCATAATAAAAGTTCTTAGAATAGTGATACAAATTATATAGCTTCAAGTATGTAACTTGAACATGAAATCATATAATTATAATTAGTATCATTGCTCTTAAATGTCTCTAGTCGAGTATCATTGTTAATGGGACAACAATGATGCATTGAGACTAGTATGAGGATTGACTGATGGCCAAATCTCATTGGTCATAAATATATGAGATATTAAGTCAATACATAAGTACATGTTAGAGAACAATGTACTGGACAGACCCACCATGAGAATTCTACGTGGAGCATTATGCAAAGTGTCATAAGAAATTCTCATTATGACAATGATATAATGATCCTTCGACCTAAAATCACTATATTATTACACGAGGATTTATGTACTTTGATATCATCAAATGTCACCTTTAATAAGGGAGGACAATAAAAGTACTTTTTGGATACATCATAAATCGTGTGAGGAATATGAGTGATCTAGATGAAATTTAACCCTCCTATATGCTAAGGGGTGATATCCATAGGCCTCTTGATTGAATAGGACTATGAAATGCATGACCATGCTCAAATAGTGATTTGTTTCATATAGTCTATTCATTGATAAAAAATAAAAATAAAAACTCAGATTAAATTATGAAGAATATGTCACATTATGCCTCGAGTTTAATCTAGGATGTCAAGGTTAAAAGGATTAAATTACATTAAAACATTGGTCACGAAAAGGTTGCATCGAATCACTGATCTTATTATTACTTGGGTAGCAGTGATGTATTACAAGATGCCGCTCACTGTTTATAATTTTATAATATAATTTTAAAATTATTGCCAACATAATAATAACTTATAGGGTCACACACTTAGAACTAAAACAACAAATAGACATAAATATGATGTCTTACCAATACAAAAATTTATGTACCCGTCATTGATAATTAAAAATTTAACTGATAATTAAAATTTTAAATAATTAACCACCCGAGTCAATTTATATACAAACAATGATTCAACTCATCAAGTTAGCTGTGAAGCTTTTAAATATAGAAATTGATTTTATCATACCAAATTTCATTATGGCACCGGAATTAATATCACTATTAAACAAAATCCTTTATATATTCATTTTAAATGTTTGGGGGTTTATATAAGTATATTATTTGTATACACTATTATTATTTAGTAATGAATGCTACCAAATTATTTAATAATAAATTCACTATAATTATTCTACTTTTTTACAACTATTATGTTTTTAAAAAATTACAAATATTATTATTACAAGCAAACGCATGATTTGTTAAATTTGAAGTTTTAATGAATTTAATTTAGTTAGAACATTAATTTGATGAAAAAATTAGGGAGAAGTATTAAAATAATTAATTTGCGTGATACTTAAGAGATTTTCTTAATTACTAAGATATTTTGTTAATTAATAGATATTTTTAATTTTTTTCTCTTCTTACTCGAGATATGAATGTTTCTTATGGTTGTGTAAAAAAAATCTTATAATAAAGTTGGTAAAATTAAAAATAAAAGTTCCTTTAATGAACCTTTTCCTATTCGTGATATGAAATTACTGATTGGTTGTAATTTACTAATAAAAAATACCTTTTTTTTCTTGGTTAAATATTTTATAAATCTAGATAGTATTTTTTTTTTTGTTGCTAAAATAGATAGTATTTAAGTGTGCATTAAATTTTTATATGAATAATAAGTGAAAGTTTGGTTGTAAAATTTAAAAAAAAATCAAAATTTGTGGAATCAAGTTTGGTATTTTAATTATAAGAAAGTCTTTGTAGCAATAGGAGAATACGCCTCAAGGAATTTTATATATATTTTTTTTCTTGTCCTTTGAACTCTATGCTTGAATATAGCTACTCTCATTAAAGGGTGATTCCATTGATACAAAGTCAATAGATTTATTGGAGGGTCTGGATACGAGGGGTGGTGATTTATCGATCTTAATTGGGGAAAGCTATAATAGATTTGCTTTTTGAGTTTATTTTTTTAATATTTATTAAATAATATTAAGAGTCTCAAATAAATAAGTCTAAGTGCATAAACTTCATCTAAATCATCTAAAAATGAGTTTGATACAAAAATTTGTGTTAAACGACACTCTTTAATAGTGTAAATGGAGTTTTTGTTTGCAGACTTATCCGTCTTAAATAATACGGTATTAAATATTTTAATAATAATTTAAGACATAATCGCATGTAATTCTGTTTTCTAATATTTAGGGAATACATATTTGTTACTACTCAACCAATGGGATTTGGAAACAAAAATAACTACACCCGTCCAGGCTCCATCCAAGTATATCCTCATTCTTTAGTTGGAACAGAAAATAACTACAAGTGACCTCATTACTTATTTGCTTAGAACATGTCAGTTCGGAGTATATGAGTACAAGTACTCAAGTAGAAAGAATTACTTAAAGTGTATCAAATACACTATGGATGAAAATATAAATCTCACAATAAAGAGAAAAAATATATTACAATAAAAGGGAAATTAGAAAATCTCACGATATGAGAAAAACACATAACAAGAATTAAACATGCAACTTAGGCTATATTTGTTTGTAAAAAATTATGTTTAAGATTGAACTATTTATATTAATTTAATATTATTTCGGACTATTTTATTTCATGATAGGGGATTAATAGTCCTTTAAATAGTCCTATGACTATTTTTTTTTATCATTTTTAAGACTATTGATGAGGGATTATATAATCTCGTGATGAATTTGAGATTAATATCTTCCCTAATTTTAAGCGATTAAATAATTTTATGGACTAATAGTCTAACATTAAGAGACTAATAATCTATCATTATGGGATAAAATAGTCCGAAGTAGTGTTAAATTAATACAAATAATCTAATTTAAAGTATATTTTTTACAAACAAATATAACCCTAGTGTCTAGTGTTTACAAAATATCATTCATAACCATCAAACTAAGATATTATTGACCAAGTGTCCTCATTTGTTATGCTCAAATTGACCATTTTCTCAATCACTTTAAAATATTTGTTTTAAGATTTTTAAAATCGTAAACTTTGAAATTAGTAGTAAGAAGTGACTAGAAGTGACAGAAAAAAAATGTATGGCCAAAAAAATTTGGCCGGAATTTCCAATCAAAACTTCGGCCACTCTTCAAGGTATGATATCCAAGATCACACTCTCTCGATTGGCAACGAACTACCATAGGATCAGAGTTTTCAGGAAGGTCACTAATGATAGTAACCGTGTGGTAACAAGAAGTTTTAGTGCAGACAAGAAAGAATGTTATGACTAGTAATGGTGAAAAGCTTCTCATTTTGTTTCTGCTATTGTATTGTTATGCTTTGCGGTGTTGAAGGTTTTGTTTGTTAATTTCTCTATATATATATATACTAGTAGAGACTGATTATATGAATTATTACCAAGCCCGTCATGACTCAATAGTAAAATAACTATTCATAAAAATTTTAGTGCATGAGGTCTTGGATTCATTCCTGTCAAAGACAAAAATGTTAAAATTCTGCTCAAATTACAAAAAAAAAAAAGATTGTATGAATCATTATTCTCATTATTATTATGGTAAAAAGATAAATAGAGATTATAAGATGCCTATTGAGCATATAAAATAGGGGTATATATGTCAAATTGATGTGTCATTAAGGGTATATATGTCAAAATTAATGTGTCATTAATTATTGGGTTAATTGCATATTTAACCCCGAAGTCGTTCACACATCATACTTCATGTTTAAACGTTCTCATTCCGCTATCCAACGTACTGTTAAATAAACATTTTGAACCCTTTCCAACCTTCTGACCAATGAAATTATGACATTGAATGATACTTTGGGTAGCGGGATAAAAGCGTTTAAACATTTAGGTACGAAGTGCAAAAAGGTACCTACTTCGGGGTCATATGCATTTAACCCTTAATTATTATATATATTGACTATATCACTTGTGATTTTTCATATAATTTGAAGGGAAATGATATAATAATTTTTTTTCCCTATTAGAGACATCAATTTTCTTATGATCATATAAAAAAACAAGAAAAAAACAAGAAAAAAACAAACAAACTTGTAATAAAGTTGGTAGAATCAAAAATAAAAACTCATATAGATGATGTTCCTTCTGAAATTACTGAATGGTTGCAATTTAATAATAAAAAAGATCTTCCTTTTTTCTAAATTAAATATTTTACATATTAATAAAATTAAAAACAATTCATCCAAATTTGTTAAATTAGATTTGTTCTTTTAATTATAAGAAAGTCTAACTTGTTTGTTATCGTTTAGAGAATAAATTATTTAAGGATTACATGTAGTGTTTTACATTAGGGATGAGCAAGAAATTGAATTATCTCCAAAATCGCACAAAAAACGATGTACAGAACGCTTATAAAATGCACAATGATACACTCGCTAACTCAAATTAATATTTAATGTAAGAATAATATAGAAAATTAAGTTATTAATGTTTTATTAAAATCTACAAATGACAAATAAAAAGAGCTCTTAAAAGATAAATGAAAAAAGAGAGGTGGAAGTATAATAACCATCCAATTAATATCAATTTAATGCTCTTTCATTAACATTAAATTAGTCCCAACCAAATTTGACTCAAAACATAAAAAAGAGCATATATAAGGAAAGGAAAGCAAAGCAAAAACAAACAAGGAGGTGAAATGACTATATTTATCCTTTAAAGAAAGGGAGATACATCGAAATGTAAATCTCTTTTATGTTTCCAACTACAAAGTAGTCTACCAGTCATATTTCTTAGTCCATCCATTAGGAAACATAGCATTATTATTGCTAAAATAAAAACCATCAACCCTCGCTTGCCAATAACATGTTCTAGCTCCTGTTTCCGGGTTTCTACAAACATCACCAGGCCCCATTTTTCTGTCGTTATAAACATCAAAGGACGTATCCTTCGCACCCCACCAGAAGTGACAGAAAAAAAGTGTTCTCCAAAATATATTGGGCGTAAATCGCCAACTGAAACCTGGAGTCCCCGGCAAGATGATGTGCTTTCCGAGATCATCGTTCTTCGATTGGCAATGAATTGTCATAGAATCGGGGAGGCCATTGATGATATCAACCTCAGTTTTTGTGGAACAAGTTTTAGTGCAAATAAGAAAAAATGCTATGAATAGTGAAGGGAAAAAATGTTTCCTCATGGTATGTAAGTTCATCTTTTGAATGGTTTTTGGTTTTTGGTTTATGGGGTTGGATTTGCTTTTTTTCTATTCTATTTATATGTAAAATTACAATTTGGGATAGTGGAATATTCACGGTATATTTAAGTTAGACGTCAAACCTTATCAATACTACTAATTAATAAAATTGTAATAATTTTTCACAGTTTATTGCTCAACATTTAATGCACCCCGTTATCCTTTTCCAAATTTACTACATTTTAGACCAAAGGCGGTAAAAAAATATTCTTTTACTGAGTCTACCCCTCAGCAGAAGATAAAATTCAGCATGAAGATAATTAAGTTTCTCCAATGTTTTTCCTAGTTCCTTTCTGTAATAATATAGAGCATACATGCAGCGAAAATGAATCGAAAAATAATTACATCTTTCCGATTACCTTTGAAGCGTACGCCCACAACAACGAACGGTTAGAATTTCGTGCACAACGAACAATATTCTCAGCGATAATTTAGACTACAAATGAGTGTTAAATTATCTTCCACAATTCAAGAAACTACAAACTTTCAAGCTTTAGAATGACTATTCTAATGGCTTATATGAAACTCTCTATATTGCTCTCAAATGGCTTTTGTTGCTTGGTTTCTTGGTGTGTAAAATGATCAGCATTGCTCTCCTTTTATACTACTCTAAGAAGAGTAGCTCATGTAACTCCCAAAGGAATTAAGAGCATATAACCTATGTAACTCCCAAATATGTTTAAGAGCAATATAACTCTCCTGCATGTAACTCATGAAACCCCAAGAGCTTCAATGGAGAGGTTATGATCACATGTTCATTGTATCTAGACAATGAACAAAGTGGTTTATACCCATCGTGTCATCCGCTCCATGGGCGCTCCGATTTGGGTCCATAACCCAACACTTTCCTAATCCCATCCCTAGAATTATATTGTATTACTGTAGATTCTAAAAAAAAATATTGCATTTCTTTTGTCTTTAAACTAATACAAAGTTGGGATTATTAAGTTATATACCCAACTGGATATCCCGGTTTTTCAAACAAAATAAATTAGTTAAATTTGGGATGACAATTAATCATAGGATACAAATAGATGAAAATAAACATTAAAGACAGAGATAAATGAGATTTTGAACTTTAGTGAGTACTAAAAATTAAGAAACACAAGCCGTTGATTTTCTTTATTGGTTCCATATCAATATAACAAAAATCACAAGAATAAAAAGAGGATGATTGTGCATATATAAAAGATGACATGGACAACATGACGTACCTAATTTATTTACTTACATTTTTCCAACTTAACTTAAATCTTAAAAAAAAAAGTAAAAAATTAAAATTAAGAGATCAAAAATCAACTAAATAGAATGACTAGAGAATTCCTTCAGGGCTACTTAAGTAGTGCTAACCAAAAGGACAGGAATTGTTGGATGTTGGTCAGTACTACCATAACTTAACCACCTAAAGCACAGCGCCAAATTTCAAACCTCAAACATTCCTTTGCTTATTCCATTTCGTGTATACCTCATTCAATCGATCGTTTTACTAGTTTTCACACGTAATGATGAGAATGTGCGAATTATTCGCCAAGGAAAGCACTTGTTAGTAGGTGAAAGGCATGCTTCAAACCTACACTTGCTCCTATGTGAGAATTCAGAACTGCCTTTCTCATTGTACCAAACACACCCTAATCATTGTCACTATGAACAACTTCTTAATATTCAATTAGGGTGAAAACTAATGGTAGAATCATCAACTGAAAACAGTGAGCATTAAGAAGTAGAAAGAGTAATTGAACTCGGCTAAAGTTTGCGTTTAATTATTAGCAATAAAGATGAGGAGGACGAAATCAGAGCAAATTTTAAAGAATTCATCAAAGGTATTGATTCAGCTCTAAAGAAAAATAGACTTGAAGAGGAGGCAATAATCACATGAAGATTTATATCTGGTGAAGTCGCTCAATTGCTTCAGATTGTTTTGTGAGATTCTGAAAACGGGAGTTTGAGTTATAACTGTATAAAGGGTTTTGTAGTTTTTTCCATTCAGGATGGAAAGAGGATGTCCACGTCAAATTTGGACCAAGTATTCTAAATGAATTTTATAATCTTCCATCATATGGGTTATTTACAGATATTGGTGGAGAAAGTGGGATAGCTTCGACAGCAGGTGAATACAGGGACGGATTCAGAAATTTTATCTAGCAGGGCAGATTTTAATTTTTAATTTTTTTATAATTAATTTTAACTAATAACTAATTTTTTTGTTAAAATTAAATAATAATAAAAAATTGAACTAATCATAATATTAACTAATCATTATTATAATGTGTACAAATTACAATTTTATCTTCCTAAACCCCAAAACTTGAAAATATTCTAAGATAGTTTCATTATCAATAGTTTTAAATACATGATTTTCAATATAGTTGGTTGATAAGGGCCCCTTAAACAAATATTCTCGAAGAATAATATCTCTCTTATTAGCATTATATTCCATTATAGATGATCTTAATTCCAAATCAACAACAAGTACCTCTTCTATATCAGATTCAACTTGAGATTGAAAATTGGAATTTTGAGATGATTTTTGGATATGAATTTTATTTGAGAGATTTTGAGTAATCTCATCCAATCGGATCGATTGTGATGCCGATGATTTAGTTTTGAAACGCTTGATTTTTGCAAACATATCATGAATGTCTAAATCAATCAACATATGATACAATTAACAACCCCAAACAAACCACTAATTTACGCAAATTGCAACATAAAAAAAAATTCTAAAACACAAAAAAATAAATATTCATAATCCAAACTAAAATAAAAATTCAAAATAAAAATATGAGTTAAGACTCAAAAGATGATTTAAAAACTTACTTGTCATAGTTCAATTTGAACGATTCTCCAAAGAAATATAATTTCTACCGTTCAATATTAATGTCTTCTCAAAATCACAAATCAAATTTATTTCCCATATTCAAACAAAATCAAGCTAAAATATATCAAAATCAACTTATAAATTAAAATTATGATTAGGACCAGTGTCTCCGAATGAAGCTAGAAATACCGAGTGGCCACCGTAAAGAAGACGGAAGAATTAAAATAAATGAATAACAAAGATGGGATAAAAAAATTATATTTCTAATGATCGCTGAACATTTAAGGCAACCAACCATATAGCCAGAATGAACCAAAGGCATAGAAAATTAGTCATATAAAAACACCGATATAATGTGAAAAATGTTAATAGTAAACTAAAATGTAGTCTATATTGCCTCCCTAAATTTGTTAAATTATATTTTTGCTCTTATATCTAAAAAAAAACTCAGCAGAGGCAGGTGCCTCCCTTGCCCCCCTATGTACATCTGCCCCTGGGTGAATACTAGAGTGGGAGTGAATTATGGCTTTTACTCTTAGGCCTTGTCAACAGAAGTGTTATGTGTTGGGATTGACAGATACTTCTTCGGATTCGACTAATGGTCACTACAACAAGGTAGTCGGGGGTCTCACTCATATTATAGCAGTTAGAATTTTATAGTTACAACAAAAAATAATTATTTGGTGTGTGAATCATTGTACATCGTGTGGGACATCTAATGAATACGTCTGACAAGCAGGACTAGCCAAATTGGTGAACCTGGGTATATCGCGTGTTCTCAATGTTTAGAAAACCGGACCGGTGATCGAACCGAAAAAGTTACCTAGTAGATAGGTCACTGGTTCAACTAGTGGTCGAACCGTTATTGAATCAGTGACGTCATAAATACATAAAAAAAAATATTATTAATAAATAATAAAATTTTAAAATATCTATTTTTTTATAAGCTAAAATATAGTAAAATAATGTTATAATATTATTAAAAATACTTTTGTAAAAAAAAAACTTGAAAACCGGGTCAACCGGTTCAACTACTAGTTTTACCAGTTAAACCACCGATTGAACCGTTGGTCAACCGGATTTTGACCGGGTCGTTGACTTCCGATTTTTTGGTCGGACCAGACCAAAAAGTCGACCGGTTCAGGTCGAACCGCGATCCGACCGCCGGTCCGATCCCCTTTTTTAAACATTGGTGTTCTTACTTTTCTGTTCTTCACCTAATATTCTGTATCATTGTGTTATTATTCGATCTTAAATTCTAACATTTTGCAGGGATGAATTGTTTTTTTCATGGGTTTATATGAATCTGGATCATGATTTGTCTTAACTTCTTGAATTAAATCAGTTGCATGCCATTATTTTTCTTACCAAATTGTAGAACACATTGGTTTGGGCCTTTATCATGTGATATCAATTGGTTTTCTAGAGTTCCAGGTTGCAATGATATGTTACGATGTACAGATCTTGATCCCTATTGAATTTTTTTAGCACAAGCAAAAGTATCATTTTTGGCTCATATTGTATTTTTTTGGGATTAACTGGGTATGTGTTCAGAAGATGGATGATGGATGGCTCCTTTCAGTTATGTAATTTTATTATTGTTTTGTGGGGTTTTCAACAAACCTTTTATAATTAAAACTCTTTTGGACTAGTCTCATTTCAGTAATAAATTTTTTGCATTTTGCTAGACAAAATATAAATCGAGCTTAGTCACCTTCAACCTCATAACGACATGAAATCATCAATAAATCAATAATCGGCACCCCAAACCATCGCATTCTACTGCCTCAATAATGATTGCAACTACTAGGGGAAAAAAAGGGGGTAGGAAACTTAAAAAACCATATTATCATTAACATTAAGCATATAATTAAATTTAGTCTTAAAAAAATTCAATAACATCAAAACCTTGAATTGGACATCTTCTATGATTCATAGGAGGTTTCTCTCTATATATATATGACCCTAAATTTTTTGGTTGATTTTGTCTCGTATCAAACATATCTAGCTATAGGGATGAAGTCACACTATAGTTAGTGGGCTAAATTTGTTAGAGTTCATGTCCTAGAGATCAATTATTTGATATAATTGCTTAACATTTTTGATATTATATTTGATTAAATAAATGAATTATTTTATTATAATTTTATTTACTGCGTTATATAAATGTTAGCATAATAAAAGTTCTTAGAATAGTGATACAAATTATATAGCTTCAAGTATGTAACTTGAACATGAGATCATATAATTACAATTAGTATCATTGCTCTTAAATGTCCCTAGTCGAGTATCATTGTTAATGGGACAACAATGATGCATTGAGACTAGTATGAGGATTGACTGATGGCCAAATCTCATTGGTCATAAATATATGAGATATTGAGTCAATACATAAGTAAATGTTAGAGAACAATGTACTGGACAGACCCACCATGAGAATTCTACGTGGAGCATTATGCAAAGTGTCATAAGAAATTCTCATTATGACAATGATATAATGATCCTCCGACCTAAAATCACTATATTATTACACGAGGATTTATGTACTTTGATATCATCAAATGTCACCTTTAATAAGGGAGGACAATAAAAGTAATTTTTGGATACATCATAAATCGTGTGAGGAATATGAGTGATCTAGATGAAATTTAACCCTCCTATATGTTAAGGGGTGATATTCATAGGCCTCTTGATTGAATATGACTATGAAATGCATGACCATGCTCAAATAGTGATTTGTTTCATATAGTCTATTCATTGATAAAAAAAAAAAAAAAAAGTCAGATTAAATTATGAAGAATATGTCACATTATGCCTCGAGTTTAATCTAGGATGTCAAGGTTAAAAGGATTAAATTACATTAAAACATTGGTCACGAAAAGGTTATATCGAATCACTGATCTTATTATTACTTGGGTAACAGTGATGTATTACAAGATGTTGCTCACTGTTTATAATTTTATAATATGATTTTAAAATTATTGCCAACATAATAATAACCTATAGGGTCACACACTTAGAACGTAATTAAAAGTGAATTAATTTAAATTATAAGGATTTAAATATGTCAATATGATTGATAATATTTAAATTACAAATTTAAATTAATAGAATAACTTGTATATATGTATATTAATTAAGTAAGACTTAATTAAGATATAATATATATAAATTCGAATTTTACTTTTCTAATTGGATTAGGTTTTGCTTAATTCCTCTCAACTGCTATATATATATGATATATCAGTTGTTTTAGAAAAAAGAGAAAAAAAATCAAAAACAAAAACCCTAGCAGCTTTTAGAAAGAGACTAGAGAGAAAATTTTCACAAAATCCAGATCTTGGCGACTAATAACACAGCTCGCTTTGTTGCAGATCGTGTGACGATTCACGGGGCATTTGTGTGGATACCGTAGAGACACAGTTTCGTTAGATTGCGTTGAAGATTCGAAGTTGTTCCAGAATTTTTCACCGTCTCCATTCAAGTTCGGATAATCGGTCAAACAAATCTAAACTTCTGAATTAATATGTTTTCGTATAGATCCTATTTTAGGTTTCAGAAATTATTTTAAAAAGTTGTAATTCCGCTGCTTTTATGTGCCAAAATTCCTACAAAATTGACTATTGAAACAAAATATTATAATGTATGACAAATTTAAAAAAAAATGGGTTTAATATATAAATCTACTAAGATTTCATAAAATTTTTAAGATATGGGATTAAATTAAATTTTTTATAAATTTCTTAATCTCATCACTCCTATTTCCTCGTATATGTATCTCCCTCTAATTTTATTATAAAAGACTATTAGGGGGTCAATAGGATATATATATATATATATACATATATACATAATGTTATTATATATTAGATCATATTGTAGCCAAATATATACATATATATAATGTTATTATCTAGTAGATCATATTGTAGCCAAATATATTGAACCCAAAAATACACAATAAATTACTCAAAAAAATCAGTTCGAGGCACTAATCTTGGACTCTGCCAAATTATTTATAGCCTTGCACTAATTTTGTCCTCCACAAGAACCTGGCTTTGTCGGTTGGGGATGATAAGGACTGTGCTTAGATTTTCTATTGAATTAGGCGATGTTGAATTTTTGATTAAGAAATTGATGGTGGTGATGATGATATATGGGTTTTTGATCGTCATCACCACCATCAGATCATTATGAAAATCAGATTGTGAAAATCGGGTTATAAAATAAGTAGTGGTTGCTATTCAGAATCATCTTACTATATTTCATATATAATGTGATGATAAACAACTTCCCTATGTTGGAATCATAATATGCCCTGTTATGATATAGGAGTAAGTTTATGTTTGTGAGAGTAAGAAATTTATTAAATGCTTGATCATATCAACTTAGAAGTAGACCTCACAATATAAGTCATAAACTCAAACTCTTGGGTCAACTCAAATTAACTAGAACTATTTAGGTTAATTAACTATTTTTTGTTATTTAGCTTGGATAAAGTTTGAATCCATATTTCTGAGAGAAAAAAAATAGACCCAAACCGAATAACCATTTTCCAAACCACTTTATTATTTATCAGCTTCTTTGTAATTTGTAATCAAATTGGTTGTCCTTTACTTACTCTTCCTTGCTCACTGCTCTTCTGCTCTTCATTTACTTGTAGTAATAATTCCACTAATATCAAACAATACACCACTGCTAATATATATATAGCAGCAGTAACAGTAACTACGTGAAAAAAAAAATTATTTCTTTTATGTTTGGCTCCTCAATTTTAATTCTATCCTATGTATATAAACTGCTCACACTTATTTTTTTAGTTCCACAAAAATAATCACGTCATTTATAAATTTTAAATCTATTCTTTTTATTATATATATTCTTAAACATTCTCTCAGTTTCATAAAAAAGAAAAAAGAAATTTGGTGACTTTGATTGTAATGACCGATAATTTTCATAATAAATTTTTTTCTTAATAAAATGGTATTAATAAAAAAAAATTATACAATGATGTGAATATATATATATATATATATGTGTGTGTGTGTGTGTGTGTGTGTGTGTGTGTGTGTGTGTGTATTTATTCTGTCAAAATGGAACAAAAAGGAAAGCCATGACCTATAGCTAATTTAATTGGTTATATGTATATTATGATTTAAAGTTATGTTATTAATTAACTAAATTGAAGGCATTGCCTTGATGGATTATGTTAATGATTTTAGTTAAATTAAGTGATTAACTTAATTGCTATGTTATGTGAAGGCGTCCAATAATTTAATTACTTAGGATAGCCCAAACAATTAATTTAAGCAAGCCCACATAAAATTGGTTAATCAAACCTAAGGTAATGACTAATTAAAACCCAAGTGTTTTAAGTGAAACTAGACCAAATTAAATCAATTTGGTAAAGCCCAACACTGATTAATGCGTTAAAAGATTTTAGTCAAATTTATGTCAATTGTTTCAGCCCAATACACATATTTTAACCCAAGCCATTTCCTGAGTTTTTCGGTTAGGAGAATTATTGACCCAATTGGTTGGTTCTTCTACTAAGCTCAATGTTGATGCAAGTGAGGCCAACAGGGATGAAATAACCCACCCAATTCGGCAGCCCCTGTGTTTGAATAAGATTAGTAGCAGCCACGAGTTTTTACTGCGGCCTTGTTAAAGCCCAAATGTGTTTCAATTGAAGACCCTAGTGTCAGCAAAATAAGGATCTATACAGATGCGTATGAAGTCTTATTTTGGAACAAATCATGTGGGACCTCTATAGCATAGCTACTGGTATAATTACTTAAGCCCTACATAGCAGTCTAGTGGGGAAACACAGCACTCGTGTGGGCAGCCCAAGAGAGACGCTGGGAGGGGTCATTTCGGCAGCTCAATTGAGGGAACAAGAAGGGACCTTTTCAGCAGCTAGAGATGTGTACAAGAAGCTTTATATGGGATCATGTTTTGTTAAAGAAACCAAACTTGATTCTATAATAGGTGGTAATGTTTTCAAAACTTGAACTGTCAATGTATATTTGAAAAGTTATGAATTTAAGGAATAAAGCCATTTTCCTAGAGCATGTAACTCATCACATATATACATAGTTGAATGTTGTGATACATGAGTGCATGAGTTGTATTTATAAGCTTATATAGATAAGCAAAGGTAGCATGAGTCATGTTATCCATATTATGCTATGTTTTAAACTGTTTTATATACTTGCTGAACGAATAGTTGCTCACATTTGCCAAAAACAAACTTTTCAGCTAGGCCCCGAGTCTTCTAAAGGTATTATAAAGGACAAGGGTAAAGGGTAAAGGAAAAGCAAATGAATAGATCAACTAATGCTCAGATTAGTTTACAATATATTGTAAACCTTTTGTATGACTATTATGTTTTGTATTTAAATGTTAGTTAACCAGGGATAGATTATGATTTATATCAAGAACATTGTAATGAATGTTGATATTCATGATGAATGATTAGATAGAAGTGTTATGTATGTTGCATCGTGAATATTGAATCCAAGGTTCAAAGGACTCGGATTTAGTGGTGTCACATTAATATTGTAAATTTTTTTAAAATTTAAATTGTGATGTTAATTATTTCTTAAATTTTAAAATGATACTTTTATACATGGTAATATTTCTATACGATTTTCTATGATTGACTATACTGTTAACTAAAATGAAACAAATTAAAATTAATTTTTAATCTTATAATATCGTAAATTAACTAGCCCAAAAGCGGAATTCTTTTCATGAAATGCATATAGTTATATTCAGTATTTAATTTAATAATGATGAAAGAATAAATTAACATTTTATATTATTAAACTTGAGAATATTATATATGTTACAATTAATAACAGTAATATTATATATGTTATATAATTCCCCTGTTGCAGAAAAAAAAATTAATTAATTACAAGAAAGAGGGTTAGCTCTCGCTTTTCTATTTGGATGGGTGGGGAGCACGGATCCGGTTATTATGAAGTAAATTTCATAGTAAGTTTATTTTTAGACCAATAAGGTACTGACACTCAGAGTACGCAAAGGCCTAATCCATGGATGTCGTGTTGCTAGGATGGCACCTGAGGTATCTCATCTTTTCTTTGCGGATGATAGTTTTTTGTTTTTTAAAGCTTCCGTTGCTGAATGTGCCTCAGTAAAAAATTGTTTAATGGTGTATGAAGCAGCTTCGGGACAAAAAATAAATTTTTCAAAATCTTCTATTTTATTTAGCTCTAATATAGCTAGTAGTGTTCAAGAGGATATTTGTAATCTTTTGGGGGTACATGTGACAAATAATCATGGCAAGTATTTGGGTGCACCGTCACTTATAGGGAGAAATAAAAATGAGGTATTTGCTTATGATAAG
Organism: Hedera helix; assembly: GCA_947179155.2. Taxonomy (NCBI): domain Eukaryota; kingdom Viridiplantae; phylum Streptophyta; class Magnoliopsida; order Apiales; family Araliaceae; genus Hedera; species Hedera helix. The sequence continues at coordinate 29,643,188 of OX359281.1, forward strand.
GAGAAAGCTTGGCGGCATATGTTTGGGTGGAGAAATAAAAATCTCTCACGAGCAGGGAAGGAAGTGCTTATTAAGTCTGTTATTCAAGCTATTCCTAGCTATATTATGAGTATGTTTCTTCTACCTGTGAATCTTTGTGACGAATTAGAGTGTATGATGAATAGTTATTGGTGGGGGAAAAAGAAAGATGGTTCTAATAATATGCGATGGAGATGATGGGATAAACTGTGTCAACAGAAGATTCATAGGGGTTTGGGATTTAGGAAAATTCATAATTTTAATAAAGCCATGTTGGCAAAGCAAGCGTGGTGTTTATTTTCTTGTCCTACTTCTCTTTGTGGAAAAAATTTTAAGGCTCGATATTATCCCAAATCAGATTTTTTAAAAGCTAAGTTGGGTAATAATCCAAGCTATATTTGGCAAAGTATTTTTTCAAGTCAAGATGTAGTGAAGGATGGTTGTAGGAAAAGGGTGGGTAATGGGTTAAGTACGAAAATATGGGGAGAACCGTGGTTAGCCAACTCTCATCATCTGTATGTTGAAACTCCGATTACTGAGGATTTAGTTGATGTGACGGTTGATGCTTTAGTAAAACTGGGGTTTGAAGAATGGGATGAAGACATTATACGGGGGATGTTTGAGGCTAGAGATCAAGAGGCAATTCTGGCCATTCCTTTGTCGAAATATCCGAAGGAGGATTCGTGGTTTTGGGCATGGGATTCTAAAGGCATGTATTCGGTAAAATCGGGATACAGTTCTCTCTGTGTGTCAAATATGCAGGTTATGGCACCTTCGATTACAGATTGGAGGTTCATATGGATGCTTAAAATACCTCCAAAGGTTCGTAACTTTATATGGAGAGCTATGGACGGATGTTTGCCTGTTAAGGTTAATTTAATGGCGCACCGAATAATTTCATAATCAACTTGCTCACTGTGTAACCAGGCGGAAGAGACGATTGATCATGCGCTTATAGGCTGCCCTGTTGCTCAATTAGTTTGGGCTAAAGCCTAGATTAATGCATTGCCTGGCATAACAGAAACGCAAATCAAATGGTGGAATAAGAGCAGATATGTGCAGGTGTGGTCAGTAATGGAGAGGTGTGCTTGTCTATTGTGGGGAATTTGGGAAAACCGGAATCATGCACATTGGAAAGGACAAGCAAAATAGTCGAGTTTTGTCATTAATCAAGCATCAATCTGCCAAGCAGAATGGCAGTCTGCACATACATCAGAGGCGGTGCTAAAAGGGATGCATCAGGAAAAATGGCTGAAGCCGCAAGCTGGGAGATGGAAATGCAATGTAGATGCAGCGCTGTTTATTGGAGAAAAGAAGATGGGTTTTGGGTGCATTGTACGAGACTCAACTGGTTCTTTTGTAGCTGCTATACAAGGGTCCAAGCCGGGTAGTTTTTTTCCAATTTTAGCGAAGGCGATTGGCCTAAGGGAAGCATTATCTTGGCTAAAAGATGCATCGTATCACTCTATTATTGCGGAAATTGATTCCCAAATAGTATCAAATGCAGTTAATGGTGAGGATATTTTTTATTCAAGCTTGGGAATTATTATTGATGATTGTAGAGCTATTTGTAAGACGATAAATCAGTGTTATGTAACGTTTATTAGACGATCAGCGAATGTGGTAGCCCATAGTTTAGCTAGAGCTGCACATTCTGTGTCTGGTCAGAGGGTCTTTGAAAATGTTTGTCCCTCTTTTTTTTCGGATGTAATTGCTGCAGATTTGAATGAATAAATCCCTTACTATTTGCGTCAAAAAAAAAAAGTACTAATTATTCATAAACACAAATTCGGTATAAAAGACGGTAAGAATATACACACGCACATCATCAATGATCCAAATTAAAATCAAACTTAGCTATGAATCATATAGTAATCAACACATTTTGTACCGTTTATTCTCAAATTTGACCGACACATTTTAAAAAATAAAAGAGAGAAATTAACATATGCAATGTTATGGGAAGTTCCTGGACACACATAATGGTGAGTACACACGTTCTTGAAATTCACCCTGTGCAACATACAAATACACAGTTACAAATACAATGTTATATATATATTTCTTTTTACCAGTTATATTTCTTTTCCCATTCATTTGGAAACATCGGAAGACGATTGCTGAAATAGAATCCATCTTCCCTCCCTTCCCAAAAACAATTTCCACGAGGGATTTTATCTTCATTATAAACGTCAAACCTTGTATTTTTCGCGCCCCACCAGAAGTGACAAAAAAACAGTGTGTTTCCAAATATAGACGGCTTGAATTTCCAATTGAAACCTTGACCGCTATAGAGGGTGCGCTTTCCAAGACCATTATCTTTGGATTTGCATTCAACTACCAAAGGATGAGCATTATCTGGTAGGTTGTTGATGACATTAACATCAATGGAAGAAGTTTTAGCGCATATAATGAAAAATGTTATGAGAAAAAAGCTTCTCATCCTGTTTATTGCCATGAATATATTAATGGTGTTAATTAAAGTTGTTGATCTTTTGTTCTTAATCTCTATAAGGGATATATAGAGGGGTTGGATTCTTTCTTGGTCTCGAAATTATCTTATCCCTATTTTTCCTCCTCCAATCTGTCGTTCTATTTTTCTCTTTGAATGATAGCGGTGCTCGAAATTTATCTACCGAAATTACCCAAATGTGCATTAAAAAGTTGTAATGTACAACATTTAAATGCACGTCTAAAAATCTGAGTGATAAATTCTAGAACGTCATATTTTCTCCCTCTTAACGTACTCCATTCAATTTTACATGATATAAATTACCGGTACTGTGAAAACCGAATTTAATGCGTATCCTGTTTATTTCTCATGAATATATTTATGGTATTAATTAAAGTTGTTGATCTTTTCCCTTAATCTATCTGTCTTGTATCTATAAAAAGGAATAGAGGGGTTGGAGTACTCTTGGTCTCAAAATTATCTTATCCTTATTGTTCCTCCTCCAATCTTTCATTTTGTTTTCTCTTTGAAAGGTTGCTTGAATTTATTTATCGAAAGCTCTCACATATGCATTAAAGTGTTGTACTGAGCAAGTCTAATCCAATCGATCCCATGCCATGGACAAACACCTTTAGCCTATACCTGATTATGAACATATACGAGACTTCTCAATCCAAGGGTCTTCCCTAACTCCACAACAATATCTCCAAACCCTCTTAATCCAACAATATTCAGATGCTTGCCTAGATCAACTATTTTATAATTTTGTAATGGACTGCAATTGGCAATCCCAGCATGTTGGATTGGTGCTCCTCCATGAATGAACTGCAGCTCAGCAGTAGCATAGCAGCCTAGCACCTTGGTTAATGCAACTATGTGGACATAATTTTCCAATGATGATCTTTCAATTCGTTTTTTCGCAAATTTGGTCAAGGTATTATAAGTCCCGCGGAGCTTATCAAGGAGACCTAGTAAAAGAATTTCATCAATCGGTAATAGATGCAAGCCCATATTAAACCCTAATACTCTGCAACAATTCCTTTCTCAGATGCCAACAATCTAGAAGCAATACTGGGCACATATTGATTTTTCAGAACTTGCAAAAAGAAGGTCACTGTTTGAAATACAAATGGTTTGAACCAAGGAAGTAATTCTTTTGTCATTAAACACAATACCACAATCCCTCATTTTACCAAACATCAGTATAACCAACTTATAAACAACTCTAAAGAACATGGTTCTAGGTTATATTTGGGAAACTGTCTATTAACGGTCTTGACTGGAAACAATGGTAAACAAAAATCCAATGCTCTCAAGCTTCCCTCTTTCAACCCCATAACAAGCGAAAATGCCTCGGTTCAGAATGTTTTATGAATTCATATGATTTAATGGGTACAAACTCCACAAAATCGAAGACCTCTTAAAATTATAGTAACACAAACACCGATATACATGTTAGAATATTTTATTTTTTTCTGTGGCCTCTATTATTTATATAATTATTGGCCTTACATATTACATTAATTTAATCACTTTATTTATGGATTTGATAATTATGTAGCCTATAAATAATATTACTGATAGTATTTGGCTAGGTTTTGTTTCCAATTATTGTCTCAAGAATTTTATACACACTCCTACATCCATCATAAGATTGAGAGCGACAATTGAAGACTTTCACCCTTAAGCGCAGTGAAAACGTCATGTAAGTATCTAATGTAATAATTAATTTAATTTATATTTATTATATAAAATAGCACAATCCCATTAATAATTATTTTAACAACACACTAATTGAATTCAAGAGGTTATTAGAGTCACAATTTGAAATTTTTTAATCAAACGGTACTGATACATATGTGGTGAGATATAAATGCTTTCATTTTAATTTTATATTCAGAACACAATTAACCTGAGTATTAAATTAATTTGTGTAGAAAATCACAACAACTCATGATTAAATATGATTATGATTTGATGGACTTATAAAACTAGAACAACAAATAGACATAAATATGATGTCTTACCAATACAAAAATTTATGTACCCGTCATTGATAATTAAAAATTTAATTGATAATTAAAATTTTAAATAATTAACCACCCGAGTCAATTTATATACGAACAACGAGTCAACTCATCAAGTTAGCTGTCAAACTTTTAAATATAGATATTGATTTTATCATACCAAATTTCATTATGGCACCGGAATTAATATCACTATTAAACAAAATCCTTTATATATTCATTTTAAATGTTTGGGGGTTTATATAAGTATATTATTTGTATACACTATTATTATTTAGTAATGAATGCTACCAAATTATTTAATAATAAATTCCCTATAATTATTCTACTTTTTTACAACTATTATGTTTTCAAAAAATTACAAATATTATTATTACGAGCAAACGCATGATTTGTTAAATTTGAAGTTTTAATGAATTTAATTTAGTTAGAACATTAATTTGATGAAAAAATTAGGGACAAGTATTAAAATAATTAATTTGCGTGATACTTAAGAGATTTTCTTAATTACTAAGATATTTTGTTAATTAATAGATATTTTTAATTTTTTTCTCTTCTTACTCGAGATATGAATGTTTCTTATGGTTGTGTAAAAAAAAATCTTATAATAAAGTTGGTAAAATTAAAAATAAAAGTTCCTTTGATGAACCTTTTCCTATTCGGGATATGAAATTACTGATTGGTTGTAATTTACTAATAAAAAATACCTTTTTTTTCTTCGTTAAATATTTTATAAATCTAGATAGTAGTTTTTTTGTTGTTGCTAAAATAGATAGTATATAAGTGTGCATTAAATTTTTATATGAATAATAAGTGAACATATGGTAAAATTTAAAAAAAAATCAAAATTTGTGGAATCAAGTTTGGTATTTTAATTATAAGAAAGTCTTTGTAGGAATAGGAGAATACGCCTCAAGGAATTTTATATATACTTTTTTTCTTGTCCTTTGAACTCTATGCTTGAATATAGCTACTCTCATTAAAGGGTGATTCCATTGATACAAAGTCAATAGATTTATTGGAGGGTCTGGATACGAGGGGTGGTGATTTATCGATCTTAATTGGGGAAAGCTATAATAGATTTGCTTTTTGAGTTTTTATTTTAATATTTATTGAATAATATTAGGAGTCTCAAATAAACAAGTCTAAGTGCATAAACTCTATCTAAACCATCTAAAAATAAGTTTGATATAAAAATTCGTGTTAAACGTCACTCTTTAATAGTGTAAATGGAGTTTTTGTTTGCAGACTTATCCGTCTTAAATAATACGGTATTAAATATTTTAATAATAATTTAAGACATAATCGCATGTAATTCTGTTTTCTAATATTTAGGGAATACATATTCGTTACTACTCAACCAATGGGATTTGGAAACAAAAATAACTACACCCGTCCAGGCTCCATCCAAGTATATCCTCATTCTTTATTTGGAACAGAAAATAACTACAAGTGACCTCATTACTTATTTGCTTAGAACATGTCAGTTCGGAGTATTTGAGTACAAGTAGAAAGAATTACTTAAAGTGTATCAAATACACTATGGATGAAAATATAAATTTCACAATAAAGAGAAAAAATATATTACAATAAAAGGGAAATTAGAAAATCTCACGATATGAGAAAAACACATAACAAGAATTAAACATGCAACTTAGGCTATATTTGTTTGTAAAAAATTATATTTGAGATTGAACTATTTATATTAATTTAATACTATTTCGGACTATTTTATCTCATGATAGGAGATTAATAGTCCTTTAAATAGTCCTATGACTATTTTTTTTCATTTTTAAGACTATTGATGAGGGATTATATAATCTCGTGATGAATTTGGGATTAATAGATTCCCTAATTTTAAGCGATTAAATAAATTTATGGACTAATAGTCTAATATTAAGGGACTAATAATCCATCATTATGGGATAAAATAGTCTGAAGTAGTGTTAAATTAATACAAATAATCTAATTTTAAGTATATTTTTTACAAACAAATATAACCCTAGTGTCTAGTGTTTACAAAATATCATTCATAACCATCAAACTAAGATATTATTGACCAAGTGTCCTCATTTGTTATGCTCAAATTGACCATTTTCTCAATCACTTTAAAATATTTGTTTTAAGATTTTTAAAATCGTAAACTTTGAAATTAGTAGTAAGAAGTGACTAGAAGTGACAGAAAAAAAGTGTATGGCCAAAAAAATTTGGCCGGAATTCCCAATCAAAATTTCGGCCACTCTTCAAGGTATGATATCCAAGATCACACTCTCCCGATTGGCAACGAACTACCATAGGATCAGAGTTTTCAGGAAGGTCACTAATGATAGTAACCGTGTGGTAACAAGAAGTTTTAGTGCAGACAAGAAAGAATGTTATGACTAGTAATGGTGAAAAGCTTCTCATTTTGTTTCTGTTATTGTATTGTTATGCTTTGCGGTGTTGAAGGTTTTGTTTGTTAATTTCTATATATATATATATATATATATATATACTAGTAGAGACTGATTATATGAATTATTACCAAGCCCGTCATGACTCAATAGTAAAATAACTACTCATAAAAATTTTAGTGCATGAGGTCTTGGATTCATTCCTGTCAAAGACAAAAATGTTAAAATTCTGCTCAAATTACAAAAAAAAAAGATTGTATGAATCATTGTCCTCATTATTATTATGATAAAAAGATAAACGGAGATTATAAGATGCGTATTGAGCATATAAAATAGGGGTATATATGTCAAATTGATGTGTCATTAAGGGTATATATCTCAAAATTAATGTGTCATTAATTATTGGGTTAATTGCATATCTAACCCCGAAGTCGTTCACACATCATACCTCATGTTTAAACGTTCTCATTCCGTTATCCAAAGTACTGTTAAATAAACATTTTGAACCCTTTCCAACCTTCTGACCAATGAAATTACGACATTGAATGATACTTTGGGTAGCGGGATAAAAGCGTTTAAACATTTAGGTATGAAGTGCAAAAAGGTACCTACTTTGGGGTCATATATGCATTTAACCCTTAATTATTATATATATTGACTATATCACTTGTGATTTTTCATATAATTTGAAGGGAAATGATATAATAATTTTTTTTCCCTATTAGAGACATCAATTTTCTTATGATCGTATAAAAAAACAAGAAAAAAACAAACAAACTTGTAATAAAATTGGTAGAATCAAAAATAAAAACTCATATAGATGATGTTCCTTCTGAAATTACTGATTGGTTGCAATTTAATAATAAAAAAGATCTTCCGTTTTTCTAAATTAAATATTTTACATATTAATAAAATTAAAAATAATTCATCCAAATTTGTTAAATTAGATTTGTTCTTTTAATTATAAGAGAGTCTAACTTGTTTGTTATCGTTTAGAGAATAAATTATTTAAGGATTACATGTAGTGTTTTACATTAGGGATGAGCAAAAAATTGAATTGTCTCCAAAATCGCACAAAAAACGATGTTCAGAACGCTTATAAAATGCACAATGATACACTCGCTAACTCAAATTAATATTTAATGTAAGAATAATATAGAAAATTAAGTTATTAATGTTTTATTAAAATCTACAAATGACAAATAAAAAGAGCTCTTAAAAGATAAATGAAAAAAGAGAGGTGGAAGTATAATAACCATCCAGTTAATATCAATTTAATGCTCTTTCATTAACATTAAATTAGTCCCAACCAAATTTGACTCAAAACATAAAAAAGAGCATATATAAGGAAAGCAAAGCAAAGCAAAAACAAACAAGGAGGTGAAATGACTATATTTATCCTTTAAAGAAAGGGAGATACATCGAAATGCAAATCTCTTTTATGTTTCCAACTACAAAGTAGTCTACCAGTCATATTTCTTAGTCCATCCATTAGGAAACATAGCATTATTATTGCTAAAATAAAAACCATCAACCCTCGCTTGCCAATAACATGTTCTAGCTCCTGTTTCCGGGTTTCTACAAACATCACCAGGCCCCATTTTTCTGTCGTTATAAACATCAAAGGACGTATCCTTCGTACCCCACCAGAAGTGACAGAAAAAAAGTGTTCTCCAAAATATATTGGGCGTAAATCGCCAACTGAAACCTGGAGTCCCCGGCAAGATGATGTGCTTTCCGAGATCATCGTTCTTCGATTGGCAATGAATTGTCATAGAATCAGGGAGGCCATTGATGATATCAACCTCAGTTTTTGTGGAACAAGTTTTAGTGCAAATAAGAAAAAATGCTATGAATAGTGATGGGAAAAAATGTTTCCTCATGGTATGTAAGTTCATCTTTTGAATGGTTTTTGGTTTATGGGGTTGGATTTGCTTTTCTATTCTATTTATATGTAAAATTACAATTTGGGATAGTGGAATATTCACGGTATATTTAAGTTAGACGTCAAACCTTATCAATACTACTAATTAATAAAATTGTAATAATTTTTCACAGTTTATTGCTCTTACTAATTTATTGTTTTCTCAACATTTAATGCACCCCGTTATCCTTTTCCAAATTTACTACATTTTAGACCAAAGGTGGTAAAAAAATATTCTTTTACTGAGTCTACCCCTCAGCAGAAGATAAAATTCAGCATGAAGATAATTAAGTTTCTCCAATGTTTTCCCTAGTTCCTTTCCTAATCCCATCCCTAGAATTATATTGTATTACTGTAGATTCTAAAAAAAAAATATTGCATTTCTTTTGTCTTTAAACTAATACAAAGTTGGGATTATTAAGTTATATACCCAACTGGATATCCCGGTTTTTCAAACAAAATAAATTAGTTAAATTTGGTATGACATTTAATCATTGGATACAAATAGATGAAAATAAACATTAAAGATAAATGAGATTTTGAACTTTAGTGAGTACTAAAAATTAAGAAACACAACCCGTTGATTTTCTTTATTGGTTCCATATCAATATAACAAAAATCACAAGAATAAAAAGAGGATGATTGTGCATATATCAAAATCAACTTATAAATTAAAATTATGATTTGGACCAGTGTCTCCGAATGAAGCTAGAAATACCGAGTGGCCACCGTAAAGAAGACGGAAGAATTAAAATAAATGAATAACAAAGATGGGATAAAAAAAATTATATTTCTAATGATCGCCGAACATTTAAGGCAACCAACCATATAGCCAGAATGAACCAAAGGCATAGAAAATTAGTCATATAAAAACACCGATATAATGTGAAAAATGTTAATAGTAAACTAAAATGTAGTCTATATTGCCTCCCTAAATTTGTTAAATTATATTTTTGCTCTTATATCTAAAAAAAAAACTCAGCAGAGGCAGGTGCCTCCCTTGCCCCCCTATGTACATCTGCCCCTGGGTGAATACTAGAGTGGGAGTGAATTATGGCTTCTGCTCTTAGGCCTTGTCAACAGAAGTGTTATGTGTTGGGATTGACAGATACTTCTGCGGGTTCGACTAATGGTCACTACAACAAGGTAGTCGGGGGTCTCACTCATATTATAGCAGTTAGAATGTTATAGTTACTACAAAAAATAATTATTTGGTGTGTGAATCATTGTAGATCGTGGGGGACATCTAATAAATACGTCTGACAAGCAGGACTAGCCAAATTGGTGAACCTGGGTATATCGCGTGTTCTCAATGTTTAGAAAACCGGACCGGTGATCGAACCGAAAAAGTTACCTAGTAGATAGGTCACTGGTTCAACTAGTGGTCGAACCGTTATTGAACCAGTGACGTCATAAATACATAAAAAAATATATTATTAATAAATAATAAAATTTTAAAATATCTAATTTTTTATAAGCTAAAATATAGTAAAATAATGTTATAATATTATTAAAAATACTTTTGTAAAAAAAAAACTTGAAAACCGGGTCAACCGGTTCAACTACTAGTTTTACCGGTTGAACCACCGATTGAACCGTTGGTCAACCGGATTTTGACCGGGTCGTTGACTTCCGGTTTTTTGGTCGGACCAGACCGAAAAGTCGACCGGTTCAGGTCGAACCGCGGTCCGACCGCCGGTCCGGTCCCCTTTTTTAAACATTGGTGTTCTTACTTTTCTGTTCTTCACCTAATATTCTGTATCATTGTGTTATTATTCGATCTTAAATTCTAACATTTTGCAGGGATGAATTCTTTTTTTCGTGGGTTTATATGAATCTGGATCATGATTTGTCTTAACTTCTTGAATTAAATCAGTTGCATGCCATTATTTTTCTCACCAAATTGTAGAACACATTGGTTTGGGCCTTTATCATGTGATATCAATTGGTTTTCTAGAGTTCCAGGTTGCAATGATATGTTACGATGTACAGATCTTGATCCTTATTGAATTTTTTTTAGCACAAGCAACAGTATCATTTTTGGCTCATATTGTATTTTTTTGGGATTAACTGGGTATGTGTTCAGAAGATGGATGATGGATGGTTCCTTTCAGTTATGTAATTTTATTATTATTTGTTGGGGTTTTCAACAAACCTTTTATAATTAAAACTCTTTTGGACTAGTCTCATTTCAGTAATAAAATAGAAAAAATATAAATCGAGCTTAGTCACCTTCAACCTCATAACCACATGAAATCATCAATAAATCAATAATCAGCACCCCAAACCATCGCGTTCTACTGCCTCAATAATGATTGCAACTACTAGGAAAAAAAGAGGGGGTAGGAAACTTAAAAAACCATATTATCATTAACATTAAGCATATAATTAAATTTAGTCTTAAAAAAATTCAATAACATCAAAACCTTGAATTGGACATCTTCTATGATTCATAGGAGGTTTCTATATATATATATATGACCCTAAATTTTTTAGTTGATTTTGTCTCTTATCAAACATATCTAGCTATAGGGATGAAGTCACACTATAGTTAGTGGGGTAAATTTGTTAGAGTTCATGTCCTAGAGGTCAATTATTTGATATAATTGCTTAACATTTTTGATATTATATTTGATTAAATAAATGAATTATTTTATTATGATTTTATTTACTGCGTTATATAAATGTTAGCATAATAAAAGTTCTTAGAATAGTGATACAAATTATATATCTTCAAGTATGTAACTTGAACATGAGATCATATAATTACAATTAATATCATTGCTCTTAAATGTCCCTAATCGAGTATCATTGTTAATGGGACAACAATGATTCATTAAGACTAGTATGAGGATTGACTGATGGCCAAATCTCATTGGTCATAAATATATTGAGATATTGAACATGAGATCATATAATTACAATTAGTATCATTGCTCTTAAATGTCCCTAGTCGAGTATCATTGTTAATGGGACAACAATGATTCATTGAGACTAGTATGAGGATTGACTGATGGTCAAATCTCACTGGTCATAAATATATGAGATATTGAGTCAATACATAAGTACATGTTAGAGAACAATGTACTGGACAAACCCACCATGAGAATTCTACGTGGAGCATTATGCAAAGTGTCATAAGAAATTCTCATTATGACAATGATATAATGATCCTCAAACCTAAAATCACTATATTATTACACGAGGATTTATGTACTTTGATATCATCAAATGTCATATTTAATAGGGTGGACAATAAAAGTAATTTTTGGATACATCATAAATCGTGTGAGGAATATGAATGATCTAGATGAAATTTAACCCTCCTATATGTTAAGGGGTGATATCCATAGGCCTCTTGATTGAATAGGACTATGAAATGCATGACCATGCTCAAATAGTGATTTGTTTCATATAGTCTACTCATTGATCAAGAAAACTCAGATTAAATTGATCACGAAAAGGTTGCATCAAATCACTGATCTTATTATTACTTGGGTAACAATGATGTATTACAAGATGCCGCTCACTCTTTATAATTTTATAATATGATTTTAAAATTATTACCAACATAATAATAACTTATAGGGTCACACACTTAGAACGTAATTAAAAGTAAATTAATTTAAATTATAAGGATTTAAATATGTCAATATGATTGATAATATTTAAATTACAAATTTAAATTAATAGAATAACTTGTATATATGTATATTAATTAAGTAAGACTTAATTAAGATATAATATACATAAATTCGAATTTTAGTTTTCTAATTGGATTAGGTTTTGCTTAATTCCTCTCAACTGCTATATATATATATGATATATCAGTTGTTTTAGAAAAAAGAGAGGAAAAATCAAAAACAAAAACCCTAGCCGCTTTTAGAAAGAGACTAGAGAGAAAAATTTCACAAAATCCAGATCTTGGCGACTAGTAACACAGCTCTCTTTGTTGCAGATCGTGTGACGATTCACGAGGCGTTTGTGTGGATACCGTAGAGACACAGTTCCGTTAGATTGCGTTGAAGATTCGAAGTTGTTCCAAAAATTTTCACCATCTCCATTCAAGTTCGGATAATCGGTCAAACAAATCTAAACTTCTAAATTAATATGTTTTCGTATGGATCATATTTTAGGGTTTCAGAAATTATTTTGAAAAGTTGTAATTCCGCTGCTTTTATGTGCCAAAATCCCTACAAAATTGACTATTTAAACAAAATATTATAATGAATGACAAATTTAAAAAAAAAATGGGTTTAATATATAAATCTACTAAGATTTCATAAATTTTTTAAGATATGGGATTAAATTATTTTTTTTATAAATTTCTTAATCTCATCACTCCTATTTCCTCGTATATGCATCTCCCTCTAATTTTATTATAAAAGACTATTAGGGGGTCAATAGGATATATATATATACATATATACATAATGTTATTATATATTAGATCATATTGTAGCCAAATATATACATATATATAATGTTATTATCTAGTAGTTCATATTGTAGCCAAATATATTGAACCCAAAAATACACAATAAATTACTCAAAAAATTTAGTTCGAGGCACTAATCTTGGACTCTGCCAAATTATTTATAGCCTTGCACTAATTTTGTCCTCCACAAGAACCTGGCTTTGTCGGTTGGGGATGATAAGGACTGTGCTTAGATTTTCTATTGAATTAGGCGATGTTGAATTTTTGATTAAGAAATTGATGGTGGTGATGATGATATATGGGTTTTTGATCGTCATCACCACCATCAGATCATTATGAAAATCAGATTGTGAAAATCGGGTTATAAAATAAGTAGTGGTTGCTATTCAGAATCATCTTACTATATTTCATATATAATGTGATGATAAACAACTTCCCTATGTTAGAATCATAATATGCCCTGTTATGATATAGGAGTAAGTTTATGTTTGTGAGAGTAAGAAATTTATTAAATGCTTGATCATATCAACTTAGAAGTAGACCTCACAATATAAGTCATAAACTCAAATTCTTGGGTCAACTCAAATTAACTAGAACTATTTAGGTTAATTAACTATTTTTTGTTATTTAGCTTGGATAAAGTTTGAATCCATATTTCTGAAGGAAAAAAAATAGACCCAAACCGAATAACCATTTTCCAAACCACTTTATTATTTATCAGCTTCTTTGTAATTTGTAATCAAATTGGTTGTCCTTTACTTACTCTTCCTTGCTCACTGCTCTTCTGCTCTTCATTTACTTGTAGTAATAATTCCACTAATATCAAACAATACACCACTGCTAATATATATATGGCAGCAGTAACAGTAACTACGTGAAAAAAAAATTATTTCTTTTATGTTTGGCTCCTCAATTTTAATTCTATCCTATGTATATAAACTGCTCACACTTATTTTTTTAGTTCCACAAAAATAATCACGTCATTTATAAATTTTAAATCTATTCTTTTTATTATATATATTCTTAAACATTCTCTCAGTTTCATAAAAAAGAAAAAAGAAATTTGGTGACTTTGATTGTAATGACCGATAATTTTCATAATAAATTTTTTTCTTAATAAAATGGTATTAATAAAAAAAAATTATACAATGATGTGAATATATATATATATATATATATATATGTGTGTGTGTGTGTGTGTGTGTGTGTGTGTGTGTGTGTTTATTCTGTCAAAATGGAACAAAAAGGAAAGCCATGACCTATAGCTAATTTAATTGGTTATATGTATATTATGATTTAAAGTTATGTTATTAATTAACTAAATTGAAGGCATTGCCTTGATGGATTATGTTAATGATTTTAGTTAAATTAAGTGATTAACTTAATTGCTATGTTATGTGAAGGCGTCCAATAATTTAATTACTTAGGATAGCCCAAACAATTAATTTAAGCAAGACCACATAAAATTGGTTAATCAAACCTAAGGTAATGACTAATTAAAACCCAAGTGTTTTAAGTGAAACTAGACCAAATTAAATCAATTTGGTAAAGCCCAACACTGATTAATGCGTTAAAAGATTTTAGTCAAATTTATGTCAATTGTTTCAGCCCAATACACATATTTTAACCCAAGCCATTTCCTGAGTTTTTCGGTTAGGAGAATTATTGACCCAATTGGTTGGTTCTTCTACTAAGCTCAATGTTGATGCAAGTGAGGCCAACAGGGATGAAATAACCCACCCAATTCGGCAGCCCCTGTGTTTGAATAAGATTAGTAGCAGCCACGAGTTTTTACTGCGGCCTTGTTAAAGCCCAAATGTGTTTCAATTGAAGACCCTAGTGTCAGCAAAATAAGGATCTATACAGATGCGTATGAAGTCTTATTTTGGAACAAATCATGTGGGACCTCTATAGCATAGCTACTGGTATAATTACTTAAGCCCTACATAGCAGTCTAGTGGGGAAACACAGCACTCGTGTGGGCAGCCCAAGAGAGACGCTGGGAGGGGTCATTTCGGCAGCTCAATTGAGGGAACAAGAAGGGACCTTTTCAGCAGCTAGAGATGTGTACAAGAAGCTTTATATGGGATCATGTTTTGTTAAAGAAACCAAACTTGATTCTATAATAGGTGGTAATGTTTTCAAAACTTGAACTGTCAATGTATATTTGAAAAGTTATGAATTTAAGGAATAAAGCCATTTTCCTAGAGCATGTAACTCATCACATATATACATAGTTGAATGTTGTGATACATGAGTGCATGAGTTGTATTTATAAGCTTATATAGATAAGCAAAGGTAGCATGAGTCATGTTATCCATATTATGCTATGTTTTAAACTGTTTTATATACTTGCTGAACGAATAGTTGCTCACATTTGCCAAAAACAAACTTTTCAGCTAGGCCCCGAGTCTTCTAAAGGTATTATAAAGGACAAGGGTAAAGGGTAAAGGAAAAGCAAATGAATAGATCAACTAATGCTCAGATTAGTTTACAATATATTGTAAACCTTTTGTATGACTATTATGTTTTGTATTTAAATGTTAGTTAACCAGGGATAGATTATGATTTATATCAAGAACATTGTAATGAATGTTGATATTCATGATGAATGATTAGATAGAGGTGTTATGTATGTTGCATTGTGAATATCGAATTCAAGATTTAAAGGACTCGGATTTAGCGGTGTCACATTTATATTGTAAATTTTTTAAAATTTAAATTGTGATGTTAATTATTTCTTAAATTTTAAAATGATACTTTTATACTTGGTAATATTTCTATACGATTTTCTATGATTGACTATACTGTTAACTAAAATGAAACAAATTAAAATTATTTTTTAATTTTATAATATCGTAAATTAACTAGCCCAAAAGCGGAATTCTTTTCATGAAATGCATATAGTTATATTCAGTATTTAATTTAATAATGATGAAAGAATAAATTAACATTTTATATTATTAAACTTGAGAATATTATATATGTTACAATTAATAACAGTAATATTATATATGTTATATAATTCCCCTGTTGCAGAAAAAAAAATTAATTAATTACAAGAAAGAGGGTTAGCTCTCGCTTTTCTATTTGGATGGGTGGGGAGCACGGATCCGGTTATTATGAAGTAAATTTCATAGTAAATTTATTTTTAGACCAATAAGGTACTGACACTCAGAGTACGCAAAGGCCTAATCCATGGATGTTGTGTTGCTAGGATGGCACCTGAGGTATCTCATCTTTTTCTTTGCGGATGATAGTTTTTTGTTTTTTAAAGCTTCCGTTGCTGAATGTGCCTCAGTAAAAAAAAAATTAATGGTGTATGAAGCAGCTTCGAGACAAAAAATAAAATTTTCAAAATCTTCTATTTTATTTAGCTCTAATATAGCTAGTAGTGTTCAAGAGGATATTTGTAATCTTTTGGGGGTACATGTGACAAATAATCATGGCAAGTATTTGGGTGCACCGTCACTTATAGGGAGAAATAAAAATGAGGTATTTGCTTATGTTAAGGAGAAAGCTTGGCGGCGTATGTTTGGGTGGAGAAATAAAAATCTCTCACGAGCAGGGAAGGAAGTGCTTATTAAGTCTGTTATTCAAGTTATTCCTAGCTATATTATGAGTATGTTTCTTCTAACTGTGGATCTTTGTGACGAATTAGAGTGTATGATGAATAGTTATTGGTAGGGGAAAAAGAAAGACGGTTCTAATAATATGCGATGGAGATGATGGGATAAACTGTAATATCCCAAATATTTCAAAAGTGATCTAACAAGATCTAAGCAAGGTTGTCAATTCAAAACCTAAAGAATGATTTCTCAAGCTTACCTTGAGTTATCTGAAAGAATATATACGACTCGAAACTACGATCGTATACAACTAAGAGGTTAAAATCTTTAACCTAAACTATATGTTATGTGATTAGTAAAGCTTGAATTGAGTTTTTAAATGTGATGTATGAATCATCTATGTGTAGGATTTTGTGTTTTGGTTCAAGTAGTTAACCTTAACACTTATTAAAAATCAGAAGTCAATTTAGGGCAAAAACCTAAATTGGAAAAAGAGTTAAAACC
This sequence comes from Hedera helix, assembly GCA_947179155.2. Lineage (NCBI taxonomy): Eukaryota > Viridiplantae > Streptophyta > Magnoliopsida > Apiales > Araliaceae > Hedera > Hedera helix. The sequence goes on from OX359281.1 coordinate 29,660,513, forward strand.
TAAACCCTAACCCTAGGGTCTAAACCCTAGAAAATAACCTAGGCCCTTAAGCAAAATGTGAAGGTCAAATTGACATTCCGTTTAATGATTCAACCTTCCCACGATTTGAAAACACGTAACAGTCAATAAAAGTTTTTTCTCGAAAAACGTGTAAAAGCACTATTCACGAAGAAACGTTTTTCATTCGTTTGATCGTTTCTTTCATCTGTAGGACTTCTTGTATTTCACGACATAGTGATAATATGAAGTTTAGATGCCAGAGAACCAATAAAATTTTCTGGAGAAAAAGACGAAAATGTCACGATTTACGAGAAAACATTTGTCGTCTTTTTGACTGTTCTTTTCGATATTTTGATATATCGTATTTCACGAAATAGCATTTATATGAAGTATAGATATTAATTAGCCAATAAAAGTTTTACTCGAAAAGCGTGTAAAACACTATTCATTTGGAAATTTTTCTTCCGAATTTTGAAAATTCACATTCCTGAATAGCATTTTTATTGACAGTAGATGCATTTTGACCAATAAAATTTTTACCCAAAATAATTTATGGAGATTACTATTCACGTATACGGGATGAATACGTAGCGAATACGGAAGGAATACGAGAATAATAAAAGTATATTGTAATGTATAATACGAGGATTATACGAAAGATTATACGAGATTAATACGAGAATAATACGAGGTATCATACCAGTAGAATACGAATATTATACGATGTATTATACGGAAGAAATACGTATAAATACTAATGTATTATACTATTTAATTAATTAGTTGAAATCAAACTAGGTTATGTGTAACTAAGTTAGTGTAACTAAACTAGGGAGAACTAGCACGATTACACTAACTGAAAAAGAACTAGCACGATTTGTTTTGAACTAAATCCAAGTGAAAATGAATGGACCAATTAGAAGAAGGGTGATGTAAGCGATGATGCAAGCGCTAGGGAGAAAAGACTAAAAGGCCCTTGGTCTTTTAAACTAATGACCAAACTACCCCGACCCTTGGTTTTCCTATAAATAGAAGGCTTAAGTTCATTAGTTCTTTACCATTTTGAAAGCTAAAGAGCAAATATAGAGAGAGTTCTTGTGAGACAAGAATCGATTGCAAAGAAATAGTTAAAGCTTGCAATAATAAAAGGTACGATTCTTAATCGTTATTATGCTTAAAGTTTTATTTTATCGATGAGGCTCAAGAACATAAGTCGTAGCCATGTACGATTTTTCGTTCTCCGTGTTCCTTATGACTTGAGCAAGTCGTTGTTATGTCAAATTTCATTTCATAGTTTAAAGTTCAAGAACATACGTCGTATCCATGTACGGTTTATCCGTTCTCCGTGTTCTTCGTATGTTATGGAGTATTATTATAAATTGTTATAATTAAGTAAACAAGTCGTTATAATGACCAAATTTTGTCAATTATATAGTGTTATAATCACTTATGTAAGCAGTTATAATGCTCAAATTATTTCAAGTATGAAATCCAAAAGCTCAAGAACATAAGTCGTTACCATGTACGATTTTTCGTTCTTCGTGTTCTTCGTGTGTTCTTGAGCAAAAGTCATAATTTCTACATAAGTAGGTTTATGATTTGGTAATTTAGTGTTATGGGATGATGAAACATGATGGCCTTGCTAAATAATGCTTGTGGCATCAAGTTTTAGTAGTCGAAACGAAGAACGATGAAACTTTGTTCTTCGTGTTCTTCGTGTTCTTCGATTCGTTCTTCGTGTTCTTGAGAAAAAGTCATAAAATCTTATATAAGTAGGTTTATGATTTTGTTATTTTTATGTTTTGAAGTGATACGGAGTGTTAGAGCATGTTATCTTAGCAAATTAATGCTTGAGGTATCATGTTTTACCAATCGGATCAAAGAAAGTTAAGTCTAATATAGTCGCAGAATATTTTTGCAAATTTCCGAAAATTTAAAGTCTGAATATGCCTTAGTAACCTAAATGAAAGTTGTAGATCATGAAATTCTAAGCAATTTAGACTCAAGAATCACTCAAAAATGTTTTCGTATGACAAAGTTATCGCTGTCACTGTAAAAGAGGTCAGAAATATGAATCAGTTTTAGATCAGTCCCATTACTGGGAAATATGTGTAAATCAGTAAGGAATCTCGAACTTTGGTCTGAATGAAAATTTTAGATACGGAAGTTACGAACGCGTGAAATTTTGAACGACTCAAAAATGTTTTAAAACGAAGAAGTTGTGGCCGTTTGATCGAGCCGGGGTCTAGCAGCCATACATGCTGCCTATTTTTTTAAAAGTGACTTAAAAGTAAGTTTTTGAGTTGGACATTTTTCCAATTAATTCCACCAATGAAAATAGTCTAGTTAAGCTATTCTAAGACTTATTCAAAAGGAAAATTTGATAAACTAACGTTCGGGGTCGCGTAACCCTTTTTGTAGGCGTTTAACGATTTCCCGAGAAAACCCTAACACGGTTTTAAGGCAAGTCTTCTAACTCTTGCTATGTGCTATTTGTGTAGTATTGTTAAAATGTTAAATGAGATGTGTAATTTCATGTTATTATGCAATAGATGATATGTGAAGTCTTTAACTGATGTTTACAAGCCTTCTAACTGTTATGTTTTATGTTTACGATTTACGAACATGATTTATACACTTTGTGTGTCAATGTGATATAAATTATTGGAACGTGAGTTATATGTGATATTAAATGGAGAATTATGCTCAGTCAATGCATGTTAAAAGTTTATATGAAAGCATAAACTGCGTATGTGCTGTATGTTAGACTTGCTGAGCCGTCGTGCTCATTCTTGCGAATAAAATCTTATTTGCAGATTAAAGATGAACGTTAAGAAGATCATGAACTTAAAGATGCAGCATAGATTAGGTTTTCATGTAAATTGATTGTATTTGTATATGTCATAATGACTGTTGTTGTGACGCCCCCAAATCTAGGCCCACACAGCCCAAACTTGAGTCGTCAAAAGACTACAACAAAATTATTACAACAAAGCACAACGTACAACAATACCGGGTATAATAATACACAACTAAGTCTTCACTATTATTGCCACACTATTTTACAACACGTGAAGACTATAATAGATATCCCTCGGACTCTCACTCCATTCCCCGGCTAGACCCCGTTACGTTCTCATATCCTGTTGAAAAATAATGGAACAAAAGGGTGAGCTCAAATAGCCCAGTAAGAAATATCATGACTAAGATAATGACGAATAAATTATCATTAGCCTTCAACAGTTGAGTTTTTGATAGAATACAACAGAATACAAGGTGTATATCAAAAACTGCAGTTAAATTCTTGAACAATGTTCAGATCAATAATAGCGGCGGAATGAGCAATCTATTAGAAGAATAATGTAGACTATAATGTCCACGCGCTTCTCTTTTTCGTAAAAACATCATCAACTTTTATCATCTGAAATACCATTAGTCAAGATAATACAAATTCACAGTTCCTGGTCATAATCATGCAAATCAACAGTTCATCTATGCATTACGGGCCAAAGAGAACATTCAATATAGCACCAGCGGTCATGATTATACCAGATTCAGCCTTTGGTCATAATCATACCAAACAACAGTTCATCTATGCACTACGGGCCAAAGAGAACTTTTAATATAGCACCAGCGGTCATGATTATACCAGATTCAGCCTTTGGTCATAATCATACCAAACAACAGTTCATCTATGCACTACGGGCCAAAGAGAACTTTCAATATAACAACAACGGTCATGATTATACCAGATTCAGCCTTTGGTCATAATCATACCAAACAACAGTTCATCTATGCACTACGGGCCAAAGAGAACATTAACCACGTGCCATAAAAGACACCGAACAGATGTATCGCCTTTAACCTAATATATCGCCTTTAACCTATCATCTGTTCAACAAATATATCACATTTGTGCCCCCGGCCACAGATATTCACAACAGGTTGATTCTTGATGATTAGTACAAATAATAGTGATACAATTGATGAACAGAAGAAACAGGATAAACAATAAGTATCGGAAGTTTACTTTGTGCAGATTCAAATAATGTCCAAATTGTCAACATGATGTGGAGTGAAATTTAAAAATGTTATTCAAGATTCTCAGTTCAGAATAACGGTTACAGTTCAATAGAAAGATTCAGAAAATAGGAAGGTTCAGTTGAAATAATGAAGTTCAACTATTATGGAACATATAATATTTTCAGGAATTATAGAAGCAATAGTCGCATAATAAGTTTCGATTCAGGAGTATGAAAGAAAATAATATCCCTTACCGTAGCAAGTTCAAGAGTGTAAAAAAAATGACATTTCTTACCTTAACACGTGACTGGATATTGATTTAAATGAGATTGATCAACCTATATATTTATAATAAAATTAGTAATTACAACATGTAAACTTCAAAGTGTATGATAACTCATATATTATGAACTATCAAAATTATATATATTTAACATAATTTTTGTAGTATAAAATACCAACTTTAAAATAGTTTTAAAAATAATATTCCAAAATAAATCTTCCAAAGAAAGCTTTTAAAAATGAATCTTCTCAAAGAAGAGTCTTCTAAAGGAAGATTTGTGAATACCGTGAAAAATAGGAATTTATAAAATTACTACTTTCTAATAAAAGACTTACTTGAAAAATTTCTGCACTCCTTTTGGCTTTCAAACACTCAAAATAAGCTTACTATTCTCAGAGAAAACTCATAAAATTCTTATAGAAAAATTTTATGTTTTAGGTGTGATTTTTCTATTCAGCTGAGCAAGCTATTTATAGGAGAAAATAAGGCACTATGCATGGTAGGTGGGGGTAGGTGGCTGGCAGTGCAGCAGCCTCGTGCATTTTTTTTTTTTTCTTTCTTTCTTCTGCGCACATTTCTCCAATTTCAAGCTTCACCAACCATGTGGGCCCCACCAATGGGTCCACATGTTTCTTACTATTCACTTACTATTCACGTTACTATTCACGTCACTATTCACGTCACTATTCCAAATAGTAAAATTATTATTATTTTTTTTTATAAATTTTTTTTTTTTTTTTTTATTTATTTATTCTTCCTGTGGGTCCAACATATAAAATAAATAATGCTACAATAATAATGTAAGAAACACGTTACATATTTTTATTAATTTAATAATATAAATTATAGTGTATTTGCTACTGTGACAATTATTAGATTCAATAATTTTAAACTACAGTGCACCAACAATTATTGACTCGATGATATGAAATACAGTGTAATGACAATTATTGAATCAATAATGCAAAATACTGTGTAGCAACAATAATTGAATTGATAATATAAAATATTATGCAGTGACAATTATTGATGAAATGATGCGCAACAGTTATGGTGTCAATTATCAGACCAATAATATGAGACACTGTGCAATACCGTGTGCTACTGTAGAGTACCGTGTGCTACAGAAAATACCATAAATTACCGTATGCTACTATTCTTTTATCACCGGTATTTTAACAGTTAACACCGTTGACTATTTTTATTTAAAAAGGTTACTTCTGTCGTTTTCTATATCCGACAATTATTCCGTTGTGGGCTCCACCAATAATTAGTTATTTCGGCGCCGTCGTACGACCCGAATATTCCCCAACAAAACGAATATTGTCCGACAAAATAAAATTTACACATAACATCCTTAACTTTCAATTTCGTTAATTTAACCACTTACTGTTTCAGGAAAAAAAATATATATGAAGAAAAATTAAATTTTATATTTCATAAAATTCGGGGTCTTACAACCTCCCCTCCTTATGAAATTTCGTCCCCGAAATTGACGTACCGGGAATTTCATAGTTATCCTCCTGATTTCCAGATGTCATACTAAACTGTGGTCACAAAATAATTGTTAGTTCAAATAAACTGACTCATCACTTCCTGTTCCTACATTCAAATCGATTCGTTAGATAAAAAAAAAAATCTAATTTAGGTAGGACACACTAGTAACTGATTATATTCGTCTCTCCCCTCCTAGTTCTACCCCAGATCTCCATTAAAGACTATATCCCTAAGCTCTGATGCCAACTGTGACGCCCCCAAATCTAGGCCCACACAGCCCAAACTTGAGTCGTCAAAAGACTACAACAAAATTATTACAACAAAGCACAACGTACAACAATACCGGGTATAATAATACACAACTAAGTCTTCACTATTATTGCCACACTATTTTACAACACGTGAAGACTATAATAGATATCCCTCGGACTCTCACTCCATTCCCTGGCTAGACCCCGTTACGTTCTCATATCCTGTTGAAAAATAATGGAACAAAAGGGTGAGCTCAAATAGCCCAGTAAGAAATATCATGACTAAGATAATGACGAATAAATTATCATTAGCCTTCAACAGTTGAGTTTTTGATAGAATACAACATAATACAAGGTGTATATCAAAAACTGCAGTTAAATTCTTGAACAATGTTCAGATCAATAATAGCGGCGGAATGAGCAATCTATTAGAAGAATAATGTAGACTATAATGTCCACGCGCTTCTCTTTTTCGTAAAAACATCATCAACTTTTATCATCTGAAATACCATTAGTCAAGATAATACAAATTCACAGTTCCTGGTCATAATCATGCAAATCAACAGTTCATCTATGCATTACGGGCCAAAGAGAACATTCAATATAGCACTAGCGGTCATGATTATACCAGATTCAGCCTTTGGTCATAATCATACCAAACAACAGTTCATCTATGCACTACGGGCCAAAGAGAACTTTCAATATAGCACCAGCGGTCATGATTATACCAGATTCAGCCTTTGGTCATAATCATACCAAACAACAGTTCATCTATGCACTACGGGCCAAAGAGAACTTTCAATATAACAACAACGGTCATGATTATACCAGATTCAGCCTTTGGTCATAATCATACCAAACAACAGTTCATCTATGCACTACGGGCCAAAGAGAACATTAACCACGTGCCATAAAAGACACCGAACAGATGTATCGCCTTTAACCTAATATATCGCCTTTAACCTATCATCTGTTCAACAAATATATCACATTTGTGCCCCCGGCCACAGATATTCACAACAGGTTGATTCTTGATGATTAGTACAAATAATAGTGATACAATTGATGAACAGAAGAAACAGGATAAACAATAAGTATCGGAAGTTTACTTTGTGCAGATTCAAATAATGTCCAAATTGTCAACATGATGTGGAGTGAAATTTAAAAATGTTATTCAAGATTCTCAGTTCAGAATAACGGTTACAGTTCAATAGAAAGATTCAGAAAATAGGAAGGTTCAGTTGAAATAATGAAGTTCAACTATTATGGAACATATAATATTTTCAGGAATTATAGAAGCAATAGTTGCATAATAAGTTTCGATTCAGGAGTATGAAAGAAAATAATATCCCTTACCGTAGCAAGTTCAAGAGTGTAAAAAAAATGACATTTCTTACCTTAACACGTGACTGGATATTGATTTAAATGAGATTGATCAACCTATATATTTATAATAAAATTAGTAATTACAACATGTAAACTTCAAAGTGTATGATAACTCATATATTATGAACTATCAAAATTATATATATTTAACATAATTTTTGTAGTATAAAATACCAACTTTAAAATAGTTTTAAAAATAATATTCCAAAATAAATCTTCCAAAGAAAGCTTTTAAAAATGAATCTTCTCAAAGAAGAGTCTTCTAAAGGAAGATTTGTGAATACCGTGAAAAATAGGAATTTATAAAATTACTACTTTCTAATAAAAGACTTACTTAAAAAATTTCTGCACTCCTTTTGGCTTTCAAACACTCAAAATAAGCTTACTATTCTCAGAGAAAACTCATAAAATTCTTATAGAAAAATTTTATGTTTTAGGTGTGATTTTTCTATTCAGCTGAGCAAGCTATTTATAGGAGAAAATAAGGCACTATGCATGGTAGGTGGGGGTAGGTGGCTGGCAGTGCAGCAGCCTCGTGCATTTTTTTTTTTTCTTTCTTTCTTCTGCGCACATTTCTCCAATTTCAAGCTTCACCAACCATGTGGGCCCCACCAATGGGTCCACATGTTTCTTACTATTCACTTACTATTCACGTTACTATTCACGTCACTATTCACGTCACTATTCCAAATAGTAAAATTATTATTATTTTTTTTTTAAAATTTTTTTTTTTTTTTTTTATTTATTTATTCTTCCTGTGGGTCCAACATATAAAATAAATAATGCTACAATAATAATGTAAGAAACACGTTACATATTTTTATTAATTTAATAATATAAATTATAGTGTATTTGCTACTGTGACAATTATTAGATTCAATAATTTTAAACTACAGTGCACCAACAATTATTGACTCGATGATATGAAATACAGTGTAATGACAATTATTGAATCAATAATGCAAAATACTGTGTAGCAACAATAATTGAATTGATAATATAAAATATTATGCAGTGACAATTATTGATGAAATGATGCGCAACAGTTATGGTGTCAATTATCAGACCAATAATATGAGACACTGTGCAATACCGTGTGCTACTGTAGAGTACCGTGTGCTACAGAAAATACCATAAATTACCGTATGCTACTCTTCTTTTATCACCGGTATTTTAACAGTTAACACCGTTGACTATTTTTATTTAAAAAGGTTACTTCTGTCGTTTTCTATATCCGACAATTATTCCGTTGTGGGCTCCACCAATAATTAGTTATTTCGGCGCCGTCGTACGACCCGAATATTCCCCAACAAAACGAATATTGTCCGACAAAATAAAATTTACACATAACATCCTTAACTTTCAATTTCGTTAATTTAACCACTTACTGTTTCAGGAAAAAAAATATATATGAAGAAAAATTAAATTTTATATTTCATAAAATTCGGGGTCTTACAACCTCCCCTCCTTATGAAATTTCGTCCCCGAAATTGACGTACCGGGAATTTCATAGTTATCCTCCTGATTTCCAGATGTCATACTAAACTGTGGTCACAAAATAATTGTTAGTTCAAATAAACTGACTCATCACTTCCTGTTCCTACATTCAAATCGATTCGTTAGATAAAAAAAAAATCTAATTTAGGTAGGACACACTAGTAACTGATTATATTCGTCTCTCCCCTCCTAGTTCTACCCCAGATCTCCATTAAAGACTATATCCCTAAGCTCTGATGCCAACTGTGACGCCCCCAAATCTAGGCCCACACAGCCCAAACTTGAGTCGTCAAAAGACTACAACAAAATTATTACAACAAAGCACAACGTACAACAATACCGGGTATAATAATACACAACTAAGTCTTCACTATTATTGCCACACTATTTTACAACACGTGAAGACTATAATAGATATCCCTCGGACTCTCACCCCATTCCCCGGCTAGACCCCGTTACGTTCTCATATCCTGTTGAAAAATAATGGAACAAAAGGGTGAGCTCAAATAGCCTAGTAAGAAATATCATGACTAAGATAATGACGAATAAATTATCATTAGCCTTCAACAGTTGAGTTTTTGATAGAATACAACATAATACAAGGTGTATATCAAAAACTGCAGTTAAATTCTTGAACAATGTTCAGATCAATAATAGCGGCGGAATGAGCAATCTATTAGAAGAATAATGTAGACTATAATGTCCACGCGCTTCTCTTTTTCGTAAAAACATCATCAACTTTTATCATCTGAAATACCATTAGTCAAGATAATACAAATTCACAGTTCCTGGTCATAATCATGCAAATCAACAGTTCATCTATGCATTACGGGCCAAAGAGAACATTCAATATAGCACCAGTGGTCATGATTATACCAGATTCAGCCTTTGGTCATAATCATACCAAACAACAGTTCATCTATGCACTACGGGCCAAAGAGAACTTTTAATATAGCACCAGCGGTCATGATTATACCAGATTCAGCCTTTGGTCATAATCATACCAAACAACAGTTCATCTATGCACTACGGGCCAAAGAGAACTTTCAATATAACAACAACGGTCATGATTATACCAGATTCAGCCTTTGGTCATAATCATACCAAACAACAGTTCATCTATGCACTACGGGCCAAAGAGAACATTAACCACGTGCCATAAAAGACACCGAACAGATGTATCGCCTTTAACCTAATATATCGCCTTTAACCTATCATCTGTTCAACAAATATATCACATTTGTGCCCCCGGCCACAGATATTCACAACAGGTTGATTCTTGATGATTAGTACAAATAATAGTGATACAATTGATGAACAGAAGAAACAGGATAAACAATAAGTATCGGAAGTTTACTTTGTGCAGATTCAAATAATGTCCAAATTGTCAACATGATGTGGAGTGAAATTTAAAAATGTTATTCAAGATTCTCAGTTCAGAATAACGGTTACAGTTCAATAGAAAGATTCAGAAAATAGGAAGGTTCAGTTGAAATAATGAAGTTCAACTATTATGGAACATATAATATTTTCAGGAATTATAGAAGCAATAGTTGCATAATAAGTTTCGATTCAGGAGTATGAAAGAAAATAATATCCCTTACCGTAGCAAGTTCAAGAGTGTAAAAAAAATGACATTTCTTACCTTAACACGTGACTGGATATTGATTTAAATGAGATTGATCAACCTATATATTTATAATAAAATTAGTAATTACAACATGTAAACTTCAAAGTGTATGATAACTCATATATTATGAACTATCAAAATTATATATATTTAACATAATTTTTGTAGTATAAAATACCAACTTTAAAATAGTTTTAAAAATAATATTCCAAAATAAATCTTCCAAAGAAAGCTTTTAAAAATGAATCTTCTCAAAGAAGAGTCTTCTAAAGGAAGATTTGTGAATACCGTGAAAAATAGGAATTTATAAAATTACTACTTTCTAATAAAAGACTTACTTGAAAAATTTCTGCACTCCTTTTGGCTTTCAAACACTCAAAATAAGCTTACTATTCTCAGAGAAAACTCATAAAATTCTTATAGAAAAATTTTATGTTTTAGGTGTGATTTTTCTATTCAGCTGAGCAAGCTATTTATAGGAGAAAATAAGGCACTATGCATGGTAGGTGGGGGTAGGTGGCTGGCAGTGCAGCAGCCTCGTGCATTTTTTTTTTTTTTCTTTCTTTCTTCTGCGCACATTTCTCCAATTTCAAGCTTCACCAACCATGTGGGCCCCACCAATGGGTCCACATGTTTCTTACTATTCACTTACTATTCACGTTACTATTCACGTCACTATTCACGTCACTATTCCAAATAGTAAAATTATTATTATTTTTTTTTTTAAATTTTTTTTTTTTTTTATTTATTTATTCTTCCTGTGGGTCCAACATATAAAATAAATAATGCTACAATAATAATGTAAGAAACACGTTACATATTTTTATTAATTTAATAATATAAATTATAGTGTATTTGCTACTGTGACAATTATTAGATTCAATAATTTTAAACTACAGTGCACCAACAATTATTGACTCGATGATATGAAATACAGTGTAATGACAATTATTGAATCAATAATGCAAAATACTGTGTAGCAACAATAATTGAATTGATAATATAAAATATTATGCAGTGACAATTATTGATGAAATGATGCGCAACAGTTATGGTGTCAATTATCAGACCAATAATATGAGACACTGTGCAATACCGTGTGCTACTGTAGAGTACCGTGTGCTACAGAAAATACCATAAATTACCGTATGCTACTATTCTTTTATCACCGGTATTTTAACAGTTAACACCGTTGACTATTTTTATTTAAAAATGTTACTTCTGTCGTTTTCTATATCCGACAATTATTCCGTTGTGGGCTCCACCAATAATTAGTTATTTCGGCGCCGTCGTATGACCCGAATATTCCCCAACAAAACGAATATTATCCGACAAAATAAAATTTACACATAACATCCTTAACTTTCAATTTCGTTAATTTAACCACTTACTGTTTCAGGAAAAAAAATATATATGAAGAAAAATTAAATTTTATATTTCATAAAATTCGGGGTCTTACAGTTGTAATACGAACAAACAAACATGTAACCGAATATTGAATAAATGATATAAATTATTATCATCAGAATGTTGTTATGTCTTTATTTTGATATAACCTAGAATTGTTAATACTTAACATAGTATTGATAATGATCTATTTATCTGGATGAGGATTGGTAAATAACTTGTGAGTGCTGTACATCTGAGACAGAACTAAGCGATGTTGACTGGTCAAATCCATCGTTAAGGTTCCTCGGACCCAGGTATAACTCGTTATTACTATTCTGAATATCATATAAGTAGGATTATTGATATGAAGAGATATCTTTGTATATTGATACTTGTAGTACGAATGAGACCGTTACAAGTGGACGTATATAGAATATTTAAATCCTAAGGTTAAAATTAAACCGTTATATATGGTTTTATCCATTTATACGGATGAAATACAAGTTGATACTTGTATACTTATGAGACTGAGATCAAGTTAAGATCCAGGGACAATGTTAAGAGAAATTGTTAATGTATAGTCTAAAATAAGACTATTTCAACCAATATGATTATGGGATCATTGGTTAAGTCGATAGATGTATGAAATTAACGCACAAGGTCAGCCGCATCGAAAGCGCGGGGATTTTGGGGGCGTTACATAAACTGTGTCAACAAAAGATTCATGGGGGTTTGGGATTTAGGAAAAATCATAATTTTAATAAAGCCATGTTGGCAAAGCAAGCGTGGTGTTTATTTTCTTGTCCTAATTCTCTTTGTGGAAAAAAATTTAAGGCTCGATATTATCCCAAATCAGATTTTTTAAAAGCTAAGTTGGGTAATAATCCAAGCTATATTTGGTAAAGTATTTTTTCAAGTCAAGATGTAGTGAATGATGGTTGTAGGAAAAGGGTGGGTAATGGGTTAAGTACGAAAATATGGGGAGAACTGTGGTTGGCCAACTCTCATCATCTGTATGTTGAAACTCCGATTACTGAGGATTTAGTTGATGTGACGGTTGATGCTTTAGTAAAACCGGGGTTTGAAGAATGGGATGAAGACATTATACGGGGGATGTTTGAGGCTAGAGATCAAGAGGTAATTCTGGCCATTCCTTTGTCGAAATATTCGAAGGAGGATTCGTGGTTTTGGGCATGGGATTCTAAAGGCATGTATTCGGTAAAATCGGGATACAGTTCTCTCTGTGTGTCAAATATGCAGGTTATGGCACCTTCGATTACATATTGGAGGTTCATATGGACGCTTAAAATACCTCCAAAGGTTCGTAACTTTATATGGAGAGCTATGGACGGATGTTTGCCTGTTAAGGTTAATTTAATGGCGCGCCGAATAATTTCAGAATCAACTTGCTCACTGTGTAACCAGGCGGAAGAGACGATCGATCATGCGCTTATAGGCTGCCCTGTTGCTCAATTAGTTTGGGCTAAAGCCCAGATTAATGCATTGCCTGGCATAACAGAAACGCAAATCAAATGGTGGAATAGGAGGCAGATTTGTGCAGGTGTGGTCAGTAATGGAGAGGTGTGCTTGTCTATTGTGGGGAATTTGGGAAAACCGGAATCATGCACATTGGAAAGGACAAGCAAAATAGCCGAGTTTTGTCATTAATCAAGCATCAATCTGCCAAGCAGAATGGCAGTCTGCACATACATCAGAGGCGGTGCTAAAAGGGGTGCATCAGGAAAAATGGCTGAAGCCGCAAGCTGGGAGATGGAAATGCAATGTAGATGCAGCGCTGTTTATTGGAGAAAAGAAGATGGGTTTTGGGTGCATTATACGGGACTCAACTGGTTCTTTTGTAGCTGCTATGCAAGGGTCCAAGCCGGGTAGTTTTTTTCCAATTTTAGCGAAGGCGATTGGCCTAAGGGAAGCATTATCTTGTCTAAAGGATGCATCGTATCACTCTATTATTGTGGAAATTGATTCCCAAATAGAATCAAATCCAGTTAATGGTGAGGATATTTTTTATTCAAGCTTGGGAATTATTATTGATGATTGTAGAGCTATTTGTAAGACGATAAATCAGTGTTATGTAACGTTTATTAGACGATCAGCGAATGTGGTAGCCCATAGTTTAGCTAGAGTTGCACATTCTGTGTCTGGTCAGAGGGTCTTTGAAAATATTTGTCCCTCTTTTTTTTCGGATGTAATTGCTGCAGATTTGAATGAATAAATCCCTTACTGTTTGCGTCAAAAAAAATAAGTACTAATTATTCACAAACACAAATTCGGTATAAAAGACGGTAAGAATATACACACACACATCATCAATGATCCAAATTAAAGTCAAACTTAGTTATGAATCATATAGTAATCAACACATTTTGTACCGTTTATTCTCAAATTTGACCGACCCATTTTAAAAAATAAAAGAGAGAAATTAACATATGCAATGTTATGGGAAGTTCCTGGACGCACATAATGGTGAGTAGACACGTTCTTGAAATTCACCCTGTGCAACATACAAATACACGGGTGTGTGTGTATATATATATATATATATATATATATATATTTCTTTTTACCAGTTATATTTCTTTTCCCATTCATTTGGAAACATCGGAAGACGATTGCTGAAATAGAATCCGTCTTCCCTCCCTTCCCAGAAACAATTTCCACGAGGGATTTTATCTTCATTATAAACGTCAAACCTTGTATTTTTCGCGCCCCACCAGAAGTGACAAAAAAACAGTGTGTTTCCAAACATAGATGGCTTGAATTTCCAATTGAAACCTTGACCGCTATAGAGGGTGCGCTTTCCAAGACCATTATCTTTGGATTTGCATTCAACTACCAAAGGATGAGCATTATCCGGTAGGTTGTTGATGACATTAACCTCAATGGAAGAAGTTTTAGTGCATAGAATGAAAAATGTTATGAGAAAAAAGCTTCTCATCCTGTTTATTGCCATGAATATATTAATGGTGTTAATTAAAGTTGTTGATCTTTTGTTCTTAATCTATCTTATATATAAGGGATATATAGAGGGGTTGGATTCTTTCTTGGTCTCGAAATTATCTTATCCCTATTTTTCCTCCTCCAATCTGTCGTTCTATTTCTCTTTGAATGATAGCGATGCTCGAAATTTGTCTACCGAAATTACCCAAATGTGCATTAAAAAGTTGTACTGTACAACATTTAAATGCACGTCTAAAAATCTGAGTGATAAATTCTAGAACGTCATATTTTATCTCTCTTAACGTACTCCATTCAATTCTACATGATATAAATTACTGGTACTGTGAAAACCGAATTTAATGCGTATCCTGTTTATTCTCACGAATATATTGATGGTATTAATTAAAGTTGTTGATCTTTTCTCTTAATCTATCTGTCTTGTATCTATAAAAAGGGATAGAGGGGTTGGAGTACTATTGGTCTCAAAATTATCTTATCCTTATTGTTCCTCCTCCAATCTTTCATTTTGTTTTCTCTTTGAAAGGTTGCTTGAATTTATTTATCGAAAGCTCTCACATATGCATTAAAGTGTTGTACTGAGCAAGTCTGATCCAATTGATGTCAGTGACTTTATTAGCGGAAAATTTCTTTCATTGAAAAAAAACCCTATATAGTCGGGGGGAAACTGCAAGAATTGTACTTTTGATGCAAGGTTTATTAGCTAAAAAGCTTTCTTCGAAAAAGAAAGTCTTTATGAAAGTATTTGACTAGAAGTAGCTCTATCGAAAAGAAGGAAAATCGGAATCGGTTAATCTAAGTGATAAAATTTTGGATTTTTTTTTTCAATAATATATTAGTGACAAAAGATTGAATACAAAATAATGTGTATATATAGTAGTCTATAAAGTCGTGCCAGACTCAGAAAATTAGAGAAGGAGAAGAGAACAAGCTTGTTGAGAACTATATCGATCCCATGCTATGGTACAAACACCTTTAGCCTATCCCTGATTATGAACATATACGAGACTTCTCAATCCAAGGGTCTTCCCTAACTCCACAACAATATCTCCAAACCCTCTTAATCCTACAATATTCAGATGCTTGCCTAGATCAACTATTTTATAATTTTGTATTGGACTGCAATTGGCAATCCCAGCATGTTGGATCGGTGCTCCCTACATGAATGAACTGCAACTCAGTAGTAGCATGGCAGCCTAGCACCTTGGTTAATGCAACTATGTGGACATAATTTTCAAATGATGATCTTTCAATCCGTTTTTTTGCAAATTTGGTCAAGGTATTATAAGTCCCGCGGAGTTTTATCAAGGAGACCTACTAAAAGAATTTCATCGGTAATAGATGCAAGCCCATATTAAACCCTAATACTCTGCAACAATTCCTTTCTCAGATACCAACAATCTAGAAGCAATACTGGGCACATATTGATTTTTCAGAACTTGCAAAAAGAAGGTCACCGTTTGAAATACAAATGGTTTGAACCAAGGAAGTAATTGTTTTGTCATTAAACACAATACCACAATCCCTCATTTTACCAAACATCAGTATAACCAACTTATAAACAACTCTAAAGAACATGGTTCTAGGTTATATTTGGGAAACTGTGTATTAACGGTCTTGACTGGAAACAATGGTATCATGATTTAGCTAAACAAAAATCCAATGCTCTCGAGCTTCCCTCTTTCAACCCCATAACAAGCGAAAATGCCTCGGTTCAGAATGTTTTATGAATTCATATATGATTTAATGGGTACAAACTCCACAAAATTGAAGACCTCTTAAAATTATAGTTACACAAACACCGATACGCATGTTAGAATATTTTATTTTTTTACGTGGCCTCTATTATTTATATAATTATTGGACTTACATATTACGTTAATTTAATCACTTTATTTATGGATTTGATAAGTATGTGGCCTATAAATAATATTACTGATAGTATTTGGCATAATGGGCTCTAGAGTTTCAGAATCTTGATGGACGATTTTGATCTTTAGCTATTCTATAAATAAAACAGTTAGGCTTTGTTTCCAATTGTTATCTCAAGAATTTTATACACACTCATACATCCATCATAAGATTGAGAGAGACAATTAAACACTTTCACCCTTAAGCGCAGCGAAAACATCATGTAAGTATCTAATGTAATAATTAATTTAATTTATATTTATTCTATAAAATAGCACGATCCCATTAATAATTATATTAACAACACACACTAATTGAATTCAAGAGGTTATTAGAGTCACAATTTGAAATTTTTTTATCAAACGGTACTGATACATATGTGGTGAGCTACAAATGCTTTCATTTTAATTTTATATTCAGAACACAATTAACCTGAGTATTAAATTAATTTATGTAGAAAATTATAACAACTCATGATTAAATATGATTATGATTTGATGGACTCATAAAACTCGAACAACAAATAAACATAAATATGATGTCTTACCAATACAAAAATTTATGCACCCGTCATTGACAACTAAAAATTTAACTGATAATTAAAATTTTAAATAATTAACCACCCGAGTCAATTTATATACCAACAACGAGTCAACTCATCAAGTTAACTATCAAGCTTTTTAATATAGAAATTGATTTTATCATACCAAATTTCATTATGGCACCGGAATTAATATCATTATTAAACAAAATCCTTTATATATTCATTTTAAATGTTTGGGGGTTTATATAGGTATATTATTTGTATACACTATTATTATTTAGTAATGAATGCCACCAAATTATTTAATAATAAATTCACTATAATTATTCAACTTTTTTACAACTATTACGCTTTTAAAAAATTACAAATATTATTATTACAAGCAAACGCATGATTTGTTAAATTTGAAGTTTTAATGAATTTAATTTAGTTAGAACATTAATTTGATGAAAAAATTAGGGACAAGTATTAAAATAATTAATTTGCGTGATACTTAAGAGATTTTCTTAATTAATAAGATATTTTGTTAATTAATAGATATTTTTAATTTTTTTCTCTTCTTACTCGAGATATGAATGGTTCTTATGGTTGTGTAAAAAAAACTCTTATAATAAAGTTGGTAAAATTAAAAATAAAAGTTCCTTTAATGAACCTTTTCCTATTCGTGATATGAAATTACTGATTGGTTGTAATTTACTAATAAAAAATACCTTTTTTTTCTTCGTTAAATATTTTATAAATCTAGATAGTATTTTTTTGTTGTTGCTAAAATAGATAGTATTTAAGTGTGCATTAAATTTTTATACGAATAATAAGTGAACATATGGTAAAATTTAAAAAAAAAATCAAAATTTGTGGAATCAAGTTTGGTATTTTAATTATAAGAAAGTCTTTGTAGGAATAGGAGAATACGCCTCAAGGAATTTTATATATACTTTTTTTGCTTGTCCTTTGCACTCTATGCTTGAATATAGCTACTCTCATTAAAGGGTGATTCCATTGATACAAAGTCAATAGATTTATTGGAGGGTCTGGATACGAGGGGTGGTGATTTATCGATCTTAATTGGGGAAAGCTATAATAGATTTGCTTTTTGAGTTTATTTTTTTAATATTTATTGAGTAATATTAGGAATCTCAAATAAATAAGTGTAAGTGCACAAATTCCATCTAAATCATCTAAAAGTGAGTTTGATACGAAAATTCATGTCAAACTTAACTCTTTAATAGTGTAAATGGAGTTTGTATTTGCAAACTTATCCGTCTCAAATGATACAATATTGAATATTTTAATAATAATTTAAGAGAGTCAATCATATACTCAACTAATGTCATAGTGATATATCACTTCAGACATTCTTTAAAGCAGAAAACTAAAACCCCTAACATCGCCCATATTTATTTGTTGATTCTAAATTCTAGCAGTTACATACTCGCACGTAATTCTGTTTTCTAATATTTAGAGAATACATTTTCGTTATTACTCAACCAATGGGATTTGGAAACAAAAATAACTACACCCGTCCAGGCTCCATCCAAGTATATCCTCATTCTTTATTTGGAACGGAAAATAACTACAAGTGACCTCATTACTTATTTGCTTAGAACATGTCATTTCGGAGTATATGAGTACAAGTAGAAAGAATTACTTAAAGTGTATCAAATACACTATGGATGAAAATATAAATCTCACAATAAAAAGAAAAAATATATTACAATAAAAGGGAAATTAGAAAATCTCACAATATGAGAAAAACACATAACAAGAATTAAACATGCAACCTAGGCTATATTTGTTTGCAAAAAATTATACTTAAGATTGAACTATTTATATTAATTTAATACTATTTTGGACTATTTTATCTCATGATAGGAGATTAATAATCCTTTAAATAGTCAGTCCTATGACTATTTTTTTTTTTTTAAGATTATTTATGAGAGACTATATAATCTCGTGATGAATTTGAGATTAATAATCTCCCTAATTTTAATCTATTAAATGATTTTATGGACTAATAGTCTAACATTAAGGGACTAATAATCTATCATCATGGGATAAAATAGTCTAAAATAGTGTTAAATTAATACAAATAATTCAATTCTAAGTATATTTTTTACAAACAAACATAACTCTAGTGTTTACAGAATATCATTCATAACCATCAAACTAAGATATTATTGACCAAGTGACCTCATTTGTTATGCTTAAATTGACCATTTTCTCAATCACTTTAAAATATTTGTTAAGATTTTTAAAATCGTAAACTTTGAAATTAGTAGTAAGAAGTGACTAGAAGTGACAGAAAAAAAGTGTATGGCCAGAAAAATTTGGCCGGAATTTCCAATCAAAACTTCGGCCACTCTTCAAGGTATGATATCCAAGTTCACAGTCTCCCGATAGGCAACGAACTACCATAGGATCAGAGTTTTCAGGAAGGTCACTAATGATAGTAACCGTGTGGTAACAAGAAGTTTTAGTGCAGACAAGAAAGAATGTTATGACTAGTAACGGTGAAAAGCTTCTCATTTTGTTTCTGCTATTGTATTGTTATGCTTTGCCGTGTTGAAGGTTTTGTTTGTTAATTTCTCTATAGATATACTAGTAGAGACTGATTATATGAATCATTACCGAGTCCCTCATGACTCAATAGCAAAATAACTACTTATAAAAATTTTAGTGTATGAAGTCTTAGATTCATAGCAAAATAACTACTCATAAAAATTTTAGTGTATGAAGTCTTAGATTCATTCCTATCAAATGTAAGAACGTTAAAATTATGCTCAAATTACAAAAAGAAAAAGAAAAATATTGTATGAATCATTATTATCATTATTATTATGGTAAAAAGATCAACGGAGATTATAAGATGTGTATTGGGTATATAAAATAGGGGTATATATGTCAGAATTAATGTGTCATTAATTATTGGGTTAATTGCATATTTAACCCCGAAGTCGTTCACACATCATACCTCATGTTTAAATGTTTTCATTCTGCTATCCAAAGTATTGTTAAATAAACATTTCGGACCCTTTCCAGCCTTCTGGCCAATGAAATTATGACATTGAATGATACTTTGGGTAGCGGATAAAAGCGTTTAAACATGTAGGTACGAAGTGCAAAAAGGTACCTACTTTGGAGTCATATATGCATTTAACCCTTAATTATTATATATATTGACTATATCACTTGTGATTTTTCATATAATTTGAAGGGAAATGATATAATAATTTTCTTTCCCTATTAGAGACATCAATTTTCTTTTGATCGTATAAAAAAACAAGGAAAAAACAAACAAACTTGTAATAAAGTTGGTAGAATCAAAAATAAAAACTCATATAGATGATGTTCCTTCTGAAATTACTGATTGGTTGCAATTTAATAATAAAAAATATCTTCCTTTTTTCTAAATTAAATATTTTACATATTAATAAAATTAAAAACAATTCATCAAAATTTGTTAAATTAGATTTGTTCTTTTAATTATAAGAAAGCCTTAATTTGTACGAATAATCTGTAATACGCCTCAAGAAATTTCGTATTATTTATTTTGTCCTCTGAACTCTTTGCTTAAATATAGCTTTTTAAAAAGATTCCATTGGCATATAGACATTTCCAATAGATTTATTAGAGGGTCTTATTGGCTCACGCCAATAAGGGGCGGTGATTTATCGATCTTTTGCCTTAATTGTACATAGAAAGCTACAATAGATTTACTTGTGGAGTATATTTTTTCAATATTTATTTGTTGATTCACGTACTCGCATGTATTTTATTTTCTAATATTTCAGTAGACACATTTTCGTTATTACTCAACCAATGGGTTTTGGAAACAAAAATAACTACACACCTCCGTCCAAGTATCCTCATTTTTTATTTGAAAACTAAAATAACGACTACCGAGTGTACTCATTTTTTATTTATTTTGAACATCAAAAGCACAAGTACAATGAATTATATAATAATATCAATATTAAGTGTATCTCGCACTCTATAAATGAAAATACAAACCTCAAAATAAAAATTAAAAAAAAATACAACAATAAAGGAGAAATAAAGTCCCGAAATAAGGGGAAAACACATAATAAGAATTAAATCGGCAACGATAGTGTTTAAAGCGTCTTAAACATAATCGCCAAGTTAAGATATCATTGACTGAGTGTCCTCGTTTGTTATGCTCAAATTGACCATTTTCTCAGTTACCTTATAAATATTTGTCGAGATTTTTGAAATTAGTGGTAACTAAATTCTATTTAATTTATTATGATTATATTCTCTCTGCCTACGTATTTCTAAATTAAGTAATGCAATTATTGATTCTGAAAAATCCAATGGGAACGTCAAAAAAAAAAAAAGTGATATCAAAATTCAACACCAAAGAGTTCATAAAAATATTCTCAATATCAAAACAAGATATATAGTGAAAATTACATGGAAAAAAAGGACCATATATTGATCCTTCAAATCCAGTCATATATCTTTTGCCATTCAGATGGGTCCGTTGGAAGATGGTTGCATAAATAGAATCCAGATGCTCTCACGTCCCAAAACACTCTTCCATCAAGGATTACACGTTCATTATAAACATCGAAACTTATATCCTTTTTACCCCACCAGAAGTGACAGAAATAAAGTGTATTGCCGAAAAAATTTCGCCGGAATTTCCAATAAAAACTTTGGCCTGTCTTCAAGGTATGATTTCCAAAATCATCGTTTTTCGATTGGCAATGAAGTACCAAAGGATCAGAGTTTTCAGGAAGGTCACTAATGACAGTAACCTGGTGGCGACAAGAAGTTTTAGTGCATAAAAGAAAGAATGTTATGACTAGTAAATGAAAAAAGCTTCTCATTTTGTTTCTACTATTTTACTATTATGCTTTGTGGTGTTGAAGATTTTGTTTGTTAATCTCTCTTTATATATACTATTAGAGATTGATTGTATGAATCATTATTATAATTATTGTTATGTAACAAAATCTATGGAGATTGCAATTTAATGAGTATTTTGGGCATCTTAGATAGGGGTCTTATCCTTGAGATCCAATTGTGTTAGAATTGATATGTCATTACAAGGAGGCGGATCCAGGAATTGTGTTGAGCTATGGCAACTTCTTTTTTTTTTCTAAGAATACCTTCAAAAAAATTAAGATTTAGGATACCTTAAGAATTGATATACTCCTTCCGTCCCGGGATACAAGTCTAAATTACTATTTTAGATAGTTTCAAGTTAAATGTCTACTTACCTTAAATAATTAATTTTTTTACAGTAATTTGCATATAATATTCTTAGTATTAATTGTCATATTTTTATTGTATATGTATATTTATGGAGCATCACTAGTCATATGCAGAAAACTATGCAATTAAATGAGTATTTAAATATGGACAATTTGTCATTTTATTCTCTTTTTTAATATGCTTAAAATGTCAATCAAGACTTTTATCCCATGATAGATGAAGTATAATTTAAGAAATAAAGTGATATTTTCACCAAATTTTCCTCAAAAGAATTAGTATACTAAGTAAAAAAAAAAAATTGTGAAAATAACCACCCTTTTATGCAAAAAAAAAAAATGCCTCTCAAGATTATTGATTACATAACTATCAAAAAAATAAAAATGACTTATATGTCGACAAATTTCATGACTAAATCGAATTGCAACTAACGGAAAACTAAGTAATAAAATAGAATAAATTAGTATGAGGTCCTTCATGTGTTGATATTTCTCATTGATATAAATTTATCTCATACAATATATAGTAAGACTCTTATCAAAATATACTATTGTAAAAAGTGACTAATAAATGAGAGTCGGTATTAAAATTGAAGCGGTTATTTTATTTTTATTATTAAAAAAAGGTATCAAGATAATAGAAATTTTAATTTCTTCATAATAAATTATAGCGTTAATTAATTTAATATTAAACAAATCATTAACTTTATCTAATTAAACAAATTGAATACTCTATATTTGTGAGAAAATTAAAGAGAGATTCTAATTTTTGAACTCAAGAGTATAAGGAAAATGGAGAGATATTTGGATACTATTAAAAATAAATAGATAAATACTTGGTAAAAGAAGACACAAGTGTCAAAAAGAACCTTACTCCATCCTCTTATACATCCTATCCCGGCATATATTAATATCCATATGTGATTTAAACAATTATTGCATATATGCACTTAGGCTATGTTTGTTTGCAAAATATATACTTGGGATTGGACTATTTGTATTAATTTAAAACTATTTCGGATTTTTTTATCCTATGATGAGGGATTATTAATCCTTTCATGTTGGACTATTAGTCCCATAAAGCTATTTAATAGCTTAAAATGAGGGGGATTATTAATCCCAAATTCATCATGGGATTATATAATCCCTCAAAAATAGCCTTAAGAATGATAAAAAATAGTCCAATGACTATTTAAAGGACTATTAATCCCTTATCATGGGATAAATATAGTCCGGAATAGTGTTAAATTAATACAAATAATTCAATCCCAAGTATAATTTTTGTAAACAAACATAGCCTTACGTTTTAATTATAATTTAACAAAAAAAATCGCAATACAATCTAATTTTAATAGCCTATCAAAGAGGCAAATTAATACATTTCGCGGAAACCAAGAGTTCCATTCCACCTTTGACCTTCTCGCTAGCATATTCTCTCTCCATTCAATAATATAAGATTAATAGATTTTTTGAAATTGATTTGATATAATTTTAAATTTTAAATTGGTAAAAATTTATGAGTGCTATAATGATAAATTTATATCAATATTAAATATGTCGGTATATGAATATATGAGATAAAAAAAGAATAAAAAAAAGATATATATATATATATTATTATTCTATCTTATCTGTTAGAATTTTACTTTAGTCGCAATCCAAATTCATCATGAAATTATTCAACATCTAAATCAGTTTTCTAAATTTATTTAGTTTTTATAATCAATCTGATTATAATTATTGTAAACTATTTAAATAAAACTGTTAATTATAATATTTATTATTTTTAAAAGTTAAATGAATCATAATAAATTAAAAATATCTCAAATTGACTTTAAAATATCAAATTTAATTACATATTTTAGAATGGAAATATATAATATCCCTGAGGTCCTTCAAAGTTCAACAATAATTATAAAGTCAAGCTTTTGCTTTAAGAATCAACTCCAAAAAAATAGTATTGACATAAAAATAACACTATTAAGGGTGGAAGGAGTAATAAGACATGACTTTTCTAATGATTTAAGTTTCTTTTTTTTAAATACTCCATTAAGTGTATCGTAATTAAATTGTGATAATTCATAAGAAAAAAATACTTATAGAAATATTATTTTAGTACGGGGGAGTATAATATTACCTACTTAGCTGAACTGGCCAATTAAACTAACTTGTTTGTCATCGTTTAAAGAATAAATTATATAAGGATTACATGTAGTGTTTTATATTAAGGATGAGCAAGAAATTGAATTGTCTCCGAAATTACATAAAAAATGGCAAAAACCGCATTAATTAAAATCACACCGACAGTTTCAGCGTATGTGATAGTTTTAGGTGGTTGAAAAACTACAAATGGGGTTTGGGTTTGGTTTCTGGGCAAAATCGCATCTAAGAAAACTGTATCGCACCATGCACTGTCAAAATGGAGTATATCAAGAAGTATTATTATAATGTACAAATATTTAGAATTATCTCAAATTGTAATTGTCTCTGTTTAGAATTTTTATATGTAATGATTTATCATTATTCATGTTTTTAAGTTATATTTTACTTTTGTTTAGACAAAACATTATAAATAAAATTATGTGTTATCAAAGTGGTATTTAATATTGTGTGATGCTAAATTATTAATTTAAATTGCATAAAATTTAATTATTACAATTGGTTTTGGAACCAAAATCACACCAAATGAAACCGTACAGCACGGTTCAAAACCGCACTGCACCAATTACAAATGGTTTCATGTACGATTTTAAATTTGTTAAATCGCACCTAAACGGTTTCATATACAGTTTAGACTTCAAATAGCGCCATGTTCATCCCTATTTTACACTATCTAATAATAATATAGCACTATTAAAAATTCGGTTATCTAAGATGAATATTTTTACCTTAAAATCTTGAAAATCGATTTCAAAATTGATTTTAAGACAAAATTTAGCCGTCTCAAAACTTATATCTAAAAACCGTGTCGCCAAATTTGAGACGGCCTAATTTTGCGGTCTCAAAATATTTTAAACAAATTTTTTCAATCTCAAAAAATGATAAATCCGTTGCATATTTTTAAGACAATAAAATCATATCTGAGACCAACATGTTCCGACTCAAAGTTTTTTGCAACTTACTTTTGGCATGAAAGAATATGCTTGAGACATTTCATGTTCAACCCTAATTTCGTCTCAAAAATTAACTTAGGAATGAAAATTATATTTCAAATTTGATCTCTAAATCTGTCTTAAAATTACAAATTAGTTATACTTATTTCACAATTTTGTACCTTCTTGAATCTGTCACACCCAAACAATTAATTTGAAAAATTAAAATTAAATTTATAATATGTTTCAAATACCATAATAGTCCTACGAATATCATTGTTAAACATTAGTAATTGATCAAAGATGTCTTTATACAATTACAGATAGAGTGATACAAAATATAACAAACCAGTAGTCCAACTATTAAGTGAAAACCAAACATATACTACGTAACATTCTTCATCTTTGCAAAAGGCATCTAACATTGCCCCATCATCATCAGTTCCAATGTTGCCATTGTCGCCCTCAACATCCTACAAATGCAAAGAATATAGTACATAATTAAATTAATTACAGAACACAATTAATGCATTGCTACAAAATTTGGACAAAGAAAGTAGATTTATTGTTTCTTATTTTGCCATATGCTCAAACCAGAGAACCTACAAATGCAAAAAATATACATAATTAAACTACAAGTATAAAAAAAACAAAAATATATTTGAAAAATCTTGCTGAAGGAAAGGAGACTAAGGGAGTGTTTGATAAAAACTGAATAAAATAGTTCTGAATGCTTAAGTAATCTTAATGAGCTGAATGAAGTAGATTTCTGAATACTGAATGAAAAAAAGTTATTTGATAAGTAACATGTCTGAAATAGCTGAATAACATATTTTTACTATTTTACCAATTTGAAAAAATTCAACATTGTTGTAAATTTATTTAATATTACTTAATATAATATTTAATATTTTTTTAAATTTTTTTTTATTTTTTTTTAACTTCCTTTCGGTCGGGACTTAACCATTCAGTCAAAAAAATTAGACATAGCTATTCAGTCCAAAAATATGGTCGATTCAGTCATTCAACCCCATTCAGCTCTAAACAAATGCATTGAACGGCTGACTGATTTAGCCATTCAGCCTCATTCAGCTTTAAACAAACAGCCCCTAAGTAAATATTGTTCTGGTGAACAACATAATTTTTCTAAACAAAAGGTATTTTTCTGTTGTTACATTCTTACTTCATAAAGTAAACATAATCATAATTAATATATACTTCTTCTATTTCAAAATTAGAGATACAATTTGACTTTTAAAATCAAACGACGACATATTAAACTTCAACTTATTGTGAATTTATTTAATTTAGCTAATACAATTATTATAATTGTTTAGTAGATAACAAAAACTATTAATCACAAAATTTAGTAGTTTAACTTGAAAAATGTCGTTGTTTAACTTGAAAAATTAAATTGTATCTTTAACTTTAAAAGAGATATAGTAGTGGTTGCTATAAATTATTCCTTTCGCTCAACAAACGAGCCTATTTAAACTCACAAGGACTTCAATTCATATCTTACTTTTGGATTTAATTATTCCTCAAACCTTTTTTTTGTTTTTTGCATAACTCACCTCTTAATTTGTATAAGTACTAAAAGGTGGATCCTACTAACTATTCTGTTAAAAAAAAGTAACGAAATATTATTGACTTTGGATGGAAACCTACCATGTGCAGGTCACATGTTGTACATCATGAGGTTAATAGAGTAATTAGACAAAGAGAATTAAAATTTAAACAAATGCTCACTTTCCCATCGACAATTCATTCTCAAGCATTATCTTCGTTTTGGGGGAAAAAATCATTTGTAAAATCCTGTTGGAATCAATAAGAAAAATTACAACCATAAACTCATCACCTGCATACAATAGTAAATCCAAGATCAAAATCCCAATCAATGTACCATTACAATTACAGATAAATCAATCTATCACTGAGAAACTTAGGAATTTTAGGGGGGAAATTAGGGTTTTGAGGTTGGATTTACCTTTTGATTTGTCGAAGAGGATGACGAATAGCAGCGCCGACATTTAGCATGTCAATCAATGAAAAGAAAAAATTCCATGATTCAAACTCAGATGTAATTAACCCCAAATTCAATCAACATCTATGTCTACATCTTAACCTAACATCTTGTTCACCTCTCAAGTGCAATTTTAAAAATCCTAATTCAAACTCATATGCAATCAACCCCAACCAGATTCAGTCAAACTCAAAACCCCCCAATACAAAAAATTGGTTTTATATTACTAAAAAATTCAACATAACTCAAAATGAGATTAGGCACCAAAATGAGATTGGTCTTCTCCTCTAATGAAGCGGCAAGTTTATCGACATACGATAACTTCAGGTGAAAGTAATATGCGCTCAAGACAATTATGACATGATCCTGACCAAAGCTATATCAAACGAGGTTGAGATTTGTGGTTTAAATGATTCAATTCAATTTCAGTTGGACCAATTTCAAGATTTAAAGTTTAAAAGATTCAAGGAAGGGTTTAATGGACAAATCCAAGTGACTAGGGCTGAAAATAATTTAAAAGAATTCAATATAGGGGTTGTTCCTAATAAGCTAATTAAGTTAGTTCAAGCAAATTGGGCCAAGCCCAATTCAAGTCTACGCAAAATCCGCGCAACCTTAATGTCCAACCTCGACAACTTCATTGTTCAAGCTTATTTTCTTGGCAAACCGTGTGGAAATTCCTACAATTTTGAGGTAACTCGTGTGGGGGAAGGAAGGCCTCGACAAAATGTGTGAAGGGGGTAAGGCAAGTCATGGTAATGCGTGTGGAGAAAATCAGCAAGAACGCAACACGGTAGCCTCAATAATTCCCAACAAATCAGTTCCAACCTCAGCAAGAAGTTCACGCGGTTATGCAGTTTCCGAACACGGCAATGAAAGGAGGAAAGCGCACGGCATTAAGGGATTAAGTTACGCATATTGGGAATTTGAATTCTTGGCAATCCAATACGGCAAAGGAACCGAGCGCCGCAACGCCATGCTTAAGCGTCGCAGCGCCTGCCCACCTGATACCTAGATTTGTTCAAGTGCCGCAGTGCCTTGATTCAGCGCTGTAGCGCTATTCCTACAGAGACTCCGTAGTAACATGACGGAATTTTAATGATTTTTCAACAATAGTGTTATTTAGAGTTTTTGTTTCCTAATTTAATTAGGACAGTTATGTAATTTTAGTTCCTTTTGTTTTAAGGATTAGGACAGTTATATATGCAATGGGTTGATGTTCCATACAGTACGGTATTAATACATCAATCGTTGATTGTACCAAGGTTCTCGTTTCAATATAAGCGAAGGGTTGCGGTGTCGTTGGTTTCCACCAATACAACTTTGCTAGAAACGATCCGGGTGACGACCACCTCATGCAAATGTGTCGTGGAGTCTATCAAGTCACATTTGATGTGATAAATCATTTACTTTGTAATCTTATTCATTTATTAATAAAAGAATTAATTTATTTAAATGCATTTACTAATCTAATGTTTAATTGTTATAATTAATTGTTGTGATAAACTCGTAATTTGGCGCAACACTTTTAAAATCATAATGAAATCATGCTAATGAGATTTAAAATCTAGATAGCTCAAAAGTAGAACGTTCCAAATAATAGGATAACTAGTACATAATATATTTGCTCTTTTGAAGAGAATGATTGATCTCATAATCATTTGTGTGAAGACATTATAACAAATATGTAAGTGCTTATTAGAAAATAAATTCACTGAATGTGACTTACTTAAAAGAACACCTAATGAAGTTTTACATACATGTCAATAGTAGTTCCTATAAGTGATCTTTGAATTTGAGATCATTATAGTACCTTGTATATTCCGAGTTATATTTCATCATATTCCTTAAGACTTTTTTGGTATATAAAAAAGTATGTCCAGGTGTAACAACGTATACATGGAGGTATGTGAATAATTAACAAATGATCTACCACTTCTAGTAAAAGGGATAGAATGTCTTGTGCGATTCAATTAATGACAACTCAGAAATTCCTGACTATGGTTAAATAAAAATCAGAAAGAAGTTTTTAATTAACATTAACTAAAGTTATGCTTCTAATAATTGAAATGCATAAAATCAAATAAATAAAACTTGACAAATAATTTCATATTTTATATTTGATTAGGACATTGTGTGGCAGAAGAATTTAATTGTATGATAACTACTTACTGAATAGGTTCTTTGTGGTTAAATACTGATTTCATATTAACCGGATAGTCATGAAATACTAAGAGGTATCGCTCATGATTTAGAATAAATATAATTAATTTTATTAATTATACACAAGAATTAAAAGAGTTTAATTTGTTTAAATAAAATTAGAATAATTCTAATTTTATTTATTCTACTACCGGCATAATATTAAACCTAAAGAGTCACACCATAAAAGAAAATTATTAATTTAGAAATAATTGGCTCAAATAAAAATAAATTAATTATATTTAATTTGTACCATGGTGGAACAAATTAAATAGCTTAATATTTATAATAAAATATTTAAGAAATACTAATTATAAATTAATAAGAAGTATTATTTTTTTTATTATTATTTTATAAATACCCTAGTTCCTAAATAATTTAGGAATTAGATTAAAACCCTAAGTCTTAATTTAAAAAAATAGGAAAGAGAAGTTGTCTATGTAAGAAGAGAATACCTTATTATGGATTAGGTTTGACTGCTACTATTAATTCATTCATAAACCTAAATAGTTTAGGAAAGATAGAGAAAAAAGACTAGTCACCCTAAAAAATTTCATAACCCTAAATTACTTATTTTTTATCTATATGCTTTTGGTGGATCACTTTTAGAGTGTTATACACACTGAGTAACTTGCGTTTGATCCGTGGAATTAAAGGAGTGTGAAGGAAAGAAGAATTGAAACTTGAAAATCAAATCAATAAGTAATTTGTTTTCATACGGTATGATTTTAAACCTTTCTCAATTAATAATCCTGGAATTACAAATAAAAATTAAATACGATTTATGTTATATTTTTGTGTTTTACATTAATATGATTGTCTATAATTATATTTTCTGTATTAACACCAGGTGCGGCGACTGCGGCTATAGGAGCAAATAAGGAGGCCTTAATACCGAGCGTTTCTTCAAGGTACTCGACGAGCTTTTGGGCGTCTGCGAGGGTTAGTCCTGAGATTAAATTACCGAGCTCAATGACCCTTTTAGAGGCTTCGACGACAGTAAGAGGGTGAACAAAGGTGGCTCTGCGGTGAATTGAGATGGAATTCTAAGGTTTGCTTGGGGAAGGTTACTGAGGGGTGCATAGGAAAGGTGGAGGATGGTATAGGAAAAGAGCATGAATGGAAAATGAGTGTAGATAGGGTTGATGATGCCATTGTTCTCAGCTAGTAATTAGAGATAAGAAGAAATGATGAAATTTAATTTTTGATGAACACCCACTGAGATTGTCCTCGGCTAGTAATTACCAAGTACATGTTTATCTAACTTAATTTATTTATTTTTCAACTGTTTATTATTATTTTGTTATTTTATTTTAATGTATCATTAGTTTTTTTTTTTTAATACATTACTATTTCTAAACTTTTAAATTCAAGTTCAAAAAAAAATAATTAAAGTTCGGATTTTTTTCTTTTAATACTTTTAGTTGAATTTTTAAATTAACGTTTTATTTTTTACTTTCTTAAATTATTTTATAATTTTATTTTATATTTTGAATTTTCTTTTCCTGTTTAATCATTTTATTTATTCCAATTGTGCCACTACATCCATTACTCATGTTACTATTTTGAACAGAAATGGTATTGGGTCTAACTTTTTAGTACTTATACAAGTTGAATAGTGAGTTTTGCAACAACAAAAAAATTAAGGAAGGGGTTTGTAAAAAATATATAAATAGAAGGGCCAATTTTACATTTCAGTCAGTATTAAAGACCGTATTAGAAAATTAATTAAGCTTTCAAGTTGTTTTTGAAGATGGAAGAAGTGAAGTTGCATGGACATTGGCTTAGTCCTTTTAGCTGCAGAGTCATTTGGGCTATGAAGCTCAAGGTCAAGGGTATATACTATACCCCATGAATTTATAAAAGAATATTTGTCCAACAAAAGCCCTTTGCTTTTGAAATACAATCCAGTTCACAAGAAAATCCCCGTTCTTGTCCATGGCCGAAAAGCCATTTATGAGTCCATGCTCATCGTTGAATACATCGAAGAGAGATGGCCAAACAATCCCTTGCTGCCAAACGATCCCTACGAGAGGGCAGTAGCTTACTTTTGGGTGAAATTTATTGTCGATAAGGTACATAAATATCATTAACATTTTGGTTGATTTACTACTACTGAAATGCATCCTGGTTTCAATCAGTATAAATTGGCAGTTTATAAAAATGATTTATATTTGTATAGAGTACGGTTAGGGTGAAACTGCAATACCACATACTATTATAAAGTCGCATAACTTCTTCTTTTTTTTTTGCATTTATTATAACAAATATTGTATTTTTACTCTAACACCCTGTTTGTAGACAAGTATAAATACAGCATTTTCTATAACTAATATGATAAAAAGTTATAGAACTTCGTGATATATGGTATGACAATTTCAGCCTAACTAGATCTATTTGTATACATAACATATAGTTGTCTTTCATTGACATTTGTTTATACAAGTTTTATATAATTGAAAGTTTATGTTATATAAATGTAATCTATAAAACTAGACAAATGGATTGTTTAATTTAGACTCTGTATAATCCAAATTCAGCTGAAATGAGAGTTTTGTTCGACTTACCAGACCTTTTATTAACGCATATGTGCATTAAACTTTCTTCTATTTCCAGTTTTTGAATAACTTCATGTATTGATCATGTTTTTTTTTTGTCAAGTATGGTATCGGGGATTAGTATTTGGATTGTCTATAGAACCCAAGGGGAAGATCAAGAAAAGTCTATAAAAGATGGTGTTGAGATGCTAAAAACAATTGAAGCACATGCCCTATGGGATAAGAAATTTTATGGTGGAGATCAAATAGAAGTTGTGCACATAGCCTTTGGAACAATTCCACATTGGTTAAGCATCATAGAAGAGGTTGTAGGGGTGAAAATACTGCAATCTCACTCATTCCCTCGCT
The DNA here is from genome assembly GCA_947179155.2 of Hedera helix. Lineage (NCBI taxonomy): Eukaryota > Viridiplantae > Streptophyta > Magnoliopsida > Apiales > Araliaceae > Hedera > Hedera helix. The sequence continues at coordinate 29,693,357 of OX359281.1, forward strand.
TACACACATGGAGCTAACACTGAATATATAATCAAAGAAAATCTTCCGGATCGCCAGAAGGCGTTTATGTATTTCAAGCGTCATAGGGAAATTTTGATGGCCTTTCCGACATGACTTCTTCAAGTAAAGTAAAATTGGTCTATGTAATACTTAAAGATATGTTTTACACATATTTCTGTGTCATGCCTACTTTTTAATAGTTTGAATGCAAGTTTGTGTTTGTGTTTGTGTTTGAGTTTGTGTACTTAAACTTTTTCATGTTTTACTCCTTTAATTCACAAAATTAATTTGAGGGTATATTTTATTCTATGTTTATTCTAAAAGAAAATGATAAGTTGTCAATTTAGTAGTGGTGACGTGATAATGAAATTATTAATTTTTTTTGAAATAAAAACCGGTAGATGAGACATCCCCTCAAAAATTGAAATTAGTATATGGAATGAGGGTAAGAACTTTTTGCGTGGGCGTAAGACTAGTTATCCTGCCATGGGTATTGAAAAGGGTTGTTTATTTTTCTGAGTTTCAAGCACCCCGTGATCTTTTAGAGGGCACCCAGCCTGGTGCACAAAGGAAGTCTAATAATACTTGGAAAAAACCACCTGCTTCTACTGTGAAAATTAACCGTGATGCCTCTGTAAGGGGTAAGGGATTTATTGGTATTGGCTTTGTAATTCGGAGTAATGATGGGAAGGTTATTGGGGAGGGAGTGGATCGCATCCCAGGAAGTTGAGGAATGCCGGTCGCTTAGCCGTGTGTTTGATCATGTGAGATGGTAATACAATAGCTCATGCCCGTTTTTAATATTTATGGCAGGGAGGGAGTATAAAGCAGCCATAAAACCAGATTTGACGCCATTGCTTTTTCTGTAGCCATTTGCATAATAAAATTTTCAATCCAAAGTCACACAGAGAGCCCATTAACCCATTTCATTCCTTATCGCTGGTATTTTGAGACGAGAAAGAGTAATAAATTCCATTGAGGTATTCAATCAGACATTATATTAATGGCCTTTCTCTGTCTTGGCTTTTATAAATTGCATCTATATCAACAACCTCAATAAAAAATATGTACCCTTAAATTAATAGTAATGACATAATACTGAAATTATGATACTAAACTTAAGAATATTATTTTATTTTATACTATCATAAAAAAAATAGAATTATTTTAGTAGTAATTATTATGTTCACTAAATTTTTTACTACGATTGATCGATTTGTCTGTTAATTGCTTGAAATGATTCTACTTTTGTTCTTTCATCACTTGTAATTTTTCAATAAATTCTAACAAATTTATGGATTAATATATTTTTTGGATTGTTCCAAAAATAAATTAAAATAGAACTACTTGTGTGTAACAAAAAAAAAATTGACACGTGAGATTCTTTTTTTGGACCAGATGGAATATATATATACAAAGATAAGGGAAAAAAAACAAATCAGCTGAAAGTTCCAGGACCACGAGGATAGTCTCCTAAAATTTCTAAGTACAAATTTCTTTTCCAAGCAAGGTGACATTAAATCACAGTAGATTAACTTACACCATCGCACACCAAGCTTTGTCCTAAAAACAATGGAAGAAGTGAAAATGCATGGATCTTGGCCTAGCCCTTTTATTTACAGAGTTATATGGGCTCTAAAACTGAAGGCTATCAATTATGATTACGTAGAAGAAGACCTCTAGAACAAAAGTGATTTACTTTTACAGTATAATCCAGTTCATATCCTGTCTCCTGCACTTGTTCATGGCCGAAAGGCGATTGCTGAGCCTCTCATAGTCCTCGAATACACTGAAGAAACATGGCTGGAAAATCCTCAGCTGCCTAAAGATCCATATGATAGAGCTATGGCTCGGTTTTGGATTCAATTTGGACTAGAGAAGGTGAGATTTTTATGAATTTTCTTTTTTAAATTCTTTTACACACTTGTGCGTATTGGTACTATATAAGTTGGGAAAAAGGGAGGTAAGTGTCGTGGCATCTAATTTTGCGAGGTATCATATAAAAGTGACATCGTTTCGTATAATTGAATACACTCATTTTCATATTATATATGAAAAAGATATTTTATAATTTGTCCAAAACATTATTATCATAAAGGCACCTCATGCTCTTACGCGAGGTGTCCCTCTCCTCACATGTCCTCATATAAGTTAACATGATTTGTGTTATTGAGGTTTTTTTTTTTTTAATTTACTTGTGAAATCGACAATCATAAAGTTTAACATATACTTTTTCAATTTCACAAAAAATATCTTATTTTTATTATGTTAAATAAAAGACAGAATATTCTCAAATTTATTGTCACGATTTTATTATTATGCCAAAATACTAAAACAAAAGATGCTATTAGATTCTCTAATAGATATTTATTTCTTTTCAGCATGTTCTCTAATTTTGTATAAGAAATAATGTTAAAAATTAGTCTTATTTTTAGTTATATTTTAGGGGGGAAATGTTAGGCACCTAGACAATTAATTATATTTTGTTTATCTAGACAATACGTTGATGGTTGTAATCAAAACACTGATTATTAATACTAACATATATTTGAGACGTTTCAAGAGCACTAGTCAATTTCAATACAAGTATCCCAAATAGGAGAGAGCCAATTGCTAAAAAGATCTTTTCAATTTCCAAATCAATCGTTGTCATAATATTTGAAGAAATCAAGTTATGGATTTATAGGTGTTTACTATTTCATTATTTACTTCTTTTTCCTAGGAATGTTCTAAAAAAATTTATTATTATTGTTGGTTATTTATGAGACCTATTTTTTATGAAAATTTTCAAACTTCTGGAGAAGAGCTAGATAAAGCAGTGAAAGAACTAATAAAAGTTTTTAAAATCTTTAAAGAGCAAAGGTTGGGAAATAAACAATTTTTTAATGGTCTTGAGTTTCTTCAAGCGAACGACAATGAAGTGAATTCTTTCACTATTGGAATCACTGGTCGAAACTATTGTAAGTGGTTGAAAGATAAGACTTCATACGTGACTCACTAGCTAGAGCTTTCAATCCAATCTATAGTCAACAGCTATTTCCTTCACCAAGGTACATCCGAATCTATTTTGCATTCACCGTTGTTCAGCAGGTAAACAACAAATTGGGAATCTACCTCCAAGAGCACACGTTGGAAGCTTTTCTCCCATGCCAACTCTAAACCCATAATTATTGGATTAATGAAAATATCATTTGGATGGCTTGGTCATTGGTTGGAAGGCATGGAAGAAGTAGTTAGCATAATGCTTTTGGGTTTAGTAGTAGGCATAAAACTCTAAAAACCAACAACTCTACCTAGCTTGTACGTTTGGGTTCAAAAATTTAAGGAAATTCTTGTCATCATAAAATAATATTCCTGAAGGAGAAACTCTTGACTCATTTTAAAGGCCTGGTTTGTTGCAAACATTTTTAATTAAATGGACTATAGTTAACAAAAATGGGATCTGATAATAATATTTACACAAACAAGAATTTTGTGCAATTTCAATTTTACTGTAACAATGTTTTTCTCACTTTTATGTTATATCAACTACTGATGCACAAAAGACCTAAGGCCCGAAGTTTGGCCTTGTTCGACTTGGGCATGACTTGAAAAAAATCTGACTTGATCAAGGCTTAGCTTGAAGGCTGAAAAAAGGCCACGATTTTTATCCCAAGGTTTGGCTTGACTATGCCTGAATAAAGTCCAAGTCCAACCTGACCTAGCCTAGTCAAGACATGATCAATGGTAAGGTTTGGCTTGACCTGACTAATTTCCCTCACAACAGTCTAGGACTAAGGAGTTGTAGCCCAGTGCCCAGCCCAACTCCCAACTGAGGCATTATTAAGGTTGGACTAGCCTTGGCTTGACTTGGGCAAGTCTTAAACATGTGTTGATTTCTTTGCCATAGTTTGATCTAGCTTGGCCTGCCTAAGAAAGGGCTTGACCCTAGTCTAACATGGTCAACGGTCAAAGCTTGTAAAGCACATACTAAAGTAGGTCCAAAAATCTGTTTAGACAAGCCTATTGTCACCCATTACTTATCCATTTATCTAAAATTATTTTATAATTGAATAATAATTACGTAAAATACAATAAATTACATCAGTGGATGCTGAGAGTTAAATATTTGTCGAAACAAAGATGAGCTCGCTACTATAACCACTAAGTTAACTCTTGATTGCTAATGTATCAATCATCGATTGTAAGAAACAGTGAACAACTTTCTTTAAATATTTTTTATCTCGATTAAAGAGCATGAGTGGATTATTATGAGAAATTAGTTAACCATTATTAAAAAAGACAATCAACCAGCTATAATTATGCTAATTTGATCTACCATTATTAAAAAAACACAAATAACCGGCTATAATTATGCTAAAAGAACAATTTAATTACTAAATTACCTTGATTACACTAAGTTAGAACAGTATTGATCCACTTCTAACTATCAATTAGTTACTTATTAACAATTATCACTAAATTTGGCTACATGATGATCAATTAAATTAACCACTAATGTTAGAAGATGGTATACAAAAATTTAAAGAATTATTACATGTGGATTAACAAAATCAATAAAAATTTAAATGGATTTATGCATGAATAGAGTAAGTCTAAAGAACACATACACTACTGAAAATAATCGACCATGTAGATGGAATATATATGTAAATAAAAAGAAAGCAATAATAAATACTTAAAAAAAATAAGATCTAATGATATAAGAAGAATAAACAATAACGAGGAGAAATAAAATTAGAAAGATTTACAGAATTTAATGTCGAAATAAAAAGATTATTAAAAAGATTGGTAAGATCGAAAGATTGTTATTTTTGAACAAAGTTTATTTGATTGAAGTTTGAATTTCAAAACCCGAATATAAAAAAATGTATTTTAAGTTTGGTAATACTTCTTTTTCTTAAAAGGTAAAAATTTCACTTCTCATTTTTAGAGAAAAACATATTTAAATTAAAATAATTTTTTTAAAAAGTTCATTTATTTATCATGTGTGGGCCTGGTGGACCTGTCGCATAGGCATGTAAGCCCATTTGGGCATGGCGCGCGACTTTCATGATCTCAATACACGTTGCCATGTCAGCCTCCACTCTCAACCACGTGGATCACTTGGAGGTTGCCACGTGAGCATCTCAAGGACTGGCCACGTAGACCACTTGGAAGTCTCCACGTGGCCCTCTCCCAGGTTACCGTGTGCTCCTCTTGTATACTACCACGTGAGCTTCTTGGGCGATGTCGCATACATAACTCTATTGGGATAATGGAACATTTATAATAAGGATTTTGAATGTATCTTAGGGCTCTTGGCATAAGGTACTAGGATATCTTGGTTTATCATTGGGATAACTGTGCAAGGGTCTGGTTTGGTGGTTAAGAGAACAGGATTGTCGAGAGAGTAAAGGTTTTTTCAAACGAAAATGACATTGATAACATTATGGGACACATTCAAACATGTGATGGCTAAGTACGCAAGTGACCTGCCATGTGGCACGCTCAGGTCGTGTCACATGGACCTAGACCCTATTATAAAAAGGGGTCAAGATTTGACGTTTGATAAGTTTTGTCTATCTTATCTAGAAAGAGAAATATCTGCCCTACTGTCATGTCATTTGATGTGATAAAAAATAGTTACTGCAAGTGCACATTATCAAATTGAAGAACAGGCAAGAACAGGTCGAACCACAGAGACTAAATTAATTTTAATGTTCCCTTAATTTATATTCCAATCAAATTAAAAATAAAACGTGGTGGAGATGATTAATTAACTAAATAATGCAAAATTAAATTAATAACGAAAACTAATAATGAGAAAAACTACCTAGGAATCCGAATCAATTAAATACTAACATAATAATTAAATTCTTCCTTTCCTTAATTAATTTCTAATTATTTTTCCTTCCCTTAAAAATAATGATTCATATAATTAATATGGGCAAGCATAGATTATGAAAATTTAAGGATTAACTATAACTCATCAAAACTTCATTGAGCAAGCATGAATTATGAAAAACTCATATCTTAACAATAACCTATCAAAATCTCATAATTAATTTAGAACCAAAACGAATTATGCGCGAAGGTAATTTTGAAGAAATAAACAATTAAACATTAATATCGGAACGAAAATAATATAATTAATATGCAATATTTAATTTCATCTTCATCCTAGGTATTAAAAATTTAGCTAGACATGGAATTAAAAATAAAAGAAAACAAAATTAAAACTATTAATATAAATTGCATTAAATAAATTAAAACTAATAGAATAATAATTAAATAAACTTTAATATTAAACTAATTAACAATTCTTGCAATCAATGAATAACTCCCTGACACCTTCCTAGCATGCAAAGCTGCGTACATGATAAAGAACCAAAAGCTGCGGCACACGTAAAGAATAAGAAAAAGAATAAACAAAACTAATGCAAAAATAATGTAAAAAAACTTTATTATATTGAATAAGAATGCTGCCACATATTAATACTACTCCCTGACTACTACCAAAAACTACCGCGGAAGTGAATAAAGAAGAAATAAACTTCTTGACAGCCCCTGCCGTAACTGCAAGAGAGAAAAAGAAAATAAAATATGGTACCCCCTTTACTATAAAATAAGACTTCTATTTATAGAGAAAATAAACTAAACCCTAATCTAATTTCCTTGTTGACTTCAACTTGTGCATGAGTTATCTTCAAAGAATCCTTTCCTTGCACACCTCTTAATTGTAGTCCAAATAAAAATCAACTAGGAAGCTTTTAGAAATCCTTTTCCAACTCAACTTTATTTATTTCTTTATTTCCTGCAAAACAAAATAAAACTAATTAATTAAATAAAATAAACAAATAAAATAATAAATATGAGAATATAAAATATACAAAATTACGTGACTGTCATCATTCTTGCTTATTTTTGTCCTTTTAATTTTTCTTAGTTAACTTATACTTGTGTCTATGGATCTTTTGTCACTCAATTTCACCCGCACTTGTTAAACTCTGAATTTACATCATGCAAATCAAAACACTATAAAAAATATACGTGTAACTTTTAAATTGTTCTAATTTACGGTACAAAATATAATTATAACTTATCCAAATAAATCCCACTAAACACAATAATATCTCAACTTATTTTGTGCACTAATAGTCTATTTACAATAATCTTGTACAATAAAAGATGACCCTTTAATCAAGTTGTTGGACATAAATCCTATTTTAAATTGAAATTCCATCGAGCCCTTATTTATGAGTAATCACATTTATCACATTTATCTATTTTAGTAGATTGAGAACTATAAGTAATGACACCCCACTAAAATAAAGAGACGTGATTCATATCTCCCCATTCCTCATCTATATTGTTGCCAGCAAAAAAATACAATTTTTTTTTCAAAAATAAAAAATAGAGGAAATAATAGAACAGCTGGCATATTTACACACGCGTGCTTATGAATGAATTTGGAAATGTCACTGACTCACTGCACCCATGGACAACGGGTAAATTAATTTTCTTTAAAAATAAGGAAACGTATAATAATAATAATAGCTTATAACCGAAAATTACAAATTAAAGAGAGGAGAGAGAGGATGCCGGAGATCTACTCCACCTAAAAATACATCACCAAGCTCTCCTCTCCGATCTAATTGGACAATTTTGTCTGTAAATTAGGGTTTTGTCCCTTCATTATTTATAATATGGACTCGTATGGTTTTGTTTTATGTATATTTTGATAATTATTTGATTCTAAAATTGGTTCCGGGAGAATTAGTTTGCATAGATTAGGTAAAAAAAAATTGTTGACGAATTGGGGTTTGAATGAATGGCTGGAAAACAAGATCATTTGCTAGCTGGAAAGAAGAAGGTATGATTTTGTTTTTACATTGCAAATTTAATTGCTTTTTGAGTTTAATTTTGATGGTTTTGATGATTTTCCCGAATATTCTTAATTTATTGTTGTTTAGATAATGGAATTTTGATTGCATTCACAATATGACTGCTTTTACTGTACGAGTTATGTGGATTTGCTGATATTCATGAGAAGTATTCAAATGCTTTTTAATTACAAAAATGAATAACATTTATTGTCCAAGTCTCGGCTTCCATGAGGCCCTGAACCCCTAAATCTAAAGTATACTAGCTGCGGGGATTTATTATGTCGATAAATACCAGCTTGAGAGGTTTGAATGGGTAAGTTTTGGTCAGAAAGTGGTGAGATTATTTTTAGTATTTACTTTATTGGTGTGATGCTGGTTGAGCCATGATGCTTTACAGAAAATTTGAAGATGGTCAAAGAATAAGCCTCTAGGCTGTTGGGTTCCTTATGAAGTATGAACTTCAAAAGACAGACCACGAGCATTAAACTGGTGTTTAATTTTATTAGGTACATATACGTCTGTGTTTATATTTAGTCAATAAACACTCAGCTGTAGTTCAAGAGTGCTCTGTATGGCTGTACTTCATTAAGATTCAGTGAAAGAGATGGCTCCTTCAATGGTTAAATTATAAGAGGCTGGCAGCCTGTTGATGTGGTTATGGTGCTAATGAGGCATTGGAGTATTTAGGAAGGTTAAGAAAAGGAGCATATTTTGTATATACTTTATTCAGAAAGACTCCTGACACCAGGTGAACGTATTTATATTCCCTCCATCCGACTTTAGCCTGATATCAACAAATCTTTAAGGACTTTCACAGGTTTAATATCGATGGTGATAGAGATTGATAGCTGGAAATGTTCCTGTAGTGATTGTTCTCTGAAGCATTTCAAAGGATAAGATTTTCTGGACCTTATGGTTGGTGGTGGAAGTCTATCGAGTGTAACTTATAATTTGGAATAGTTATGAAGAGAAAATTTTGCAGAAGGGTTTTGTGAGAGCAGAAAGGTTTATGAGTGAAACATGTGATGGTTGTTGTCTTATTGATAAATTTTGTTATGCCATGCTGAAGCTATACCTTTACTAATAAATAGTGGATAATATTATTAACCAGCAAATCTGCTTATTTTAATTTTCCAAGTTTAATATTCTATTTAAGACAATGGTTACAATACAATAAATAGGTACTCAATACAGGGAATCACTTATATTCTTGGAACTTTAATTTATATAGGGGATGCTCTTTTGGTTTCTGTCATGTATATAATTTTATGAGGTCCTGTTCTTAGCTTTCAGGGGTGGTGTGGTGGTTGGATTTTGTAATCTCTTATTTCATCCTTTAGTCTAAAATTTCTGCCATTTATGATCTTGAGATGGATTTCTCTTCAATCTTATTCCTTTTCTTGGAATCCAGTGACTTGAAGATTGATAAGGTCCAAATCCTTGATTGAAGTTCAAAGTTATTGTTACTGAATCAATTCATAGAGGTTGGATCGAGGCATGTTTATGTGTGAGTTGTAAGACCAAACTTGTTGTGTGGAATCAAATTAAATTTGTTTATAATTTTAAGAAAACAGGAGTGGACCAAGGCTTCTTGACTCAAGTGGTAAAACAACTACTCAAAGGCTCTCGAGTCCAAAAGGTCGGGGGATCCATTCCTGCCAAAGGCAGGAATGTTAAGATTTCAGCTGAATTTATCAAAAAAAAAAGAAAAAAAGAAAAAGAAAACAGGAGTGATTCCTTCTTTATGGAAGGAATGTGGTTGTCAGGGTGATACTATCAAAGTGGAAAGTTGAGTTTACTACTCCCTCTGTCTAAGTTTACTTGTCCTAATTTCTATTTAGTTTGTCCAATTCTATTTATCCTCTTTCTATTTTAATACTATTTTTGACCTTATTTTTCCAATACTATCCCTCATTTCTCATTTAATTGTATCATCTTCTTTTATGAAAATAACATGATATACATTGAAAAAAGAACACCAATAATTTTGACATTGGAAAAGGAAAACTAACAACCATACCATTCTTTAATTTTTTTTCCCTCCTTTTTTTCATCCTCTCTCTCCTCTATGTATGCCAACCAGTGTCATCAGCTAGCCATTTATTTTCTTTTTATGCATGGCGGCTGAAGAAGTACTTAAAAGAAGTAAGGGAGCTGAAGAATTTAAAAAGTTATTCCACTATAAATGTATCGACTTATGATTTCAAAAAATGAAAAGAAAGAGGTTATGCTATTAATTAAAATGAAAGAGATTAAAATAAAGTAATCAAGAAGGATAAGTAAAGTTGTCAAACTAGGACAAGTAAAGTTGGATGGAGGGAGTATAAGTCTCAAGAAATCGTCTCACTGGCTCTGTGCTCTCTGGGGGAAAGGGCTATGTTGGTTTCATAGGTTGTGTAAAGAAGAAGTAAACTTGTTCCTGTTATTCTTATTATTTGAGTACACAGATTTAGGATGTGTTCACTCCTACAGAAGTTTTATGTTCTCTAATGTTTGATGTATTGGTCAGGCAATGGCAGGGTTGGGGATTTTTTGTCCATTAGGAAAAACGTCATCCACTGAGTGGGGTGTCATTGCTGCCCCACAATTCTTTTGGGTTCCTGTTAGGTTTTTGGGTATTCCTCTTTTAGTTTGTTTCACTTTCCTATTTATATTTGTCCACCTTTCTAGATTATTATCTCTAGTTACAAAATATTGTTGAGAGTCAAATTATCCAAAAGAATAAAGTAACAATAAGAAAATATTGTTGACAGTAATCGTACTTATGTGTGTGGGTGGTACATAAGGAATCATTGTGTTGATGAATGACTTTTTTTGGTTTCCAGGGACAGACATAGCTACTATAATTAACTGATCCAAAGATATTATACAAATATAGCATTTCATTATGAAATAAAATATTCATTAAACATGTACTTACATTCATTAAAAGAACAAATGCTATAATTAAGTTTTGTGTTCATCGCATATTATTTTTTAAAAGTCAAATGTAAGTTTTAACACCCAATAAACTAAAAGAAGACATGGAATTTGTGTTCTTGTTGTGTGGCATTTCTTGAGTCATCCCACATTCAGTTGGTTCAGCTGGAGAGATGTTGCTTGCAGCGAATATTTGGTGGACAATTTGGACAGAGCAGAATAGCCAAGATTGGGAGGGCAGGGCAAGGCCAATTTCTCGCATTCGTTTCTTTTTTGAACCTTCTTTTCTTTTTGTTGAATGAGGTCTACTTGGGGTCCATTGCGAGTTTTGTGGACCTTCTGTAGAGTTTGCTTTAAGGATCTAATTTAGGTATTTTTTAGTTGGATCTTAGTATAGGGTCAGGGTTGCTATTGTATGGGGCATACGTGTGCCTTTGTTCTCATCACTGTGTATATTGAGTGTTTACATGATTTCATCCCTTTTCGGAGCTTAATGGAAATGTACTTGTAAAAAAAAAGGGAAAAATGTGTAATAGTAGAAGTTGACATTTACGGGGTTAAAAGAAGCTATATGTAAAATTTGTCAAAAACGATAGTAACTGAATTGAAAGTGATAACCGCGGCCATGGCCCATGATAGCCCCTACCCAAGTTTGTCCCTGTTTGTTTCTCCTTTACATAAATTTCCGTTAGTCCTAAAGTGAATTGTTTTCCCTTGTCCTGTTAGCTTATTAAAGTGCATAAGTGTGTTATTACGCAAATATAATGCAATATACCTTTATCCTACAGTTGGAGGAGTTTCGTAAGAAGAAAGCAGCTGATAAGGCCAAAAAACCTACATCAAGTAACCAACTACATCCTGCTGGTGTAGGTCTACGAGAGAAGCAACCTTCACAATCTGATCGTGTTAGGGTCACAGATTCTGATGGAGCTGGTACATCTGATGGAGTTGGTGGAGCATTTATTGAATCCTCTAGTGTGGTTATGGACAATGACCATAAAACAACTGAATTTGTCCATAAAACTGATTTAGGTTCTTCGGATGACTCACATGCTAGTCCTCTGTTTTCTGCAAACAACTATAATATATATTCTGCAGATCCCTTCCAGACTCGCACAAAGGATGAAAAATTTAGGGATGCGCCTACAGGACCAGTCAATATATATGCCAGCCCCAAGGAAAAAGGGATGATTAATAACTATAGCATCAATCCCGGAACTTCAGCAAGACGTGCGGATGGGATTTCAAGAGAACAAATTACTTCCTTTTATTCACCGTCAGTTCAGGATAGTGATAGTAGTTCCAGTAAATATAGTAATTATGGATTGGGCGAAGCCCTTGCAAGTGATGGCGACAGTCGCTTGAAGGATGTTGCAGATGCTGGTACTTCTCTTGTTCCTGAGAGACATGGGAGTATCCAATTGAACAAGAAGTCTTCTTACAATGACCTGCGGGTTAATGACCCAAGATCGTCCTCGTATGAAGGTAATGCCAAGGTGGTGTATTGTTATAGTGTTGCCGTTCCTGTGTTCCTCTCTTTTTCTCTCCCTATATTCTTTTGAAAAGAACACTAATTATTTTGTGCTTTATGGCAGACTCTCTTTATCATACCACCGATGTTGCTAAGGCTTCTTCAGAGGATCGGCAAAATACAGATGCTGTTTCTGCCCATAGATATAATTCAATCTCTGAAATGGGTGAAAGGAAGTTTAGTAGCTCTGTTGGTCATTTAACTAGTGCAACTAGCCCATCTATGCTGTCTACTGAATCAAGATCTACGGGCCTCGTTTTTGATGCAAGAAGCTCATCCAATCATGAGCCACTATCTCCTGCTTTAGTTGGAACTAACACTAGGAGATCTCGTCCATCTTTCCTTGATTCCATCAACACGATTAAAGTTTCTTCAGCATCCCTTCCACTAACAGAACCACAGATGGCCGACTCATTTAATGCAAAAGTTCACCCTGTGGACGTTCTGGCTTCCTCTGCTTCTCAGGATACCACGAACACCTTTGCTTATCGTAATGGGTATGACCTGTTCAGGCATGATGGTAATGAACACAATATCGACAGTAAACATAACTTCTATTCGGCAAAACAGAATGAAGATTTTGCTGCTTTGGAACAGGTTCTTTTTTTTGATTGCTTTAATGTTTATCTTACTTCCTAGTTCTGTCCCTGACAATATTGTATAATTGAAACTGGTGTTTAAAAGAATAAATTTCTGAAACTTGTGACTTCTGGTACTTTCCCAATAATGTTGATACTAGATTTTGCTTTGACATCCTTCAGATATTAGGAATACTGGCTCACATCAACAAACCTTTGATCTTTCAAAATTCTATTTAGTGAGTTAAACAAGGCAATAAATATTAAAACTACTTTCGTGCATCAACAGAATTACTCACCCAACATGGAATCTTTCATAATTCCTTCTAGTGGAACAATGACATAAATATTAACTAGTTTGGTGCATCAACTGTTTTACTCACCCAAGATGTAATTCCTTCTAGTGGAACAATGACATAAATATTAGCTAGTTTGGTGCATCAACTGTTTTACTCACCCAAATGGCATATTTCAGAAAATTCCATGTAGTTAGTGGAAGTAATCCATAAATATTAAGTGTGCTTAAACTGTTAATCTCCCAATATGGAAGAGAAATTGTGCCCTACCTCCCTTTCGGGTGGTGGTTGTTGGGGTTAGGAGGATGATTTAAATAGCATCAAAATGTGAGCACACTAAATCAATGTTTTGAAAACCGGTTCGAAACCGGCGGTCGGACTGGTTGACCAGGGAACCGGTTCCCTTTCCGGTCCGGTTTGGACCGGTTAACCAGATTTGGTCAATAACCGGTTAGTTGGTCCGGTTGAACCGGTTTTGAAGTTTTTTTTTTTTTCAAAAATATTTTTACCAATAATATAACATAATTTCACTATATTTAGCTTACAAAAAATTAGATGTTTTAAAATTTTATTAATTATTAATAATATATATTTATGACGTCACTGGTTCAATAACGGTTCGACTAGTGATCCATCCACCCGGTACTTTTTCTGGTTCGCTGAACGAACCGGTTTTGAGAACATTGCACTAAATGCCTTATGTCCTCTTATTGTGTCATTACCGGCTTGAATTTTATTTGCATGAAGGACCTTATCCATTGATTTAGGTACAACCCCTGCATCACAAACAGAGACATACACCAGATGGTGACTTAGTTTCATTTTCTCTGCTCCATGTGCAACCCAGCGCAGGAGCTTGTAACCTCTGTTTGGTAATCCTTTATAGCCATAATTTGTCCCAGGCTGCTATGCAGTAGAGAAGTCTCAGTACAAATATACCCTAGACCTCAGATATTAATGATCTTGTTTCTATCTGAGTTAAGATCCTTTTTCTCCCCCTTTTTTTCTAATGTTTCCAGCTTTTGGTTGAAACCTCAGTAAACAAAAAAATCTAGTTCTTTTTTCGATTACATTGGTTCTCAATATCTTGTATAATAGCTTTGACGAAAAACATTAATGCATGATGAAATTGTAAATGTAACATAAAGTTGTAAATCTATCAGCATATTGGATTTTAAAAATGCAAGGTTTTTGGATATGGAAGGCTGGAATCGATGGATCGATAACTAATAGTGGGATTTATATATAAAATTTAGGTAAACAGGCAAATAAGATCTTCGAGTACCTAAACATGGTACATTCATATTATGTATGATTTTATGAATCTTTGTTATCAATTTTTAAAATTGTTCACTTTTAAGGTTGCAGCTAATTTCAAATTTCTTAATACTCACCCCCACCCTTTACTTTGATCAGCATATTGAAGATCTGACACAGGAGAAGTTCTCTTTGCAACGAGCTGTTGAGGCTTCACGAACTTTAGCCGAGTCTTTAGCCTCCGAAAATTCATTATTGACAGATAGTTATAACCAACAGGTTGGCTTACATATTTAATATTTTTGAGTTTCATAATCTGTATATATCAGGCAGTAAGATAATTGTGTGCTAACCAGTGTATGTGTGCCGCAGCGCACATTCATAATATGTTTATAAGAGTTAGATGAGATTTATCACAATTTTGTATCCTTTTGTCTTTCCGTATTCTACAAATAAATGTGTCTAAATTGGTTTTGTTAAGTTTCCAATTGTCTTTGCCTCCCGACTTATCACTTCCACCCTTCATTTTACAATAACCGGTCAGCCTCATGTTCAATCAACCCACAGTACCGCGCCAGAATCACCCCAATCAAATACGAAACTATCAGCACCATATGCAGTCCCCTGAGAAAAGGCTCGAATCGTAACACCCTCGCCCAAAAATTCATCTTTATTGATCTCAACAACAGTTCACTAATCGTCCAAAAAGTATTACACCGACTCAAAGAACCCCAAGAAGCAAAACCGGCCTGGGTTTCTTCTGCTGGTCAGCAAACACATCCACTTTGAACACTACACTTTCACTTAGATAACTCATTGAGTATGCTCGAGCATTGCTCTAATCAGTTTTAATTAACACTTTTTTAGGCATTACAGTTATTGGTTTACTGATTGGTAGTTATGAAAATACAAATTCAACCCATTTGTGTTTTATTTGTTAGTACAAATCTTGTGCAAAGTTGAGGATAATTGATGATGATGCTTTTACTGTTTGTCAGTACTTAGCTGAACATTGAGTTCGATGAAAAGGTCTGTTGGAGGGTCTTGAAAGCTCTCTCTGTGTCCAATTTAATGGCTTTTGGGGAAATAAATGATTGAAGAAGAATAGCTATAGCATTGGGTTATGTTGCTCATGTTTGAAGAGTTCTGCATTGTTGAAACTTGAAACACCTACGATTCCAAGACTCTACCATGCAATAGTTGACATTTAGATGAAAGCATTCAGTAGTTCCACATTATCTAGTAATCAAAGTGTCTTTTTCTATCCTCCTCTACAAAAGGAGGAGCTTTGATTCTCAAGCAAGAGAGAAAGAGTCCCACATCACTTGGGGAAAAAATTTCTCCTTGAGTTCCACCTCTATGATTTTTGTTACTTTGTTTGGTAGAGACTTTGTCAGTTCAATTTTGAAAGGAGCTTGTCAAGGCTCGTGATCCCTTGTTAAAAACCGTTTATTTAATGAGAAGAGTACGAGTTTGATAGAGTATTTTTCTAGCTCGACTCAAACTTTAAGCTTGGCGCATTTGAAACTTAGTCAAGCTTGAGTTAGGCATACCAAAACTCGACTCAACTCAGCTCGTTTGTACTAAAGGGGGAAACCAATCGCAAGCGACAAGACTTGAACTTAAGACCTTGGATAGTTTGATTCTGATCCCATGTTCATCTTTAGTTTCTGAAATAGTTTAAGTTGTTAGAGAATGGGCCAACAATGGACATTATGCTTTAAGAGGTTACCTACATGGAGCTTCCTAATTTTGAACATATGTCCAGTGTATCTGTCTGATGTTTATGTTTGTGATGTCAGATTTCTTTTAAATGAAAATGTGGACCTGCATTTCTTTCGATGTTACAATATGTGTAGTTGATATATTTTTTCTCCAGGGAAGTGTTGTCCACCAATTGAAATCTGACATGGAAAAGTTACAGGAGGAGATTAAGACCCACTTGGTTAGTATAAACCACTGCGTAATTTTTAGCAATTGGCGTGTTAAATACTATATTTCTAATTCAGTTTTTTAATTCTCTAGAGATGTATGTGCAGCTTTTGTTTACTTTTTTTTTATATGAAATGAACTTGGACTGTAGGCTTTGGATTAAGCATGGGCTTGGTATAGTAGTCTGCAGTTTGAACTGAGCTTGGGCTGGCCTTATTATTGGTCTTAAATTGAGTAACCTAACGTTGTGGCATTCGAGTCATTTTTCATGTTATTTTATTATTTTGTTTTTAAATACCGTGGCTGAGTATAAAACGTGTGCTCATTTGTGTACCACCGACAAATATGCATGTCATAAAATATCAATTTTTTAACTTTATTTTAACTGTATGGTCAACTCTTGACCCAAAATAAAATTAAATAAAGTGTATAAAAAATATAAGAAAAATGGAAAATGGTTGCATGCTTTGGTCGACTGGAAACCAAAAAAAAAAGAAAGAAAAAGGCGGAACCCGCAAATTATATATGTTCATTTGTTTCTAAATTTTTTTTCAACATTTTATTCTACTGTAAGCAGGTGGAACTTGAGTCTTTGAAAGTTGAATACATGAATGCACAGCTGGAATGTAATGCAGCTGATGCACGTGCCAAGTTGTTGGCTTCTGAAGTTATTGGATTAGAAGAGAAGGTAGTTTATGGCCTTGGTAAATTTTTGATAGATGTTTCCTCATCTTTTACTTGTTCGGTTCTTTGTATGATCAGCTAATGACTATTTTGGTGATACTAAGATTCTGTTGATTATTTTTTTCTCCTTGTGATCTACACAATGACCTAGAAGATTTAAAATGATAGATTTTGTTGGTCTACATCTTATATTGATTAATTACTATTTCAATTGACTTTGAATGTGAATATTACCAATTTACATTAATTATTCTTTTGCTATCTCATTGGTTTTTTCTCTCAATGGTTTTGCTTCATGATCACTTAAGGTTGATCATAAAGTAATAGCACATTTTACCTGAATTTTTCATTTCTCTCTCTCATTATCTCATATTCTTTTTGACATATTAATGTAGGCTCTCAGACTGAGGTCTAGTGAGCTAAAACTGGAAAGGCAGGTGGAGAATTCTCAAGCTGAAATGTCTTCGTTTAGGTATATCTTTTGAACTTCCTTTTTTTAATGGTAAATGATTTTTCAGTTTTCACTTGTTTATTGTTGGGTTTTATATATTTCCTTTATTATTCTGGGATGAGAACTAGCAGTACTAACTCTGGAGAAACATTTAAATAGCAATGAACAGTGAGATCTTTAGGCTTGACAGACGAAAAGTGCATAGTTCCCATGCAGTTCCGTAAGCAGGAAGTTACTTATTTTCCTGCCTATGGAACTGCATGGGAACTATGTTTAAAACTTGTGCTTGTGGGAGAGTCATGAATGATTCTGTATTTGATTTTTATGCAGTGAGTTATGTTCAGGCTAGTGAGATGATTTCCTGTGAAATATGATTCCTAGAAAAGTAGAAAACTATAGATTATGATATTGTTCACTATTTACTCATGTTAAGACAACCCTTGGTGGCCTCAGAATCTGAAAGTACATGCTTGAGATATTTAGTTCTCTAACAAGATAGAGTTGGTCCATAAACGATACATGCTTTAGGCTGTTTCTCTTTTTGTGCTTGATGATTGACCTTAGAAAGAAAGGAGAATCACATTGTAATATTGTATTGGCAGAATAAGAGACATGCATGTTAACCTAATAATTGAGCTCAGTACTATCCTTTCTGATTTTAATGAATCAAATCACATTCTTGTGTTGCCTTAGACATGTGCTATGGGAGCATTCAGATATGAGAGTGGTTGAGGTTTCTGTTATTCATAGGGATTTCGAGGCGTATTTTCAAGTATATGTAATTTTTCCTTGTTTGAACTGTTTTATTTTTTCATTTTGAGTACTTTCTTATCCAACATTTTGTTCTCTATTTCTTAATTCTAGTAAATTTTATAAAGATGTAAGCCCTGGACCACAATTAAGGGCTCAGACTAAAAGCACATTTGATTTTGTTAATTATGTATATTTGGACGAGACAACAGTTTTCATTATTGCTAATATTGCCTGTTATAAAATACTTATTAAAATGTCATGGTTTCTTAGAAGTGCTATATAGTAGATGTGTAATTTCCTTCTGGTGCTTTCACATACCAGTTTATTTGTTTTTCTGAAACATCTGACCGTATTTTCTCTATATTGAATATGCAGGAAAAAAATTGCTAGCCTTGAGAAGGATCGTCAAGATTTGCAGTTGACAATTGACGCTCTTCAAGAGGGTTAGCATGCTTATTGTGATTATCTATGCATTTCACTAATTTTTATTGAAGAATATTAGGATTCAGAGGGACTGGTTGAAGAATTCAAATCCACCTTATTTTGATAACTAGAAGTAGATCATTTCAAGTGTAATATTTGGAATAGCTTTTTTTGTGTGTTTTAATTTACCTTTTGTGGAGCCTTCATTTCTTATAAAGTCATGTGGCATTGGTAAGAAGAAAGAGAACAAGTTATTGTGGATCTGTGCAATGCTCACTGTCATTTGTTGTATTTGGACTGAGCGCAACTAAAATTTGAAAGTAGTACTTATCAAAATTAAATTAACAGAGGTAGTTTCTCCCTTCTGATTTATTAGGTCATATTGGTTCCGTGTGTCCCTCTGTTCTAAGTTGTCAGGCTTTCAGACGAGTGACCTGGTCGGATGTTCAGTGGTATTCAATGGTATCTGAGAGCTCTTGTAACGCCCCAAAAATCATCTCCGAATCGTAATCTTTACATTGAACGCTAACAATACGAGACCATTTACATAATGATCTGCCAATTTCAATAATCAAGTAACTCTTCATACAAATATTTAGAACTTATTCTTTAAGTTAACTGTGAAAGAAGACTTGTAGTAATACAAGTATCTAATCAAACTTGAAGGTAAATCGGATATTACGATATTCTAATCCATACTCTCTTACAACACTGCCCTAAATAAAAGTTTTATTAAAATAAACTATAATTCTGACAGCAAGGTCTTGCTTAGACTTAGCTTCAATTCCGACAATGTCGACAAGCAATTCTTGTTCTTTGTCCTCGACTAGAATCCTCGAATATCCCATACTTAACTGAAAGAATTTATTTAAGCAAGAATGAGCAATTATGTTGCTCAGCAAGTTTAACAGTTACACATAACACATAATTCATGTATCATGCATGCTTAACAATAGATCCAAGTATGACATTTTATACATGTAGATGGGTTAAAACATAATTCATGATTCATATTATCATGCTTGTCACTTCACAATTTATACAGTTCACAAGAAACAACCAACTCAACTTATTAGTTAAACAATAACAGTTCAATCACATTATGACATGAAAGCATATTAACTCATTTTTGCATATAACAACATTTCACATATAATAATAGTTATCACATAGGAGCAAGTTCTTCAAATTTGCATGTACCGGCGTTTTACCATTACGCTAACTTGTCGCATTCCTTTGCATGACCTACATGGTATGTGAGGTCAACAATGCAAAAATTTCAGTCAAAGTTTGACTATAGGTTTAATCTTATTTTAAAACCCTACTTTAACTTGTCGTCTTTTGTATCACCTTTATTTATCCATTTCGTCCTTCATGGATTCTATCCATTGATTTAAGTTAATTTCATAATCTTTTATACATAGTTTTATACTTTTGACATTTGATAATGTCTACACACTTTAATTAGGATCCTACAATATAACTTCACATTCTTTTAGTCTTTATCTCTTAAGACTTTAACAACTCTATCCTACTTGGGTCCCACAAAAATATTATTTATAAAAATAAAATTATTTTTCAAAAATCAGAATGGCGCGCCAGGTTTGCAGAGTTTCAAGACGAGCACGCCAGGAATAACAAAGGAATGGCACGCCCCGCGCCATCCTACCAGAACTTTAACAACCCAAATTTCCAACTTTTCTTCCCTATAGGCTCAAGCATACAAGCTAATAGATTTATAGAATCATATATAACACTCATAATGAGTTCAAATACACACATTAGCTTGCTAGATTTAACATTTTGCAAAAACAAAGCTTTATCTTCTTTACCACATTTTATACAAAGTTTTAAAACTATTTTTAATGCTTATTTAATCATACCATTATGTATCCAGAAAATATCCTACGACTATCCTCATAGATTTATTTTTATTAGCTTAAATCCTTTGAATAACCAAAGCTTAGAAATGCTTCATTTAAGGCTTTGCCAAACATGTTTTATGCATACATTCTACTAGGTTTGCTAAGTCATTCATTAATACTCAATAATGAATCAAAAGAATACATACAATAGCTCGTTAGGTTCAAACTTTTACAACCAAAGCTTTAATCTTATAAGTTCTTCCAAAACAGAAAACTTTCCATGCATAAATCATCATACAATGATTCCTGGCTTTGTTCATCTTAGGTTGGTTTTATAAATCACTAACAACACTTCTCAATTAGGCTTTTGAAAACATAACCATCAAGTTTTATTTATCAAAATATCATATACGAGGTATTAAGCCATATCTATATATTCATACACATATTTCTTTGGTCCTTGAAACACCACACATAATACTTGGTATATGGTTTTGGAATCACAAAACCAACACACCACACTCCTTTTGGACTTTACAAAAATACAATATCTCATACGAGTTATAGTTTTGAAAACCAACGTTCAACTAGATTATACATGTCTTTTAACCACATTCTCAGTAGACTCAATGCTTGACAACTATAGCTTAAGAACCAAAACTTAGTTCTTTGATTCTCAATTCCCATACATGACCACAAAATAGCATATAATCAATTTCTTTACTTTAAAAATAAAAACAACCCTTTTTCATGTTACAATCTATACATGCCCACCGATTTCCACGTTTTAAACTTCTTCAAACTAAACCTATTAGTTGAATGAATAACTTAGCAAAATATTCCTTGTAAGGTTTTTAAAACCATTTTCATACATAATCATTTTTACCATTCATGCTTGTTACATAATTTCTTCTTGAATCATGGAACTCTTATGACACACATCTGATAGAGCTACAAAAACTCAAATTCTACACAATTAGATTTCTTGGGCTCATAGTTATAAAAACATAGAATTCATGGTTTATATAATAACCAACTCATAGCAAATTCTTTTTGTTTAAAAACCACCCTTTTTGAATTAGGTTTTATAATACCTTTCATCCTTAACCTTCTTGATCTACCAATCAAGAAAGTAGTTCACACATAATACTAGCATTATCAACCAATTTCTGGGATTTTAATTTCTCAAAATAACCCAACTTTACTATCAAATTCAGTCGTGGAAGTCAAAATTGTAAAACCGACATTTAGTTAAAAACAACATCTCAGAACATTTTATGAAAGGTGATTGACACATTATACACACATTACCATCATTCTAAAACATCCTACACCCATATTCAAGGATTCAAGAACCTAATTTATACAACCAACCTTTTTTGAAAACAAGGTTTAACAAGTATTTAATCTATTTGGCATTTTATCAAACAGGTTGTAGACATAAGCTAAAACCTTCATGTTATGAACGTATAATCCATAAAACTTCTTCATTTATCCATCCTTTTGTCTTCTGGATCCTCCCTGATCCTCACACAACAATAGAACTCCCACAACAACCTCCAATAGAAACAACTATGAACATAAAGGTTAAACTTAGACTTTTAAAGAGAGAAACTATGAACATACCGTGCTTAGCTTGATACTTGCTTTGATTGATCTAAGGTATTGTTGAACTCCTCTCCTACTCCCTCTTCCTGCCGGATTCCTCTCCTCTCCATTAACTCTCTTGTACTCTCACTTTTACACTTAAGAGTGAAATAAAACAAATGAAAAATGAGAAAAATGAGTATCTTGGGAACATAAGGTATAATGTAGGAGCACTCCCACTCCATCACCAGCTGCACTTTACAGCTACTAAGGCCCCTATGGCAACCCCTACATGGCTCCTAGTTTGGCCCCTAAAGAACCTAAACAATCCCATCAAGTTGCTTCAATGAGTGCTGCCGAAAAAAAATGCCTCTGATATGGTTACAAAGTGACCTCTCATACCCACTTGCTAGCTCAATAGTGTACTATAGATATACACATATTCAGATGTACTAGGGGTCCCACACCGTAGATTGTATTACTTCCAATTACACTCCTTGGCTACTGATTTTTTTTTTTCTTTCAAATCTCTGTCCCACGTGGTTAGTCCCAAAAGGAAAGTCATGACTTCTATACTTGCTGATTCAATTTCTTATTAACCACAGGGCTGCCGAAAATGACTTTTAAAGCATCATGGCTGGAGAAATTTTTATTTGATCATGGGTTGGGTTTAAGATGTACACAAGTAATGGAGCTTTAATTTAAAACACCCAGAAATCCTCAATTCTTAATATCCCTTGGGCTGCGGAATTTGTTTAAGGAACTAAGGCCCAAGCCCTTGCACCATTGCTTTAAAATTTTAAAGTACATTTAATTCTATCATTGGGCTTCAACAAATTATAACATCACAGTCAACTATCATGATTAATTGTTTTAATTAAACCCACTCTATATGCCAACCCATGCAATTAGATAACTTAATTTAGAGGTCTCCTTCTTGTCCCATAATAAATCAATTATTTGGTTAATTAGGTAACAATCACATTGTCATTGTACACACCTTATGTGAATATTAATCACATAACAACTTCATTTAAAGCCCATGTTGGCTTTCCTTTTCATTTCTTAAATAAAGATACGTTTATAATTATGTATACAGCTTACGCATCTTTTCACATGATTATATTATAAAGGTTCCTTATAACACAACGATTAAATAAAAAAAAATTTAATCCTCTCTTTACGCGTTTCTTTTCTTCAAAAATTAGGTTTTAAACTCTAACCTTTATCTCATTGTTCAAAATTTTATTTAAAAGAAATCCTATAAAATCCGGGATATCACAGCACTTCTTCACTTGGAGTGCTTTTCTACTAGTTTTTTTTTGTAGGATTATTCTCGTAAGCTGTAAGACTATTTTTTTACTATAAATATTGTATTTTTGAAGGACAATTTTAAATAAACCTTCATGAATTTCTTTTAAGGTTGTGCATTTTCTTATTTTGGAGAATGCTTGAAACTCGTCAACTAAATCTTTTTTGAGCTGTCGTGATAGAAAAACTCTTCTTCCAACTGTTTGGGTTGAATAATGGATACATCATTTCACTTAATATGACCAAAGTTAGCACTGCGTCATTGTGTTTTTCCTTCTGATAGTTTGGGGGAAATTCATGAAATTTGTTTACAGATTAGATGTCATACTTAAGATGTTAAACTTACCTTTTATTATTGACTGTGATTAAAATTTTCTATTTTTGTATAAGAAATTTGATCTTTCTTTGATTGCATATTATTATCTCTGAATGTAAGAGTCAATTTGAGAAATTCTTGCAAAGTCAGGCTACTTCGGTCACTACTTCAAAATTGTTAATGTTTCCATATTTTGATTCCTTTTTAATGACTTTACCTCCTTGACAGAGAAAAAACACTTGCAATCTAAACTACGCAAAGCTTCTACTAGTGGGAAGTTCATTGATGATAGCAAGAGTCCAAACCTTAACAAAAAAAATGTGTCAACATCTACAGAAGATCTTGGTATGTTACCTTATTTTTTGTGTGTTATTGTTGTGGCTTGAGACTCATATACTTATCTAGCTATTTCGTTAAGTATGATACTAGTTGGAACTTGGATGTATGCACTTTGATTATTGTGGGTTACTGGAGTTGCAAATTCTGCTTGTAAGTGTAGCTTAGTTGTTTGTTACTGACAGTACAAAGATCTTCATTGTGGAAATATTTGTGACCCACTTGTTGGATTAATATTTTCTCTCTCTCTCTCTCTCTCTCTCTCTATATATATATATATATATATATATATATATATATATATATATATATATATATGGGAGTGATCCATAGCTAGCATTACCTATGGATAACTAGTGTATCTCCCACCATTCATAGAAGTATCAAATAGCCAATATTTGACCAAACAAAAACCTTCTGGGCCTTAGAGGTCTGGAAACCCAAATTTTAGTTCCGGAAGTAATTTAGATCGAAAATACATATATACCACTAAAATTGAGTGGCTAAAAAATGGACATAAACCCCTTGGAAGGCAACCATAATTTCTCAAGTGCAGGGTCCCCAGAAGGCAACCATAATTCCTTACTAAGGGCGTGGTCAATCATATCATGTTGGTAGTCTATAATTTAGCATAAAGACTCTTTTTTATCTTACAATTTTAAGTTAAGAATATATGAATTCCTCTTTCTTATAATGAAAAATCAATTTAACAAAAAGAATTTTCAATTTTTTTGTTGAAATGATTGGATTAATAATGTTAACTTTTTGGTTAATTCTTTGAGCATAAATAAAGTACATATAAATTGCACAAGTTTTAATAAGATTATTAAGAAATGAACAAGTGATTTTTAGTAAAAAATTGAACAAGTGATTTCAAAGATTATTATTTACTACTTGTATAAATTTAAGTTGCACAAATGTGGTTTTGTCTCGGTTCATCATGCAAAAGTCTTGCCCATTTGGTCAGCACCAATGTAGCAGCATTGATGGCCTTTGGAGGCTTTACTGAAACCAAGTTTGGAGTATATTGACGGTGTTAGACAAGATTTCATCTTTCTGCATGCTGCTGATATGTCGTCCTTGTCTCCTCCTGACATCATCATATCGAAATATTTATTTGCGACAATAAGAGCTCCAGAACTAATGAATTGAGGAGGCAAACTGGGATCTGTACCTGTTTAGGCATCTAGAGACTGAATCTGTTATTTGATTTAGTTATAAAGACCCTCCTAGTTATTTGGTTACATCAACTCACTAGTTTCTTCTTGAATGGAAAGTTGGAAACTAGTAAACTACGGAATACTATATAGAAACAAAATGGGCATGTTGATCTGATCACCAGTGGACCTTAATTCAGGTTCTAAATCATGAACTAGTAGAACCTTTTTATATGCATCACATATTAAATGGTGATGAATTTTGTCTATATTCTTTTCCTTCTTGTATGAGTCCTGCACTATACTGTAAATGTATTACCCACTATTCCTTGCCATTTGTTCTTTATGGTTCTCTTCTTACATTCCCTTTTATTCAATTTCTGATCATTTCTTGTGATTTATGTTGATGTAGATGCTACACCAGATACCTCAAACCATGAAATACAGTCTGTAGCGTTTCTAAATGAAAGTGATGCCTCCTCACCTGAAATTAGACAATACAGTCTGGAAGGTTTATCTTTGGGTGTTCCTCCTGATCAGATGACAATGATTCAAAATATTAACACATTGATATCTGAGGTAGCTCCTGTACCATCATATCATTACTATCAATTTCTTTTTGAGGTCACATGTCATTTATTTGTTACTTTTAGTTTCCAATCTTTAGGTTTTGAGTTTTTTTTTGTATCTAAAGTTTTTTGTTGTTCTTATCATGTTCTGTACTGATTGATCTTTCGATTATTTTTTTCAATTTGGTATTTGATTTTGTCTATTGCAGTTAGCACTGGAGAAAGAAGAGTTGATACACGCCTTGTCAGCTGAATCATCTCAAAGTTCTAAGCTCAAGGTAATTCTGATCTGACAAAAATTATACCTGGTTTTTTGTATATGGCTCTCTCTTTGGTGTAGCTCTTCAGTCATGCTTAAAAAAGCATTGGTTTAATGTTTTCTGTAAAGAAAGCTAATACTACAAAATTTAGATGCCCTTTTATGAAGTGGTCAATGTTTCTAGAATCCCTACAAGGTTACTTTTTTAAGGATCTTTCAAAAATGAGTTGAAAAGGACTTGCACTGAATTGATTATTTTTTGCTCACGTTAGGCATTTTATATTTTTGGCAATTCTTTATTTGGTCTATCAAATGGCTAATCGCTATTACTGGATTAAATATGCCTATGTTTGATGCTTTCTTTTTTGTGTTCCTTTTTCTTCCTTTTTGATCTTCGTGTGGTTCTCTAAGGTGTTTGTGTGATCAACTTTTTCTTTTAAACCAATTAAAAGATCAGGTGTTCCAAATAAACGAGTATGAGGTGTTTCAAAACCCTCCAGCCATCAAAGTGTGTTTGTGTGATCAAACACTTCATACCATACCAAGCCCAAACTACTGTCTCGGTATAATCAAACATTATACTCATTTTGATGGTTGGAGGCTTTTGAAATATATTTTGAAAAAGGTTAAAAAAAACACATTACAGATATTTCTTTTCCTTGTTGAAGACGGTCTATTTTCACTTTTACTTGGCCCTACCAAATGTTGATTACTATAACTAAAGTTTTTCTTTCTCTTTCCATGTTTTTTCTGTATTGTAACACCTCACAGTCCCACATTGAAACATATGAAATAATTTGATATGTATATGAGTATCCAAACTATAGTAGTACCTTCAATCATGACCTTTTTGGTGAGTTCGTGGTGGGTTAAGATGACCTAAAAATAGATATTATTGAGACAATGAATTGCGCCTTGGTATGTTATAATTTGATTCGGAATCGGGATTTGACCCGAGTTGTTATATATGGTATTAGAGTCGACTCTCAAAAACTTGGGTCAAGTCATTCAATTGGGTTGTCGGGGTGGGGACACCAAGGCGGTTGGTATTATTCCATAATAGGGAATCGAAAGTGAGGACACCAAGGCGGTTGGCATTATCCCACAATTACTAGAGTTGCAAAGATATTGTGCTAGGTCTCTAAAATATATTCGACTTATTCGTCATACTTAAAAGGAAAATTAGAATTACGCAATTGAAGGAAAGCCAAATACTTAAACTCCATGAATAACTAAACTATATGTTCTGAATCATCATTGATTACAACTAAGATAATTTGTTGTGATGAAATTTAACTACTTCTGCACTTTATTTTCTGTTTCTTATTGTTAGTATTGTGGAAGTCCACAACAATGAAGATAAAAGGAGACCTAGGTGGATCTAATAAATTAGGAATCACTGCACCAACATAATGTTGTATTTAATGATGTTTCCTTCTGCGCTTGTATAATTCATGAAAGTTAAAAGTTGAAAGGAAAAAAAAAAGGAAGGCACTTGATTTTTAGTTTTTTATTGCATATTTTCCAGTTTATTTTAAAATATACATGCGTCTTGTTATACACGCAACGCATATGTACTTCAACACTTGCATTCTAGACATGTTTTAAAACTATTGTTCCATAGGATTTTGAACAAAATCTTATACTGGCACTGTTTCTTAAGCCATACTACCATTGAGTGTTAACCTTCTAGGCTGGCTTGAATTTAGGTTATTTAAGGTGATTTGCCTATTACTTTGGCAATATTTGTCATTCTGTGTGCAGAATTACTATGGCAAATTGCAACTTCATCGCTAGAGGCTTTGGTTCTGCTAACTTCTTCCCTTCTTTTATAGCTGTCTTTGCCTTAGATAATCACATTATGACTTGGATCATCTATGGCTAAAATTAGTGACTTTCAAAGCTTGAGGACATGAGTCATGTTCAGAAGCTCTATATTCACTTGTTTCATTTATGTGAGCTGGATAAAACATTTTATTAGTTATGTCTTCAATTCAAGTGGTCCAGATCATAGTTGTCAAATCGTGAATCGTATCGTATATCGAAACCCCCGTATCGTGTATCGTATCGTGAATCGTATCGTAAGATACGAAAACAAAATAAAAAATGTAGTAATATATATTTAAACATATAAAACACAAGCTTGACTATATGTAAAACTAGTCAAGTAAATAGTATTATAGACTAAAAATAAATTTTAAAGTTAAACAGTAGCCAAAATACGCTAAATTGATTTATTAGATATTATTTCAGTAATATTTATAGAGTAATAAGAGAAAACGAAAATTGAGATTCACCTTTAATCTATAAAACAAAAGAGAATAATTCAAATTAACAAGTGGAGATTTATATATCTGCTTATAGAAAGTGACGTGAAAAAAATAGAGCGACATTCTCAATTAGATATAATACTCTAAAAAGTGATTAAAGGCTCATGAAGTGATATAAATTATGTTAGTGCTAGAAAACCTCTTCAATTGAAATGTTAAAAGACTTAAAAGTTTTTTGTTTTTAGTTTTTGTGGATCTGCATAAAAAAATAAATTCAAGTTGGTTGCTTTTAAAAAGTATCGTGCATTGTATCGTATCGTAAGAATCGTATCAAATCGTAATTGAATCATAAGATACGGTATCATTTTAGATTCACCCTGCGATAAGTATCGAATCGTAAGATACGTATCGTAAGATTCTAACAACTATGGTCTAGATATGTGTCATATCTATCTCTTTGATATGTTAATCTCTGTTCTATTGAAACAAGAATATATACGGTTTTTAATAAATTATACTTGCAGATTTTAGAAAGTTATATGATGAGATTCAGGGATCATACTCATTTATGTTTGAGCATAGTGATCTACTAGATTATCCCTTCAAACTGTTTACTGGTTTACAATCTCATATGCTTTTGAGGTGTGCTGATTTACGTATTTTCCTTTCGAGTGAAGGTTTTGAACAAGGAATTATCTCGAAAGCTTGAAATTCAGACACAAAGATTAGAACTTTTGACTGCTCAGAGTATGGCGAATGATAATATTCCTGCTAGACAACCAGATTCTCACATCATACCTGAAAACACTCAATATGCAGATGAAGGCGATGAGGTATGTATGTAGTTGTAAACTTAAATCAATTGACCACAGAAGATATTAGACCACAAATATCATGTGCCATGAACACATAAACTAGGGTAGGATTGCCATCTTCTATATTATATTTGTAATATCATTTGAAGTTGTCTATATGATGATTGCCATCTTCTATATTATACTTTTCTGTTTGTAATTTATATTTTCTTGATCCACCCCTATATTAATTGTTGTAGCTGATAATTTAACCCTGTATCACTAGGTTGTGGAAAGGGTTTTAGGGTGGATAATGAAGCTCTTTCCTGGAGGGCCATCAAAGCGGCGAACCAGCAAGCTACTTTAATTCGAGCGAGACGGGAAAAGCTCATCCATGAGTGCTTCTACAATGAAGGTTGCAGCTGAGCCTGTACATTGTGAGTCGATTAAAGAGTCCATTCTTTTTGACAGGAGTTGTTTTGATTGTCATTTCTTTGCGGATATGGCAATAAAGATAGCCCCATGTTCGTTATTCATGATTTTCATGGGTCTAACTTGTATTGGGTTATACCAAGTTCAATTGAGAAGTGAACTAGGGCATTGGCACAATCAAGCAGTATGTGTTTTTTGTTGACATAAGGTAACACATGTAATTGTGCTATTGTTTTTGTTTACAGAAGGTAACATGTAATTTTTCGGTTATAGGGGCAAACAAGCCCATTATATGGAAGAAATTATTTTGGAAAGTTTTTACTTAATACTATCAAGTCAGAAAGGAACCGAAAGAGGGAAATTTTTCTTTCCTTTTTCCCTTGTTAGCTACTCGTATTAGTCAGAACAAACCCAAAAGATGGAAAATGGAAGGGAAATGGCAGAAGTCTACACTTTTTCAGTGGATATCCTCCTCTACCTAGAGCTTACTTACCCTTTCATCCCAATTTGGTTCCCCAAAAAGATTAACAAAGTAATAGCATAATTAAAGCGTTGTAGCTGGGAGGAAGAGATATGCAATTAATGTTAAAGTATTTGAAGATGAGGGTATGTTTGTAATTTGAATAACACAGAGGACAAATAAAGAATAGTATAACAATTGTTTAGGAACTGAGGTATGCTTATTTAAAATACATACGTCCTACACATACGAACACTAAAAATAAATTCAAACATAAACTTTTATTTTATTATTAAAAAGTATGATTTTAGAATAAAAATTCGTGTAAGATCTCATTTTTTAATGATGAGATAGAAAATTATGTTTGAATTTATATTTTAAAATTATATTTGTAAATTTATTTATTTAAAATTAAAAATTTTAATATCAAGAATAATATTAAAAAGTAGTGTGACGGACTGTGAATAAAGTTGCAAATATATATATAATATATATTTATATAGTTTTCCTTTTTGAAATAGTTTATAGAATATTTGACTATATAAATTAAAAAAGTTGTGTTTATTTTATTTAAAAAAAAAAAAGTTTTAGCCCTAGTGTGGTTTATTGGGCAATATTTACATTTTCAGTTTTTTTTTTGTCAAACATAATAACCTATTCTCTTAATAAGTCTCTAAAAATATGATTTATAATATTAAAATAATAAATATTTATGTTGCGAGAATAAATATACATTTAATTATTTAATTACGCTTTTATATTTACTTTAATCACACTTCAGTTTTTAGCCCTATTGCTCTGAGCTCTAAAAACACATTATTTTCCGGGCTTGAAAAAATATCTGGAAGCGGATTGAACAAGTGGTAGTTTTTGACGATTCTAAACGACGGCGTAGAGGTGAGACTGCTTGTTTCAACAGTATATTTCGTAAATTTGTGGCGCAAAATATTTTAGCTTTAAATAAGTTGCCGTGGCCATTTTCCGTGCGAAGCTCTGTGCTCGTCGTCCTGCACATTATGTTTTTTGTTTCTTCATCCAAAGGTATCATTTCTCTCTCCTCTCTCTATCTCTCTTTGTATGTATATATAATCGCCTATAAATTCTCATGCACGTTGCAAAAATTCTAGTAAATATCTCCTTTGTCGTTAATTTGATAGGTTAAACAGTGAAATTGTGAGAAAATTGCAGGCTCATTTTCTTACCATTTAGTTGATAGCCCCTTTTGGTATATATTCTGTATAATATATTTTTCTTGAGCTTCAATTTTCATAAACTATACTCCCTATCAATATTGACAGTATCAATTTTGAAATTTACAAATAGCAAAAAAAATAAAATAAATTGAAATTTACATATTTCATTTAAATTTTGAAAGCAATAAATTTCTCAATTAGTAATACTTGTTATATATTTTAGAGAATTCATAATTCATCGAACAAAAAATAAATATCTTCATATTAATTTTGGATTGAAAATGTTTCAAATTGCATTTTGGGATGGAGGGAGTAGGTTTTATGGAATTGTCTGAATTTGTTGGCAGTATATGCTGGTTGTGTTATATGAATTTGTTCCTTTTTCTTATTTCTCATATTAACTTGTTTTTATGGTTTGCCATTGTGTATAGTTTTTGATCAACTTAATTTTTCAGCAATGTCACTGAAGTAAATAATGGATCATTTCATTGAGACTTTAATACCGTCAGAAAGATTTTGAAATGCTTTTAAAAATTGGGGAAGAAGCTATGGAAATAAACATATCTAATACTCTTCCATAGTTTATTTGAATCATACTGCTACTCTCAAAGAGTTTAATTTTCATACATATTATGTGAGACACTTACAGGCAGAGAGTGTCATACTAGCCTGAGCTCCTCTTCAACATGGTGTTGCTTGAGAATCTCTTTCAGTCTGCTCTGTTTTGTAGAAGATATATTTTTCAATCAATTTTTTTTATAGTACCTTAGCTTTGTAGACCTCTGGTCTAGGAAAAGCTTATAGGGACTTTAAAGAAATACCTCTTGGGTAATTCATAATTCATTGATGAGTCCTTGTTGGTGATGAACATGGGCTCTTTACCAAAGGCATTAGGTGCTTTCCTTCTACCTTCGTTTTCTGAAGCTGAGTCACAATTACTATGATGATAACATGATAACAACAATACCTTGCTGACATTTTTACTGCTTAATTCACTATAACTTATCAAGGAATTTGCCATTTTCATGAACACCAGCATCAGGTGCCAAATGTCTCTTTATCTGGTCAGGTGCAAGGTATGTTATGCTATGATCTGGCATTCTCTCTTTTTAATTCTTCCTTTGTGTGATATTTACTATCGTAATCAGATTAATTTCTTAGCCTGCAGCATATTAAGGTCGGTGGAGCATCATTTGAATTGGAGAAGCTTTAGGTAGGCACCAATTGTGGTAATTGAAACTTTATCTTTAGTTCTTTACATATTCCTTTGTCAGATTAATGATATTTTGGCCATTCCGTTGGGATAAGCAAAATGTATCTTTTTGTGGATGTTCTGGGATCTGGCGGTGGTATATATTGGTGTCCAAAAATATGCTGGAATCAGCGTGTCACAACATCCACAGTATGTAACTCAGGTAAAATTTGCCAACTAAATCTCATTTTGTTCTATAACTTAACTTTTCTTATTCTGTTTTGTGTCTTATCTACATCTCTGTCTTTGTTTGTAAATAACAATAGATACTAGAACTTTGATTTTTGCCTTCTCTTTTTGCTAAATCTAACAGAAATCAAAATGGGAGTGAAATGCTGAATCTGGTGAAAAACCTATGGAGATTACTCCAACAATCAGTAAGTAAAGTCCTTTGCTCTATTCTATATATACTTTTCTATTTAAACTTGTTTAATAATATATCAAGCTATAAAATATGTAATCTATTTAGGGTGCGGTCCATTTGTTAAGGAAACTGTAAAGGAAGATGATAAGGCTAAGTTAGGTATATTGTGATCTTTTCCTTAAACCTTTCATTGAAAATAAGTTTCACGCGTGCCTTAGAACCTAGGCATGAAATTACCTGCATTTCTCGTTTGCCTAGTAACGCAAAAACCGTCTTAGATGAGTCCATTACGAAGGAATTCACTTACTGTGACCTTGGAAGCTTAAGCACTTTGTTTTTGAAAATGTTTCCTGCTTTTTAACGGAAACTGTTTTTACTCCAATCAGGAGTAAAATTTGATATTCCCAACTCAGTCAAGCTTAATAGTTACATAATTACCATTTCAACATCCCGTACACCCATTGTTACTGCTCAAGACCAGAAAATGGAAGGCTACATATTTTGAAACTAAATAGTATTGTGAATGGTTCCATTCAAGATTTTTATATTTGTTTAAATAAACAAAATCGAATTCAATTATTCTTTCTATGTACCTTGAATATCTGTTGCAAATTTGCAATGTAATTTACTGATACTTTTTTGTCTCAGGGACTGGTCCTTCTCAGCCTGCCCCAAAGTTTATTGGTAACATTATAGCATTTGTGCTAAATTTAGCGAGTATTCCTCTTAATTTTACATTTGGGAATGATGTAAACTTGAAAAAACATATATATGAACTTGTTTCCTCAGATTGGTCCGAAGGATCTAGAATTTGGCCATTACTCACTGGATTGTCATACCATAAGGGATTATCCGTATAAATTGTGCATGGGGAAAAGAAAGGTAGGATAAACAAGTGTACACATTTATAGTGGGCTGCTAGTAACTTTTTATTTCTTAATCTTTGATTAATGCAGAGCTGAGATGCACATATCATGCGAAGAAACTTATGGCTTCGTACAAGCAGAATGGTGAAATTGATCAGATGCATTCCACTAAATGATAATGTCGCGCGTTTTCCTGTACGTGAAAGTTTGAATATTTATTTTGTTAAATATGGAAAAAACTACATATAGATATAATCATGTACTGTTGTATCAAGTTCTTGTTCGTAGTCCGGAGAATATGTTGTTGCACCTGCTAACATGGTCACATTTTTAGTTTTTTACCTACTCAAGAACCTATGAGTCATATTTTGGTTCTTTACATTGTCATGCTTGCTTAATTTTACATTTCATGTTTTCTTTTAGTTTTACTGGCATCCTTCTGCAACTTCCTCTATGTTGTTTTTTGATAAATCTTTATGTTTCTAATAAGAATTTCGCTAATCACACAGAACCATACAGTTTATTACCTGCTCTGCCCCGAAATGGGATCCAGAGCTCAACCCCTGGAACTTTTACATTAGACAACAATTGAATTGATTAGCAACGTACTTAGTATGTAACATACAAGATTCAACCCTAGCACAAAAATGCTCAACGTCTAGATTGTCAATCTTCGAAAATGATAGAGAGCTAAATAGTTATATTTTGGTAGTAGTAGTGTGTGTGTGTGTGTCTATTATATATATATATATATATATATATATATATATATATATATATATATATATATATCATGATGTTAATCCGGCTTCTGCGGCATTCGTGTAGCTCTGAATACGTGCATTGGATCTTTTTGCTCGATGTCCCTGTTGGCTAGAATGTTTACCTATGGCATTAAGATCTCAATGCGAGATTTAAAACAAACCCTCACTGCAGTGGCTTGTAGACTTTCTGCCTCAAGCTCTTTCTTGCAGAGGATATGTAGGAGAGTTATTAATTTGTGGTTTATTTTGTAATAGAAAGGTGCTTTCTTACTATAAAATACCAAAGTATTTTGAATAATGCCATGTTTGGTTCTAAAATGATGAAAAAACCCTTGGTAGCATGCATGCCTTTTATATTACTTTATGAGAGTGCCAACATATTATCTTTATCTAATTGTAGTTTAAAATTCTTTTGATGTATTTCATTCAAATCCATTCATAATTTTATAATAGCATAAATTCTTGGCAAACTATATCATTCATCACTTATATTTGGAAAGAATATGTTTCATCTGATGCTATATGTTGCTGAACTAGAGATAAAGTGTCAGATCGAAAAGTTTGTTCGAATTATGTACTCATTAGAAAATGCTAAACTGATGGTAAATGTTACAAGTTTTTTAGTTAGGCACGTTCTCTTTATCAGAAGTTATGCAAGTTTGATATAGTTTTGGTCTGTGTTTTGCTTAAGAACAAGATAGGATGTACTGGGAGAAAAATTATCCTTTGACCAGACATTGACAAATAGTCTATATTACAATTGACCAGAAATCGGTGACTAGAATGAAAGAAGCATATAACATATTACATGGACCAAAAATAACCCCAACATTCAGAAGAAGCTTGATTTGGATGGTATAAAAGTATGTCAAGATTGACTCTTATTAATATTTCTGATGATAAAATGGAGTTAGAATTAGGTTGATATTATTAGTCCTAGGTATGAAGACAAAGCTCCGGTAGGTGAATTATTACATTACTGACAAACTGCTTGGGTTGAATTTATGGTATTCTACCTAGAGTCAAACTGAGCATTGTTGTCTACGTGAGTGAAGATAATTTGGTAAGAGCATTTGAGTTTCATTATTAAATCAGGTCACGGAGGTCTACCAAACTTGTTATTGTTCCTGTGTTTTTCCAATTAATGTTTATGAGCTGGATCAGATATTTGTATGCATGTCCGGATTTTCTCTCACCAACATCTTTTTTCTTTTTATTCTTCTTTTATTTCTAATGCGATTTATTTGTTTCTCCTTTTCTTTATTTGGATATTCTGTTTCTTTGATTTTGGGGAGGGAAAGTTTCTCAACTTTCTTACGTACTGGGGTGAGACAATTCTCCTGCACTAGGCCAGCTTCTTGTCTTTACAAATAGTAACGTTGTTTTCCATTTCCCCGTCTAAAGGCAAGTAACTTTTCGCTGTCGGTTTTGGTTTGATGCATGAAACATGGGGGCAGAGAAATGATCCTAGACAAGTTCTTAGTATGACTACATAAGGCTTTTAGCCTTTAGGACCATGTTTGCCAACTTCTTCAAATGCAAATTTAATAATTCACCATGTTTAGTTATGATACTCCAGTTTTTGTGTATGCTTATCTTTGATTGTCTATTTAAAATCAAGCATAAGTTTTATGTAGGATTGTTAATTTCTTATTACTTATCCAAAAAAGGTAGGATTGTTAATTAAATAATAAGCAGGGAGTCATCATGCTCCTTTGTACCAATAGCATAGACACATAGTGTAATGCTATGAGAGTACTACTAGGTATCAGGCTTGGGGATGGTCAGGATCAGCAGACTTTGTAGGTTATTCTATTAAGCTTAATGTCTTGATTTTGTGAAGATTAAGTCTTGGATCAAACAAGAATAGTACAGGAACCCCATACACACGCACAAGTGCACATAGGCTCTCAATCTCTCTCTCTCTCTCTCACACACACACACACACATACCCACACTTTGGAGTGCATGAAGTTCTTAATTTGTTAATGTCATCAACTCGGTAGAGGTTAGGAAATAGTTTTGTGGACATTATGACTTATAGACACACATGAGCTGAAAAACTGACTATGCAAGGACCCTAGTGAACACTAATAACTTAGAGCCGGGACAGACATCAGAACAAGAAGGAATGGGCATTCTTGTGAGCAACTAAAGATACATAGATAGTTGGTGCCTAGGTGACCACCCCATGTGTTCTCTTCTCTTGGTAAAAGTGATGTCTTCTATACAAGAGGATGTAGAAGTCCTTACAAGTTCCAAGTGAAAAGGACATGAATACAACTGTAGTCCCCATGTTACATGTTACAAGCTGGAACTAGTGCATAAGTTCAAAAACTCGATCTTTGCTCAAAACAAGTTGATGAAAGAGAATTGCCTGGGGTATGCTCATCAAGGTATGAAATTGACTCTTACTAATACTTCTTTATAAGGTTTTGGTGTGTGGTGGTGCAGCAACTTTAGATGGGCCATTGAGATAAAGGTTTTTCTGCATGTTTGAATCAACAGCATGGAGACTCATATGGGTTGTCTATGTACATTTACTATTAGAAAATAGTTATGTACTTCCTCCGTCCTGTAATGAATATCAGTTATGGTTTTATTGTCTAGTGATTTTGTTATTTAAATTAAAACTAAAATTTAGCAAGTGTTTGGATGTGTGTGTATCTTTTTATTTTTGTTTTTGTTTGTGTGCACGTCTTTTTTTTTTTTTTTTTGGAAAAAAAATGACGAGGGAGGAGAGACCCAAAAGTCGGGGAAAAGTGGAAACAACTCGGTATTTCCATTATTTTTCTAGTTCTTGATAGGCAAGATGGGAGCCTAAAGAGTGAGAATAAATGTTGTTTGTTGTTACTTTGAAGGAAGGGATTTGTGAATACAAGAGTTTCATCTATTCATTCAATGGCCTAGGAATTTAAGATGTCTAAACTGTAACTACATAGGGGGTGATGCTGTTTACTGTCTAGATACATGTAGCATTGTGGAAGCATAGGAAAACACTCAATATTAGAGTTTCTATGTTATCTTTCGGTTCCACTTAATGCTTATGCTATATTAGTTGGATGATCCAAGAATGATTTCTGTAAGAATTACTTGTGTTATTGCTTATTCTTTTTAAAAGTCTGGTTGCGACATTTTTAAATATTAAATTGACACGATTTATTTAAACATTTTATTTTGTTCTACTTTCTCGACCCCTCCTTCAAAATAAACAGAAATACAAAAGATTGGATATTAGAAAAACAGGGATAAAAAATATGCCACTTTAATTTAAGACTATAGGAGAAATTTTGACCTCCATTTTTCAAAGAGATATATTTATGTATGCATGTTATTCTTGCTGCCAATGTGGGCTCTCCATCCATGTGAACTTCTAAGATCTAGCGTTTATGTACTCTTCATATGCAAAATAAGTCGAGAGTCTATCTCAGTAATGAGAATGTAGATGTTGGGGAATCATGGACATTGGGTCCACAATATTTATTGGGCCCTTGGTAGACCAGAATATGGAGACTGAGCCCCATCCATTGTATTAATGGTAAGGTGGACCAAATTGTGGATGTGGAGACAGACAAATATAGATGATTATATTGTCGTAACTAGTTGATTATCGCAACTGCTCAAAACGAACGATGTAATTTCTACGATAGAAATACGGAAAGGTCGTAGTTCTAGTGATAGAATGTAAAAATATCGAATTTTAACATTTTTATTGTCCGGTTGACTATATGCAATTTATATGTTAAAAATTGTAATAAGAGATATGAGTTATTGCATTAAGATTTGAGAGTTTGTGAGAAATATGATTACCGTATCTCTTCCCATATATATATATATATATATATATATATATATAGAGAGAGAGAGAGAGAGAGAGAGAGAGAGAGAGAGAGAATCTTCTGAAACACATTGATTATTGAATATACAAAATCTTAAAAGCACAAAAATCTTCCTTTATACAGAAATCCCAAAATCATTCTAAGACCTGGGGTTTATCCGGAGAGGGTTGCTCTCAGTTTCACGTCTCTTTCCTTGTTACGTTTCTACACGAACCTATCCCTGATTGCTCTATCAGTTGCTAATATCAGAATTTAAAGTCAAACAAAACAAAAATAAAACAAAAGATTTCCTTATTTCCTTTTATATTCTTCTTCAGTAGTGAAATCTAGTAGTCTTCTTATTAGTATTGAGTCTTCCGTAATATCATAAATGTGATTTACATCTTCCGTGAGCAGCAACTGCAACACAATGCTTCTTGTGCTTCGTCTCTTCTTTCCAGATTTTGCCAATGTCTTGTGCTACCCTCATGGCATCTAAAGATGCACCAGAGAGACCTTTCCTTGTGAAACCAACTGCATAAAGTCCAACTTTTCCTTTCCATCCATTTGGAAATGGGGCTATTGGAATCCCCTCTCTTGAAAAGAATTCATTTTCCTGCACCAAAAAAATAAAATAATAATAAATAAATACAAAATCAAACAAATTTAGGGGCCCATTTAAGAATAATTCTTACAATTGAAACCAAATCAAACTATAAAATAGAACCCAACCACCTAATCAAGCTTTTACAAATTCAAAGTTTAAAGGGTGTAATGAGTATTTTTATTTTTTTTGCTAGTTTGGGGGGAGGGGGATTGATCCCACTTTGCAAAGGGGTGGTGCTACCATCCGGCCAATGGCTTCGGTGGTAATAATGGGTAGTTCATTTTCTGTTATAAGACGAAATTATTCTATAATTGGATAAGAAAAACAGAGAATTGGAAGAAACTTCTGAGAATTTTTTTAATAGCAAAAATAGAAAATAATAGTATTTCAACCACCAAACAGAACTCAACAACTTGATCAGTAAACAGAGTCTTCATACATGAAACAGAGAATCTAGAAACCCAACTTCCATAACTGTTACACAAATCCATGTATAGGAAAACTAACTTTGAATATAATATTGTAAGAAGAAAAATAAATAGAAAAACTCACCTTTAACCATGAAGGAACGTTGCTGCAATACCCAGTTGCCAAAATAACAGAATCTATCTCGAAGTTTTCGCCATTCACAAGTTCAACTCTACCGTGTGAAAATTTCTTAATTCCCGGGACTATTTTAATCTCTCCAGACCTAATCTTTTGTAATGCACCAATGTCCAAGACAGGGGTCTTTCCTTCAGTGTCCTTAAGCTGTAAAGGTCCTATTGATGGCCTTTTTAGATCATACTTCTCTATATTTCCAAGTACCAACCTTGTAATAGCCAGCATTATTTTATCAACTGCCCATATTGGCAGCCATTTCATCATTGAAACAGCTAATTCGAACGTTGATTTTCCAAGAATTTCCCTTGGCAGGACATGAACCTGTTAATTAAATCCAAAAGAATGTCTTATTATAATTTGGATATATCATTATGTATAATGTAACAGTTTAAAAGTTATATTTGGTTGTTAACATGGTATCAGAGCTTAGCCATAATGTTTTAGTTAAATTTTTCACTCACCGAGCTTCGAACCACCATTGATGGAATAGCATTGTGCTGGCACAAATCAAGAGAAACTTCCATGCCCGAATTGCCACAGCCAACAACCAAAACGCGCTTCCCTTGATAAGCCTCACCAGACCTATAGTCACAAGCATGCATTACATGGCCATCAAACTCTTCCAAGCCTTCAAATTCTGGCACAACTTTCTCTGCATTTTCTCCTGTGGCCACAACAAGCCACCTGCAAATATACTCGACTTCTCCCCTCACCAAACTACTTGTCATTAAGGTCTTAATTCTCCACAAACCGCACATTTCATCATACTTAGCAGACTGCACAGACTCATTGAATGTCGGGTCAATCTCAAAGTGTTTAGCATAGGATTCCAAATACTCGATGAATTGATTTTTTGTGGGGTATTCAGGGAAGTTCTCCGGGAATGGGAAATAAGGTAGTTGGCAGAATTGTTTAGGTAGGTGAAGTTTAAGGCGATCATAGGTTCTGTTTTGCCACAGAGAAGCAATGCAGTTGGCTCGGTCTAGGATTATGAATGGGACACCTTGTTGTTTGAGGCCAGCAGCCACTGCTAGGCCTGATGGACCGGCACCTACAATGACAGGTCCATTCACCAATATGCAGCGACGGGCAAAGAAGTGGTCTTCATTTTCAAGTGTTTGAACCATTGTTGGTATATGGAGATTAGTACAATGCATCAAGAATTTATATTGAAATAAAGACAAAAGATCAACTTGAGGCAGGTTTAATTTTGAATGAGGTCAAAGTAGCATTAAAAGATCAGACAGAGAAGAAGGTATAGAAAATAGCTTTGTCTATGTTGAAGGATAGAGATATAGAAGAGAATGTATTTTGTTTGAAGCAAATGTGTGGAAGGGGTTATAGGGGATGGAGAGGTTTAAATAGGGAAGTTGGCCGTGAGAGAAGCATGTGATT
The DNA here is from genome assembly GCA_947179155.2 of Hedera helix. Taxonomy (NCBI): domain Eukaryota; kingdom Viridiplantae; phylum Streptophyta; class Magnoliopsida; order Apiales; family Araliaceae; genus Hedera; species Hedera helix. Next base: position 29,734,267 of record OX359281.1, read on the forward strand.
CGGATTGGAAAATGATGCTTTAGGGTCTTTCTTAAGTCTGTGGTCACCGCCTTTGTTTAATGCATATATATGTACACATTTAAATTTGTTTACCTTATTATTGACTTACAAACATACCTTCTTTATACTAATGTGAAACTTTATCTGTAGAAAGTACTTTCAAGAAGAAAACTATATCCTATGCTGTCTGGAAATAATAGTTGCTTTCTTTGGGTGTTCTTGGCACGGATTTAAGACACACATGTGCTTTAGCATACAATATATATATATATATATATATATATACACACATACACACACACACTGAACATATGATAGATATTTTTTTTGTTTCTTAAAATTTGTGCCAAAAAATTCCTTAAAAATAAAAATAAGACCATCTTTTTCGTACAGAGGGAGTAATTTTTTGTTAGGCTTAATAATATTATTTTCTTCCAAGATTACACATATCGGAAGCCTTCTAGTTAGCTGCCCACAGTATATAGTCTATGAAATTGACCTATGTCGTACCATGGTCCACCTGCAATGTTCCCATAACCTGCTTCTTTAGTACACAATTCATTACATTGACTGAGTTACCATTTAAGTCCTCCCTATCTAGTACAGTTTGAGTTGGTGTCTTAACTGGAGGGTGTTTTGGTCCTTTTAATATCTGTTGTTGGACTTAAGACTTTGACAATTGACACTTCATTCTAATATGATACACATGGCACACTTTCACAATGTGATCAGCCCGGCAAATAATATAACAGTAAGAATAAGTTTACAAACACAGTAATTAAATACAATGCTAAATATAAGATTTAAAAAATAAAATTAATAAAATTTGACACAGAAATTTATGTTAGGTTCTACTTTTTACTGATAAAAATAAATATAGTGTTTAATAGTTATGTATGTAATGTTGTCCTAACAGTACTGATGAAAACTAATAATTATTTGCAAATTCTGCAGAGGACTGAAGTAAGAGTCCGTATGTGTGTTTAATTAGTTCAATTGATCACTTACAACAATTGTTCCGCTGTATTCTATAGTTGTTATGTATTGGCCCTTTTTGTTTCAGCTTACAGCGTATTTTTAAGTAGCTTATTAATTAGTTGGAGTAATCTGTTTGCCTCGGCTTTTTTTAAGACAGCTTATTACAGGAATAAGTTGTTATGATTGGCAAATAAGCTGAAAATGTGTTCTTAAAATTTCCAATATATTATAAGCCGGAAAACAGGCACTTAGATACCAACTTCTGTTGTGCATTGCAGGTGTTGTATTCAACTTATAGCTTTGAATAAGCTAAAACGAACGCTACTATTACATGCTAGTGTGCAGACCCCCCCTCCCCATGTTGAAACCTTGATGAATAAGGCATTCTAATATTCAACGAGAATGGCAAATTTTAATATCGAGATATATTTTCATAATTTGGTGTCACCAATATTGGGTCAGTAAATATTGGATATGGTGGGAAGTATGTCCAGTAGATATTGAAGTATTTTTATTTTCATCTTGAAATTAGTCTTTTTCTTCTTCTTCGGTTTGCTGAATAATAATATTAAGGCTTGTATGAGGAACATTTAAACGTAATTTCTTGTATGATTTTATATTTTTTATTCCAATTCTAAATTTTATAGACTAAATTCATTTATTAGAGCAATATTAAAGATGATTATGGTGGCATGGCATCTATTATTTGTGTTGGCAATGGTAGAGCATAGAAGGTGATATTTGTGCCACAGATGATAGGCGCCAAGGGAAAAGTAGCCGTGGCAGCATTTTTAGAGCTAGTCTATGTCGAATGACATATGTACGTACTCTTGACATGCAGCTGTGCTTAATGTACGTATGTACATTCTTCATGATTTTGAGTACTTGAATCTAGAAGTTACGAGCGATAGTGGACATGCATTTTGGGACTTAATTCCCAATATGAACAAACAATATGGGACAGAGGAATATCAATCATTACAAGTTGTAGTATTATTGATTTTAGAGGCCAGAAATAAACAAGTGCATGGAACTACTGGAAAACGATTTGTGGAATTAGAATTAATTGTGAAAGAAAGGTTTTTAAGCCAATTTCACGAGTTGTTTTTTCTTTTCTAGAAGGACAAAATATCGGGCGTCTCAAATTCAATGCCCAAAATATGGACGATGTTGACAAGGACACGCGCAATGTGCCCACGTGGAGTAGGTGATTGCACCTGGGGGGGGGGTTCTCACTTTCCCTCTGTTGGAATTTGGAACAGTACCACCACCCCTTCACGGCCACCATCTACACCTTCTGTTTATCACATTGAGACTTGCCATTTCAAACCAAGACTTTATTCTTAGCATTGAGATTGTAAATGTTACTACTTGTGGACCACTTAATTCAATTTAGTGTTATTTGAAATGTTATTGGTTTCGGTTCGTGAGACTAATAGATTAAGTATGTAACATGTTACATAGATAAAATGTGGTATACTAACTGCATTTTTATACAAGTGTTCATAGTTAAGAATTCTTTTAGAATTTAACAAATTTAAGTTTGATAGAAGATTTCAACAATTTGATTATTTTATAAATAATTTTGTACAAATGTGAAACATCCAATACTAAGTTAATTGATATTTGTGTAATTGTAGCTTAAAAAATAATGAATTTTTCTAATATGTTAAATTTAAAGTGTTATTAAGTAAGGGTATCATGTAGATTAATAAGAATATCTAATAAACTTTACAACTTTACGCAAAATAAGTTACTGTCTTACATTCTATTGAAATTTGTAGCATGTCACAAATATTTAAATTATTTGATAATTATGTTGTTGGAGTTGGCGTTTTTCATATATTCAATCATTTATATTAATCGGCATGAAAGAGGGCCATAGGGGCTTGTGGGAATGAAGAAAATGTGCATTTGCATGCATGGAACCTTGGCAAAATATAGTCTCTTCTTTTCATAAAATGGGAAACTAGTGTTTGGTTCTTCTTCAAGTATTGTCCTTTTCTATTTTTTTTTCTTTTTTATTTTTCATTGGCTTTGGAATGAGAGTACAATCATCATCACTCCTAAAGATAATTTATAGTAAGTAACTGGTATTTTCACAGGGTATTTTGTTATTTTTGCAGGTGGGTCTCTTTTTTTACCTATGTCGACGGTTTTAAAATCGTCGATATATACCTATAGCTACACTTTATATGTTAAAACCGTCGCTATAGACTTATTGCGACATTTTATATGTAAAAAATGTCGTCATAGATCTATAACAACGGTTTTAAAACCGTCGCTATAGGTCAACCCTGCAAAAATATCAAAAACACCTGCGCAAATATCAATTTCCTTTATAGTAATGTAGATTGTAGATAGCCGTAATGCAGACACACGATATATAAATAGAGGAAGGATTTTTTATTTTATACCCCACCGTTTTAAATTATAAAATTATTATTAATTTTTAAAAGTCAATTTATTATATTTTTAAATTTAAAATTGAGATGATTCATTAAAAGTTATGAAACAATAAAATTTACATTGAGTAATATTTTTTAAATAATTTATAATGTTCATCATTGTAAAATTAAAAGAATCTATGTAAATTTTGAGTTTAAATTTTTATTAAGTTGACTTTAAAAAATTAATAATAATTAAATAATATAAAATAGAGATAATATAATTTACAATTAGATCATTTTAATTCACTACAAAATTTACCCAGAAATTATGAGACGCTAATGAGACTAATAGTAAAGTTGAAAATTTATATATAGTTCATTTCAATCAACATTCTTCGACGTAGTACTAAAGTATCACATTGGTATTTTCTTACATAATGGCATGATGAGAGTTTTGCGTTTCAGTGAAGACATTATTAATTTTAGCATGGAGGAATAATCTTATTTAATAATACTTAAAGTTAAGTTTTGTCCTTTCAAGTTTCAACCCTCTATAACAAAAAAGTTAATTATTGGAGGTGGTGGTGGGGGTGGGCATGAGGGTGGGGGGAGGGGATGACAAAATATTTCTCATTTAAAAAAAAATGCCATTTACCAAAACTACTGGGTGGCATTTTTATAAATAATATCGTATGCAGTATAGTTTGGTGGATTGCATTTATTTAAAGTTGGTGGTATTTTTTTTAAACATTTTCGTTTTTAGCATAGTTAGTGGATGGAAAATAGCCATAACCGATTGCGACCAAACTAAACATGGATGGAGCTTAATTAAATTTTTCAAAAAATAAATAAATTTGTCCCCCAAACTATTGCTGACAATTTGAAAAAGATGCAAAAAACTTTGTTCAAAAATATCTCGTCCACATAAATAAAACGAAATTAATTACAAAAATGTCATCATTAATAATATTGTTCGGTGGTTAATGATTTTTCTTTTTCAAAATGGGGACAATAAATTTAGGAAATTGATATTTCTGTTGGTTCTTTTGTTATTTCCGCAGGTTTACCTATAGCGACGGTTTTAAAACTGTCGCTATAGATCTATGGCCACACTTTTTACATATAAAGTGTCGTAATAAATCTATAGCGACGGTTTCAACATATAAAATATAGTTATAAATATATAACGACGGTTTTAAAACCATCGCTATAAGTAAAAAATGAAGTCTATATACTAAAATAATAAAAAACCCCGTGAAAATAGCAGTTCCCTAAATTTAGTCAATTATAAAGTGGGCCATTGTTTGTAGTATAATTTGCAGTGTCCTCCCAACTATTTGCAATTCAATATATACGTGTTTACAATACCAATAAAGGGAGAGGAAGAACTTTAATAACCTAATAGGATGTGAGTTCTCTCTCCACTCTCTAGTCTCCTCGACCTTGCAAGAAAGCTAGATGAAGCCTGCAGCTTGTGAAAAGGCCAACTTAGGGCCATATTTTTCCAGTCCTCTAATATATTATTATCAGCCAACTTTAGAATCTGTACGTAGTATCACAATCATCTCTTTCATTGCTGCCTTAGGCCTATATTTATAATCATACTTTTTGTGGTGCAACTCATTTACTTAATTTTCATTAAACTTATTATGACCCAAATGCGTTGATTAAGTATCAGTCATAATTTGTTAATAGCTTCAACCACACGTAATCAAAAGTTCTATGTATAAAAGCCTGAATTAATTAGGATATTACAGCCTAAATTTTGCCACTCATTTCATTATGGCCGATATAAATAATATCATAATAAATTAAGTAATCAACAACTTTATTGCGTTCACACAGTCCCGCGTACTTTAATTAGCCTTTTTTATACGGCTACGCATGTCCACTCTATTTCGTTATCTCCTTAAAAGTTGTTAACATAAAGTTGAGTAGTTCATGTTTTGCAATGCATTTCATGATTTGTTGATTTTCGCATTTTCATCTACCGATTATGTCGTCCTTTCTAGCTTCTTTGAAAAATAAATATACAAGCTAGAGGCGATGAAACACTATTTTTTTCTTTTTTCTAAAAAAAAAAATTAAATGTCACACACATCCCCTTGTGTGGGAGTGGGAGGTTTCCCCCACCACACCCACACCCACACCCACAAATTAGAGTGGTTTCTTTTTCAATTTGAGAGTTTATTTTTGCTCTCTTGTGGGATTTTTTCCCCATTATGCAGAATTATTTTTATGATACTTATTGGTAATGCACGGTAGACCTGTTTAGATTTTGTTATAAAATGATTACTGACACTTCTTTTTGGCAGAAGATTATACATATATGCAAGTTCTATTGATTTTTTAAAATGTCTGTATTTAAAAAGGATTAAATCACTTTTTTCCTACTGAATTGAGCACTAATATATATATGTATCACTGAATTAATTATTTTTATAATTAACTCACAAAACTGAATTTTTTTAACAAAATTTAAATTTTTCGTCTAAAAATGTTAAAATTTAACGGAACGTTGACGTAACTGCTTACATGAATAATAACGAGATTTGATGTGCTAAATGACGTCCTTAGCATTTCTTCTTTTTCTTCCGCTTCCATTACAAAACCTCAACCCACTTATTCTTCTAATCTTCCACATTTACAGACCTTAAAGCCTCCATTTTCTTCATTGAGCAGAAAATTTTGGTCCCATCACTTTTCCTTTCACATCCACTTTCAAATGTAGATTCTTCCACATAGATTATCACACCCTTCTCAATCTCATTTGTTCTTGCGCACTTGTTCTGCCCTTTTCCCTTTCTCACCTTTTCCCTTTCCTTTCTTGATTTTCAGCAAAATTCATAAATCTTTTCTCATTTCCACATCCATTTTCAGCTCTAAAACCAATTTCAATAATTTCCGCTGCTTCATATCAATTTCTTGATTTTTCACATTTTCAGCAAAACGCATAAATCTTTTCTCATTTCCACATCCATTTCCTACTACAAAACAAATTTCAGCAACTTCAGTAGCTTCATCATTTTCTTGATTTTTCACATTTTCAGCAAAACCCATAAATCATTTATCACTTCCACATTACTATTTATGCTTATTGTAATAGATCTGGATTTTTGAAAATCTAAAACATATTTATACTTATTGCTACAGATCTGAATTTTTTAAGATTGATTATGGGTTGATCAAAATCCACGTAAGTAAGAGAACCCATAATATATTTAGTTTGAGGTGGAGTTTATTTTGCTTAAAGATTATTGGTTATGGTGATTATCTCAAATGGATATGGCTGACTGGTGATGATATTTTGCTGGAATTGTTATGAAGAAGATGAAGAATTTTTATTTTTTTTACTATGAAGGTCTAAGGCTAGGTTAAATCGTTTTTTTTCCACTAAACTGGACACCAATTTACATATATATTATTGAATTAATTTTTTTTACAATCTACTCACTAAACTAGATGAGTTCTCTTACTTGCATGGATGTCACATGGATTAATCTATTACGTGGAGGGATGTTCTCTCTCACGTGCTGAGTTAAATGTAGAATAAGTCACTGTACTATAGGTCAACTTACAAGTGGGTCACTAAACTTTTTTTTCTTACATTCGACTCACTAAACTATAGTTTACTAACAAAACATTAGTAATTCCGTTAGGTCTATTGACTTTAAACGGAAATGAACACATCAGTTGCAGACGTGTAAAATATGTCCTTGTGTGGCACGAATCATTTGATGTGCCTTCATATAAGAAAATGAAATAAAAGGGTTAAAAAGTAAAATGATAATTAAAAATTTTAAAATTTTAAATTAAAATTCTCTTCTCTTTCATTCATCATCGTGAAACCCAAATTCTCATCCCAACTCTAATTTCTCCTTCTTTTATTTATTCATGGCTCCTCCATGATAAGATTTACTTTGTTTTAGTTTGTTATTCTGTTTTGTAAGTGTCCTAGTCTTTAGGGACTGCTGTTATTTTTACTCATTCCAGTTTGTTACTACATTTCTCACTGAACACGGGTTGTTCTGTTTTCTATTCTCTTTGTAAGGCTATATAAGCCACTGATGGTCCTTCAATAATATGTGTTGTTCCTAGATAATTTTATGTTCTTGTTCTTTGAGCCAATTACAATTACCATTCTAGTATTAAAGCCCTACTAGCCTTGAGATAAGAAAGAAGTTGCAGCTTTGAGTGACTTAAACACAAGGGAGGAAAAAATAAGCATGAGTGAAGAGAAAGAGTTCCTGCAACCTGCTGTTCCACGCTTCAATGGTCACTATGACCACTGGAGTATGCTAATGGAGAATCTGCTGAGATCAAAAGGCCTCAGAAGTCTGGTCGATAATGGTTTTGAAGAACCAAGAGCAGAAACTGTGTTTGAACTAAAAACAGCAACTGTGTTGACTGCTGCGCAACAAACGCAGTTGGAGAATGCTAGGGTTAACGATCTCAAGGTGAAAAATTACTTATTCCAGTTAATTTATAGGGTAATTCTTGAGCAGATCTTGGAAAAGCGCACCTTGAAACAGATTTGGGATTGTATGAAAAAGAAATTCGAGGGCAACACCAGGGTTAAGCGATCGCTTCTTCAAACCTTGAGGAGGGACTTTGAGGTTTTGGAGATGAAAGTCGGGTAAACCATCACTGATTACTTTGCTCAGGTCATGCGAGATGTGAAATAATGGTAAGCAGATGTGAGATGTGACAATTGTGGAAAAGATCCTTCGAACCTTGATCGACAAGTTCAACTACGTTGTCGTCTCCATTGAAGAATCTAAAGATATAGACTCCATCACCATTGATGAGTTGCAAAGCTCCCTCCTTGTCCATGAACAAAAATTCAATTGAAGTAGTGGAGAAGAACAGGAGCTTAAAGTGACACATGATGAAGAATATAGTGGAAAAGGACGTGGGAAAGCAGCGTTCAGAGGCGGACGAGTCAGAGGTAGAGGTCACCAGACCTATAACAAGGCAACCATTGAATGCTACAAATGCCATCAACTTGGACACTATCAATATGAGTGTCCAAGTTTAGGAAAACAAGCAAATTATGTGGAGCTAGATGAGTCAAATGAGATGTTTCTTATGGCCTATGTTGAGTCACATGGAGTTACTCGTGATGATGTATGGTTTCTCGACTCAGGTTGTAGTAACCACATGTGTGGTGATTGATCGTTGTTCTATGAGCTGGATGAGGGGTTTACACAGATGGTCAAACTCAGTAACCATACCAAACTGAGTGTTGTTGGGAAAGGAAATGTGCAGCTGTCTTTAGAAGGTGTTAATCATCTTGTCATAGAGGTGTTCTACGTGCCAGCACTAAGAAATAACCTTCTTAGCATCGGCCAGCTACAAGAAAAAGGGTTAACAGTTCCACTTCATTTAAATCAGTGCAAAATTTATCATCATTCGAAGGGGTTGATTATCCAATCCAACATGACAACGAACAGATGTTTGTACTGATCTCCAATACACAACCCATCAGGTAGGAAACTGCAATAATGTGTCTTCAAGCAACCATTCAGGATCTAGCACATATTTGGCACCGTAGGTATGGGCATTTCAGTTATCCAGGTCTCAAGACTCTACACAACAAATGAATGGTGAAAGGTTTGTCGCACTTTGGTGAGTCCAATATAGTTTGTGCTAATTATTTAAAGGGAAAACAACATCGAGATTCCATTCCTGAGAGGAGTACATAGAGAGCATCAGAAAAGCTGGACCTAGTTCACGCTAACATTTGTGGACCAATATCACCCACCTCCAACAATTACCAAAGGTATTTGATATGTTTCATCGATGATTTCAGTAGAAAGGCTTGGGTGAACTTTCTTGTTAATAAAGCAGATGCTTTTGCCTACTTTAAACTGTTTAAGAGTTGTGTGGAAAAGGAAATTAGTCTGTCTATATTAAATGTTTAAGGACAGATCTTGGAGGGGAGTTCACATCCAAAGAATTCAATGATTTTTGTAGAAAGAATGGGATTAAGAGACAGTTAAATGTCGTTTATACATCGCAGTAAAATGGTGTTGCGGAGAGAAAGAACTTGACTGTTATGAACATGGTGAGGAGTTTGCTGTCCGAGAAGGATATTCCAAAAACCTTCTGGCCTGAAGCGATAAATTGGACTTTCTATGTCCTCAGTAGATGTTCGACATTGGCAGTCAAAGATGTGACACCACAAGAAGCTTGGAGTGGAATTAAACCTTTTGTTGAGCATTTCAGAGTCTTTGGCAGTATTGTACACGTTCATATTCCTGATGTTTAAAGGACAAAGCTTGATGATAAAAGTCGCAGTTGTATTTTCTTTAGGGTGAGTGACGAATCAAAGGGGTACAGTCTCTTCGATCCAGTGTCAAAGAAAATTGTAATTAGTCGTGATGTTGTGTTTGAGGAGGATAAGAAGTGGAACTGGGATGAAAGTTATCAAGAACAGACTTTACTGGACCTCGAATGGGGAGTTGAAAATGAGTATGTGAAGATGAACCTGAGGTTGATGTCGAGCCTGACGCAGAAGAAAGCGGTGAAGAGGACGTGTCAGTGCCACGTTCAGACGATGAAGGTCGTCTAAATGATGAAGCTCCTGAGCCTTTAAATATGGGAGCCATTAGGACAAGACAACCACGTGCATGGATGGGAGATTACTTCTCTGGTAAAGGACTCTTCGATGAGGATATTGAAGTTAATAGAGTCTTATTTGCAAGCTCTGATCCAGTCTCTTATGAGGAGGCAGTAAAAGATGAAAAGTGGAAGCTTGCTATGGATTCAAAGATGTGGTCCATTGATAAGAATGGGACATGGGTTTTAACTAATTTGCAAAAGGGAGTTAAAAAGATTGGGGTTAAATGGGTCTACAAAACAAAACTCAATGATCCTAGCTCTTGCGGTACAGAACTCTTAGAGTATGTTCCAACTTGACGTTAAGTCAGCCTTCCTTCATGGAGAACTAATTGAAAATGTCTATGCTGAGCAATCAAAAGGATATGAAGTGAAGAATAAGGAACTTAAAGAATACAAACTCAACAAAGCATTATACGGACTCAAGCAGGAACCAATAATGTGGTTCAGTAGAATTAAATCATATTTCAATTGAAAGAAGGCTTCGAGAAGAGTGACAGTGAGCAAACCCTCTTTACTAAAATCAGCAAACAAGGTAAACGTTTGATCATTAGCTTATATGTTGATGACTTAATTTATACTAGAGATGATGAGGGTATGATGTGTGAGTTTAAGAACTCAATGATGAATGAGTTTGATATGTCGGACTTGGGTAAAATGAGGTACTTCCTCGGCATTAAAGTGATGCAGTTTGATGGAGGGATATTTATAAGTCAAAGAAAGTATGTGTTGGAAGTGCTAAGAAGAATTGGGATGGAGCACAGTAACTCAGTCCAGAATTCGATCATTCTAGGTTTCAAAATTTTTAAGGATGAGAATGGAATAGAAGTGAATGGCTCGTTCTATAAGCAGTTGGTGGGAAGTATGATGTATTTTACAGCCACAAGACCAGATATAATGTATGCAGTTAGCTTGATTAGCAAGTACATGTCAAAGCCAACAGAACTTCGATCATCTTTTAGCAGCCAAGAGAGCTATGCGCTATTTGCAAGGAACTACTGACTTTGGGATTCTCTACAAGAAGGGAGGGAATAAGGAGCTAATTGGTTTCACTGATAATGATTATGCTGGTTCTGTGGAGGATAAAAAGAGCATGTCGGGGTATGCTTTTATTCTAAGTAATGCAGTAGTGGTTTGGTCTTCACGAAAGCAACCGATAGCCACACTTAGTACAACAGAAGTTGAATTTGTTGCTATTGCAGGATGCACGTGTTAAGCAGTATAGATGGAAAGGGTGCTGAAGAAGCTTGGTTATGGAGGCAGTGAGAATACCATTATTTTCTATGATAATAGTTCAACCAACAAACTATCAAAGAACCTGGTAATGCATGTCAGAAGCAAGCACATTGATGTGCGTTTTCACTTTCTACGTGATCTGGTGAAAGAAAGAGTTGTGCAGTTGAAGTTTTGTGGAACACAAGAGTAGGTGACAAACATACTAACTAAACCTCTTAAGCTGGAGTCATTTCAGAAGCTGAGGAGCAAGTTGGGAGTCTATGAGGAATCAAAATTAAAGTTAAACTAGTTGTTCATGCAGTCTAGTTTAAGGGAAGGAATGATGAGATTTAATTTGTTTTAGTTTGTTATTCTGTTTCGTAAGTGTCCTAGTCTTTAGGGACTATTGCTATTTTTACTCATTCCAGTTTGTTACCACGTTTCTTACTGAACGTGGGTTGTTCTGTTTTCTATTCTCTTTGTAAGGCTATATAAGCCACTGGTGGTCCTTCAATAATATGTGTTATTCCTAGATAGTTTTATGTTCTTGTTCTTTAAATTAATTACAATTAACACTCTATGCCCATTTTCTTCCTTCTTTTCGGTCAAATAGTTTCTAAATTTTATTTTTCGTTACAGATCTATGAAGCCTTTTTTCCTATTTCTTGAAGACATTAAATCACGCTCCCTTATATAAATCTGGTGTTCTTAAATATTGCAAGTAGATATGCAGAGATTGGGGCAACTTTGGATTTTTTGCACTGTTTTTAATCTCGTAGTTGCAATTGATTAATATATATATATATATATATTGAACCTTTCATCCAGGATCTCAAATGCAAATATCGACTCCGGACCTGGTACATCATTCATTGTTTTACTTGAAGGTTAATTTGATCTGGGACTATGAAGATTAAATCTGGGTTCTTTGTATTCTTTAATTTGGATAAGATTATGAAGATAAGATCTTGGTTAATTTCAATTGATTTTGTTGTTTTCAAAGATTTCTATATATTTGGGCAAAGTTTAAAGATGGAAAAAACTTAAGGAAGAAGATGAAATCTATATATATTTTTAGCAATTTTATTTTTTTCATAATTTTTATATTTTCACATCAACTTTTTTTATATGTCAGTTTTTTCTTCCTTGACACATCAGCACTTCCGTTAAAATATTTAATGTCCCTGACGAAATTTTAATTTTTTGGTAGTAAAATACAGTTCAGTGTGTTGACTATAAGAAAAGAGTTTAGTGATCCACTTGTAAGTTGACCTATAGTACAGTGACTTATTCTATATTTAACCCCTCACGTGCTTCTTATTTTGTTTAAATTAACAGATTTAGTGCGCAGTTCAATAAAAAAAGTGATTTAACCATATATAAAAATAATTATGGTACTCACCATGGTTTTCAAACTCGGACCGAACCGCAAGTCCGTCTGAAAAAAATCGGAACCAGTCAGCCTTCCGGTTCGATTCAAGCAAAAAAATCAGTTTTGGTCAAAACTTGGTCAAACCCGGCAGTTGGACCGGTCGACCCAGCGACCCGGTCACCAGCTTTACCGCTTCCCTAACTTTTTTTAAAAAAAATTAAGCATTTGAATTTGATTAAATGTATCATTGATTGAGTTTTGAGTTATGGTCATTATTTAATATCTTTCTTTTCATATAGATTTAGTATTTATTTGAATTGTATAAAGTAAACATTGTATAAATAGATATTTTTTTATATCGAATTTAATTGAATGTATCCTAGAGATGTTTTATGTTCATTTGTGTTTGATTTTACCACTCTTGAGTCTTGAATTTTGAGTTATGATCATGATTTAATATCTTTTCTTTTTATATAAATTTAGTATTTATTTGAATTGTATAAAGTAAACATTGTACAATGTTTTTAATTTTTTTTGTGTAGATAAATTGATAAATTTTACATATTTACTAAATATTATATATAATATATAATAATAATTAATATATTTAATTATTTATTATTTATTACATATTAATGGCGACACCGGTTCAATAACAGTTCGACCACTGGTTAGACACACATTCATCCGGTACTTTTTTCGGTTCGATGACCGATCCGGATATGAGAATATTGATGCTCACTTTTTTTTTTTGTCTACTGTTAATGACGAATCTTTTTAATTTAATTTCTTTGCTTATATTCTTTCATCACTTCTACCTTAATAATTTGCCTACAATACGCCAATCAGAGGGAATATGGAGGTTGTAATTTCCCAAATCAATGGGCATGAGTGACAGAATCGCAAAAACCTGATAGATGATTGAGGATATTGCAAAAATAAAAATATTATAAAGCACATTACGAAAAGGAGAAAATATGAGGGACAATTTTGCATATTGCCCTTAATATATTTCTTTTTCTTTTCGGTAAAATAAGAAACATGTTTAAATTATTCAAACATCAAATCTTGTGGATTTTACTTCCGATGATTTTCTCTTTTCCTCGTTACCTGTTTCTGCAAAATAGTTTCCTTAATTAGTATCCTCTTATTTGGTCAATCAAGAACATACATATAGTATCTTTAAAATACAATGCATGGTACAACATTGCAATTAAACAGATGCTGTTGCTGTGCCCGAGTTATGATTAGAAGAGGGTCCCATAAAACTGCTATAAAGTTTTGTTAGTTTATAGTCTAAGACCCTTTTTTCTAATTCTTTCACTCATCGCATCCACAACATCTAAAATATTGAAGTTGATGAATGAAAGGGTGGCAATAACGTAACCTACCTACCATATTATTTGTTAATTTGTTTAATATGAGGGTTACAAATGTTTCTTCATATCACATGGAAACATGAGAAGTTAAGAATTTTTGGATTAATATATGCAAGAATAGATTTTCTTTCCAAAAAACTATGCCACCATTTGCGCAATTCATTGCATAAAATTTTTCTGGAAGCACAAATTAAGCTTCTTGCGATCTCTCGTTTGACTCGAAACAACCACTAAAAATCCCTCAAAATTGTCAAATCTAAAGAATAATAATTATTCAACTATAGTTAAATATTATTATCAATGAGAATAAAAATAAAAAATAAAAAACTATATATTCTAACCGGTATGATTCATAGAATATATGTTGTGCACAATGATCAATTTTTATGAAACCAATATATTAGTCCTTGATGATTAGCATCGAACTTCTTTATGAGAAATAATCAAGAGATTTAACTTTCAAATACTTAGTATATGTCAATGATGACTTAACTTGATGGTTTTGACCGACGGCTTGTAATTATTATTAATATTGAGAGATTCTAATATTGTTGAGATTATTATATAATTCATTACACTTGTAATCATATCCCTCCAAAGTGGGGGCATAAAAAATATGTGATTAGTCCATATACACTATTAAAAGTTTCTCCCCAAAATCCCACTTTTGGATATATAATTAACTAATTAAAGTTAGGCTTTCAAGTCTATTATATCCTTGCGCAAAGATCAAAACGCCCGTAAGTACTATCAAACTGAGGCCACAAAACTTCTACAAGTTCTGCATGTGACCAAATCAAGATAAGATTAAGAGGAGTGTTAACAAATTCAAGTGGTACCTAAATCATTTGCCTTTCTCTTTTTTCTTTATATATTATAGGTTTCATTATCAAAGTGGTATCAAGAATCTCGGGTTTAAGAAACAAGAAAGTGATTTATATATACAAAAGAAATTTCAAGAAAATCATTGAGCATGAATGTACGTACATCTGGGTGAGCACAATATTTTTCATCTACATAGATATAAATTTACACTTCCATTTGGCGTTTTCGATAAAGAGATTCCATTAATGGGGTCGGGTAGCTAGGCTAGAGTTTTGAATGTACTAAGACTGTTTTTTTATGTAATAATTAGCAATCCAAATCTTCCTTGTAGCACCAAAATATAAACTAGATTTAATTTATTTTGAAATTTAAAATCCTTCTCTCCATCCACTAATGCCTTCAAATTGTATTTTCCAATTAATTTGGTGATTGAGATTGAGAGATCGAGAGATGATCATGGGATGATTTGCATGAATGCATAAACCAAATCTTTCTTGTTGCACCAATTAAAACACCACTATCTTAATTTTGCTTAATTCATTCAATATGGATTTCATCTCCCTCCCCAGCTGCCTTGCATGAATGCCTTTCTTTTAGTTTACACACACACACACACACACACACACACACACATATATATATATATATATATATATATATAAGCATGCATGTATATTTACTCGATTTCCTGGTCACCAAGAATTAGGTCTCTCTCATTATTTGTTTATATAGTGAATTGCGCTCAATATGTTATAGCCAGCCTTATGGTTAAGGCTTCAAATCTAATACTCAATAGATTGTTAATGTTGATCATAAAATTCATTTAAATTCAAGTATTTTTTTATCTAAAATTTTATTCTTTTAAAATATAAGACTTTCTTATGCAAAAAATTATAGCGATGAAGAAAAAAAAAAAAGAAGGTATAGCTAGAAGGAACACACACACACACACACACACACACACACACACACACACATATATATATATATATATATATACGAGAGAGAGAGAGAGAGAGAGAGAGAGAGATTCATATATAGTATGTATTTGCTATGGATCCTTATCAGGCATACACCATCTATTTATTAAAAATAAAAAAGAACGATCAAGATTACCATCTATACCATTTAAAATAAAAAAGTAATGATTAGGATTAGAAACTGTAAATCGATGTCCGCTACTATTAGTAGCGGACGGTAAAACACACACATACCATCTGCTACTAATAGTAGCGGGACGCTAATCCGAATAAGAGTTTGACCTATATTAACTAGAGTTTAAGATTTATTAATTAGGGTTTAGGATTTGTTAACTAGAATTTTGACCCATATTAACTAGAGTTTAAGTTTATTAACTAGGGTTTAGAGTTTTTATTAACCAGGGTTTAGGATTAAAATCCCTAAACCTTATGAAACTTTATACCCTAGTTAATAAATCATAAACCTTAAGTAATAAACCCTAAACTTTGATTAATAAACCCTAAAACCTTAGTTAATAAACATAAGCTCTAGTTACTATATGTCAAAGCTCTAGTTGATATAGGTCAAACACTTATTCTAATATTAGCGTTCGCTAATATTAGTATATGTTTTTTTCCCTTCAGCTTATATTACTAGTGGACGCCGTATTTCCCAATTTAATTTCGGTCGTTGATAGTCGGAATTGATGTTATAGATGGTGTATGTTTATATTTGATCCATAACAAATACATGCTATGGATCATTCCCTTATATCTATAATTTCAAAATTAGAGATACATTTTTGTAATCAGTTCTAAAATTAGAAATACGTTATTATTTTAGAACTATAAAATGACACGATATTCTTAATTTGTTATTATTTTTTTACTATTATTTTTAATATCAAATCACCACAGATTTATAGCTGAATTTTTTGCTAATACCAAGTTATATTAAAAAATATAAAATTATCTTTAAAAATTATCGATTTACAAATATATGTGTAATTTTGGAAGAAAAGTAGTATAAAGGAGTACTTTTCTTCTCTAAGTTACCTTGGTATACGCAACATGTAGTCTCTAATTCACCTTGGTATAAGTAACATGTGTTCTCTCTCCCGAAGACAAAAAGTCATTGTTCACCGTATGAAGATGAACCTGTGACTTTTTGGCATTTATTATTGATGTCTCAAATTCGGATCCGGCTACTGTAAAGTTGGCACGACCGACCATCGGTCGGTAAGAGGGGTCGGGCGGCGACACGTGGTGGGCGGAGCAAATGAACGGCGCGATCGGGAAGAAATTGGGCGGGGAGAAAATTTTCAAATCCATGGCTCTTGCGATCGGCGCCGTTCATTTCTCCCGAGCCTTGCGTGTCGCCGCCCCGACCCCCCACCGACCGATGGTCTGGGCGTGCCAACTCCATAGCAACCGGATCCCTCAAATTCTTATATAACGTCTTTTTTTTAAGTCATTTTATAACAACGTGTAAGTTAACCGAATCAAGAATGGTTAGAGAGAAAAAAAACACTTAATTTCTCTACTGTGCACGGCATGCATGATGGTTAAAAGACCATTTCTTTTCTTATTTCTTAATACAATTAAGCACACCTTCTAATACCAAGAAATAACTGCTTTTTATACACTTGTTACTACTGGCACAAGCTCGTGGAGAAATCAAGTAGTTAACCTTCCTTTAACAATATGATGCAAATGAAATGAATGTGACCAATCTTTTTGCAATAACTTTCTAGCTTATAGTAACACCTCCTCACTACTATATATCTGATAAATATTCATTCCTTTTGTCATAGCTTCAAAGATTACAGAGCTAAACAAAACAAAACTAAGGTACTAGAAGCTAACCTGCAATCTATCTGCTAACCATAAATTTCTTTTTTCTTTCACAAATCTAGCTTTAAATGATAATTTACACCCAAGGCAGTGGATTGAAAAGAGGAGATATCTAGATGGCGAAATTTGGGGGTGCATTTACCCGCGGTAGAAATATTGAACTTTATAATACAAAGAAAAGAATGCTGAAGAAACAAAGCCTTACTCCCATAAAAATGGGAAGGCCACCTTTTCTAGTAGTTCAGCAGGAGGTTCACAGTAGAGAAATCCTTCACTTTTATGGAACTGCTAATATCATCAACCGAGAAGGGAATGCTGGAGTCAAAAGACAATTAGTAACAATAGTAGCAAGATAATGTTTTAAAATTTAAAATTAAGCCTTAAATTATCATTATACCTAGAACAATCATCCAGCAAAAAGGAATTGCTGTTCGAATCATTTGATTCCTCCGTCATTAGTACTTTCATAGTGGAAATAACCTGTACAGAATAGAGGATGGTCATACAACAAAAAGAAAACGTAAAAGCAAAACCTAGATTATGAACTACCGGAGAAGAAGAAACAAGTCTGTAAGCATCATATAGATCGTTTTGACTCACATCTGGGGATACACTTGGAGTATGGTAGTTGTCATCGCAGTAGAGAGTACATATTCTATACTGTTGTTGAACACTCAGAACCTGGAAACAGAAAGCATTGCTGAGAATGAGAGAGAGATCGGTCTATGCATCTCCTAGCCCCAACACACGAAAGCTAACATGGCATGTACTGGTTTTATTCATGAAAAAAATTCGAGATATATATAGCTTGACCAACTATATGATTTATAATAGCTCAAACTTTGAACTAGTCTTGGATTTGACATGCAAGCATTCCTTTCCTATCCTCAAAAAAACAACACGCTCGCCCCAACAACGCGCACATGCGCGCGCGCACACACACACACTGACACACACAGAGAGAGGAGAGTTTTACAGGGCAAAGATCATTTGTAAGATCATCATAGGCAATCCTAGATTTCTGATGTATAACCTGCACTGAAAATGAATGGGGTGAGTAAAAAAGAGGCACCTGATGGAAGAAAGCCACCGTAGTATAGAACTGTAATAGCAAATATTTTACATGATTATATGCTTTGTCATAAGAGTGTTTTCATGAATTTGAAGACCGGGACAAAATTAATGAATATTACCCAGCAGTCCTGATGAATGACTACGAAGGTTTTAATATCAATTGATATTGTGATATATCCATTGAAT
Organism: Hedera helix; assembly: GCA_947179155.2. Lineage (NCBI taxonomy): Eukaryota > Viridiplantae > Streptophyta > Magnoliopsida > Apiales > Araliaceae > Hedera > Hedera helix. The sequence goes on from OX359281.1 coordinate 29,753,120, forward strand.
ATCCAAAAATTTGATTATGCGATAAAATAGTCTTCATTTGAATATAACTAAATTTTGCAGATAGCTTACAATTATTGCAATCACATATTGCTGATAGATATACTGCAAAATTTTCAAAAATAAGCACAAAATACCACAGAAGGTATAGAGATCTATTTCACATTATTGAGGCATATCGTGACATATCAAGACATATCAGGTGTTATCACTTATGTATTGGATATAACAAATCCCGACTTATTTTCAGGTAAAATTATCAAAAATAAGTACACCAATAAGAATTATCCGCATGCTGCCACACAAATAACAGCAGGAGCTCACTAATAGATAGCACTAATTCCGCATCACTAACTCCATAAGCTCAACACATTGATAGCCCGTTTGGCGGAGCTATGCAGTGGAGTAAAAGCACTTCTAAATTAAATTTTGAAGCATTTTAGTTTCAAATCATTCATTGAGCGGTAAACTTTTTCTTGACATTCTTTTAATGCCAGTGCATATTTTCTCAAGTCATCCGCATCACCATGCTCCTTGATGTCTTCATGATATAACTTCAAAACTCATTCAAAGCCCAAATATCGTAAATTTTGACAAAAATCAATAAATTCCTGAAATGTCAAAATTGTTACTTTGCCATGTACCAGACATTTCGTCCACTTACACGACATTTTAAAAAAAAATGTAGTTTGGAAGGTCATAAGTAAAAAAGCAGAAAATTTGTATATAATCAAAGTGAAAGACAAGCTTTTAAAGTGATCCAATCAAGTATTAACACGTGGCATCGGTGTCCTAATAACTATAGACAAAAAGGACAATGTGCATATAATAGCTACAAAAAAATCAGATTTAATTCTCACCACCTAAAGCGTGGGTTTATAGGAATCGACCCTCCTGATCACGAATCTAAATTTAAAATTTTTTTTTTTAGGACGAACACACCTCCTAATTTTTGATTTTCTGCGAAAAACCAATTCTTAAGGGATTTTTTATTTTTTCTGATTTTTACAAACCTATGTTCCAGACCTCCAAAAATCATGATTTTTGGATATGATGTTAAGAATCAAGTCTACTATGACATATAATTTTTTCAATTTTTTTGGATCAAGAGGCTATTTTTAGCGATTTTATTAAGCTAAACATATGCATTAATTCGGGGGGTAATGCAAGTGGTTGGGCCCGTTGTCACATCAAGAAAAGATTCCCTCTACACCAACAGAAAATCGCCATGTGTCTCAAAATCTACAAAAACTCACTTCGCTGCTTCAGGTCACTTTGGAGCACGGAGTGACTTAAGCCAATACCCAGGGATACTTTCGTAATTATGAAAAAAATACGGAACTCCAACAAGAATAGTATTTCATCTCTAGACCATATTATGCAAACAAAATTACATATAAAAATATTTATATTTATGTATGAAAAATAGATGTCCCAAAATTAATAAATACAATAAAAAGAAATCATCATTACCAGCAATATAAAAATATTTCTTAAAAAATATTAACCTGCAAAAAAATAATTAAAAAATAAATGATATTTTTTTAATTTTAAACAGGAATTATTTTTCACCCGAACAAATTATATGTCATATTAGATTTGATTATTAACATCATATCCAAAAATCACGATTTTTGGAGGTCTGGAGCATAGGTTTGTAAAAATAAAAAAAAATAAAAAAAATCCCTTAAGAATTGGTTTTTCACAGAAAATCAAAAATTAGGAGATGTGTTCGTCCTAAAAAAAAAATTAAAATTCAGATTCGTGATCAGGAGGGTCGATTACTATAAACCCACCCTTTAGGTGGTGAAAATTAAATATGATTTTTTTTTGCAGCTATTGTATACATCTAAGGGTCGCCCTTTATATATAATATTACAAAGGGCGACCGAAGTGAGTTACTGTAGCGGTTGCTACAGTAAAAGTATGTGGTGTTTTTTAGGTTGGCAAGAAAAATGTGGCAAGAAAAAAAAAACTTCAGTTTTTTTGGGTGAGTGTAGTAGGATGAGATAAGCGCAACGCACTTACTCTTTGGTAAGGTGTGTTTTTGAAAATTTTGTAACAAGAAAGGTGGTGGATTGATATGGTGAAAATAATGGTGTTTATTTCCCAAAAGGTGTGCTATAGCAAAGACTGGTGGTTTATCTAATGAAAAATAATAAATATTATTTATTATGAGATTGTTGGTAGTTACTGCGTGTTATAGATTTTTTTTTTCTTTTTCTTTTAATTTTTTATTTATTGTGTCTAACAAATAAATATATACTTGTATTTATTTGTACAATTTAAGACCCATATACCTATGGGTCGGGTTGGAATCTTAAAAGTCTAACTAAATTGCCTCTTTTTTTCCAGATTCCGGTGACACTATTCCGGTCAATAGTTTCGATGATCGGAATCTGAATTTAAGAAACACTGTTGTTGTTCGGGTGAAAAATAATTTATTTTTAAAATAAAAAAATATTATTAATTTTTTTTTATTTTTTTTTGTAGGTCAATATTTTTTAGGAAATATTTTTATATTGTTGATAATGATGATTTCTTTTTATTGTATTTATTAATTCTGAGACATCTATTTTTCGTACATAAATATAAATACTAGATATACATGTTCAAATTTAATTGTAATAAAATGATACTTATCAGTACACGTAATATGTAGCCATTGGTATAAATAAACATGAAGACAATATATTACTAACCATTTATATATATGTATATATATATGTATATATATGTATATATATATTAAACTAAATAAACGTGAATCTCGTAACAATATATAAGAATAGGATACGTGAATCTTATATATATATATATTTTAATCAATTAAAAAAATCACTAAAATTATTAAATCCTTTAAATAAAAAAAACTTATTACGAGTTAAGGGAATGTTACAAATAATCTTTGATGTTTGAAGAACAATGGGGGACAACTTCCTTTCTAAAATTGGGTAGAAATTCGTGTTGATAACATATTATGAAATAATAGATAAAACAAAATAATAAGAAATTTTTGTATTCAAGTGGTCATCCACATTTCTTATTCTCTCCACCATCAGTAAAGCAATCCTACATATATATAAGACTTTACAATGTTAGTAGAGTTTATGAGATATAATTGTAATAATAAGTACAATTATATCTATAGGTTTTACACATTCTAACATTTATATAACCTTTTCATTTTTCAAAATATAGACATTCCTGATCAATGTTTATTTATAAAATGTAACAACTTTTTACAATGAATAATTTTAAAATGTGAGTATGTTGAAGCTTATCAATTTCCTACTAGAAAACAAAAAATGCCTATTTTGTAAGTCATACTTTGTATATATATAATTACGGAACTAATATTCGTACATGTCTTTTTGATATTTTCACGTCTTGTTTTATCACAAGAGAATAAAATAGGTCTCACCTTCATGTGAGAAAAAATCGTAAAATTATCAAAAATTCATGTGAAAATAGTGTCTCGCTATAGTTAGTTATACTAGAATTATAATATTTATAATTGTGTATGCGCAAAGTACAAAATATTTGATTTTCTTTTTCTTAATAACTGATGAGTTTTTGTTTTCTCTTAAATTACATCATTTGCAATTTAAAATTTTCAAGAGTTTGTAATTTTTATTTTAAAAAAAGGATTCATATTTTTGAGACATGAGAGCAGGAAACGAGAGAGACTTGTCGAAGAGAAGTTTTTGCGTTTGAGACGATTTATTTGGTCTAAAGACTCTAAACACACCTCCATCAATTTTGAACTATTACATTTGAGTCAAATAGATTCATTTGTAAGTTAAAGTAAATTACATTTAAAACAAAATGTGTTTAAATGAACAAAAAATTAATTATATTTAAGGTCCAAAAACTGCTACACGAACAAGAACACGAAATTGAAAATAAAATCTTAATAAAGTGAAAAATTAGCAGAAAAAGATGTTATCTATTATTAATCTCGAGTATTAATATGGTGATAAAATAATTTTAAAAAATAATATAATTAATTAATAATCTAACAAAATGAGACTTGATAATAATAAACAACCGTAATCAACCGCATTATATATTACATTCGGGCTACACGCATCAAATCTGCGAGTTGAAAACTTTTTAAATAGCCCATGGTATTTCAGTTGTTCCAAAGATATCTGAAGGGTATATTAGGAAACCACAAATTCGGGAAGTCTAGATTTACGTGAGACCCGTTCATTGAAGCAACAAGCAAGAACTAGTATTCCGTGAGATGAGGAGGGACCCATTACGCATTTGCATTCTCACACGTTCGTCTCCAGCTCTTTTATTTCACCTCACATTTCCCGTTCGAAAAATACAAAGAGGCCATGTCCAAAATTTTGCCCCACCCGACCCCCACCCGACCCGGAGTCACTATAGGTCGTTTTGGTGCGTTTGACAACTACGTTTGAACCATTTTTGAGTCTTAAACGTATTATATTATTTTTTATATAACTTAATAATCACGTTTATAAATTAATAAAATTATGTTTAAAATGAAACGTAGTTAGATGGACAAAGTATTTCTTTAAGTTCATTTGGACTTCAGAAGTCATGCATTTGGTAACTTACCCTTCTCATCCTTCTCATACATTAATTTTGTGCCATAAAGTTTTATTAGGTGGTCAAGTCTTGTAACATTTAAAAATAATATTTTAATAATATTGAGAATATTATATAAAAATAATTTTTAATAGCTTTTAAGTAATTTATAACTTTTGTAAATAATAAGTCTTTCAATTAGTTACTATTTAAGTAGTTACGATTTTCATATTCGTATTTATCTAAAACTAGTTAATTTATCTTTAATATTAAATATAAAAATATTTTAAATTAACTTTAAAAATCAATATTGAGCTTATTTTTTGAGAAAAGAAAAGTAAAATTATTAAATATATGAGTGATAGTAATTTCTAATCATTCAATATTTATGAACTTATAATTACGATCGATAAATTTTATGAATCAAATCTCAACAACTCAATATTTGATTTACACCTTTATTTAAAATCACAAAATAATGACAATCTTTGTGAAGCAGAAACAATATTACCATATTTCTAAGAAAGACTAGAATGGTGGACCGTTGTTATGTTAGGAGTATTTATAAGCCAGAGGCCATGTTTTTCAAACAGAAGGAATAGAAAACCCAAGCTTAGCTTGGAAAAGAGGTTGATAAAGAAGATGGTGATAAATTTACTTCTCCAAAAGTTGAAAAATGCATTATTGTATTGAAACGGGCCCAAGTCAAATCCTCAATAATCAATCTATCACATGATGCATATGCCTTTAGACTTTAGTACATTGCCCATATCATCTCCTTGTGAATATTGTAGGACCCCAAATAAGATAATAGCAATCAAAACTTCATTGCCTACGCTCTCCTAACCTTTGCATGTGAACACATTTATATACTCCTATCAATTTGCTTTGATTGATTTCAACATCTTTATAGCTTATTATATAGTACAAAAAGGGATCCTACAAAAATCCACTTAACGAGCAAATTCAACGGTTGGATTAATGATTTGAGTAATGAGAGAGTCGGCACAATAGTAGAAATGAAATGGCAACCCTTCATCCCATAAAAGGGAGCCTCTTCAAGAATTTATTTCATCCACACTTTTCTCTCTCTCTCTCTCTCTCTCTCTCTCTCTCTCTCTCTCTCTCTCTCTCTCTCTCTCTCTCTCTCTCTCTATATATATATATATATATATATATATATATATATATATGTATCTACATTTGAATATTGGTAAACTTGAGTGAGTACTTAGCTAACAAAGTAGGAAAGAGTACTACATGGGTAATTTTCATGCCAAGGAAAAGAGCAATAATTCAAGAGAGAGAGATGTTGAAGCTTTGAGGGCAAAGGTAAAGCTTCAGCAGGAGGAGATGAAAGAGATAATGAGCATGAGAGAGAATGAGAGTCAAGCTTATGAGCAAGAAATTATGGTTTTTGCGGTCAAGGAAGCGGAGTGGAAGAGGGAGAGGCAAAGATTAAGAGAAGAGGTAAAGAAGTTTAAGAGGAAGTTAGAAGAGAGAGAAGGGAGAGTTGGAGGATTAATGGAAGATGAGGAGGTGGTGGTGGTGGTACGGGGAGAGAAAAGTGGGAAAGAGTGGGGGAATAGTTATCTCATGGAGTGTATGAGGGAGGAGAGAGCGCGGCGAGATGAGGCCGTTGAGAAGTGGAAGAAGCTATACTTAGCAATCAAGACTGAGCTCGACTATCTCATTAAGATGACAAATCAAGGTAAAACATTTTTTTAAAGTTCTTACAATCATAATCATAATTATTGTACAATCAGAAAATGGGATCACAGCTGTCCGACAAAAACAAAAAACAGTTAGCACTTTTTGTACTTCATGTATATATAATTATATTAGATGTAAAAATGCACACCACTTAATGTACAAAGTAAAACTGTGCAAACACAAAGTATAACCTGCAAAGTAACACTGCTGAATATTTTGGTCAGCAGACTGCTGAACTCTTATATAAAATACTTAGCATTTTTTTCTTGGAATAAGAGAAATTTGATTTTGTTTTGCAGGACAAAGAGCATCTTGGATATCAGAGGAAGAAGAATTGATGGATGAGTTGCATAGAGAGCTGAAGGCTAAGGAAGAAACCATCAAACTTCTACTGGCACAATTAGCTTCAATGGAGAAAGAGAAATGGAGGATGGAGAGAGAGGCGGACATACTCAGGCAAAGCTTGCGAATCATGAGCCACAAGAAGAAGGGCAAGCACAACGTCAAGTCTTCCAGGAAGCCACTAGCAAAACAGATATGAGAAGTTCAACATTAATTATCACTGCATTTAATACAACTGCTACTCAGAGCTTGCTCTAAAATATTTTAAAATAAATTTAAAAATGAAAACCTAGTAGTCCAACAGTCCAATAAAAGAGTATAATTCCTTTGTAATTTATGAAAATGTAAAAAGATTGTTGAGACTAAGTTATCATCTTTTCTTTCTTTTTTTCCCTCACTTTATTTGTTTCGTATAAGGTTACTCTAGTCTGTACCACTTTAACACGAACACGAAAATGAGTTGACAACTAAGTTACAACGATTATGACAAAGTAGATGAGAAATCTGAAACTCATATTAGCCTCGTGGAACCAGAAGAATATGGGAGAAAACACAAGGAGAAAGCAAGAAACATTGCTGACATTCTATCTAAAGGCTGCACTTAGTAAAGTAGAAAACAGAACTGGTATTGTGTCCTAGGCGATGGATTAAAAAAGTACACAATGGAACAAGATAGTAAATAATGGAGTACTATTCCTATCACCAACAAGACGTCATTTAAATATTTTGGGCAGAATGTCAGTAGCAAGCACTAAGGGTAATGGATTAATTCATGGGACATGAGTCCTTGAGTTCTTAATCCATAAATAGTATGGCTGTTGGCACAAAACTTTTTTAAGTTCTATATTTATCAATGTTGTTCAAAATTGAATACATGCATGAAAATCTATTGTAATAAAATGACTAGTGAGAAAAAGGAGAAGAAGTCCCCCGAGTGAAGTAAGAGAATAACAACATTATTTTTATTCAGTCTCAAACTTCAGCTTTGAAATGGTGGTTAGGTCCATTACTTATTTTTATGACATGAAGCCTTGAACTAAAAAAATTCTCCAGACAGTCCTGTTTCTGAAGACTATGAATGAAAGTTTGCTACCCATAGGTGTCAATGATGCAAACACAGAATGTTCAAGCATGATAATTTATCTGAGTTTTGAAACATAGCGCTGAGATTTGTTGTACAAATACAGAAAGCCAAAAGTATTAAAAGATAAAAAATTCATGAAACTCTTAAAAGGATGGAAAGTACAAATTCAGCAACTGCACATAATCTTGCTTTTCCAGAAGAACAATGTGGTTCATTATAACGAAGTACATAAAATTTGAAGTATACTTTTGTGAAACCAGCCCTACAGTAATGACAACTAAAAGAACAGAAATCCTATAGAAACTATTGCAATAAGAAAAAGAAAAGGTTGCCTTAACTTGGGTATAGTTCTAATAGTTTACAGCCTTAATTGATATATTACCTTCTTCACTTGATCGTGACCTTGCAACAGTATGGTAATTCGATCTCACATTCTGGAAAGAAAAACAGGTCAAAAAGCTTCTCAATTAACCGCTAAAATCTGTTTCATTGAATCAGGCAGCTATAAGTATTAATTAAGTAGAGTTAATACCTCCAGCAGAGTAATGTAATAGAAATCTTCCATGTGCTGCATAAGTGCAGTTCCATCTCTGATTGAGCGAAAAATATTTATTTCTGTGTTCAGAATTTTCTCAACAAGTTCCTTCTCGCCTTTCATCTGTATAACATATAATTTCAATAAGAATAGTAAAATTAGAATGGTGCCTCTGAAATGCATATCTAGAAAAGAATGTCACAAAAGTGGAAGGTGCTGTTGAAAACAACAAATATGATCCAGTGATTAATAGACCGCTTTAAATGATGGATTAATTTTTTTACCACCACAAAGAACTTGAGGAGGTAACAATTCCAAAGAACAGTTGAGGCATATAACAATCCAAAATTCTAACTATGATCAGCCTTTATTGTGGTTATTTCTTCTAACCAGTTAACATTTTAATATATTAAGCCACCGTTCAAACTCTAATGTTTATATATGCATGTATATAAATGATAAATGAACTTCATTTTTTACCATTTGAGCTCCATTGTAGTGTTTAAAGCTTTAAATGAAGAAAAATTACAATTTAGCAAAATAAAAATTAAAAAATTGAAGAAAATTTTGTATTGCAATAGAGTGCATATATATTGAAATCCAACTAATTTTAAAAGAAAAAAGTTGGAAGTTAACGAAGTGTGTTGGGCATTTAGAGATTTGGAAATAAAAATAGAGACTTGTGCAAAACTTGCACTCACAGAAGCAAACTGCAAGAAACGCAAAATATGCGTAATAATGTAGGGCAGCTTTTGGAACTAAGATAATTGTACGAAAATTAACTTGGGTGAAGCTCTGCACCTCACTACCCAAAGAATCTTTTACTTAGGTAATACTCTGCACTCAGAAGTGAGAAAAATAGCTCATAGCTAAGTATTAATAATCAATAATACATTCTATAGTGTTATTAACTTGTGGGGATTACATTAATATTTATAGAGACTCAAAATCCTAATATTACTTGGGGAATAGTAAAAGTACTAAACTTTTGGAACTAAGATAATTGTAAGAAACAATGGAAAATTAACTCGGGTGACTCAGATAATTGTAAAAATTCTTTGATTTGCTTTCGAATTATGGTCCTCATCATAGTAATCTCCATATTGCCAAAGTTATTGCCATTTGAGCACGAAAAACATCCAGAAGTTATATATATATACACCTGTCTGTTTATATGTATTAAATGATACCAAAAACTGACGTGGGGTGCAATATCTTTTTTCCATCTTATTTATACTCCATAAAGTATAACTGGTCATTTCCGATTTATAAGAAAAAATTATATTGAAAATAAAAATTACCAAAGACAGGATTATTTCTATGTTGAAATGAAAAACATTATTGAACAAACATCTAATATGGAGATAAAGTTTTCTATTATTATATCAAGGTTCCAACTACAGGTTACTAGTGGAGTAAAGGTTAAGCAGCAAAGACATAGGAAGAAAGCAATATCGCTGATGCGAAAACTGAGTACAAAAAAGTATTAAAAGCACTTAGGACCAAATGCCAAAGAAGAAAGCCATATTATATCTACAGGCAATTGAAATGAAACAAAACTAAAAAACTAGATGTGAATACACAATTACTATATGCTTACTAGAACATCAATAATTGTGCCACTGCGAAAATTATAATCAATATCAATGAAATCAATGTAGTCAATGATACATAGGCAAACTGAGGAAAAAGACACTGGTGAATATGAGGTTTGTAGTGATTTTTTTACATATGAGAACATTAGCTAAACTTTCCTGCTAACAAAACCAGAGAGAAATTGAAGGAATGATACATACAAATTCATTAACAAGAACATCAGGTGTTGACTCCCCGATAACATCACCTTGATAACCATCTTCCAGGAGCTCCATATTTTCCTGAAACGTAGTGTTTGAAATTCATGCAAAAAAAGTTGTTTCGGCTAGCTAACTTTTGCTCATGCTGTTAAATAGCATTGATCTATTGTTTGGTTGCAGTTTCATTTGTTTTTCATAATGGACAACCTGATTCCAGTAAATTGTCCATGAATGATAATATAAAACAGAAACAAAGTTGAAATATTAGTAATATTCCGTTTTCCTTGCAGAAAGTCTTAGGATTGACATGCTTAGTGGTATGCAACAAACTAAATAATGAATGGTCCTTATTTATGGAATTTTAAAGATGAAAGCAAACGAAGCTGGTAGGAAATGAGCATGAAACTAATACATTGAGTAATTTCAAAGAAATTTTAATGCATTTGTCTATCCTAAATTTTCTTTACCACTGAATCAACTAGCCAAGAAAATGCTAGTCCAATAAGTCGGTGTCTTAATTAGAAGTTAATACTACAGCAGATATCCTTTTTGATGGAGTTTCATTATGTATGTCATGTACCGTAAACTTCTTTTTAGTGGATAACATGATAGCTAAAAGTTAGTTTACAAATTTGATGATAAAAAATTGAAGACCAAGATTAGAATTCAAAGATAACAACCCACCAATGCAATTTTCAGATCTCCAGTTGCTAAATAAACAGGTTGAGCCACGTGGCAATAACCCATTAAACGTGGGACTGTAGGTATAATGTCTCTATGGTTTATAACTCTCCAGCTGTCCTTAACTTTCTGCAATATAAGAAGTAAAGTTTCACTCACCAGATGCAGTTAGTGTCCAATACGTGAAGAAACAATGAAAAGAAGTTAATACATAAGTCCAATAATTGACAGTTCAAACAATTTTCTTATGTTCAAGGAAAAATTATAAGTACTCAACAAAAGAATGTGAATAAGAGGGAAATTTGGTGCCTCTTTTCACCATCACATATTGGCCAAAGCCTCTTAGACTTGATGAACTGATGGGTTTCTGTGACATGTTAGTGACTAATTTACTTAACATATCATGGCAGAGGTAAGCTATGATAGTGACTAATTTACTAAACATCTCATGGCAGAGCTAAGCTGCAAAGATGACTTGCATAAAACTTATTTGATACATGGGTTTTAAACCCCTCATTTCCGCAAACTAGCGCTCCTGATGATTGTTATTGAGTTTATCAACAAGAAAACTTTTTAGCTTCTTGTTGCAATTACATTACCAACTTAATCTTATAGAAGAGTTGGTTATTAATATTGTTTCTAAGTACGTATATCAAACATTTTTTTTTGTGTCGAAATCATTGTGCTAAAGTTGTTCGTGAATCTACAATTTTTTTAGGTTGGAAATTCTTACAGTCAAAGTCTAGGAAATGATTCTACTGAATACATGTATGTAGCTGATAACTGAGTTTATCTGGTTTAGTCCTATGTATCCTATAAACCGTATCATGATCATTTAAAGTAGATCAGATCATCAGAGTTCAGTAAGTGTTCTAAGTATATTTTCTGTTCTCAATATTGTTTGAGCTTGTCATCTGCTAGTTCTTCCATAAAAAAGAGCTTGTCATCAGATTACTGCTGGATTTGGACGGGTTGCTAAGAGAGCAGTGGATGATCTTGAGCATGCCATCTATGCAGATAAAATCTCTCTCTCTCCCCCCCTCCCCCCTGCGCTTTTGAGCTTGTCATCTGCTAGTTCTTCCTTAACAAAGAGTGTGCTTGTTTGAGACTATTCTGTTTCTTTACAGAACAAAGAACACTGCAGGAAGGAGGGAGGGGACTCTGGGAGGGTATTGGATGGTCTTAGAGCATGCTCAATATGCAGATAAACTTATTCCTAATATGTATAAAAAAAAAAGGTTATCTATGTGGTGCCCAGTAGCAACCTCAATTTTCCAATTAAGATATGGATCCAAAGGGAAGAAAAAGAACCATAGTTAGGAAAGAGAGGAAACTTGCACTATTGTTCAACAATAACTAATCCTTATAATTGGTAGAAATGGAAAAAACTACAACTTCAAACACTGTTACCTTGTTATAAGCTTCAGCAAACTTTCTGTTTCCAACTCTTGGTGATCCAAAATTATACATAGTCACAGATATAGCCCCACGCCTAAAACATAAAAAGGAGTAGGACATATAAGTTCATTTGCCAAATCATAATTGAGCAGCAAAACAATACTGATAATAAACTTCCATAACACTTGGACAATATTAGAGAGGATCAGATCATGCCAAGTTCAATATCAGAAAACAGAGTATGCTTTTGGAACTTTGAGCATTGAAAGTCTATTGTGGTTTCTTGAGCATGTTAAGTTTGATTTGGCCCAAACAAAACCCAATGATAAATGCTTTAAAGATTGCTATGGAATATGTATGCTAATATAAAATCAGTAAGTTCTTAGGTCAGCTTAAACTCTTAATTTCTCCACAAAAAATCTTGAAATTGTTTAAGCAATAACTAGATCAAAAATGGTACATTGTAAATATCCAATGGCCCATATGCATTCCCAAAATCCCATATTTTGATGCAGGTATATTGTACAAGAAAAATCTTAGAGTTTCACTATAAGTTTGCTTTTTCAGCCAGCAGTAAGCTATAACAACAAACATAAGAGAAAACAACATCAAACAAAGAGAGAAAAGAACTCACTTTGCTAATTGGCTTGATGATAGTTCAAGAGCAAGTAGGGTAGCTAATGCACCACCTAAACTATGACCAGTCACATAAACATGCCACTTGGGCAGCTGTTCAGCACCATCATCTCTGTCACAAAACATGTGTAGTTTTTATATTAGAAGTTTATAACACACAACACAAATGAGATGCATATAGAACTGAATATCATCTGGAAGTAAGTATATTCAACTTTTATGAATGTGTAAATTGTTTTCCTAATGAAACAGTACTTGAATGTACTCGGTTAAATAAATTAATAGAAGATAACTACTAAGTTTAACAGTAAATAATGGCAATATAGCTGAGATGCTTGTGTTAGGCTATTAAGGTTCTATGAAATAGTTGCTTACTATAAATTCATCTGCTTCAGCATTTTTATTATATGTGTTTATATTATTGCATCATCATAACTTACATACAACCAATTGCCAGTTTAAGAAGAGATATGATCCTGGTCCTGACTGAATCATATGCACTCAAAAATCCACTGTGAACCTGAAGAAATTATATAACCATTTGGTAAATCTTGAAAATCATGAGATTTAAGTTGATTATTACATGTTGTCGCATCCTGCAGATCCAAAAATATTTTCAACTTAAAACAAAAACTTATCAGATATTGATCATACTTGAACTTCTTGCTTGACATCACCACCAATCCTTTCAGGGTTTAACCTGTAATATAGAAATGTCAGAAATAGTACGGATCACCACCAACAGAATTCTGTATGTTATAAAAACTCATAAATTTTTATAGAGAATAATCAACTACACAAAGAAAGAAATGTATATAAAATACTTCAAATATAACTGCAGTAGGAAAACTGGATAAACTTATACATAGAATAAAATTCTTTCTTAAATGTTACATGAAAACAAATATATCACAAAGGCTTTGGGAGGCATAATGCAAATATGCCTGTTTGATGGCTGGTTTAGTGAACTTCTAAGGGTCGGTTGGGAATTGCACCATAGCCAACTATGACTATAGATCATTCTCCATATACACCCACCCACCCACTCTCTCTCTCTCTATCTCTCTCTCTAACACACACACACACACAAACACACACACACACACACATATAATCATTCTCCATATACACACCCACTCTCCCTCCCTCTCACACACACAGATATATATATATATACACACAGGAGTGATTCATATCCAAAGTTGGTTATAGAGTGTTTAGTAGTCAAACACCATTATTAGGGAAAATTTCAAAAAAGAGTGTGTATGCACAGTGATTTTTGTTTTCAAAATCAAGTCCGTCAAATACGTGAATGAGCGGTATGAGATGGATTGGCTACTAAACACTCTATAGCCAACTTTGGCTATTGATCACCGGCCAAAATGACTAGCTTATACAGTACAGCAGAACATGAGAAATTTTCTTTTTAAATCAGGGGAACACTTTCGCGACTTCAGCTTGATTCCTAGCATTTGATTGAGAAGATTAACTGTTTAAATTGTTTTCGGGACACACGGTATTCTCATCCATAGGGATATCACATGCTTTACACAATGATCTATTTTCACATAGGAGAGAGTCCCATTCATTCAAAGTTTATACGAAATGGCCTGGCATGTGACAAGCTCAGCCTCATTTGAGGTAATTTTTCCATTTGCAATCCACTTGTAGTGGGTTCACAAGAGGTACATTCACTGGAGAACCTGGGGGATAAAATTAAGAAGTAAAGAAACATATTCACGAAGTAAGCCATATCTCAGGCAGAAGTTCACTTTTACCCTGCAGGAATTAGCATTAAATCCGTCCGCAAGTCCTTCCACCTAGCCTGGTTAAATCAACAAATTATCACTTCAAACTGAGAGCTTTATTCAACTAACTTCACTGATAAGCATAATATTTGACCTACTTGCTCTGTTCCTCTGAAAGCAATGACTACTCTTTTCTGGTTAGAGTCACGCCAAATTGCAACCTACAACTCTTATGAATTAGTGATCCAAAATATTCAATACTATTTATCAAAAAAAAATTATTGTTATTTGAAGGAATAAAATATGATTTTAAATGAATCAAGAAATCTAGATGAATAAGTAAATAAATATAAGTGAAGATGTTTTTAATATAAGCAAGTAATTAGTACCTGTGTATCTGTGGGCGAGTTATCTAAAAAACATAGTTTTTCAAATTCAGATTTAATAAAACTTGGATGGCCCAAAGAACTTGCTAGCATTGCCCAAGCCTCCATAGCACTCTCTGCAGTTGAAAAGAGCTCCCTCATCTCCGCTGCTTTTTTCTCATCCAATATTGGAACATCCATGGGGGCAGAAAACTTTTCACTCTTGGAATATGCGGAAACATCATCTACTTTGGTAGAAGCGTCTTCTTCTGTATCACCCTTTTTTCCAGGACGTGCTCCATTGTATAATTGAGATACAGTGGCATTCAGAACCATCAGCCCCCCCAAAATGGAATCAGTTTGTCGTAATAAATCTTGTGTCACCTTCTTAATATCTGGTAATGAAGACTGAATAGGACTAGTGGTTAAGGGGCCAGTCGTAGCATCAACAACATTCTGACCTTTTGCAGTTGCAAGCCCAGATTCAACATAACCTGTTTACGCAATTGTCTGCGACTGTAAACCTATTTTATCTAACAAATCAAACTTGTCCCACTTGATATTCTCAGGAATAGGAAGTCCAAATTTCTGAACAACATTTTGATTAACTATATTAGAAAAATTCCTCCAAAATTCTTTGTCTGACTTTGAGGTCTCATTAACATGTGTAACTATTGATGAGGTTTGTCCATTATCAATGCTGCCATTATCAGGAGGAAACTCTGGTAGACTGCTGTCTTCCTTGAAGCTTGTACCATCTACAGGTAAATCTGGATTACTCTCCAGCTGTTGAGGCATGTCCCAATCAACAATAGGATTTTTAGATGTTCCAATGCTTTCTGTTTGATAAGTATCAATGTCCTTCGGAAAATTCAGAGAATTTAACTGACCAAAAACGTACTGTACAAATTGACGTGCTTGCACAGCATCCGAGCCAAGAACTTTTTTCAAAGCAGAGTCAAAACCACTTTTCCGAAGAAATTCTGTGACAATGGGAATACTCCACCACTTCTTCTCTTCTTCAATTGTCTCGAAACTCTTATACTGAACCTGAAACCACGTATAATAGGAATGATTCATTAAGAATTTTCCCATTTGATGTCACTAATTTCCAAGTAAAAAAAATCAATAACTCAACCAATCAAAATAACAGATAATGAAAATATGGAAAACCAGCTACAAATATGAAAATCATCACAATCAACAACACAGTCAACATAATAACAAGAATCTATATTCCAGTGAAGTTACAGGTTTATAAATTAATTTTTATCATTATTGATTCTATTGAGTAAATCCATATCTTTTTATTCATCCTCTTTGATTTAATCCATCTTTCTCTTTTTCTCTTCAGCAAAATGAAGTTGTGAACCCTAAAGATTTGAAGTCCAGACTACCATTCCTAAAACTGTAAGATTTTAGAAAGGTAGAGACAATAGAATGGTTAAATGCAGAAAAGAGATGTGAAACAAAGTGTCAGGTGAAGTCTATTATCTAACAATATAATTTAAATATCTGCTCAATCAAGAGATCTGGTATGACTAAAGGAAAAAGCACAACCTTTTAGCAAGAGATAGAGAAAGGGGGAGAATGATACAAGAAAATACACCATAAAATGTGAACATATTGGCTTAGTTGCAGACACTCCACATTAACTTATAAAAAGCTTCTAGACTTATATAGTTGTACGTAACTAGACTAGAGATCCATAAAAATGAGCTATGGCAATTCCCTCCCCATTACTCTTCTAGCCTGACCAAATGTAGATTGTTTCCGATCCCATTTCCTATGTGGTGAGACAAATAGCCTGAACAGGACTCTTACTACCTATCTTGATGAATTCTAATTCACAAGCTTAATTAGCAAGAAAAAATCCAACTTGTTAAAGCCACAGAAGCTAATAAACAATATGAACAACCAGGTACTGCACTAATTTGTAGGACTATCAATATTGAGTATGAGTATATCTCTATGTCAATGTGCTCAACAATAAATTAATCACACGATCACCATGTATCATCAGATAGTGTCATCATCTTACAAGACCAGGTCAATAAGATTGCCAACTTCTAAGAGAATAAGCAATGATTGTAAAAATCCATATGCTTTCCCAAATTAGAGGCTGAAGAAAGTTCGAAATTCAGGAACCTGCTTCTAGGAATGTTCATGCATTCATGCACTTCAAACAGTAGCAAGTGAATTGGATTCGCTTCTTTTACCCCTAGAACTTCCTACTCGCCATAAAAACATAATTCCATAAATGTTTTAATCATGAAAGTATACCTCTAGCTGAATCTTTCCACCACCTCCCATTCCTTCCAAATCAACCATCACCTCATGCGTTTTTCCTAGCAAAACATATCGGTGTTAATTAATATTGCTAAAAGGAATTTATAGCCTCTACACCCAATTTAATTTATAAAATTCTGTACTTCTCAATTCAAATGTGGTCCAAATTTTGCAACTATTATGTAAGAAATTGAGGGAGAAGAGGTGCAACTTTCATCTAATTGGTCCACTTGTAGTTAAAATAAACTTTTAGATGGGTATTGATAAATGAAACTGAAATTTGCCACAGCAAAAAAAAAACCCAACTTACTTGATCGCCTATAAAAATAAAATAATTTCAATGATTTAAAAACATC
The DNA here is from genome assembly GCA_947179155.2 of Hedera helix. Taxonomy (NCBI): domain Eukaryota; kingdom Viridiplantae; phylum Streptophyta; class Magnoliopsida; order Apiales; family Araliaceae; genus Hedera; species Hedera helix. Next base: position 29,770,620 of record OX359281.1, read on the forward strand.
TCTACATGCATGTGATGCATTGGATTCTTACCATCACATAGGCATTCCAAGCTAACACCAGCATTGCCCATACGCTTATGTGGAGTTACAAGATTTGCATCCCAAGCTGAAACCTAAAGTTTAACAGTCGCATATCACTAATACTTCCAGTGCAAATGCACGTGTTCTTTACATTAATCAACTGCAGAAATTCCCTGGAGAAAGTAACATACAAGAACTCTATTTTTATGTAAATTATTGATTTATATAAAGCTAATAAAAGGATCATATAGCAAAAGAGTATGTATATATAGAAAATTCCCCCTTGGCCTTTGAGAGAAGATATAATTTATTGGAAATAAGCAAGTGTTTTCTTGGAAGAAAGGGAGAGTGTCCCCCTTCCCCAGCCAACTTTTGAAAAGATTTTTCTTATTAATAAACCATATGTAAAAAAGCACTTCATACCAAGTCTGATGAAAATCCTGTAACTGAGGAAAGACATCCTTTAAAGTCAAAGAAAAAGCTACAGCAACTAAATAGTGTAAACAATAAGACTCTGGCAGAATAAATAGGAGAATTCCAATGGATACCGACCACTTTTATCTACTAATTCTCTTTCATGTGTTGGAAAACAAAATTTACTTCAGATTACCCTTCTCCTACAAATGGTACACAAATTTTTCTCAAGGGTTCATTATGCCCTGATTTTGATCACTAAATGACATTTGAAATTTTTATCGAGATTACTAAAAAAGAAATACTCCTCCCCTTCTACAAAAGAGTCACTTTGACCTTTTGAAGTCAATTCGTGAAATCCTAAGATTAACAATTTATGCGATTCATGTAAATTTTGAACACAACAAATTTTGTAGTTAGCCGTAATTTTTAGGTAATTTACAATAATTACAATTGTATTAACTAAAATCAAATGAATTCAAATCAATTTTGAATTTAGGATTGTGTAAATAGACGTTAAAAATTCAAAATGGAACTCATCTTGTGGAATGGAGGGATTAACATAGAGAGAAACTTAAAGTACAATTAGATGCCTCAGATCAAATGAAAAAATGCACAGAATTCATTCTACATGCATAATAACCTGAAGATTCTTGTTAGGGGGCTGCTTGATATTTAAAGCAAATTCTTCATTCCATGTTGGTTCTTTTGTCCTGCCACAATTCACTTGTCCATACAAATTAGCAAACTTTGAGTGCAAAAGATTTGAAGATGATCCTTCCACATAGAAATAATAAAGCAGATTACTAAATTACCTAAAGAAAAAGAAAATCATGAAATCAAGAAAGCATTCAGCAATATATGGATTTGGACCAAAAATATTTATCCATCAACTGTAGACTCTAATACTCTATACAAAGTACTTGCAGCTCAACTTTAAAAATAATGCAGCAGCTTACCCCCATTTGACATTACTCTTGACCACTTGGCTTTCCAATTGCATGACTACATATGGATCACTTGTTCCCTGAAAACAGATATAAAATGGATTAAGAAAAGGGTACATTGAAGGATTCTACTCTCACTAATTAGTCATAACCTTAGGAATACAATACATGTAATTAAAAGAGTAGAGAAAGCAGATTAATAGCAGATCTGCAACTTTAGTTAAACTATTCTTAGTACAAAAGGAGATGGGATATCTTGGGAAAGATGATATACCCAAGGATCCATGGCAGGAAAATTAGAACCTTTCTTTAGCTTTATGAACAATTGACCATCATGAATCTCACGCAGAAAGAACCTGTAGATTTAGGACAAACTTGAACTTTTATATTCGAGTCATGACTCCTACATGGAAGATAAAACCTTTGCACTGGTTCTGCATTTTAACAATCTGTACTTATAACAAGTTTACATTGTTAATCTTTTAATACATAAATTACTACAAGTCTGTTATATAGACTACTGCTGTTCCTTTTTGTTAAGGATGCATCATATTCAGTTCCTTGATATTGCAAGTAGAGCTATAAAAATTCATTTATAAATCAGCTAACTATTCCCTGCATGTTGAGCTTGTATATTGGGTCTGTTTCTGAAGTGGAGGGCCAGTAGGCCTGTAGTGGAAGGAACGAGCCCCACAAGCATAAATTTACTATTGTTTGCAGCTACAAATAACTAGGCAGGGGTATGGGGCAGCACTCTGGCCCAAATTGTTTAGGGTGATTTTGTACTTTTGGGGTGAATTAGGATTCTTGTACTATATAAGGAGAGGATCATGATTTTCTGAGATAGTGAGATTGACTTGCTGCTAACTGTGAGTAACCCAACCTTAGGGTTAACCACAATTTTTTATCTTGTGATTATTTTCTTTCTAAAAATATTCGTAATTGCAGTCCTATCTTCGTTTTTTACCATGCAAATCTTCTACAGGATCTCTTACCTTCACTGCTGACCCACTTCCCCTTTTCATTTCCTTTTGGTAGATTATCCAATTAACAAGTCACATTTTTCTGATGCTACTGTAACACTTAGCAAAGTCCCCTTTTAAAAACAAAGAAAAAGGGATTACAAAAAGCGAAATGAGAACTCTTTTATATCCTTTGTAGTATGTCAATTGATAAAATTTATAGACTTACTTGTTAGAACAAAAATGTTTGACTTGATTCCAACATAATTAAAAGGTATTAAACGAAGGTTCATGGTATGTTATTAGTAGAAAGAGAGTGTATATTTTGTTTGTTTCAAAGGACAAACACCTATTTTTTAGGGGACAGCAAAGGTAAAATTTGAGTTGCTTCCAAAAGTTAGGGCTCCAAATTAGAATCATAACGAGAGTATCCAGTTATAATCGATATATCAACTAATGAGGCTATCATGAGTAACTTCAAAGTGTTGAAGAGCTAAGCTCGATTGATCTGGTAAGAATCAACCTAAAGTAATGCACCTACAGATATTATTAATTTTCAATGTTTGTTACGAAAATTTCACTGAATGAAAGGATTACATACTCTGAAATAAACACTGTTTTACAATCCACTGCGTCCACCTCACACGTTCCTACATTTTCCTGACCAGAGGGAAACAAAATTGAAGTTAAAAAAAAAGAAAAGAAACCTAACTCGCTGCTTAAGAAGATAAATGAATAAAATCCAAAACATAGTAAGACTCATTCACCACTTGCTGAAAAAAATGTAGGAAGGATGAGATATGGGAATTCAATAAAATGAATCTACTCTTAATTTTGGGGTCCAATAGTATAAAACTCTACAATTGCTCATTCACAGCAATTTGGCTAAACTGAATCAAGCACATCAATTTGCTCACTTGTGAATCACACGAGCAAGCAAGAATAGGACTTCCTTTTGTTTTCCTTCATTTCTCAGCAACCCACAGACATTTATAATCTCTTTGAACTTCAGAAAAAAGGTATATAAAAGAAAGGGAAACAAGGAATCATCAAAAGCATAAAGATAACACCCTTGTATGAATATCTATCCAACTAAGAATACTTAAAAGAAAACCTTAAAATCAGATATATTATTGAATGTCAGGTTGAATAAATCTTTGACAAAGTACTGTTCTTAACTTATCCTATTTTCTTTTAGTTTTTTTCTCGTTTCTCTACCTTTCCGCTCAAGAATCCAAACATACCATATGAGTCAGCCTAATTATTAAATTTCCAAATAAATTAGTCAATTTTCAATTTTAACAGAAGAGCAACAAGAGTCCATATATAGAATTGTGTCCCTTTCTTCTATTCCCTCAGCAGTGGTTTGTAAAAACTTAAAATTATACATTTCCCTCCATTTTATTAAAGCAGTGTGCAGCAACACTTTAACAATAATTTTAACACCAGTGACACTTATTGCTCTGGCAACAACATTTTTCTCTGACAATATCAAATGCCTTTTATTAACAACCAAACACATAGGAATAACCAAATCGCTAAAAAAATTGAGTTAACCACGAATTTACAGGTGGGTTCCTGTAGGCTTCAAATGCAAAACCAGCTAAAATAACAGCAAGATTAATGTCGAATGGTGGCCGTTCGATCTCCTCCTCCACCTTAACCACCTCAATTTCAGAGCTCGCTCTACACAAACAACAATACGAGTTAAGAAATCCATCACCGGAACTCAATTCCCTAAATTTTCCTGCAAATAACGGATTCCGAAAAATTGGAACAAACTTAGGGTTTCGAAATTGGTGAATTTTGGGTGAATGGGAAGCGGAACAGTGAAGGAGTTGGTGGTGGGATTGAAGAGAAGCCATGAGAGAGAGTAAAGATGGAATGGCAGGAAGTGTAATTATTGGGAGGAGATAAGGAGATTTTTGCGTGGGAAACTGGGAATGTAATAACTAGAAGATACTGGTAGTCGTTAAATAAAAAAAAATATTGTCTTTTCAACGTATCAGGTACGTACACGGAAGTGGAATTGGGGATTGGGAAGGTTCGAGAAAGCCTTGGCGCCAAAGTTACTAACGGTCCGCTCTAAATAGTGATACTCCTAATAGGCTAATATTTACCTTTTTTACTTGTTCATAATTTTCATTTTTAATTTTTTTTAAAAAGATTTTGCAAGAATTTATAAAAGTAAAATCTATTACTACTACAATTAAAAAAATTATGAAAAATTTAGATATTTTCAAAATATAGGATAAATATTAATTTTTTAAAATCGATTTGAGATGTTTTTAAATTCAAAATTAATTTAAATTAATCTAGTTTTAGAATATACAATTATAAAACTATAAATTATGTATGTATATATATAGTATTACTGATTATATTATTTATTATTTTTAAATTATTTGAATTTAAAAATATTTAAAATAATAAATTTTGAAAAGTTAAATTTCATCATATATTTTAAAATTAAACGGAGGGAGGGAGTGTTAGATAACTTAGATTTACAATTGAGTATAAGCCTTGTGATATAAATTTGCTACCAAATTATAATTTGTGAGCAAAAAATGATACGAATAACCAATGTATAAGTCGATATTTTGATTACTAATTACGTGTGTAAGAAAGATAATGATAACTAATAAATAAGATTTTTTTATAATTTTATTCAATTTCAAATATAAATACATTTCGTAATTATAATTCGTCACAAATTTATCCAATCGTAGAATAGTGATAATAAGACTCTTTTTCTACCCTTCTAGTAGATGACATTTTAGACAATGCCTTTGGTTCACGCGCGCGATTTAATCAAGTAGCAACTTGGAACAAAATTTTTAAAGTACTCTTCCATTCAAATATTTACTTGGGCATCTTGGGTGAGATCTGAGTTTTTTATTTTTTAAAATTTTTATCTTAACCAAGTAGAATTCAAGAAATGATTATCAAAATATGCATCGTCAAATGCTAATGCTTTTTAATACATTGGATTAGTCCTTATAAAAGAAATCTCAAATACCCTAAACAAATGCCAAACAATCGGAAACTATAATAATTAACGGGAATTGATATTTTCACAAGTAAAATTTGATATTTTCACAAACTCTCTTTTACATAAGTGTAAGGAGGAATCTTATAAAATTATTATTTTTATTTATGAAAATATCAATTCTATGATGAGTAGCACTGAGATCAAGCAGCATATCCTAATAGTTTTCTTGTCACTTTTTCTGCTGATCACCCACTCCAAGTGTGTTCTTCACTCCATCAATTGCACCCTGTGCCATGTGAGCCACTTGCTCTCCTGTCTGCATGGCAAACAAATTGTGTTGCTGAGCTTCAAATCTAAAGTTTAATCAGCATAAGAATTGTCTCTCTACATGCATATATAAATTAAGTTAAATATTCTACAAATTTCAAGAATGTTTAAGGAAAATTTTACTAAGCCAATAACCAAGTTAGAAGATTTATGCAATAATAATAATAACTCTAAATTCTATTCAAGGAAATAATTTTATCTAAATTTAATGAACCTAAAGATGTTCCTCGATAGCAAAAAAATAAAGGTATTGATATTTTCACAAGCTATTTTGATAGTTCCACAAGATCAAGTGGGTCTCACTTAATCTTGTGAAATTATCAAAAAACCTTGTGGAAATATCATTTCCCAAAAAAAATAAAATCACGTATTGCAAGTATTTTGATTTTTGAGTTTGCAGTACAACTCTGCATTATATTTATAAATACATCTATTTTACATCTTCATTCCCGAAACACAAATTCAAAAGTTAATAAAACCAATATGTGGGTCCTCCTCCCTCTAACCGTTTTTTGATTTTATTCATATAAAAGGAGGATGTAAAATAGATGTATGGACTCTATATAGTAATGCTTAGTGAATTAGTTTTTCGTTTGATTAAAAATAAACTATGTAAAGGCTCGACTGAGAAGAGAAGCGTGTAAAGAGGTCAACATTGGAAGTATGCCTTCAAAACTATTAAACACATGATATTCATAAGAATGCAAGTAAGTATAAATAACTAAAGAAATAAAAACTTCTAATTTTAATTTAATTTTAGGGGAGAATATATGGAAAAAACCTTGTTATATTCACCACTACTAAAACTAAATTAGAACAACAAAATTGGGCCAAAACAATAACCTGCTGGACCCATCCGGAACTATCTTCCTTTTGTTGCTGAGCTGTGCCTGGGTTAGAGTTAGCAGCGTTTGCTGCCTTGTCATGTGCTGCATTTGCTGTGTTCTTGGCTGACTCCATCCATTCCTCTGTCTTGGCCTACCGACAAACGTGAATATAATATAAATTTTCACAAATTTATGAATATAGAAAAGATTAAGAACTTCAAGTACATTTCTTTAAGAAGATAAATTTATATACTACAAAATAGTATATAAATTATACTGTTAAACTTGAGGAATATGTCATTTTATACTTTATAATTTTTTATTTTTAACAAACGAGATTCTTTTTGTGAAACGGAGAGAATATATTTTAACTGTAAAACAAAATTAATAATTAAAAAATTAAGCATTCTGTTACTTTAAATTTAAGCAATATCAATAAACTTTGAACTTTTTTTTGGTTTATATTTAATTCATAAACGACTAGTTCAAATCACGAGTACGATCACCATAAGGATTTAATACTTGCAACTTTGACATTATTCCAAATATAGATAAATCTTATTGCGCACTTATAGATGTAATTAATAAAAAGAAGAAGAAAGAAGAAGAATTTGCTCGGTTAAAGATTGTTACCTGAGCCTGGCCTTGGGATTGTCCGGCATTCATTTGAGCATTCGACATCTTTAATCAAACAGGGTTTCAAAACGTGATGATTACACAAAATTTTGATAGTTCGAGTGTTTTAATTTTGTGAGGAAGTTTATATTTATATAGAGGTGTACAATATATATATATATATATATATATATATATATATATGTTGGGTTTATAGAAAAATTATTAATTTTATAGTATAGAGCGCATATTTCTGCCTTTGACTTTGGCTTTGAGGACTCTGCATGTGGCCATTGCCTTGGTCCTCTACGTACAGTAAGCATCTCCATGCATTATTATTATTTATTTAATTTTAAGTTTATTAAGCTAACAAATCCCTATTATCTCGGCTAATGATGTTGTAGCCTTTGTAGCTAGTACAAAGTTTAAAGAACATGTTGGAGGGTTACTTGAAAGCGAATTATTCAGTGGTGTGAGATTATGTGGTTATAATTATTTCGGACAGTGTAATTTATTTTTTTGATAAAATATTTGGACTATCTAATTAATTTCAATTCCCTAACATATTAATAATTTTTGTTTGCAATTAACGGGTGACATTTAGTTCGAAGGTTTGCTCAATTCTTAATATTGTAATTATACGTGTGAAAAAATACAAAATTTCTGACTTTTTGTAATTTGAATTACTTCAAAATTTTACTCGATCATATAACATATTGGAATCAGCTCCAACCTCAAATATATATATAAATCATAAAATTTTAAAATTAAAATTGATATGAATTTATAAAAATTTTGGAGGAATGAATATAAATATGTTAACTACTAACACTGTTTACCTAGTTTACAATAGCGATAGTCTTTTGTATTAAAATTAAATAAATTCATATGAATTTTTAAATTTTCACAAATTTACTTCAAAAAATTAAATGTATATTCGTATTATTTATGAAATTTAAAATTGTGTCATGATTAATGGTTCAGAAGCCCAAAATTGGATGCCAAGATGGCTTGGTATAGCTTCTTGCATGCATGATGACTGATGTAATCAGAAAATTAAGATAGTCTCACGCAAGTGTCATGGCAAGGCTTCATTCACTGACCAACGCTATTCTTATTGATTGAAACTTTGAAAGACTTAATTCATGACTTGTTAGATTATGTAGGACAGTTCTCATTGCAATTTGATATTCAATCCGGCCACTAATTTTTTGGTTTAAATATTATATAGAGGGATCTTGTGAAAAGTTTCATGGATTGTTATTAGAATGAGTGAGTTACTATATATTTATATTTTTGCTTATACTTCTTTATATACCTATAATTTTTTGTAATAACTAACAAATAAAATATTGGAGGAAACTAAATATTCAACAATTTAGACAGTATTAGTATTTCCCAATTACATTAATGATTGGTTGCTATACAGAAAATTAGTCACAATTTTTTTATCAGCATTTTAGATTCTTAGGTTTTTTAATTATGACAGAGTTAGTAATTTTAATCACCAAAAAATAATACCCGTATCATTATTTAGGGGGGAAATTAGAAAATTTGGACAGCCGGATAGTTATATGTCTTACTTTTATGAGAACATAAAATTGGAATATTGATTTAGTAAGCTATTCATTATTAAAAATCCACTATAATGTGAAGATTATTTCAAATAGTTGTTATTATTAATTATTAGAACATTGATTTAGTAATCTACAATGATTCATAACTAAAAATTAACCTGGTTTGTTTTTGATTAATTAGATCAAACTAACAGGGGTAAAAAGCTTGATTTATTGATATTACATCTGTCTATAAATTAATGTTAATTACTTTCTCTATGAATTTACAAAATATACAAATACTAGACTTATTAGTTTAGAAGCAATTATCTTTTCCGATGACAATTATCCTTTTTAGCAAAAAATAGTTAAACTATAGGAAAATGGTTCTATATATATGAACATGTATGAAGTTTGGCATTATATATCCTCAGCTCGAGTTTATTTAGCTTCAAATATTCTAATATAGCTTATAGAGTGCATTAGGTAAATATTTTTTGATATTGACTATAAGAATCATTTGCACTTATAGTAATATCTCTAGACAGGGCATTCAAAAGGAAAAACTAAAAGACAAGGAAAGTCAAGGGTATATATATATATATATATATATATATATATATATATATATATATATATAGATATATAAGACTGTATTAATTACTCCATGGAATAGTACATGTAAACTATTTTATTGGTATATATAGTAGAAGTGTGAAAGGTTTAGTAGCAATAAAGTGAATTGATATTTTCATAAGATTAAATAATATTTATTTTTAAAAATATTAAATTAATTTATGAAAATATCAATTCTCAAAATATAACAATCCAATATCATTTTTTGCCAACGTCTGGTTTATCCGTGATGTGAGTTGGACCTGGGTTGGGAGAGGAAGGAATATTGGGGTTGCCATCTTTCAATTTGAACATCATCACACCTTGATCTGCAAAAATACAATAAATCTAATGTCAAAGAAATCAAAAGGAAAATAAAAGAAAATGCTAATTAAACAGTAAACAGAGTTTGTGGAATTAACCATCTCCCAAACTAACAACAAAGAAATAAAATAAAAAATAAATCAATAAAAATATTAAATTGGGTGAGAATTCACCAACCCAACCCTCATTTTACATCATTATTACAAAATGGTCGAAATATTGAAGCATGCAGGAACTCATACTCATGTAATGATAAATTAATCCTTATCCTCTAAAGTAATGAACAAATATATAAATATTATAGCATATATATATACACACACACACAAATATCATGATAAATGAATCGAAAATATAGAGCACAGACCTTGGGTAACCAAAAGCAACTGCATCATCAATATGACACCAATGAAGGTGAATATGATCAAAATAAATCTCATAAAGAAGGAGGCCATATTAATCCCAGGATGCGTTTCAATCTTCCTCCCTTAATTCTCTCTTATAATGATATATAGATGCAATGCGTAGGCCAAAAAGAAACACAGATAAGTCGTCGGTCTTGGTTCTTTAATTGCTTGTTATTGACTTCTTGTTTATATCAAACTTTCTCGGCTCATAAAAAAAATCCCATTACAAAAAAAGTTATTTCACAAAAAGAGTCATCTTTAATGATAATAATTGAAAAATAACATAGTATATTCAAGTATAATAATATAATTTAACTATCATGTCACTGTTATATTAATGTAAACTAAATACTCTTAATATTAAGGATAAAAGTAGAAGAAAATTATATTTTTAAAGTTTACAAATTTTATAAATGAATTTCTTTTTTGTGAATAGAGAAATTAATAATCAAGCAATACCAGTCTACAAGGTTGGAAATTTTGTTTTGAACTTGTCCACAGCGTTGAAACGTATGTATGTATCACTGAAACTAAATTTTGTTTTGAACTTGTCCACAGCATTGAAACGTACGTATGTATCACTGCAACTAGTTTGTTGAATGGAAAATAAGCAAATCCTCCGCATGTATTTTAGTTCGATAGTTCGGTCAGGAATATTATTTTGAAATTTTAGTTTATTTTGATAATTTTGTTCGTATATTAATTCATAGAGCTATGTTGAATTTTTAATTTTTTTTATCATATATCCCACAAAAAAAAAAAGGGATAGCCACTCTAGCAATATTATACAATAATGGGTGAATTAGACTTCTATCAACAATATTAATTCGAATTGTTTAAAAAAAGTATGTTGGCAATAAAATTGTGGAGCTTGTGACTTGTGTAAGTATATATGTCTCACACAACACACATGACTGCCTAGATTAAAATCCACTATTCTAGTATTAATTTTTTTTCTAATTCTTAAGGAGGGATGCATGCAAATATGTATGCATTCATTTTATTTGCGTATTTATTGAAGAAATTGGGTATGATTTAAGCTTTGCAAATGTTTTATTATAGTATTATTTTACTTTGAAGTTCGTTTGACAATTGAAATATTGGAGCAAATCAAAATTTCAGTATTACTATATCAATCATGGATTATTAATTTTTTTTATAATGGAGTTTTGGGGTTTCTCTTGTTTATTCAATTGGGTACTCATTTTGTTTAAAATACATTAATTTCATTATATTTGTTTTGTGCAAATGATTCTTACATTTTATTCCATTTTAATTGTATTAATACTGTCTTAATAGAATCTTTGTTGATTGCGGATATGACTTCTCATTATGTTGATGAATTTAAGAAGATGAATAAATTGAAGAATATAAAAAGTATTTTATTTGATATTTATAAGATAAAATTTATCAAAATAAGGTCAGAAGAGTGAAGGAGTATAAAAATACCGGTCCAAAGCATATTTCTGTAAAAAATAGATCGGAGTCGTGGCGGGGAACAACAATGTTTTATAACATAATTTTGGGGGCAAAGATTGACTATTATAGTTTGAGGTGTAAAATGAAATTCGTCTCTTGGGACAATTTTTTAACTTACCCCTAAAATAACTAACATTTGTCCTTCCTAATGTAAAAAGAGTTGAAGTTGACATGCACGTTTTCACGCTCATGTATCCCTCTCCCTATGGCATGCATTGCTAGAAATTAAGGCTGCAAATCGAACCAAACAGTTTGGGCTCGATTCGAGTTCGACTTGAAAAAATATAAGCGAGACTCAAATTTGTTAATAATATGATTCAAATATGAGCAAAAAAAAATAATTCGAATAAAAATACGAGTTGAATCTGAATAAAGTTATACTCGACTCGTTTAGTGTTTGAACTATTCGAAATTTTAATCATGATCCGATACATAATCGATTGATACATATTCAAATCTATATACTCGATACATTCTCTTATAATATATACACAATTAAACAAAATTTGAATAATTAATTATTATTATTTATTTATTTGTAATTTTATATATTTAAAGGGTAATTATAATTATATTTTTTTATTTTTAAATAAAATAATAAGTTCTATTAATAATTATATGTATTATAAAACTAATTATTATGTGGAGACTCGAATTCGCGTTCGAATTTGAAGTTCGCAAGTAGTTTGAATAAAATTCAATCCGAGTCGAATCAAATTCGAATAACGAAAATTTGAGTCGAGCCGAATCTGAGTAAAGTTTTTCAAATATAGTTCGAATTCGAGTACAAATTTAACCTTACGAGTCGAATTCGAGCAGTTTAAAATTTGAATCGATTTGACTCGTTTGCAGCTTTATTAGAAACCTCAGATTGGATAAACAAAACCTTGAAACTGAATACTCCTATAAAATAAATAAGTCAAAAAATTGGATTTTTCAACTCTTTACCCAAGTAATCCATGAAAGAAAAATTATTGAGGTCAACCAAAAAAGAAAAGGACCAACGAGTCATTATATATTGGAAAACCCATAATTTTCTTATAAAAACAATTGTCTATTAAACGAGTCATTTTGTACTCTTACCCGCAGTTGGTATCTTTTAACATTTGATCAGACTATATTGTTTTAGTGTTTTTAGCTATTAAAAACTATATTCCTTTCTAAATATATTCGCTCCATTAGAAAAATGACTTAATAAACTCGGTGTGCAATTTAAAATAAAAATAAAAAGGATGGGCAGTAAATATCTTAATTTTTTTGTGAAAATATTTATTTGGTCACACTTCATTACTTGTAGTGTATGTAATTAACTAAAATACAATAGTTATTTTTTACTAGTGAAAAATAATAATAATTTTTTATTTCTTTTATATCATAAGTTCACAATTTACAAGCGAATAAAAAGTTGTGGATATGAAGGGTTTCCCATAATAAAACTAAAAAAGTTTCATTAAAAAAAAAAGCCACTTTTACTTGATCTCATACTTACTTCCAAGTAAAAAGATGGTCACGTGTGAAGTGTATGACATTTGCCAATTATATAAAATAATTTTAAATAAAAAAAGAAAAAATCCACAAATAAGACTGTAAACGAATCGAATCGATCTGAATTTTAAGTTGCTCAGATTTGACTCGTAAGATTAAATTTGTACTCGAATACGATTCGGATTCGAATTATATTTAAAAAAAAATTACTCAGATTCGGCTCGACTCGAATTTTCTTTACTCGAATTCGATCCGACTTGGATCGAATTATATTCAAATTACTCACGAATTTCAAATTCAAACTTGAATTCGAGTCTCCACGTAGTAATTGACTTTATAATACATACAATTACTAACTGCACTTATTATTTTACTTAGAAATAAGAAAATATAATTATAATTACACTTTACAAATATAAATAATAATAATTAATTATTCAAATTTTGTTTAATTGTATATATATTTTAAAAGAATGTATCGAGTATTTATTCAAATATGTATCAATCGAGTATATATCGAATTATAATTGAAAATTCGAATAGTTTGAATCCTAAACGAGTAGAGTATAACTTTACTCAGGTTCTACTCATATTTTTATTTGAGTTATTTTTTGTGCTCAAATTTGAATCAGATTATTAACTAATTCGAGTCGAGTTCACATTTTTTCGAGTCGAGTCCAAACTGTTTGATTCGAGTTACAGTCTTATCCACAAATGGCAGGCCGAAATTTAATTTTCCACCTATTTAAAAATACAATGCTGATTTTAATTGGACCGTGGGCATGTGTGACGGACTCGTATACACAAGTTTCCTACTTGCCTAACAAACACTCGGGCTGATTATTGCCCGAGTTTGTGTCTTGTAAAATAGGAAACTAATATATATAGAGTTCATATAAGAATTAATTATGTTTTTTTTCATAATAATTAATATGTAGACTCTACGTATAAAAATATAAAAAATTATTATAAAAATATCAATTTTCTATAAAATAATGGTTTGTGTTTAAAAAATTTAATTAATACGTGATTATATCTCATGTTATAATTTTTATAACATTTTGATATTCACATGTGTCTACAGAAATATCATAATACTAAATATAGAATTTACATCTAAAATATTGGAGGAAACTTAATATTTCATCCACAAACCGCACGTTAAAACGGTAATTACGACACGTAATAGTAACTATAAAATTAATATTGATTTTTTAAGAGTCAATTTTATATATTTTCAAAGTCAGAATTTATTTCAATACGATTATGAATATTATAAATTATGTAAAAAATAATATTACTTATATAATTTATTATTTTTTTAATTTAAATAAATTATGTCAATTTTAAATTTAAAAATATTTTGAATTGACTTATAAAAAGTCAATATAAATCGTATAATTGCATATGAAAATAATACTTTTTAGCAAAGCCAAAAAATATATTTTAATACTGATGAAATAATCAAAGATCCAAGAAGCTTGAAGCGGTAGCTTTTTCAAATTATTTGATAAAACCAGAAAATCTGTACAATAAAATTAACCTAACCTATATCATTTCATAGCCCAACTTTGAACTCAAAACCACTTGTCGAAGAGAGGACACCTCTGGTTAGTTTAAAATAGTAAATATGAATATATAATTTCAATCCCACATGCCGATATGAAACATGTAGGAGATAAATTTATGAAAATAGCACAATTGCCGCCGCACACATGGGACTAATCTTGAAATTAAACTTGATTTAATTTTTGTATTGACAATTTTCCTTACTACGAACTCCATCTCAAATCTATTGTAACACATTTTTAATATTTATAACACTAATTTTAAAATTATATATATATATATATCTAAAATATACCTCTTAAATAAAATATTTTTATTAAAATTAAGTCGTTTTAGATATTTTTAAAAAAAATAAGTGGGGTCTCGGGTGACATTTTTATAAATAAAAGAAAAGAAAGTGGAACCACTTTCTTTTAATATTATTTTTTAAAAAAAATTCTCCAAAGTGACGTAATTTTATTAAACACATGTTATTTAAGAGGTATACCTTAAATCCGTCCTTATATATATGTGTGTATATATATATATATTAAATAAAGGGTTTGCTTTCTTGTTGGCAATAGCAACAGTCTGGAATTTGTGCACTGATAAAACAAAATATTTGTGACTGATAGAGCATGAAATTGACACGATCATTCATCAACTAACTTGAGTCTCATAGCAGCACTTCATTCATGAATTGTGAGGCCTGTATGGCTATATATCAATTTTAGAAGAATTGATAAAATGAATTGTATTTAATGAGTGTCTAATTGCATGGCATTCTTTTGACACCATGTACCCTTTCATAATTATATTTACCTACAAAAATGTATCACCAGCCAGCTATATATATCCAACACTTGTTATATATAAAATATTGGGGGAAACTTAATTCTTAGTATAATCATTTGTATTTATTTTGTATAACTTTAAATCTTTAATCATCTTGTACGCTGCATCATTGAAAACTGGTAATAGATTTTTTTTTCTGGATAATTTTAACCATATATGAAATATTATCGCCGGAGTTAATAATGGTAGTCTCCCCACATAAGGGAAAAAATGGCCGAGTTGTTTTATGGCATAAATTAATGAACATAAATTATATATAAAAAATTATGCAAAAAAAATAAAAATAGGTGAAACCGTTGTTCGTAGTTTTATGCATATTAGTATGCATTCTTAGGGTAAATTACATAATGGCTCCATGTCTGTCTTATTTAAATTTGATTGATGACTAATATTTAAACAAAAATATTGAAACGCTAGGGATATGCAATATCACAAATTGATAATAAATTACAATATGTTGTCTTGTCTAGTTAAATTTAATTATTATTTTTCCAAGTTATATATAACTAATTATTATTGAAGCTAAATATTTGTTAATGTTATCATAAATTTATATATGCATCATTTTAACTAAATATGGGAGATATGATAAGTTACAAATAACACTAATATAAATTCAACTGTTTAGTATTATAAATTTTTATATTAGAAATAAAAATTATGATTTATCCAAATGCAATAACTGGTTTAAAATGTTATGAGTTTAACTCTAGATTTTTTTTTTAATAAAATACAATCGATCGATTTAAGGTCAAACAATTTGTAGTTTTATTTATTACAATTTACAAACAGTTGTTAGAATAATAAAATTCTTAATATTTTTATACTGACAAAACAGTCTTACTAAAAATAATTTATAAAATAATATGGCAAAATATAATTACTTGATGGAAAAATGATATACATGTCGACAAGAATGCTACGAAATTGTATTGCGACCAACGTAAAAATTTATGCGATAAAATAAATTAGGAGAATGTTATTCTTAATTCTTACTTATCTTATACATATGCGTACGGTGCAACTATAATTTGATTAAAAAATTTCACAATACATAACATGACTCTTAGTTGATGATTTATCATATATGAGTAGATCCAGTGATAACAACCATAAAATAATCAAGTACGTTATTGTGTATTCATTTTTAATAATTATTCTTTATTCATCAAAGTATTATTAATTCTTATTTATCATATATATGTACATACGTTACAATTATAATTCGGTTAATTTTTTTTGCAATATATAGCATGAATCTTATTTAATTATTTATCATATATGAGTAGATTTAGTGATAATAACCAATCACAATCAAGTACATTTTTTGTATTTATTTTTAATAATTATTCTTTAATCATCAAAGTATTATTATAAAATCTTTGGTACAACGGAATACAAAGGCCCATTCGGCCGCATTCGTGCGGAGGTCTCAAAATTGAATAAAATATTGTATATAAAAAGAAAGGGACAATTACATTTACTAGTACATTTTTAAAAAATATTACAACAAAAGTATATACATAAAATATTTATAAAATTAGTACATTTTTAATATTTAATTTACAAAATTAATGCATTTTTATCTCTTTAATTTAGTTGTGTAATTTTAAAATTTAAATTTTAAAAAGTCAAACCATCATTTTATCCCTAGTTCTGTTGTGTCATGTACATGTAATTGCGCTAGGAATCTGTATAACAACAACCATGTTGTTAATATTTAGAATCCTTATCATCCTAAGTCCGTTCCAGGAAAATTCATTTCCATGGATTCCTTCACTTTTAACCCTGGGAAAATATGTTCTTTAACCTACGTGGTCCTTTCCCATATTTGGAAACATTAATTTTCTAGCCGATTTTCTGGTATGGTAAATGAGAAGAAGATGGTGGTGGTGGTTGTGGCGGAGGAAGATGGTAGTGGTTATGGTGGAGGAAGAAGATGGTGGTGGAGGAGAGAAGATGGTGGTGGTGATTGTGGCGGAATAAGAAGATGGTAGTGATTGTGGCGGAAGAAGAAAAAACTGCAGTTTTTTCATCTCCACCTGCAGTTTCGTCATACTACAGTTGGTAACCAAACTTTCATACCAAGGTAACCAAAACACAATCAGCAGGTTTCCAAAACGGTGCTCTGTTTTTAAAACACAATCTGCAGGTTTCTGGAGGTAACCAAACACTAGTATGGAGGTAACAAATTCCTGAATGTGTAGTAACTAATTTTTTCGTTTGGTAAATCTAGGTAACCAAATACTAGTCTTCTTCCTCCTTTTATTTTGTCTTTGTTAATGTGAGTTTGTTAATGTGAATTTCATAATGCAGTTAGTAACCAAACATTCATATTAAGGTAACCAAACCTTCATAGCAAGGTAACCAAAACACAATCAGCAGGTTTCCAAAACGGTGCTCTGTTTTTAAAACACAATCTGCAGGTTTATGGAGGTAACCAAACACTAGTATAGAGGTAACTAATTCCTAAATGTGTAGTAACTAGTTTTTTCGTGCAGTAAATCTAAGTAACAAAACACTAGTCTCGTCTCTCATCCACCACCACCGCCTTCACCTCCATCCCCAACCTCCAAGTATAATGAGATTTCAAGATCAAGATCAAGATCCAAATTCAGATTATGATTTGCTTACACCCGATCGAAATTGGATATGATAGCCGATTGGGCTTGCGATGGCGGTGATGGTGGTTGCTGCGATGGGGTTTCGGCCATTGATGAGAACCCCACACGAAGTGGTGAAGAATTTGAAGAGAGAGAAAGGAAGGAGAAATAATCAGAGAAAGTGGAGGCAAAGTAGGGGAGAGAAATGGAGGCAATATGTTTTGTAATTATTTTGTCCATATTGTACTTATTTTGTAATTATTTTATTTGTGCACTATTCTTGTAATTGTTTACTAATTGTTATATATTTATGTAAAGAGCCTAAGAAAGGATCAGATGGGAGGCCCATTTAATATGCGAATATGTAATGGGCCATGGAAAACATCAGGCCAACCAAAAGGGGGCTCGAATGTTGTAAATAATCTCACATAATTAAAATGCAAATACTATTATATTTTACTTATACGTCCCTATATAATTTTGGATAACAGTGAGATATTGGGGGAACTAATTTTGAAATATGTGTAGACATATTGTTACGTATGGAATACTCCATACTTCGTGGCATAAACTTGATAATTGTTGTGCTTTTGGTGTGGAATAAACTTGATAATTGTTGTGCTTTTGGTGACTACTTTTAGTCATAGTTATTACCAGTGAGTCCAATTGTGAACCGATATCCTAATTAATTCAGTAATATATTGTCATAAATTGCTTAAGCCAAACACTTTTTTATAAAATTGTCTGAACCAACAGATTTTATAAAAAAAAATTGGACCGACCTCTAAAAATTAGACAAAAAAATATTTTTGAAATAAATTATTTTTGCTTTCAATTCTTCTAATCCTTTCACACCTCTCCTTTCTTCGTAGTTCAATACAAATTTTCTTCTAATCCTTTCGTGCCTCTCCTTTCTTTCATAAAACATTTTTGAAATAAATTATTTTTGTTTTCAATTCTTCTAATCCTTTCACGCCTCTCCTTTCTTTCATAGTTCAATACAAATTTTCTCCTAATCCTTTCGGGCCTCTCCTTTCTTTCATAGTTCAATACAAATTAAAGTTATAATAGTGACACACGAGGATATAGTATTTTGTTAACCAAACAGCTCAAACACCAAAAAATATAAAAGTTTATAATGAAATAAATTAGTAGTAGAAGAATGAAAGATGGATAAAAACATATTATGTAATATGAATAAGTTTAGGAACATAAAATTTAAACACAAAAAAAAATACAATTAAAAAATAAAATATAATACGAATTTTAATGTTATATTACATTTTTTATAAATTAAGATAAATAATTGATAAATAGTTGTCTCTGGGATGAGATTTTAGATTGAAAATTTAGAATATTCCAACTATATTCCCTTCACATATCCCAATTTCCCATGCACATGTGGCCCTGTTGGTCTAATATTTATTTTTATATTCTTTTCTTTCTAACATAATTTATACCATCAATTATATGTTAAAGATAACAAATAATTAATGTATTTAAACCCAATATAAATAGTTGGTTGAAAATTTAACTTAAGTAATTAATGTAATTCTAGAAATTAGGATGAATTTAGTACCCAGATATTAAGTTCAACACAGCAGTGTATTTGGAAATTTTTTCCCCACTCCTACTTTTAAATTTAAAGTTGAGTTTTATATATATATGTGTGTGTGCTCGTGTATGTGTGTGTGTATATATATATATATATATATTATTTTTCTTTAATTTAGGTTTTATAAAAATAATATTATATATTATACTCGGTCTAAAATATGAGACGCATGTTAACATTTTATTGATTATTTTTTTAAAAGTCAATGTAAAACGTTTTCAAACTTGAAATTTATATGATTAATTTATTTTTTTAAAATAATTCTCATAATTAGTATTATTTCTTAAATAATTTAAAAATATTTGTAATTGTATTAATAAATTTAAGTGGATTCATATGAATTTTAAAATTTAAAATAATTTTTTTGATCTTATATTTTAAAATAAATGGGGTATCATTAGTTTCTAATTGATATTTTATAATTTATTTAATAAAAATTTATATTCTTTAGACATAATGTATGATTTAATAGTATATATTATTTTTTAAATAAATTAATATTAAAATCCATCTTAACCAGTTGAACCAATATCTCGACTGGTTGAATGTCTGATCCGAATGTGATAACTATGCTTTTAGTGGTCTAGGTTTAAAAATATTATTGGTTGAGTTCCCTAAAAGAAAAGACAAAAACCAGGAAGCCAATGAACCTGACGAGAAAATCGTTAGGTCATTTAATCGTCCAAATAAAAGTGACAGAAAATGAATTAAGCAAAAACATGGTAGTAAGAATGGTCAACTTCATCTTATACTCGCCATATCCTAGTAATTAAATTTGATATAATTTTTTAAAATAATAAATCTTTTTAAAATAAACTTTTTGTGCAGTGGAGCAAAATTAAATCATACGAGGAGAGAGAGAGAAAAAGGAGAACTTTTTTATGTTATTGGGGAAAGGAATAATGGATAGATTAAGATTAAAAAGTTTACAATTTTATTAATTACAAACAACTGTTATGACAATAAATTTGCACCATGCGCTCTGGCGCAGAAACTCTACAAAATTTTGATTAAAATTCAGTCACAAATTACACCTTATAATAGGGGTGAACAAAAAATTAAAATTTGTCCCAAAATTGCACAAAATATAGACCAAATTATATTAATAAAATCGCACCAACGGTTCTTACGTATATAGTAGTTTTAGGAATGTTGAAAAATCGTATTTGCAATTTGACTTTGGTTTTTGCGATCTACCGCACCAATAATAGCCAAAACGACGTCGTTTTGATTTATTTTATAAAAAAAAATTACACGGTGTTTATTATACTTTTTCTCATATTTTTTGTTAGCATAACATTAACTTCTGTAGTTATCTCTCGTATGAATATTAATTGTAGTTTTAAAAAATTTTAATTGTGAATTTTATTTAACTAATCAAGTTTTTTATTGTTTGATTGTCAGTGACATTTTTTCAATTACAGAGTTTTATTATAATGTGGTAGAAGAGAATAAATTCAATAGTAATGGTATTCTTGTATAAGTAATACACTATCTACTTTTAAGTTATAAACAACTATTCACTATAGTTTTACTTTATTTCTTCTTGAGTAGCTATTCTAATATCTTACATACACATTTGTTTATACTTGAAAATTAAGTGATTCTTTCGGTATTTATATTCTTTGATTCATAATTTTTTATATATGTTCAATTAGTTTTAAAATCGAAATCATACTGCACTAATCACAAGCAATTTTATATGTTGTTTTAAATTTGCCAAATCACGAGTAATTATTCAGTGATCTTAAGGCACCACCACGTGGTGTCTCACGTCACTTATATGGTGTCATGTGAGTATTTAAAGTGAAATGACCCACTTTAAATACTCGCATGACACTACATAAATGATGTGGGGCACCATGTGGTTGGTGCTCCAGAAATATCTAATAATTTTTCTTAAATCACACCTAAACGATTTTATATGAACTTCAATCCATATCAAACCATACCATACCCACCCATTCTTTATAGTTTAAGATTATAATAAATTCCACTCCCGACTTTATTTTTAAATAAAAACTCCATAAACTTTGAGTGAAAATATAGTATCCACGTACTAAAAGTTTAGTTTAGGGTGCAAATTTTTTTTGTGTGAAGGTGCAAATTGTTTTTGCACTTAAAATTTAGGGTGTTTTTTCTTAAATTTTATTTTTAAAGTCCCATTTCAGGAAATAAAATATATTTTATAATCAAATATATTATTATTATTATAATATCATCGAGCTTCACACAAAAGAATAAATAAATTGATGAAACCTAAAAATCACAGAATATCAGCGTTGATCACTAGATTAAGAGTTCTGGTTGAAAAAAGATTACGGGCCTATTGACTGGTCAAATGCACTACCTGATGAGTCACACTTTCTTCCTTTGCTAGCAGCTTGCTTATTCATGTCGTCCTTGTACATATATAATTATTATAAAAGTTTGATAGTCAAATTGGCACTAGATTTAATTCTTATAGCCGTTGTTGCTGCAATGCACTTGCTGCCACCACTGCTTGAGTTGAAGCTTGATGCCCTTGGACTGCTTGTGTACTCTCAGTAGTCTCTTGTAGTTCCAAATTATAATATCATCGGTGATTTTTGAGTGTTAATTTTAAATATTTTAAAATTTAAAATTGAGGTGATAAATCAAAAAATATTAAATATTAAAGTGTACAATAAGCGTATTTTTAAATAGTTTATAATAATCATATTATATATTTAATAAAATTAAATGAATTCACGTCAATTTTAAGTTAAAATATCTTAAATTGATTTTAAAAAAATCAATAATAATCTTATATTTTAGAAACAGCTGAAATTTTTTATCAATCAATACTCGGGAGCTTCTCTTTTCTATCGTATGAATGGTTATAAATTATAAAAAAATATTTTTTTCTTTATAAAATCACAAACTTTAATTATAGCATGTATCTCATAAAATCCCATTCTTTACCCAAGTACTTTAATATATTCATCCACTTAATCTTAATAATCATATACATAAAATTGAAGCTATGGATGGTCATTTCGCTAGGAATAATTAAGTCCAACTTAAAAATCGAGAAAATTCTAAATATTGAGTTTCGAGAAATGCTAAGTTTTGAGAAAAATATATACAACGCAAAATATGTATACAAGGCCACTTTGATAATTGAAACTTTGGTATTAATTATTAAATATTAATTATGCAATATTGTGTATTAAATTATGTAATATATGTATGCTTTCCTAATTGAAATTTTTTACAAACAAGGTGTGACTGATGAGTGACACTTATTTCATGTCATGTTTACTACATACCTAATTCTTATAAGAGTTTGATGGTCAATTTGGCACTAGTCTTTGGCTCTCTTTTTTTTCCATCTAGTTCTGGAAGGATGCAATCAATTAATATTTTGAGTTCATTTCATTTATCTTAATTTGAATATAATGTCATAGACTAAATGTGTCTTGAAATTCATTATTATTTTTTAGTTATACATCTTATTGATATTGAAATATTGGAAGAAACTAAATTTCGAATGGGATGTGTTAAGAAAATGTATCACAAAAAATATTCTTATCTCTTTATTTTATATTAGGCCTAAATATAGAATAATATCGTGAACTTTTAACGTTTTTTTTATTTTGGGGATTGAAATCTCAATTTTTTCAATTAAGTGATTAAACTTTTAATTTTATTTACTTTGGGGATTGTTTGATTAGTTTTTTCAATTAGGGGATTAAATTTTTAATTTTTTTTACTTTAGGGATTGTCTTCTCAATTTTTTTCGATTACGTCTAATTGATAGTTATATGTTTGTCCAATTTGTTTCTTTTTATTGAAAGAAATTATATACTTCTTTCACCCAGAATTAAAAGATTATTATTGACTCTTGAAAGTTAATTTAAAATATTTTTAATCTCAAAATTGATAAAATATATTAAAAATTATGAAATAACAAGATTTTAATTAGTAGTATATTTATACATTTTAAATATTCATAATTTTTTTTAATACTTTTATACTTTCGGGTCACACACACACACACACACACACACACACACACACACACACACACTATATTACAATGACAATATAATAACTAATAATATATGGTATATATACACTATATTGACTCATAATAGATTTTTCTAATCACAATTGTTCATAAATAATTAATTCATTAATTATTTTAAAAAATAATATAAATTAGATTATTATTTAATTTAAAAATATTATAAAGAGAGAGATATATATTGAGAGAATATGAGTCATATATGGTTAAAATTTGATTGACAAAGTTATAAAATTTTAATTTGACCCCGTATAATAAAAAATTTATAAAATTTGAGTGAGGTTAATTTATATATAATACTTTAAAAAAATAAAATTTACCCTACATTATAAAATAATTATTTTTTTTCAATAGGGTAAATTTACCCCACAACAATTGTAAGACCCCGAATTTATGAAATACAAAATTAATTTTTCTTCATATATATTTTTCCTAAAACAGTAAATGGTTAAATTGACAAAATTGAAAGTTAAAGATGTTATGTGTAAATTTTATTTTGTCAGATAATATTCTTTTTGTCGGGGAATATTCGTTTTGTCGGGGAATATTCGGGTCGTACGACGGCGCCGAAATAACTAATTATTGGTGGAGCCCACAACGGAATAATTGTCGGATATAGAAAACGACAGAAGTAACCTTTTTAAATAAAAATAGTCAACGGTGTTAACTGTTAAAATACCGGTGATAAAAGAATAGTAGCATACGGTAATTTATGGTATTTTATTGTGGCACACGGTATTCTACAGTAGCACACGGTATTGCACAGTGTCTCATATTATTGACACCGTAACTGTTACGCATCATTTCATCAATAATTGTCACTGCATAATATTTTATATTATCAATTCAATTATTGTTGCTACACAGTATTTTGCATTATTGATTCAATAATTGTCATTACACTGTATTTCATATCATCGAGTCAATAATTGTTGGTGCACTGTAGTTTAAAATTATTGAATCTAATAATTGTCACAGTAGCAAATATACTGTAATTTATATTATTAAATTAATAAAAATATGTAACGTGTTTCTTACATTATTATGGTAACATTATTTTATATGTTGGACTCACAGGAAGAATAAATAAATAAATAAATAAATAAAATAATTAATTTTACTATTTGAAATAGTAACGTGAATAGTGACGTGAATAATAACGTGAATAGTAAGTGAATAGTAAGAAACATGTGGGACCCACTGTGGGGCCCACACGAAATGTGAGAAATGTGTTTACTGGAAATGGGTTGGTGGAGGCTGCGCAGCAGCCTCTGCTGAATTTTTTTTCTGTTCACCTACCACGCATAGTGCCTTATTTTCTCCTATAAATAGCTTGTTCAGCTGAATAGAAAAATCACACCTAAAACATAAAATTTTTCTATAAGAATTTTATGAGTTTTCTCTGAGAATAGTAAGGTTATTTTGAGAGTTTGAAAGCCAAAAGGAGTGCAGGAATTTTTCAAGTAAGTCTTTTATTAAAGAGTAGTAATTTTATAAATTCCTATTTTTCACGGTATTCACAAATCTTCCTTTAGAAGACTCTTCTTTAAGAAGATTCATTTTTAAAAGCTTTCTTTGGAAGATTTATTTTGGAATATTATTTTTAAAACTATTTAAAAGTAGTTATATTATACTACAAAAATTATGTTAAATATATATAATTTTGATAATTCATATTATACGAGTTATCATACACTTTGAAATTTATATGTGGAAATTACTAATTTTATTATAAAAATATAGGTTGATCAACCTCATTTAAATCAATATCCAGTCACGTGTTAAGGTAAGGGGTATCATTCTTTTCATAATCATAAATAGATATTATTTTCTCTCTTACTTGAAGGGATTATCATTCTTTGATTCTCGAAAATAATATCGTTTCTTTCTTGTGCCATTTACTTCCATGTATTAAATTGTGGGAATAACCTTACGGCGCGGTTTACCGCCTGTTGGTGAATAACCTTTTGTATTCATTCCTTATTAATCTTGAGAATAACCTTACGGTGCGGATTATCGCCTGTTTGGTGAATAACTCTTCGTATTCGAATTGATGGGAATAACCTTACGGCGCGGATTATCGCCTGTTTGGTGAATAACTATTCGTATTCAAATTGATGGGAATAACCTTACGGTGCGGATTATCGCCTGTTGGTGAATAACCCTTTTTATTTGTCTCGTGTGAAAATAATTTGTCTACACGAATTATCACATGACACTTTTATTCCATATTCGTAAGTGATATCATTTTCCTTTATACTCATAAGGGATACCATCTTTTTCATCTTCCATTATTCAAACTTACTATGGTAAGGGATATTAATTTCCTTCACCTTTTGTTAATCAAACCTGCTACGGTAAGGGATATTATTTTCTTTCATACTCCTAAATCGAAACTTATTATGGAACTATTGCTTCTATAATTCCTGAAAATATTATATGTTCCATAATAGTTGAACTTCATTATTTCAACTGAACCTTCCTATTTACGTGAACCTTTCTATTGAACTGTAACCGTTATTCTGAACTGTGGATCTTGAATATCATTTTTAAATTTCACTCCACATCATGTTGGCAATTTGGACATTATTTGAATCTGCACAAAGTAAACTTCTGATACTTATTGTTTATCCTGTTCTTCTGTTCATCATTTGTATCACTGTTATTTGTATTAATCATCAAGAATCAAACTGTTGTGAATATCTGTGGCCGGGGGCACAAATGTGATATAATTGTTGAACAGATGATAGGTTAAAGGCGATATACTAGGTTAAAGACGATACATCTGTTCGGTGTCTTTTATGGCACGTGGTGAATGTTCTCTTTGGCCCGTAGTGCAAAGATGAACTGTTGGTTGGTATGATTATGACCAAAGGCTGAATCTGGTATAATCATGACCGTTGGTGCTTTATTGAATATCTTTGGCCCGTAGTGCAAAGATGAACTGTTGATTGGTATGATTATTACCAAAGGCTGAATCTGGTATAATCATGACCGTTGGTGTTATATTAAATGTCTTTGGCCCGTAGTGCAAATATGAACTGTTGATCTGCATGATTATGATCAGGAACTGTGAATTTTTATTATCATGACTAATGGTATTTCAGATGATAAAAGTTGATGATATTTTTACAAAAAAGAGAAGCGAGTGGACATTATAGTCTGCATTATTCTTCTAATAGATTGCTCATTCCGCTGCTATTATTGATCTGAACGTTGTTTAAGAATTTAACTACAGTTTTTGATATAAACCTTGTAGTCTATTGTATTCTATCAAGAACTCAACTGTTGAAGGCTAATGATAATTTATTCGTCATTATCTTAGTCATGATATTTCTTACTGGGCTATTTGAGCTCACCCTTTCTTTTCGTTCCATTGTTTTTCAACAGGAGATGAGAACGTAACGGGGTCTAGCCGGGGAATGGAGTGAGAGTGCGGGGATAGCTATCATAGTCTTCACGTGTTATAAAATAGTGTGGCAATAATAATGAAGACTTAGTTGTGTTGTATTATCCACTGTATTGTTGTACGTTGTATTTCATTGTAATAATTTTGTTGTAGTCTTTTGACGACTCAAGTTTGGGCTGTGTGGGCTCAGATTTGGGGGCGTCACAGTTGGCATCAGAGCTTAGTGATATGGTCTTTAATGGAGATCTGGGGTTAGAACTAGGAGGGGAGAGACGAATAGAATCAGTCACTAGTATGTCCTACCTAAATTAGATTTTATTATCTAATGAGTTGATTTGAATATAGGGACATGAAGTGATGAGTCAGTTTATTTGAACTAACATTTATTTTGTGACCACAGTTAAGTATGGCATCTGGAAATCAAGAGGTTAACTATGAAATACCCGAAGCGAATGTAGCCGAAAATCAAGAAGCCACAAACAATCCTCCTGCCAACTCAGGAAATAATATTCCTGATAACATAATGAATGATGGATTCTTTAGGAATTTCATGCAGTTCATGCAGAATCAGGCAAGAGGAAATCCAGTTAACAATAACGGTAGAAATGCTGGTAATTTGAGGATGGTCACTGTCAAGCAATTTAAAGAATTGGGACCACCTGAATTCCACGGGAAGCCTGACCCACTCAAAGCGGAGGCATGGCTGAAGCAGACGACAAAAATACTTGATGTCCTACAATGCGCTGATGATCAGAAGGTGCCCCTTGCTACTTTTATGTTTCGAGGTGAGGCGGATCACTGGTGGGAAGCGGTAAAACGTATCCACCCTTCAGCACTTGAGATGTCTTGGACAGAATTCCAAGAGCTATTTAATGAAAAGTACTTCCCAGAAAGCATCCGCCATATGAAGGAAGTGGAATTCATTAAGCTGGAGCAGGGAAACATGACAGTTTCTCAATATGAAGCTAAGTTTGCTGAACTGTCTCGTTTTGCGACTCAACTAGTAGATGACGAAGCACGGATGAGTCGGATGTTCTTACGTGGTCTAAGATTCGAAATCCGTCAACAACTTAGCTCTCATAAATTTAGTTTGTATTCAGATGTTGTTGATAGGGCTCAAAGGGTGGAGCAAACAGATGAAAAATTACAGCCAAGAGTCAATGATCAGAGAAATGATAACAACCACAGGAACGAGAACCATCGAGGAGGTAACCAACACTTCGGTGGTAATTCCACATCAAATAACAGAAGAGGAGAATCCAGTGGGAACAATTTCAAAAGAAAGAGATTCCATAATAATTATGGAAGGGCACCAGTACCAGCACCAGCACCGACCCCAGTTTCAAGGGGAGAAGATCGACCACCAGTGAGATGCTATAGGTGTGGTCAGGAAGGTCACATCAGCCCAAACTGTACACTGCAGTCCAAAAAGTGCTACAGTTGTGGGAAAGAGGGTCATCTTGCGCGGTTTTGTCCTGCCACAAAATCAAGTCCAGCTGCAGTGATGATACCAAAAGCTAGCGCGGATAAGGGAAAATCTGTAGTTCAAGGGAGAGCTTTTGTTGTGACATCCCAAATGGCACGAAACTCGAACGAGGTGATAACCGGTAAGCTATTCATAAATTCTCGTGAAGTCTACGCTTTGTTAGATACTGGCTCTACCCATTCTTTTATCTCACCTGCATGTGCTCAGCGTTTAAACTTAACTCCTGAAAATTTGGACTTTGACTTATCAGTTGAAACCCCATTAGGAGAAATGACCATTACATCTACTGTCTATAAATCTTGCCTAGTTCAAATCAACAACCTCACATTACCTGTTGACCTTATTTCTTTGGAGATGCATGAATTTGATGTGATTTTAGGAATTGATTGGTTGACTACCCATCATGCTAAAATTGATTGTTTTCATAAGATTATTAGTTTTCATATTCCTAATCAACCTGTCATGCAAATTCAAGCAACTAAACCATTGAAATCTATAACTGTTATTTCTAGCCATAAAGCCATTCGTTTATTGAAAAACGGATGTCAAGCCTTTTTAGCTCATGTCACTGATTTGAACAAAAATACGTCAAACTTGAATGATATTCCCATTGTTAATGAGTTTTCTGACGTTTTTCCGGAGGAACTTCCTGGCTTACCCCCAAACCGAGAAATTGAATTCTGTATCGATCTTGAACCCGGTACTAAGCCCATTTCCAAAACTCCATACCGAATGGCTCCCATTGAACTTCAAGAGTTAAAAGTCCAACTACAGGAATTGTTGGATACTGGTTTCATTCGTCCGAGTGCATCACTTTGGGGTGCTCCTGTTCTATTTGTGAAGAAGAAAGACGGGAGTATGAGATTGTGCATTGACTACCGAGAATTGAACCATGTCACCATCAAAAACAGGTATCCATTACCTCGAATTGATGACATGTTTGATCAATTACAAGGTGCTCAACATTTCTCAAAGATTGATCTCCGTTCTGGATATCATCAGTTAAAGGTTAAAGCTGAGGACATTCCAAAGACTGCTTTCAGAACTCGTTATGGGCATTATGAGTTTTTAGTCATGCCTTTTGGACTAACCAATGCTCCTGCAGCTTTCATGGACATGATGAACCGAATATTCAAGGAATATTTGGATCATTTTGTGGTTGTCTTTATTGATGACATCCTCATATACTCCAAAAGTCGTGAGGATCATGAACAACACCTGAGATTGATACTCCAGAAGCTCCGTGAGAACAAATTATATGTCAAGTTGAAGAAATGTGAGTTCTGGCTTGAGGAGGTCACGTTTCTTGGGCATGTGATTTCTAGTCAAGGAATATCAGTCGATCCTGCGAAGATTGAAACGGTACTAAATTGGGAACAACCCAAGACAGTAACCGAAGTCCGAAGTTTTCTGGGCCTAGCTGGTTATTATCGGAGATTCGTAGAAGGATTTTCTCGAATCGCCACTCCATTAACTCAGCTTACTCGGAAAAGCACAAAATTCATATGGAGCGAGCAATGCGAGAAAAGTTTTCAAGAGCTTAAGAGGAGACTTGTTTCAGCTCCTGTTCTGACCATTCCATCAGGATCGGGAGAATTTGTCATATACAGCGATGCTTCAGGCAAAGGTCTAGGCTGTGTCCTTATGCAACATGGAAAGGTTATAGCCTATGCCTCTCGACAACTCAAAGATTATGAGAAAAATTACCCTACTCATGATCTAGAGTTGGCAGCAGTCGTTTTCGCGTTGAAGATCTGGAGACACTACTTGTACGGAGAGAAAGTGGATATCTATACGGATCATAAAAGTCTCAAGTATTTCTTCACCCAGAAGGAACTCAACATGCGACAACGACGTTGGCTTGCGCTGTTGAAGGATTATGATCACACAATCCAGTATCACCCGGGAAAGGCGAACGTTGTAGTTGACGCTTTGAGCAGAAAATCTTATGCGAGTACAAGTGCACTGCTGACAACACAAAAGCGTATTTTGTACGACTTGCAAAAGATGGAGATAGAGCTAAAGACACCAGGGACCCACTCGAAGATTGCTCACGTGCGAGTAGAACCAGCTTTAATCGATAAAATTAAAGCTGCTCAAGCTACCGATCCGGAACTGATAAACATGATAAAAAAAAGTACAAGAAGGTACCATTCCCGAAGCAAGAATCGACGAGAAAGGAATACTTCGAGTCAACTCTCGACTCTGTGTTCCTAACGATCCTGAATTAAAGCATAAAATCATGATGGAGGCACACAACACGCCGTTTGCAATCCACCCAGGAGGTACCAAGATGTATCGAGATCTTCGACATACATTTTGGTGGAACAATATGAAAAGGGAGATTGCAGAGTTTATCTCAAGGTGCCTAACTTGTCAACGTGTCAAGGCAGAGCATCAAGTACCTAAGGGTCCATTACAACCACTTGAGGTTCCCGAATGGAAGTGGGAACACATCAATATGGATTTCGTGACGGGTCTTCCCAAAGTTTCTCAAGGCTTAGATGCAATTTGGGTCATCGTAGATAGATTGACCAAATCCGCTCATTTCTTGCCTATACGAGAAAACTTTTCACTTGAACGTCTTGCCGGTATGTACATAAATGAAATCGTGAGACTGCATGGCATGCCAGTTTCCATAGTTTCTGATCGAGATCCTAGATTCACTTCACGCTTTTGGATCAGTCTACAAAAAGCTATGGGCACTGAACTACGTTTTAGTTCTGCATACCATCCTCAAACGGACGGACAATCGGAAAGGACGATCCAGACCCTCGAAGATCTTTTGAGACTTTGCGTACTAGATTTCAAAGGAAGTTGGGATAAGTACTTGCCATTGGTGGAATTTTCCTACAACAACAGTTACCAAGCAAGTATAGGTATGGCTCCATTCGAGGCTTTATATGGACGCAAGTGTCGCTCTCCAGTATGTTGGAATGAGGTAGGAGAAGCAAAACTGTTGGGACCCAAGTTGGTACGCTTGACGACCGAAAAGATCCAAATGATCCGACAACGAATACAGACAGCACAAGAACGACAAAAGAGTTATGCCGATCTTCATCGGAGAGATGAGAGATTCAACGTCGGAGATCATGTATTCTTACGTGTTTCTCCATGGAAATGAGTTACGAGATTCGGAAAGAGAGGAAAGCTCAACCCTCGATTTATTGGCCCATTTGAAATCCTCGATCGAGTAGGATCCGTAGCCTACAGACTAGCCCTACCACCAAGTATGTCTCGCATCCATAACGTTTTTCACATATCTATGTTACGTAAATATATGAAGGACCCAAACCACGTCATTGAGTTAGAACCAGACGTTATAGCAGAAGATTTAACGTATGAGGAGGTACCTGTTAAGATCCTAGATAAGAAGGAGCAGATCTTACGCTCAAAGGTTATACCTCAAGTTAAGGTTTTATGGAGGAACCAAGATATTGAGGAAATGACCTGGGAGCTAGAATCTGAGATGAAGTCTAGGTATCCATACCTCTTCGAAATGCCAGGTACGTCAATTTCGGGGACGAAATTTCATAAGGAGGGGAGGTTGTAAGACCCCGAATTTATGAAATACAAAATTAATTTTTCTTCATATATATTTTTCCTAAAACAGTAAATGGTTAAATTGACAAAATTGAAAGTTAAGGATGTTATGTGTAAATTTTATTTTGTCGGATAATATTCTTTTTGTCGGGGAATATTCGTTTTGTCGGGGAATATTCGGGTCGTACGACGGCGCCGAAATAACTAATTATTGGTGGAGCCCACAACGGAATAATTGTCGGATATAGAAAACGACAGAAGTAACATTTTTAAATAAAAATAGTCAACGGTGTTAACTGTTAAAATACCGGTGATAAAAGAATAGTAGCATACGGTAATTTATGGTATTTTATTGTGGCACACGGTATTCTACAGTAGCACACGGTATTGCACAGTGTCTCATATTATTGACACCGTAACTGTTACGCATCATTTCATCAATAATTGTCACTGCATAATATTTTATATTATCAATTCAATTATTGTTGCTACACAGTATTTTGCATTATTGATTCAATAATTGTCATTACACTGTATTTCATATCATCGAGTCAATAATTGTTGGTGCACTGTAGTTTAAAATTATTGAATCTAATAATTGTCACAGTAGCAAATATACTGTAATTTATATTATTAAATTAATAAAAATATGTAACGTGTTTCTTACATTATTATGGTAACATTATTTTATATGTTGGACTCACAGGAAGAATAAATAAAAAAATAAAAAAATAAAATAATTAATTTTACTATTTGAAATAGTAACGTGAATAGTGACGTGAATAGTAACGTGAATAGTAAGAAACATGTGGGACCCACTGTGGGGCCCACACGAAATGTGAGAAATGTGTTTGCTGGGAATGGGTTGGTGGAGGCTGCGCAGCAGCCTCTGCTGAATTTTTTTTCTGTTCACCTACCACGCATAGTGCCTTATTTTCTCCTATAAATAGCTTGTTCAGCTGAATAGAAAAATCACACCTAAAACATAAAATTTTTCTATAAGAATTTTATGAGTTTTCTCTGAGAATAGTAAGGTTATTTTGAGAGTTTGAAAGCCAAAAGGAGTGTAGGAATTTTTCAAGTAAGTCTTTTATTAAAGAGTAGTAATTTTATAAATTCCTATTTTTCACGGTATTCACAAATCTTCCTTTAGAAGACTCTTCTTTAAGAAGATTCATTTTTAAAAGCTTTCTTTGGAAGATTTATTTTGGAATATTATTTTTAAAACTATTTAAAAGTAGTTATATTATACTACAAAAATTATGTTAAATATATATAATTTTGATAATTCATATTATACGAGTTATCATACACTTTGAAATTTATATGTGGAAATTACTAATTTTATTATAAAAATATAGGTTGATCAACCTCATTTAAATCAATATCCAGTCACGTGTTAAGGTAAGGGGTATCATTCTTTTCATCATCATAAATAGATATTATTTTCTCTCTTACTTGAAGGGATTATCATTCTTTGATTCTCGAAAATAATATCGTTTCTTTCTTGTGCCATTTACTTCCATGTATTAAATTGTGGGAATAACCTTACGGCGCGGTTTACCGCCTGTTGGTGAATAACCTTTTGTATTCATTCCTTATTAATCTTGAGAATAACCTTACGGTGCGGATTATCGCCTGTTTGGTGAATAACTCTTCGTATTCGAATTGATGGGAATAACCTTACGGCGCGGATTATCGCCTGTTTGGTGAATAACTATTCGTATTCAAATTGATGGGAATAACCTTACGGTGCGGATTATCGCCTGTTGGTGAATAACCCTTTTTATTTGTCTCGTGTGGAAATAATTTGTCTACACGAATTATCACATGACACTTTTATTCCATATTCGTAAGTGATATCATTTTCCTTTATACTCATAAGGGATACCATCTTTTTCATCTTCCATTATTCAAACTTACTATGGTAAGGGATATTAATTTCCTTCACCTTTTGTTAATCAAACCTGCTACGGTAAGGGATATTATTTTCTTTCATACTCCTAAATCGAAACTTATTATGGAACTATTGCTTCTATAATTCCTGAAAATATTATATGTTCCATAATAGTTGAACTTCATTATTTCAACTGAACCTTCCTATTTACGTGAACCTTTCTATTGAACTGTAACCGTTATTCTGAACTGTGGATCTTGAATATCATTTTTAAATTTCACTCCACATCATGTTGGCAATTTGGACATTATTTGAATCTGCACAAAGTAAACTTCTGATACTTATTGTTTATCCTATTCTTCTGTTCATCATTTGTATCACTGTTATTTGTATTAATCATCAAGAATCAAACTGTTGTGAATATCTGTGGCCGGGGGCACAGATGTGATATAATTGTTGAACAGATGATAGGTTAAAGGCGATATACTAGGTTAAAGACGATACATCTGTTCGGTGTCTTTTATGGCACGTGGTGAATGTTCTCTTTGGCCCGTAGTGCAAAGATGAACTGTTGGTTGGTATGATTATGACCAAAGGCTGAATCTGGTATAATCATGACCGTTGGTGCTTTATTGAATATCTTTGGCCCGTAGTGCAAAGATGAACTGTTGATTGGTATGATTATTACCAAAGGCTGAATCTGGTATAATCATGACCGTTGGTGTTATATTAAATGTCTTTGGCCCGGAGTGCAAATATGAACTGTTGATCTGCATGATTATGATCAGGAACTGTGAATTTTTATTATCATGACTAATGGTATTTCAGATGATAAAAGTTGATGATATTTTTACAAAAAAGAGAAGCGAGTGGACATTATAGTCTGCATTATTCTTCTAATAGATTGCTCATTCCGCTGCTATTATTGATCTGAACGTTGTTTAAGAATTTAACTACAGTTTTTGATATAAACCTTGTAGTCTATTGTATTCTATCAAGAACTCAACTGTTGAAGGCTAATGATAATTTATTCGTCATTATCTTAGTCATGATATTTCTTACTGGGCTATTTGAGCTCACCCTTTCTTTTCGTTCCATTGTTTTTCAACAGGAGATGAGAACGTAACGGGGTCTAGCCGGGGAATGGAGTGAGAGTGCGGGGATAGCTATCATAGTCTTCACGTGTTATAAAATAGTGTGGCAATAATAATGAAGACTTAGTTGTGTTGTATTATCCACTGTATTGTTGTACGTTGTATTTCATTGTAATAATTTTGTTGTAGTCTTTTGACGACTCAAGTTTGGGCTGTGTGGGCTGTGTGGGCTCAGATTTGGGGGCGTCACAACAATACATGTAATTTCGTCCCTGATAGTATTAATCAATGGTATGACAGCTAAGTTTATAGAACTAATTTATATATATATATATATATATATATATATATATATATATATATATATATATATATATATATATATATCCTTACATGTTTTTAAAATGGTCGGCTAAAAGAATTGATTTTTTTTTCTTCTTTTTGGCTATATTTGTTTATAAAAAATATATTCAAGATTGAATTATTTATATTAATTTAATATTAATTCAGACTATTTTATCCAATGATGAGGGATTATTAGTTTCTTAATGTTGGACTATTAGTCTCATAAAGTCATTTAATAACTTAAAATGAGGGTGACTATTAATCCCAAATTCATTATTAGATTATATAATCCTTCATAAATAATCTTAAGAATGATAAAAAATAGTCCATAGAATTATTTGAAGAACTATTAATCCCCTATCATGAGATAAAATAATCTAAAATAGTGTTAAATTAATACAAATAATCTAGTTCCAAAATATTTTTTGCAAATAAATATAGTCTTTGTATATATGAAAGTGTTATAATATGAACAATCTTCACTTATATTTTTCCATCCCAGGGCCTCAATTTAATACAAACTCTAGTCACACCATTTTTATGTCCATCTTAATTTAAGAAAGTATGATGAGCAACTTTTAATCAAATAAGGAATTCTTACAAACATCACGTAAAAAATATATATATATAAGATTTTCATGAATGAAGGACGATTCATTCCAAGAACATGAAACGTCAAAGACAATATCATTTCTCAGAAAATGAGTCCAAAATCAGTTAACTAGTTTAGATTTACTTTTCTTTTTAAAAATACATATTCAAATTGTAACCAGCCCAAATAATTTAATGTAGTTAATCAATCCAAATAATTTTAATTAATTTAAGTTAAATTATTGATTTATTAACCACATTATCAGGTCTAGTTCTCGTACAAATATGTATTTAACGCACTTTCTCATTTATTCTAGCGACACTTTTGACTTTGTGACACTTTTTATCCGACAGCATAATAAATAATAATCTAAACATTATCAGCAACCATGAAGTGTAATAAACCAGCATAATAAAACATTATCAGCAGCCATCTGGCGTAATAAACCAGTTTTCAGAAAGCATATACGTATATACAAAGCATATACATAGAAGTGGCTTCTCTCTTCATTGTGCTCAAAAGACCATATTGCAGAATATATGACAATGATTCCATTCTCTCTCTTCTAAGCAGCAGTACAAATAAGCAAATAGCAGCAGCAGTACTAATAGCAGTAACAGTAACAAAAAAGAAAAACCAAATGGCACGAAGCATGGAGATGATTTTAGTTGCAACTTATAATAGTTCTAATCCAATACAGAATAAACACTAGCCTGTATTTTTACTGCATGAGAGCAACAACAGCTTCTTGCACTAATGCTACGTTTGGATCGAAAGAATTGGTAAAACACTAGTAAAGCACCCTTTTGGAATCTCCATGAGCACCTAATCGACATGAATCTGATCGACGGATGAAGGGAGCATTATGTCTTGTGCTAGTCGAGGGCGTTAACAAATAAAGGACTTCGAACCTTCCTGCTTTCATTAGCCAGCGCCTTGCTCGAGCCTGAAGCAGGGAATGAAATGAAAAATAAATGTGTTTAGTTGTTCTATTGAAATAAATGGATCATTCTCATCTATCTTAAATTTATAAATTTTATTATAGAAAAAGGGGATATGACTCATACCAGTTAAAACGGATCATTTCATTCTCCAATAAATTCATTTCTCTATTTCATTCTTTTAATTCAAATATAGCATAAAGTTCAAGTGACAAGCATAAAAATGCTCTGCCTCCCCCAGTCCCCCCGCTCCACCTGCTCCCAAACATATATTTACATCTATTCCTTCTTTCATCTTCTTTACAAAAGGCTAAAGTTTTAATGTTCCAACAGTCACATTTCCCTAAAACCACTTGCATATGAACCTGTATAGCAAACTCAAGGAGATTCAAATTTGACATATAAAATATTTTTTAATTATATAATATTAAAAAATATTTGTATAAAAAAAAATGACAAGACAGACAGAAGGCCTATTTCAAATACAAATTTATAATGGGCTTTGGAAAATGAAATTCTTTTTACAAGCTTTATACTTGGCCCAAAGATACATTCAAATAAGTTGTACTCATTTACCCGGTCTCACAACTCTAGTTATAGCAAGACCTTTCAGGCTCCGACTAATTACTCACTTTTCCGTATGGATAATGGCACAAGTACACAAATTTAATAACAATTTTTATTTACTTATTTATTTGTTAATTTAGTATAGAATTTAAATTCACAATTTAATCACAATTACAATTCATTAACTAATATTTTAACGTGTTAAAAACCTCAAAAACTTTGAAAATATTTGTTAATATCTTTTACATTCATCCTGCTACTACTGCAAACTGCTAACTTGTATAAATGAACGTGTAGTCTAATTGGCATGATAGTGATATCATAATCTTATATTTGAAATTATTATATCATTTTATACTATCGTTAATATATATATTATAAAC
Source organism: Hedera helix (assembly GCA_947179155.2). Taxonomy (NCBI): domain Eukaryota; kingdom Viridiplantae; phylum Streptophyta; class Magnoliopsida; order Apiales; family Araliaceae; genus Hedera; species Hedera helix. The sequence continues at coordinate 29,808,517 of OX359281.1, forward strand.
TATGAGAAATATTTATTTTTTATTTTTTTGTTCTTTGAAAATGACTCTTTTTGTAGACACCTTCCCATAAGTTTTGGAGTTTGAAATTATAAAAAAATGTAAGAAATAATTTTGCTCTTACATTACTTTTAACATATTGACAGAATTAAAATTTACGGTCTCACTAACCATACAAATGCAGTTAAATAGGTACTTCTTGGCTGATGTTGACTAGAGTAGTTCTACTTCAATTCTACAAGATTCTTAAAGTGATGCTTCAATTTCAAATATATCTGCTAACGTACTTCAATAATTCTGCTTCAATTTCAAATTTATCTGCTAAAACACCCTCCTCCGAACCAATTTGTGGTTGTCAATCTTTTTTTAGAGCATTCTAGAGCTGGAAAACATCACTTCATTCCACGCCACAATAATTAAGTTAACGAACGACTATTTCAATTTGTAACAAAATTACAAAACTTAAGTTCTTATATCCGTATTTGGTGCGCTTGAAAGTTCTTAATACATCAAAATTTACTTGAAAATCTTGTTGGTTTAACAACAGTTTATTAAAATTGTTTATTTAACTCACATACGTAATATTCAGGACTCCAACTCACCCCACAGTTAAAAAATAACGTGGTACTTTAGAACATCTAAACACACCAAATAATGTTAAACAAACTCTGAAGACTTTGGATTATCAAGAAGTTTCGTGATTTAGCCTTTTGATTTAGTAGGAAACGTGTGTGGTTTAAAAACCAAGCCGCCTCCAAACTTTTCAGTCATCTTTAGCAAAACTTAGAAGCAACTGTTGATTGTCAAAAGTGAAGTTATGGGGTTTGAAATTTCGTGATAATTATAGTTCTATCATACTTTTTTTTTTTTTTTTTTTTTTTTGCCATGTTAAGCTAAAATTTAGCAGTCTTGGCTTTGTCAAGATTGACTCCCAAGATCTCATAGTCACCTTAAAATGGGTTTACCATAGTTTTATCGTACTTTTGTATGACTTGAAAGCTTAGATTCTAGTAATGAATTTCGTTTGTTTAGAATTTGAATTCAGCACTCAGGATGTACAAGGTAGCTTCATGGTAATTTTGAACTAGAAATAAATTTCGGAACTAACTAGAATTACAATACAAACTCTAATATTCCAACTCTAATATTCCAAATCAAGTGGCACCGTCCAAAATCTTATATCCCAAATTAAGAACGCCGTTGATAATGTTGGAACAATATTTATAAATTTTATGTTGTAATAAATATGCGTTTAGCAACACTTTTCATTTGTTCCAACGATACTTTCCACTCTTAACAATCTACATAATAAATAATACTCCATTAACAATCAACATAATAAATAAGCACTAACAATATCTTCAGCCATCGAAGTTAATAAAACTAATCTTTCAGAAAGTCTGCACATACAGAACTTGTACAGAAGTAGTCTTTTCTTGCTCAAAAGGCCCTTCAACAGAACTCGTGACTATGATTACATTCTTGATCTCTCCTAAGCAACTAGTAAGGTAAAAGAAGAAGAAATAGTAATGGCAGTAACAGTAACAGAAAAGAAAAACCAAATGATACAAAGCACGGAGATGATTTTAGTACCTATAAAGCATAAGATAAGAAGGGTAAACAGATAACTAAAAGGATAACTATGAAATATGTTTCTGGGGTTTTTTTAGTAATCCTTTAATGTTACAACAGATGACAAGAGCTACAACAAAGCTGGGGATATCCAACTAGTTTTATTACACTTGATACATTAACTTATAATTGTTCTAATCAATACAGAATAAACGCTAGCCTGTATTGTCACTGCATGAGAGCAACAGCAGCTTCCTGCACTAAAGGTCGAGTGACATGCACAAAATGCTCTGCCTCCCGCTCCACCTGCTCCCAACACCGGTTTGTGTCCTTTCCTTCTTTCATCTTCTTTACGAATGAAACAAATCGTCTCCAATTATCGGGTTGAAACAGGTCCGGATTCATTCTCAAATACGTAAACGCACACATATCTTCTGCACCGGAGTCATCATCCAAGTTCAATGATGCTGCACGCAATATCTGCTCATGTGCATAATCATCATATCGTGGCAATGCATTTTCCCCAGCTAGTAGCACCTGGGCTTCCCGAGTTGCTAAAGCCACTTGCCTAACCAGCTTTTCTGGTGCACATTGTGCATCTTGTGGCTGCTCGTGGTCACGCATCTCAATACAAGTGAAATTGAACACGGCGCCATGACGGGCAAGCATCTTGGCAATGGGAAGATACCCATCTCGGAAGCGAGTGTTATAATACCCTGCTGTGAGCTCAGGAGCATGAGAACGAGTCCCGTAGTGCCAGTGGATACCAGCAACCTTAACCGAAATTTTAACACCCCTATTCTCGAAGATAAACTTGGCTGATGACAAGATCCTCTCCCCATGGTCTAAGAGCAACTGTGAATACCAGGTAAGGAAGAACTCGCCATAGGGACCATCCCAACCACCTCCTCCCTTGCGGAAAAAGTTGGTATCTTCTGGCCAATTGTTGTAGCTGCCAGCATCTGTTGGACCGGTGTGCCCCCATTCTGACTTGCCAATACCTTCAGCTGCAGCTTTCAAGCTACTGATCATGTACTGGAGCAGAGAAGAGAGCTCATATAAGAACAGACGGGTTAAAGTTAAACAAGTAAAAACATATTAAAGAAAGAATAATTAAGGTGAGGTTGTGAAGATCACATTGTCGTAACACTGAAAGGCCCCAATTCCAGGAAATCTCCACGTTCCGTTTTGCTCAGGGTATGATGGATAACGAAGCTCACCGGCCGGACCCATTCCAACTTGGATTTCCTATATAAACAAGATTCAAAGTGTCTAGATCACAGATGAATAACAAGTACTGGAACTCTTAACACCTATATGCATCAGACACGAAAGAAATATGAATGGATTATTACCACAATGGTGTCACCAAGAAGGTGCTCAAATTTGTCCCTGAAAGCACGCATGTAATCCGAGTAACACTGGACAGGTGATCTTCCCTTCAAGACAGGGAGTGTATCACAACCAAGGGAAAGGTATTCATAATTCCTCCTCCCCCATTGATCTGTGTACGCGAGGTCACGGTCCTTCTCCATCTCCTCTACAACCCACTTAGGAAGAGGGATCCTGAAAATAAGAAGTATACCGTTAATTGCAAGAACAACAATAGTCCCAACCTTATCGACATCAATACATGCACATGCTGCTACCACATTAAGCCCAAGCTGCGTATTCATTGTGGTTGAAACCTGGACCAAACTTCTCCATACCAATTTAACATATTTTGAAAAGTAAAACTCTCTCAAGCTAGTACCCAATTTTCAAACTAATATGTAACTATGCAAGTATATTGAAGGCTTCGATTTTAAACAAAAGTTTCATAATCCATTAGTCATTCCACCGGCTTGGATCATCCAAAGTTCCAGATAATTTATAATCCCATTGTTCTTCACGATAACAATAGATTGTATTTATCTGTATTGACAAAAATATGGTTATTCCTTAAGAGACACCTGACAACATTTCTAAAACCCAACCAATGGTTATATATATGTTACCAATTTTATCTAGTTTCAGCCAAAATAACCCCACACCCTATTTGTATTCCGAATAATAATACGAATATTATGTACATATTTTGGCCTTCATCCCAATTTCCTTCCCAAAAAAAATACCATTTTGAACATAAAGGCTAAAGTTTTACTGTTCCATTACTACCATCTCCATAAAAACACTTGTACTTCACAGGTATATGTATATAATGATGGTAATACTTAAAACTACCTACCAGGGTACATTTATAATCTTAAAGTTTTCCTTAAACGAGCTACTAAATGAAGATTAATTAACCTGATTAAAATTCATTTTGTGGCCTACCTTTCTAAAAAGCTTTTGATTCACATATATAACTTCACCTACACACAGCAATTCAAGCGAACTATGAAAAAGTTAACAAGAAAAGTGTTGACTTTTCAGCAGCCACACCTTTAAAATCCAAATCAACTTTAATACTAATTGAGAAAATATAAAAAAATAGAACTTACGTGCAAGAATCGCCGACGTTTCCACCACACTGATGAAAAGACATAACCGCCTGAACTTTAAGCCCGTGCTTCTTCGCCATCTCCAAAAGCTCCGCATACCCACCCCAATTATAATCACCCGGATTTTCTCTCTCCACCAAACCCCACCACACGTCCATCATTATCCCCTCCACCCCTGCACTCTTCAGCGCCTGCAAACTCGCATTCATCGCCTTCCTCCTATTCACCGTATGCCCCGTCGTCACACTGTCCAGCGGCATCATCACGAAAACCGGCACCCCCTTCTCCTTACCCTGCGCACCCCCATAACCCCCGTATTCCCTCACCTTCGTCTCCACCTCGATTCCCGTGGCGAACGCCTGGCACGCCACCGACAGATCCGCCCGCATTCCGCCTCTCATCGGACTCAACGGCGGCGACGGCGACACCCTGTCAACTTCATTCCCCTGGTTTCGCACCGCGCACCGGAGATTCGCTGCCGGGGACCTCCAGACCGCCGATGCGCTCACCGTCGACTTAGCCAGCTCTCCGTTTACAATCCCGGAATCCGTCGGGATCTGGGTTCCCGATATTGCTCCGAGCTGTGAAAAAGTCATCGCCATACCGATTTATAGACAAAAATAAATAAAAATAAAAATAAAAATAAATTCGCTACAAAGAAAGATTATAGAGAGAGAAAAGTAGTGATCCTTTTGGTTTGCTGAGATTTACAGTTGTAAAGTTTTTGAACTAAAACGGAGGGTGATTTGCCTATATATATGCGCTATTTTTAAGGATTCAAATAAAAATAGAAAATAAATTAAATAATCCAAAACAAACGTTACTTTCTCGACACGTGGCGAAAAGCGGAGGCGACGCCTGCAATTTGCTTGGACGCACGTGGACGGTGGGATTGTCTCCGCGCGTGAGGGGAGAAATCGCGTGAATGAGATAAGAAGCGTTTATGGGAGATAGACGAATCAGGTGGCGACGCGTGGGAGGACGGGGGTGGGGGAGGGGGACTAGATCACGTGTCCTGTGCTTTAGGCTTAAGACAATAGCGTCGGTAATTGGTTAGGTGAGTTTAACTTTTCTCTCTATAGGCAGTGTTTGGCAGGAGTGAAATACGTGGATGGTGTGGCGGACAGATTGGTGCCACACAGTATTTTTGAGTGTGTATGGGCTATGGGCCAATTTTTGTGGTCCAAGATTCTTTGATTTGGTTTTCTGGGTTTCGAGAAATTGGATTATTGTAGGCCATTAATTGAGCATGTGGTGGGCCATTGATGTGTTCGTAATAAAGCCATACCTTTGGGATCTTCGAGACTTGCTCCTAGGTTACATTTGTCGCATGGTGGACCCTCGAAGTTAGGCGCTAAATATTTTTAAAAAATACTCATTCCGTTCAAATTATATAATTACTAAAAATTAATTTTAAATTTTAAAATTAAGATAACTCGTTAAAAATTATAAAATAATAAAATTTATAATAAATAATATACTTTAAATAGTTTATAATATTTATTATTATATAAATTTAAATTTAAATAATTTTTATTAAATTTAAATTTAAAAATCTCTTAAATTAATTTTAAAATTTTAATAATAAATTTATAATATAAAACGGAGAAATTACTTATCTAATGTTCATGTTATCTATATATAACTAAGCTTTCTTACTCGTGTAAACCACGAGTATTAAGTAAAAAAATTAAATTGATATAAATCTAGGAGTAATTTTTTAAGTTTTTTATTAAATACTTTTTACATAGTCAAAATAATTTTATTTTTTAATATAAAATTTGCACTGCACTCCACTTGCATCAAAAAAATTACTAATCTCATAATTAAAATATTAAAAAAATATACAATTAAACTCCAACATGATTGTATCAAAATATAGTTATATTAGTTTACATATCCTATTAATTTAATGCCAATATAAGTTTTTCATTTGTTCGGTCTGTATGACAATTCTCAATTTTTCATTAATGCTTCGAATACATACAAGAATATAAATGATTCTCATTATTACTTGAAGGGTTCAGTTAACATGTGTCCTAAGGATACATATTAAATACACAGTTCAAGAGAATATTCTCTTGAACTGTGTGCTTAGTATGTACCCTTAAGACACATGTTAAGTTTTCTCTTACTTTATTAAATACATATGAAAGGATGTCAACGTCACCCTATGGTCAATCTTTTACCCTCACATTTTCATCGCCTAAATTTTGGAGACCTCTCTTGTACGAGGCAAGTTTAATATATTTTCAAGTAGTTTTAAAATAAATAAGGTAGTGTTTGATAAGGTCTGAATGCCTCTTAATAGTCAGCCTCTTATTCGGTAAGAGGTATAATGTTGTTTGTTAAAAAAAAATTCCTCTCTTAATGTCTCTAAATGGTTTAGATACAAAATCAAATCTAAACTATTAAGAGGAGCATCTTAATGAACTTGGACAAAAATATCCTCTTCAATATTAACAAATTCCTTTTATATCCAACACTCAAACCCTTATTATACTAATAATAATAATAATAATAATAATTATTATTATTATTATTATTATTATTATTATTAGTAATATTATTAATATAATAATAATTATTTTTATAATTAATATTATTATTATTATTATAATAATTCTTATTATAATAATAATAATTATTATTATAATTATGATTATGATTATTATTATTTTTATAATTATTATTATTATCATAATAATAATAATTATTATTATTATTATTAGTACTATTATTAATATAATTATTATTTTTTTATAATAATTATTATTATTTTTATAATAATAATTATAATTATAATTATAATTATTATTATTATTATAATGTTCAACTGTTCATAGGGTTAAAATGGTAAAATACTGTTATTCAGACATCTGAGAAAATTGATTATCAAATAACATTTTTTTATTCAGATACTTTACATTATTTAGATGTCTAAATTATTCAGATCTTAATAGAGAATTTTTTCAAACACCACCTGAATATAAGTGTCATGTGGAATAGATAAAGGTGGTGTTGGGATGCAGTTTATTGAATCCAGATTTATTATGGGTCAAGATTTATTTAGATAAGGGTTGAGCTATTTTTCGCACTATAATAGGTTCGATTTAGGGTTGGTCCATTCAAGCATCTCTTTTGAGGCGACTTGGGTTATTTATGAAGGATATAATCCTCATTGATTAAGAATTCTAAATTAAATTGTGACTTTGAATTTTAGGGGTGATAAGAATTGACCGATCAATATCATAATTATAATTAGATTCTATTAAGAGATTTCCTCTCCTAATTAGTTACGGGGACTTAAGACGATTGATGAGAATGTATAAATTAAGGCTATAAACAAGTGAACCAAGTTACTCAATTCTCTTGATCAAATACTATTTATTGTTCCAACATTATTTTGGTTCTCTGTTGTTACGCTCTTTGGCATGTACTTATTCTTAAACCGGAGACAACCCAAGCTGTAGCCTGATCCGTGGGGTATCTAACAATTGTTACTGAGTGCAGGTAACTCGCTGTTTGGTGGTTTCAATGGGTGTACAAAATCACGTGTCAACATTAATGCTAGAAGAAAAGTCGATATTTGATCCACAAATCACCAGTTTAGCTTTGTTTGAAGACGGTAGTTATGGTGGAAGGAGAAATTTCAGTAGGGACCAACAGGGATCCTCTACAGAACCAATTTTTTGGCATGTTCATGGCTCAGTGTTAGACCGGATTGGTCCAAATCAGTCAAGGCGTTGACCCGTGTAAACTTACTCAGCACTGGTCCGTAGACGATTGTTCTCACCGTCAATTACACTGAATTCTGACCTGTAAATGGTAGAATTAGGCTTGCGAAGATTGAGGCCAGTAGAGTTAGTAAACCTGGAGGGAAGGACGACATCTCGTGATCCAAGTGAGAGGATCAGACTTTATAAGATCAGGGAAGCTTAGGCTGAGTTGGAGACCTTGGGGCGTTAGTGCCATGAGTGGAGTGCCCACCTATCCGGGTTGAGGAGAGAGGAGGATCCGTCAACTACCATTGAAAGAGTTGAACGAGAATTGACTCCCCAAAGTCAGTCTCGACCAAGGCGAGAAAGAACCAGGCAACCCAGCTCTCGGGATCAGAACCAACCTCAAGGTCACATAAGGCGACCTGGTCGGATGGACTATGATCATACCGAAGGTATAAGGCAGTCGGGTTCACCGAGTCAGTATTATCGAAGAAGGACTAGATCTCCGGTTGAAAGAAGGAGCCAAGGCGACATAAGGACGGAACCAGGTCAGGAAAAGCATCGGATTGTTCCATACATGCCTATTCCTGATCCTGTTATACAAAGGATAACAGCTTTGGAGAGGAGGTTGGCACTAGCAGAAGCAAGACCAACTGTAGTGGCGGAGCTAGTGGCACCTCCACCCTTAGATCTGAGATCTCTATTCTCCCCTATCATCGATCAAGAAAAAGCCGATCCGAATAAGAAGTTGCCACCTCTGAAGACTTATGACTGTACGGGCGACCCTTATGATCATACAAGTTCTTATGAGCGGGTGATGATGTATTACAATCATTCGGAGGTCGAGATGTGTCAAATCTTTGTGACGACACTTAAAAAAAGAGCAAAGCAATGGATGATGTCGTTGCCCACGAACAACATCAATTCGTGGAATGAGTTGTGCAAAAAAATTCATGAGCGATTTGGGAGCAACAAGAGGAGGGGCAAGTTGACTGCGTCTTGATGCAGATCAAGCTGAAACAGGGTGAATCATTGAGCCAATATATGCAGAGGTTCCGAGATGCAGTAAGGACGATTACCGACCTGAACATGACACATGTGTTAGGATTCTTTACCACATGGATGGACATGGTCGAGAACAAGAAGATGATGAAGGATGATACTTAACCCTCTAAAGGACCTCTTAAACACATATGAATGAGTTAAAAAATTCATTGCTGCAAGAACCCGTATTTTAATAAATAGAACTTAAATTTTTTTCATAATTTTTATACTTAATAGTAATGTGTTAAATTGATAAAATGATAAAGTTAAGGTTGATATGTGCAAATTAGAAAATATTCAATTCATATGACGGCACTGAAATATCCAATTATGGGTGGACCCCACAACGAAAAAAATTCAGATGTAGAAAACGACAGCAATAACTTTTTTAAATAAAAATGGTCAATAGTACTATCACTTTTATTGTTAAAATACCCGGTGATAAAATAATAGTAGCATGTGGTATTTCACGGTATTATACAGTAGTACACGCAGTATTACATAGTAGCACATGGTATTGCACAGTATTTCATCAATAATTGTCACTACACAGTAATTCATATTATTGAATCAATAATTGTCATTACATTAATATTTTGAAAATTGGTTCGGAACCGGTGGTTGGACCGGTTGAACCAGGAACCGGTTCCCTTTTCAGTTTGGTTTGGACCGGTTAACCCAATTTGGTCAATAACTGGTTGACCCGGTTGACCACCGGTTTAACTGATAAAATCAGTTAGTTGGCCCGATTTTGAAGTATTTTTTTTTTTCAAAAATATTTTTTACCAATAATATAACATAATTTTACTATATTTTAGCCAAGAACAAGAAGATGACGAAGGATGTGATGTTCAATCCTCTAAAGGACCTCTTAAACACATATGAATGAGTTAAAAAATTCATTGCTATAAGAACCCATATTTTAATAAATAGAACTTAAATTTTTTTCATAATTTTTATACTTAATAGTAAGGTGTTAAATTAATAAAATAATAAAGTTAAGGTTGATATGTGCAAATTATACAATAAAAAGGATATTCGTTTTGTCGGAAAATATTCATTTTATCAGGGAATATTCGATTCATACGACGGCGCCGAAATATCCAGTTATAAGTGGACCCTACAATGAAATATTGTCAGATGTAGAAAATGACAGCAATAACGTTTTTAAATAAAAATAGTCAATGGTACTATTACTTTTAACTTTTAAAATATTCGGTGATAAAATAATAGTGGCATGTGGTATTTCACGGTATTATATAGTAGTACACGCAGTATTACATACTAGCATAGGGTATTGCACAGTATTCATCAATAATTGTCACTGCACAGTAATTCATATTATTGAATCAATAATTGTCATTACATCAATATTTTAAAAATCGGTTCGGAACCGACGGTCGGACCGGTTGAACCAGGAACTTCTTCCCTTTTCGGTTTGGTTTGGACCGGTTAACCCAATTTGGTCAATAACCGGTTGACCACTGATTCAACCGGTAAAATCGATTAGTTAGCCCAGTTGAACTGGTTTTGAAGTTTTTTTTTTTTTTTTTTAGTATTTTTTACTAATAATATAACATAATTTCACTATATTTTAGCTTACAAAAAATTAGATGTTTTAAAATTTATTAATTATTAATAATATATATTTTTATATATTTATGACGTCACTAGTTCAATAACGGTTCGACCACTGGTTGAACTAGTGACTTATCCACCCGGTACCTAGCTTTTTCAGTTCACAGGTTCTGAGAACATTGCATTACACAGTATTTTACATTATTAATTATACAGCATTCTGTATTATTGAATCAATAATCGTTACAATACACAACATCTTGTATTATTGGACTAATAATTATCACAGTAGTAGTCACGAGTATTAAATAGTTAGACATATTCATTATTTGAATAACACTGTATATTTAAATAATTGTGATGTTAAGTCAATAATACAGAAAAATGGCTAATATAGTGTATAAGTGTGTAACGCGTGTAAATATGTAACGCGTATAGGTGTAAAACGCGTGGTGCAGATTAAAGTGTGAAACGTGTGTTCGTCAATGAACGGTGCAGATTAAAGTGTGAAACGTGTATTGACTGATGAATGGTATGGATTAAAAGATGAGATTGAAATGTGTAATGTGTGTGTGGAAAATGTGATTAGGTTCTGGCTATAAATAGGGGGCTTACCATAAGGAGTTTTCATACCTTCTTTACTCAATCTTCCTCTACTCTCAGAATATTTCTCAGTATAAGTGTCTCTCTGTATATATTAAGCGTTGAAGATCTGTAAGAGTACGAGTATTGTTCAAGTAAGTTTTTATAAAAGTTATATAAACACTCACATACACATCAGTTTATAACTCTTCCTTTAAAAGACTCTTCTATTAGAAGATTTATTTTAAAAAGTTTCATTTGAAAGACTTTACTTTAATACTTATTTTTCTTCAAAAACTATTTTGAAATATATTATATTTTAAATTTATACTATATAGTCACTTTTAATGATTTTATATATACTGTACACATAAAATTGGTATGTGTTAATTATTAATTAGATTATAAATATACATATAGGTTGATCAATTTCATAGAAAGTGGTATCTAATCATGTGATATGGTAAGGGGTATCATTCTTTTCATACTCATAAAGGGATATCATTTTCTTTTTTACTTGTAAGGGATATCATTTTTTTTTATCCTCTTAAACTTACTACGGTAAGTATTGTTCGGTAAAATTCTTAAAATAATTAATAGTTTGCACTTCATCTAATATCATTTGACATGAACCTTTTTATTAAATTTCCATTGTAATATTGAACTGTGAACTTATGGACCTTAGCTTGAACTTTTGAACTATGGACATTTATTTGAACTATGAACATTTTGGACCGATTCCTTGTATCGTAAACCTTACCGTTGAACTTTTCCCTATGAATCTTGGACATTATTCTTGGACTTGAACATTTTTTTTTTGCTCTACATCATGTTAACAATTTGAACATTATTTGACTTTGGTCAAAGAAAAATGTGTTAACTTCTAATGTTATTGCTTGTCCTGTTATCCTCTTTCTTTTGTTATCATTTATATCATTATTATTTGTTCTAATAAAATATGTGTGGCCTAGGACACAGATAATAGGATAAATGCGATATAATGGTAGTGTGTAATTTTGAGCACATGGTGAAAGTTCTCTTTGGCTTGGGACAAAGAAGAACCATTGTTTGGTATGATCATGACCAGTGGTGTTTCAAGTGATAAAAATTGATGATGATTTTCTTAAAAGAGAAGCGAGTAGACATTATAGTCTACATGACTCTCTTAATGGTTGTTATTCCGTTGCAGTTGTTGATCTAAACTTTGTTCAAGAATTTAACTATAGTTGTTGATTTAAAACTTGTTATTTATATTATATTATTTCAAGAACTCAACTGTGGTTATTGATTTAAAACTTGTTGTCTATTATATTATACCATGAACGCAACTGTTAAAGGCTAATGATAATTTATTCGTCATTATCTTAGTCATGATATTCTTTATTAGGTTATTTTAGCTTACTTTTTTTCTTTTTGTTCCATTGTTTAGGAAATGAAAGTGTAACCGGAACTAGCAAGGAGAAGAGGGGAATGGAGTGATGGTCCGAGATAGTTGTTATAATAGTCTTCACCATATTGTAAAATAGTGTGACAATAATAGTGAAGACTTAGTTGTGTATTATTGGGTTTATATTGTAATAATTTTGTTGTAATCTTTTGTCGACTCAAATTGAGTGGTGCATGCCCAATTTGGGGGCGTCACAATTGCGATCGAGGAGGCTATGAACAACTTTCAACCAAGGAGTAAATGGAATGATCGACCTGAAGGCCATAATAAAAACGGAGATAATAAGTTGAACTTTTGTTATCAGATGGGGCCGAAGGTGGGACAATCGACTGCAAGCAAACCGCCCTTCCAACCTTGGGCGAAGAGTAAGGTGTATACTCCTCTGAACACAGACGGGGTGAAGATATTGGAGGCAATAAAGAATGCTCCGACAGCTAAGACGAGACCATCAAGATCAAGGCAATCTAAAACAAATCTATATTGTTAGTATCATCGGCAAGTCAGGCATGCAACCGAAACATGCACTAGGTTAAAGGATATGATTGAGCAGAGAGTCCAGAACGAAGAATTGATCCAGTAAATGGCTAGTCGGGAAGTGACTACTCTGAACCGGACATAAGACGACACTCATGAAGCCTAACCGGTAACCCATCCTAAGCTCGTTGTGGATGTTATCTGGGGAGGTTCGGTTCCCAAACAGTCAGAAAAGGAAAGACGATCAGTCTCGAATATCGTGTTGACCATATCTTAGCAGACGGCTAAGCTAGAGAGACCTTTTTCAAACACGATAATTTCGTTTTCAGATGAAGATTACCCAACAGAGGCAGTTGAGCCTCATGAAGGGGCGTTGGTTATCACCACATAGGTTGATCCCATAGACATAAGGTGGATCATGATTGATAATAGGTCTTCGGTCGATGTGCTATACAACCATGCATATCAACGAATGGATTTACAATGAGTCAAGTTGGAAGTCGGGTACGAGTCACCTTTATATAGGTTCAGCAACGAGCCTGTACCAATGGTTGGGACAGTGGAGTTGCCAGCTGTTTTCAGGACAGCTCCTCAACACAGGCAGGTTATGGTAAAGTTTTTGTTATTCAAGTTGATTCGGCTTACAAAGCTATACTGAGAAGGACGACTCTATCTGTGTTGCATGTCATCGCATCTATTCCTCACTTTTAAATTAAATTCTCCACACACAATAGTGTGGGTAAGGTGAAAGGAGATTTGGACATTGCTAAGAAGTGCTACCGCACAACACTCACTACATATGCGGTTAGAGTACATAAGCACAAATGAACCTATAGGAATTTTGGCACATAAAAGCAGCGGAATTATAACTTTTCATAATATTTTTCGAAACCCTAAAACAGGATCCATGCGAAAACATATTAATTCAGATGTTTAGATTTGTTTTACCGATTATCCGAGCTTGAATGGAGACGATGGAAAATTTTGGAACAACTTCGAATCTTCAACGCAATTCAACAGATCTGCCCCTCTACGGTATCCACACAAACGCCCCGCGAATCATCACACAATCTGCAGCAAAGAGAGTTGCAGTACTAGCCGCCAAGATCTGAATTTTCTGAAGTTTTTCTCTCTAGTCTCTTTCTAAAAGCGGCTAGGGTTTTATTTTGATTTTTTCCTCTATTCACTAAAACAGTTGATATATATATATATATATATATATATATATATATATATATATATATATATATATATATAGCAGTTAAGAGGAATTAACCAAAACCTAATCCAATTAGAAAAGTAAAATTCGAATTTATATATATTATATCTTAATTAAGTCTTACTTAATTAATATACATATATACAAGTTATTCTATTAATTTAAATTCGTAATTTAAATACTATCAATTATGTTGACATATTTAAATCCTTATAATTTAAATTAATTCCCTTTTAATTATGTTCTAAGTGTGTGACCCTATATGTTATTATTATGTTAGCAATAATTATAAATAGTGAGCGATATCTAGTAATGCATAGTTACCCAAATTACAATAAGATCGGTGTTTCGATGCAACCTTTTCGCGACCAATGTTTCAATGTAATTTAATCTTTTTCACCTTAACATCCTAGATTAAACTCAAGGCATGGAATGTATCATACTCTTCATAATTTAATCTGTGTTTTCTTGATCAATGAGTATACTATATGAAACAAATCACTATTTGAGCATGGCCATGCATTTCATAGTCCTACTCAATCAAGAGGCCTATGGATATCACCCCTTAATATATAGGAGGGTTAAATTATATCTAGATCACTCATATTCCTCACACGATTCATGATATACCCAATAATTACCTTTATTTTCCACCCTATTAAAGGTGACCTTTGATGATATCAAAGTACATAAATTCTCGTGTAATAATATAGTGATTTCAGGTCGGGGGATCATTATATCATTGTCACTATGAGAATTTCTTATGACATTTTGCATAATGTTCCACGTTGAATTCTCATGGTGGGTCTGTGCAGTACATTATTCTCTAACATGTACCTATGCATTGACTCAATATCTTATATATTTATGACCAATGAGATTTGGCCATCAGTCAATCCTCATACTAGTCTCAATGCATCATTGTTGTCCCATTAATAATGATACTTGACTAGAAAAATTTAAGAGCAATGATACTAATTGTAATTATATGATCTCATGTTCAATTCACATACTTGAAGCTATATAATTTGTATCACTATTCTAAGGACTTTTATTATGTTAACATTTATATAACGCAGTAAATAAAATCATAATAAAATAATTCATTTATTCAATCAAATATAATATCAAAAATGTCAAGCAATTACATCAAATAATTGGTCTCTATGGCATGAACTCTAACAGAAACACGGTAGTAAATGTAGAGTCATTCACATAAAGGGTTACAGAGCCACTAGCGTTGCCAGTCAAAGGGACTGAAGATGTGGAATTGATACCCAACAACTCAGCAAAGATAGTTCGGGTGGGTGCCAAGTTACAGTATACTGTTAAAAAAGGCTTGGTGGAGCTATTGAGGACCTATGTAGATATATTTGCTTGGACACCTAACGATATGCCCGACATAGCTAAAGACGTGGCTGTCCACAAGTTATTGGTGGATCCAAACAGGAAGCCAATGCACCAGAAACGCAGAATCTTTGTCATTTGCCCCTGAGTGACAAAAGATCATTGATGAGGAGGTAACGAAGCTCTTAGACATTGAGATCATTAAAGAAATAGAATACCCAAAGTGGTTGGCGAATGTAGTTTTGGTTAAAAAACAGAATGAAAAGTGGAAGGTCTACATTGACTATGTTGACCTCGATAAAGCTTGTCTGAAGGACTTCTATCTACTTCCTCATATCAATCAGTTGATTGATGCAACATCTAGGAATGCAATGTTCAACTTTCTGGATGTGTTTTCAGGACATAATCAGATTTTGATGGCCAAAGAGGATATCCCGACAACCTCTTTCATCATACATCTGGCGATTTATGTTTATAACAGAATGACGTTCGAGCTAATCAGTACAAGGGCTACTTACCAAAGAATAATAAATTATGTCTTTCGTAAGCATATCAGAAAGAATATGAAGATATATGTGGACAACACGATTGTTAAAAGTGCAATCATACCCACCTGTGGGGTTTAGAATAGTGTTTCCAAATGGTAAGGCATTATGATATGAGGCTTAATCTAACTAAGTGTGCGTTCGGCCTTGGATTCGGGAAATTCCTCAGATATTTAATGAGTAAAAGGGGGATTGAGGCTAACCCAAAAAAGATCAAAGCTATATTGGATATAAAGTCTCCATAGAATTTCAAAGACGTACAAAGGTTAACAGGACGGGTGGAGGCATTGTGGCATTTTATAACAAGATCGGTAGAAATGTGTCTTCCCTTATTTGATACATTGAAGGGATTGAATAATCAAAAGACATTTAAGTGGACTTCTAAATGTGAGGATGGGGATTAAAAGGTATTTTTCTTCGGCCCCATTATTACAGAAGTCTACCCCGACGGAACCTCTCTATTTATATCTAGCAGTCAGTTCTTTGGCGGTTGGAGCAGTGTTGGTTCGGAAAAAAGGGGGAGTTCAGCGGCCCGTCTATTCATGCTTTAAGGAACGCTGAAACTCGGTATCCTAATATTGAGAAGTGTGCATATGCTTTGGTGGTGGCTAGCAGAAAGCTCCGTTACTATTTTCAAGGCAGGTTATTATATTTATCGATCGGTTATTGAAAAAGGTACTGCATAGGTCGGATGCTTCGGGGAGGATGGTGACTTAGGTTATTGAACTTTGCCTGTTTATTTTGGATTATCAGTCTCGGACAACTATCAAGGGGCAGACTTTGGTGGATTTTATTGTCGAATGCACTTTTCCTATTAAAAGTTTGGAATGAGGATTAAAGGTTATTAGTGTCCTCGTTGGAGGGCAGCTGGTTTCTCCGATGGCTTGGACTTTGTATGTTGACGAATCATCTACTGTTGATGCGAGTGGGGCAGGCGTTATATTAACCAGTCCTGAGGGATTTAAAGTACAACAGGCGATCAGATTTCAATTTTAAACTTCTAAAAATGAGGCGGAGTATGAGACAATTTTGGCGGGGTTAAAGTTGGCTCGAACTTTGGAAGTTTGGAATATTTTGAACTTCATTGATTCTCAATTGGTAGTGAAATAGATCCAAGGAGAGTATGAGGCTCGGGGGCCACGAATGACAAAGTATTTGTCCAAGGTCAAAGCTTTATTGCAGAAATTCGACTCATATTCTTTTCAAGGTATCGAGTGGGAAAAGAATGTTTTGGCAGATGCATTATCTAGGTTAGCAGCAACTAAAACAGAAAGCTTCAGAGGTTCGATGTATCCTGAAGTCTTGACCAAACCAAGTATTTTGAGGAAGGAGTTATCCTTGGTCGAAAGGAGTAACTGTTTTCAGTCTAAAGGAGTAATTGTTGGTTGGCCCCGTACTTGGACTATATAGTTGATGGGAAATTGCCTTTGGACAAATTGATGGCTAAGAAGATCAAGTATCGGGCGACATATTTTTATTTGATTGATAGGGATCTGTATCGACGAGCCTATTCGTCGCCTTTGTTGAAGTGTTTAGTTCCGTCGGAGGCATCCTATGCGCTCTGGGAGGCTGGGAGGTTCACGAAGGGATTTGTGGAGACCACATGGGGCAAAGGCAAAGGCGTTTGGCATACAAGCTAATCAGGTAGGGGTATTACTGGTCAACGATATTTCAGGAAGTTAAGGGTTATGTACAAAAGTGCCAAAAGTGTTAGTTTAACAGTTCGGTTCCACATTAGCCTTCGGAAGAGTTATCATCGGTGTTATCCCTAATCCAGTTTGTTGTTTGAGGACTAGACCTATTGGGGACGATGCCGAAAGCGAAGGGACAACTTCAGTATGTTGTGGTGGCGATAGATTACATGACTAAGTAGGTAGAGGCCAAGCTCCTTCGTCACATAACCAAGGAAGACTGTTTGAAGTTCCTGAATGAGTCAATTGTGTTTTGATTTAGTATTCCGATGGTGTTAGTCTTTGATAATGGTATGTAGTTTGTATGGGCACAATTCAAATAATTTTCTTATCAGATTTAGGAATTCAGCATTGGAAGACTTCGGTGGCACATCTGAAGTATAATAGTCAGGTCTAGGTGACCAATCGAACGTTGCTTAATGGGATTAAGCGGTGATTGGATGATACAAATGGGAGATGGCCAGAGGTAGACCTGACAAAATTGGCCCAGGTCCGCGGGTCGGGTCAACCCACCCATTAAAAAATGGTTTTTGGGCTTCACTTTTTTAGCCCAGGAAAATCTGGGCTTGTTTGGCCCGACCCAAGTTTAGCCCGGCTCGACCCTTAAAAAAACTAACATTTCGTTGCAACCTGCCAAGTGCCAACCTACATGCGTTTTCAATTCGCCGACTGGGTTGTTGCTTCTGTTCGTCCTAAATCCTAATCGGAGTTGTAAAGCCATTTTCTCTCTCTGGGTAATTTTTTTTTCTTTCTCTCTATATGTATCTATATTTGTTTATATATATAACCATTTACATTAGAAATTCAGACTCTAGATCTGAAACCCTTCAGCCTTTAGATGAATAAGATCAGTTATGTACTTATGTTCTTAATCTTAACTGAACTTTTTCACATATTCAACATTATTAATTTTTGAAAGTGGATTCACTGGATTGGGACATCAAAGAAGGAAGAGTTGGTCTTTTCAATTTGGTACTGAGTCTACTGACTATTAAGAGGATAAAAACTAAACTATATACATAATGCTACACAGCTACAGTCTACACGTTCTAACTTGGTGATAATAGTATTACTTGCATTGGCTAATTGATTGGATTATGGGATTTGGATTAGTTTACTATTTGCATTATTTCAAAGTTACATTCTGTTACACTATGCAGTGGGGACTGATTAAACTAGAAACATATGAAAAGAGTTAACTTCTCTGTTAGTGTGTGTCACTTGTCAGTACTCAGTAGGTACTAACTTATACAGTACAGTCTATAAATTAAATTCAGTACAAAGATTAAACTGCCTTTTTATTTTTCTTGTTGAGTATGTGTTAATTATTTAAAAATAATTTTTGTTTGTAGACTTCTTATGGATCGACAGGGTCGTGTAACAATTGATTTGATTGATGCGGGAGTTGAAAGCTCGAACAATTTGACACAACCAAATGACAGTTCAAAGAGAAAACTAAGGGAAGAAAGTTTAATATGGAATCAGTATGAAAAAAAGGTAGATCCTTCAACCAAAAAGTTAAGAGCATATTGTAAAACATGCACAAAAAGTTATGTTATTGGAGATGGTGGTAGTTCTCACGGGACTAGAAATTTGCATGCACATGAAAAGTCATGGCTCGGTTTAGTTAACCAAAATGTGACTCAAATGCATCTAGATCATGAAGGAAAAATGCATAACATAAAATTTAGTCAGTTCATTTATAGGGATAAAGTGGCTAAAGCAATCATGATGCATAACTATCCATTCTTGATTGTTGAACATGAATGATTACGAAGAGTGAATAACTATTTGAATCCGGATGTGAAATCATATACTAAAAACTCTGCCAAAGCAAACTGCATTAAAATTTATAAGCTTGAGAAAGTGAAATTAAAACATGCATTTGAGAACATCCGCTGTAAAATTTGTCTTACTTCCAATTTGTGGTCGTCCAGTACTAGTAAGGGTTATATTTGTTTAACCGCTCACTTTATTGTTCATGATTTTGTGTTGCGCAGTATGATTATAAATTTATGTGATTTCCCCCCACCACATACCGCTACTCTTTTATCAGAAAAAATCTTTGACTTTTTGAAGGATTGGGGGATTGAAAAAAAGATCTTTTCTCTCACTTTAGATAATGCAATAAACAACTACAAACATGCAAAAATTCTTGAAGGCTCATTTGAGAGGTAACTTGCTTTGCAATGGTAGTTTCTTCCATGTTCGGTGTTGTGCTCACATATTAAATCTCATTGCGCAAGATGGTTTGAAAATTTCAAGTGAACCTTTATGCAAGCTTAGAGAGAGTGTCAAGTATATTAAGGGGCCTGAAAGTAGATTATTAAAGTTTATTGCATGTTGTGAACAATTGCATATGTCGGTAGAATCGGGTTTGCGTTTGGATTGTGTGACTAGATGGAATTCTACATGGGAGATGGTTGATAGTGTTTTGAAATTTAAAGATGTATTCTTTCAATATGCCATGGTTGAATCATCTTACACAACTTGTCCATCAAATGATGAGTGGGAAATAGCACAAGCTATCACTTCATTTTTGAAACCATTTTGGAAAATTACAGAACTTTTTTCGGGTACGAGTTATCCAACATCAAATCTGTATTTCTTACATGTGTTAAGGATAAAAGAACTTTTGATGTTTAATAAGTCTTGTGAGATTGAGGTAATTATAAACATGGCAAATGAGATGTTGCCGAAGTTTGAAAAATATTGGAACGACTATATTGTTATCTTGTCCATGGCTACTATTCTTGACCCAAGGTATAAGGTGCAATTTGTCAAATTTAAATTGAAAAAAATTGTGACCGATGTCGACGCCGGGAAAGTCGTTTCATTTTTTTATAATTTCCCTTTCCAATTTTAGCCTTTGGATTAAGATATGATTTTTTGAAAAGGGTTGGCTTGAGTGTCGACGGGGTTTAAAAGATTGATTTTATGATGAGCCAATTGACCAGAGCCGCCAGTTGGTATATTTGAAATGGATGTACCAACTCATCTGAATTTTGTTTTCGTAATCGCAATGGCTCATATGTGACTCCGAATTAATTAGTCCGCAAACCGAGATTCATAGAGTTTAGGGGCTTGCTTAAGCGAGGGGAAGGTGTTAGGCACCCCCCGACTTCCGTGAAAACACGGTTACCACTATCTTAATGCTTTCCTGTCCTTTAAATCCTAAAATGCGTGTATGCGCGCGCGCGCGCGTGTGTATGCGTGTGTGCCTTTGAAAATCGTTGGAATGCTTTATTTTCGAAAATACTTCAGAAATCTCGTTGACCCTATGCACGAAGGATTCGATTCGTTTTGAAAAGTTCATTTTTAAACTTTTGTTTTGATAACAAAATCTTTAATGATGACATTTATAAAATAAGATTTTCGAATCCTTCGTCAAATAGGAATGGAGCTCATCCGATACTTTCGATTTTATTTTAGCCTACGCGTGATCTAATATCCTACTTTGATTGATTTTATGAAAATCTTCATCTTTTCATTCCAAAATCCATTTTTCATGTCGAAAAGGAAAATCAAGCATTAAAATAGCGTTGAGGCTATTCATAGGCATGTGAGTCATCCAAATAACCCCAAACGTCCACAATCGCACATTTCATTATCACGGGGCCTTAAACCCTATTTTCGACTCGATGTCGTTTTAAGGCCAAAAAATTTACATATTTACATACAGGCGCCTCGCGATCACTACATACGCAAAAACTATGAAATAAACTAAAAGAATATCATCGGGAGGTTAGGAGGAAATTCCATCCGCAATAAATCCTCCCTAACCGTCCCTAATCCACAGATCTACAACATATATTAACTACATTGGATCTAACTTCAAAGGACACAAAATCAAACTATTTAAATAGCAATGCACCAAATATTTTCTGATCTACAGTAGATCCACCCAACAAAATGCAATAAGAACAAAATAAAACTAGATCTAAAAGATTTACTAGATAAAACACAACGAAGCTATGAAACTTGGATTTTTCACATTCCAAATGATGAAATAAACGTTTTAACATTTGGAGATTAACTAGGATACAATACCTAGTATAAAGATTGTACAAAATATGGAGAAATCTCACTTCTTCTCTTTTTTTTCTCTCTCCCGTCGCCTTTCTCTTTCTCTTTTTCTTATTTTTTTTCCTTCTTCTTGCTCTCGACTGCAACAATGGCGTTGTATAGCTGACTGAGAGCAGCTGCAGGTGCATCTGCGGCTGCCTGCTGTGGCCGTCCGCGCCGAAGCCTCGGTTGCCGTGTGTTTTCTCGAGCCACAAAAAATGCCACTTGTCCTTAGCCGCAGATGCATCTACGGCTGTCTGGCTTCTTTTTCTCGATTTTCGTGTCACGCAGTCTTAAATCATCATTTTTTGCTGCATTATTTCGGAAGGCTATTACTTGATATATAAATTGCTCTTTATGTTTGGCTTCTAGGGGGCGCTGCCCCTTACACCCTCGTCAGCTTACCGGCGAGCTGGGCAGCCGCTCGCTCACCGGGGAGCGAAACCCCCGACTACCGTAAGCGTAATGGCCATTTGTTGTCTTTGGTGATCCAATCAGCTTCTTTCTGGATCAACTGTTTGCCTTGTCTCAAGTAACCTGATGCTCGTTGTTTGTTGTGGCAGCTTTGACCGTAAGTCGTTGAGGTGGCTTCGTGTTGGGGTCCACCTTCCTTTTTGTATGTTGGGTCAAGTGACGATTTTGCCCTCCTATCAGGGTTAGTGCAAAAGTGCAAAATTTGGGTGTCTACAACCGATGAAAATGTTATAAATAAAAAAGTGGAGACAATTGTGGATGTTATGAAATCTTTGTTCAAGGAATATGTAACGGAGTTTTCAAAAGATGGTTCACAACAAACTCAAGATGGTGTAGGAACTACAAACATTGCCACCACTAACACGAGTGAACATAGTGATGATGAGTTTGATGTAAGTAAAGCTTTTATGTATTATAATTTTTTTAAAATTTTGCATATTTATCTATATTATATATTTGTGTTGATGTAATTTTGTTTAAAATTTTAAATAGGAGTTTGTGAGGGAAGTGCAAGGTACTACATCAACAAGAACGGAATTGGAACAATATTTAGGGGAGAAAATGGTCACTAACAAAAGTTCTTTTAATATTCTCGAAGAGTGGAAAAAACTTTCTGAGAGGTACCCAATCCTTAATTTTTATTCTAGTTTTATACCTTTATTTTATATTTTATACATGACTAATGACTATTTAGGACTTTCAAATAGTATGTTATTATAGATATCCAATACTAACGAAGATGGCATATGATATCTTATCAATTCCAATTACAACGGTTGCTTCAAAGTCGACCTTTAGCATTGGAGCAAAAGTTCTCACAAAATATCGTAGTTCGCTTCTACCGGATAATGCACAAGCATTAATTTATGGACATAATTGGATATGTGGATATAAAATACAAGGTTTGTTCTAGTTGCAATTTTTTTCTTCTTTAATTGTAGTTTCTTAGATTAATTTTGGGTATTGATATTTTTAATATAAATGATGGCCCGACGAATGACCAACTTTTAGTGCCGCTAGTTGCAAATCAAGAGTCAAAGGGTTCTAACGTGGCCGAAATCGCAAGTGTTAGGAGTGACTAGACATTACTTACTAGTAAGTACTTCATTTTATATGGACTATATATTTGATTTCTGTATGTAATTGTGTAAGAACTAAGAATATGGTAGTTCTTCATTCCCATGTCTAAAAGACTAAATTTGGTGGATGTGAAACCTTTTCAAATTGAAATTTGTATACTTGTGATACTAAAACATTTCACTGTTGAATAATGATGTTACAATGTTCCATTAGAGAATTGATGCTAAAACATTTCACTGCCAATGAACAATATAGATGAAAGTTAACGGAAAATTTCTATTTTCAAGTAGTTGATATTTATTCTATTTTTGTGTTGAAATTTATTTTGTAGAGGTTTGTTGAGTTGTGACTTGTAATATTTGAAAGGAATGTGCACATATTATATCAGTGGACTTAACAAATACTGCTTAGTCTGCTCATAGTGTATTGTTGTGTATTGCATACATGGTTTCTGTTGAATGTTTATCAATTATCACAGACTGTTGTTATGGTTGTTACTAGTTTGGATTACAGACATGATTTGTAGTAACATTTGTTAACAAATACTAACATGTTTTTATTAAAATGTAGTAAGATTTGATGTTCCCTCCCTGCTGCTGCTGCTTCAATGTGTCTTCAAACATCAAGTTGCTTATGTGAAAATCGTTGCTGCTACTTCAATGTGTCTTCAGACTCCTCACTCTACTCTTCATCAAACCCAAAACCAGAACTGTTGCTATTGTTGCATCTTCAAATATTAATGATTTAATTCAAGAAACGAAACTTGGAACTGTCTTATAATGTTTTCAAATCTTTGGCATTTTATGTTATTGGTTATTATAACCTGTCAACCTATAATGTAATTATTAAATATCATTCAGTTATGTTTTTTTTTCAATATCAATTTTAGTTATTATTAGAATATTAGTACTGTTAAAAAAAAACCCACAGGTCGGGCCACGGGCCACTCACTTTCAGCCCATGAAAACACGGGTCATTTTAGCCCGGCCCGTTTGCCAGGTCTAGCTAGAGGAATTACAGGGTGTTTTATGGACTTATCGAACAACACCGTATACGACTACAAGAGATTCACCTTTCAGGTTGGCATATAAAACTGATGCGTTGATTCTAGTTGAGACCAGATCTATCTTGTTCAAAACGTCTAATTTTAAGGAGTTGTGTGATTACAATTTATTCAGTTACTCTTCTATTTTAAAATTTAAAAATAGAAGAGTGGGGACAATGTTGGGATGCAATTTATTGGACCCAGATTTATTATAGGTCAAGGTTTATTTGGAGAAGGGTTGGGCTATTTTACGCAATATGATGGGCCCGATTCAGGATTGGCCCATTCAAGTGTCTCTTTTGGGGCGACTTGGATTATTTAGGAAGGATATACTCCTCATTGATTAAAAATTCTAAATTAGATTGTGATTTCGGATTTTAGGGGTGATAATGATTAATCAGTCAACATCATAATTATAATTAGATTCTATAAAGGGATTCCCTCTCCTAATTAGTTACGGGGACTCAAGGAGGTTGATGATAATGTATAAATAAGGCTACAAATAAGTGAATCAGGTTACATAATTCTCTTGATCAAATACTATTAATTGTTTCAGCATTATTTTGGTTCTCCATTATTATGCTCTTTGGTCTGTACTTATTTTCACATCGGAGCATCCCTGGACGACCTAAGTCGTCGCCCGATCCGTGGGGTGTCTAATAGTTATTCCAGAGTGTAGATAGCTCGTTGTTTAGTGGTTTCAACGGGTGGAAAAAATCACGCGTCCACAGGTGTAAACGAATTGAGTCGAGTCGAATATTACATTGCTCAAATTTGGTTATAAAATTTATTGAGTATGAAATAAAGTTTGATTGAGGTTCGTTTAGCAATCGAGTCAACCACGATCTCGAATCGAGTCCAAACAATTTGAACTTTTCGAACAAATACGATCCGAATATTAATAAAAAAATACAATTTGAAATAATTTGAGTAATTTATCGAATTTTAAATTTTAGCCATATTTAAATTGTTAATATTTGAAGTCAAATTCGAATAAAAATTTTAATCCAATGAATATAAATCGAGCCAGAATAATTTAGTTCATTTTACGAGAGTAGAAATTTAACATATTTCTTATGTCTTGTACCAAAATGAAAAAGTCTTTTACATGCTGGTTTTCAGAGGCGAAAGGAAGGGGGGGCGGGGGGGATCAACTGACCCTGGTAACTCCGGCGGTCTAGGCTAGATGTCTCCTTTCTTAACCCCCCCCCCCCCCCCCCAATTTCTGATCGGCTGATCTCCAGACTCCAATACTCCATCTCCATGATCGCCGAGTGCCGACAGCCCCTCATTCGGTCACAAAGTTGCAGCGATTTAGGTTGGTTTTGTTTATTATTTTATTTTTAAACTTACTAAATGAAACGACGTCGTTTCATTTAGTAAGTTTAAAAAAAAAAAAAAAAAAGGGCCAAACAGCTCCATGCCTTCATCACTTCTTCAGCAGAGAGCCAGAGACCAAAGTAGCAGACTACAAACGCCAAATAGCTTTCGCCTTTGCGCCAAACAGATTGCAAACCCAGGCAGTCCAGCCGTCCAGGCTAGCAGCTCTTCGCCGACGTGGCGGCGTCGATCTCCGGTAAGTAAGGCTAAGTTGTTCTGTAGGCAGTAGATTGTAGATTGTCAATTTAATTAAATATTTGATTTAGGATTTTAAAAAATTAAGAATTTGTGGTTATTGTTGCCATTAGTTAAAAATTGATACGACAAATAAGGATTTTTTTGCTTAATGTTACCATTAAATTAGAGATTTAGAGTTTGTTAATTGTTATGCCATTAAATTTATGAAATGTTTAAATTCATGAAATTATTGTGAAATTTTGGTGCCTTTGATCAAATTTTGGCCATTAGTTAATTGTCATTAAGGATTTGTGGTTATTGTTATGCCATTTTGGTGCCTTTGATGAAATTATTGTGAATTTTTTTGCCCAAATTTTGGTGCCTTTAATTAAAAACCTTTCTTTTATCCATAAGAACATAGTCCACAGAGATGTTATGCCAAGTTAAATTCTAAGATCCAAAATAAAACCATCTAGGTAGACCAACCTAAAGCAATGTATAAAGTAAAAAACTAGTTGCAAGCTCAAAAAATCAAAGTCAATAAGCAGTGCACTTAAATACAAAACACTAAGTCCGTAAGCAAACACAAAGATCAAAAACAAAATTGCAGTGTTGTATGTTAATCAATTGATTTAGATTTCTTTCTTATATTTTCATCTCCTACGATAAATAATATTTGTACGACTAGACAGAAAAAGGGCAATTCCCCCAAGTAAGCCAGATAGAATTATCTAACTAGATACCATACAAGTGTAAGAACCATAATAGCTCGCAAACAAACATTTATATGCATACACACAAAAATGTCACAAATAAACTTAAATATCATAGAATTCTTCTTTTCCATCTCATGTAAACTACTACTACCTTTGCAAAATAAATAAGGAAAGGAAGAGAAAAACATCAATGCTAATACAATTTACATCACAGATACAATTCCATTTCATGTGTTTAGACAATTTGGGGAATCCTATTAAAAGAGCATTATATTAACACTCTCCCCGAGAATTGAAAACAAAATCCTATCACCTCTAGTTGCTGTCCATGTATAGTATGAATTTGGACTTTTTGTGGTCGTAGTTTGCTTTTGATTTTGATGATTATGTGTGACGCCCCCAAATCTGGACCCACACAGCCCAAACTTGAGTCGTCAAAATACTACAACAAAATTATTACAACAAAGCACAACGTACAACAATACAGTGTATAATAATACACAACTAAGTCTTCACTATTATTGCCACACTATTTTACAAAACGTGAAGACTATGATAACTATTCCTCGGACCCTCACTCCATTCCCCGGCTAGACCCTGTTATGTTTTCATCTCCTGTTGAAAAACAATGGAACAAAAGAAAGGGTGAGCTCAAATAGCCCAGTAAAGAATATCATGACTAAGATAATGACGAATAAATTATCATTAGTCTTCAACAGTTGAGTTCTTGATAGAATACAATAGACTACAAGGTTTATATCAAAAACTGCAGTTAAATTCTTAAACAACGTTCAGATCAATAATAGCAGCGGAATGAGTAATCTATTAGAAGAATAATGCAGACTATAATGTCCACTCGGTTCTCTTTTTAGGAAAAACATCATCAACTTTTATCATCTGAAATATCATTAGTCAAGATAATACAAATTCACAGTTCCTGATCATAATCATGCACATCAACAGTTCATCTTTGTACTACGGGCCAAAGATATTCAATATAGCACCAACGGTCATGATTATACCAGATTCAGCCTTTGGTCATAATCATACCAAACAACAGTTCATCTTTGCACTACGGGCCAAAGAGAACATTCACCACGTGCCATAAAAGACACCGAACAGATGTATCGCCTTTAACCTATTATATCGCCTTTAACCTATCATCTGTTCAACAAATATATCACATCTGTGCCCCCGGCCACAGATATTCACAACAGCTTGATTTTTGGATGATTAGAATGATATAAATGATGAACAGAAGAAATAGGATAACAATAAGTATCGGAAGTTTACTTTGTACAGATTCAAATAATGTCCAAATTGTCAACATGATGTGGAGTGAAATTTAAAAATGATATTCAAGATCCACAGTTCAGAATAACGGTTACAATTCAATAGAAAGGTTCACGTAAATAGGAAGGTTCAGTTGAAATAATGAAGTTCAACTATTATGGAACATATAATATTTTCAGGAATTATAGAAGCAATAGTTCCATAATAAATTTCGATTTAGGAGTATGAAAGAAAATAATATCCCTTACCGTAGCAGGTTTGATTAACAAAAGGTGAAGGAAATTAATACAAAGGGTTATTCACCAACAGGCGGCAATCCGCTCCGTAAGGTTATTCCCACAATTTAATAGAATTTGAGTACAAAGAGTTATTCACCAAACAGGCGGCAATCCGCTCCGTAAGGTTATTCTCAGAGATTAATAATAAATGAATACGGAAGGTTATTCACCAACAGGCGGCAATCCGCTCCGTAAGGTTATTCCCACAATTTAATACATGGAAATAAAAGGCACGTCTTATGAGTAAGGAAGAAATAATATTATTATCGAGAATCAAATAATGATAATCCCTTACCATAGTACGTTTGAATAATGGAAGATGAAAAAGATGGTATCCCTTACTATAGTACGTTTGAATAATGGAAGATGAAAAAGATGGTATCCCTTACCTCAACACGTGACTGGATATTGATTTAAATGAGGTTGATTAACTTGAACAGTACACGTATACTTATAGATCTTCACAAATACTCAAGATGACTTAAGCACACTTAGAGAGAACTTTCACAAGAAGTATTTAGAGAGAGAAAGAAAGAACAAGTAAGGAAGTTTATGAAAAATCCTTAAGTTAAGGCTTCTATTTATAGCCAAAAATCTCATCATTCATTTAATCTAAACCATTCATTTAAAGATCATCTTTTAATCTACACCATCCATTTCAAATATTATATTATCTTTAATCTACACCATTCATTTCATATCACCTAATAATCACCTAACTTTATATTATAAACAAATCAATTTAATTATTCAACAATAATTCACACTTTAATCTACACCATTCATTTCATATTACCTAATAATCACCTAACTTTATATTATAAACAAATCAATTCAATTATTCAACAATAATTCACACTTTAATCTACACCATTCATTTCATATCACCTAATAATCACCTAACTTTATATTATAAACAAATAACTTTATCAATTCAATTATTATGACTAATTGTTATAAATACAGTATAGTTAGCTCTTAGATATCAAGTCAATAAATTAATGAAATACAACTGTTTAAATAACATCATAATAGAGATAACAATAATGTAAAATAAAGCATACGTTACTGTGTAATGACAATTATTGATTCAATAATGTGAATTACTGTGCATATGTTACTGTGACAATTATTAGGTTCAATAATTTTAAAAACAGTGCAACAACAATTATTGACTCAATGATATAAAATACAGTGTAATGACAATTATTAAATCAATAATGCAAAATACTGTGTAACAACAATTATTGAATTGATAATATAAAATATTATGCAGTGACAATTATCGATGAAATGATGCGTAACAGTTACGGTGTCAATTATCAGACCAATAATATGAGACACTATGCAATACCGTGTGTTACTGTAGAGTACCGTGTGCTACAGAAAATACCATAAACTACCGTATGCTACTATTCTTTTATCACCGGTATTTTAACAGTTCCGTTGACTATTTTTATTTAAAAAGGTTACTTCTGTCGTTTTCTATATCCGACAAATATTCCGTTGTGGGGTCCACCAATAATTTGTTATTTCGGCGCCGTCGGACCAAACGAATAATCGTCGGACCAAACGAATATTGTCCGACAAAGCGAATATTGTCCGACAAAATAAAATTTGCACATAACATCCTTAACTTTTAACTTTATCGATTTAACCACTTACTGTTTAAAAAAAATATCTATATGAAGAAAAATTAAATTTTGTATTTCATAAAATTCGGGGTCTTACAACCTCCCCTCCTTATGAAATTTCGTCCCCGAAATTGACGTACCTGACATATCGAAGAGGTAAGGATACTTAGATTTCATCTCAGATTCTAGCTCCCAGGTCATTTCCTCAGTATCTTGGTTCCTCCATAAAACCTTAACTTGAGGTATAACCTTTGAGCGTAGGATCTGCTCCTTCTTATCCAGGATCTTAACAGGTACCTCCTCGTATGTTAAATCCTCTGCTATAACGTCTGGTTCTAACTCAATGACGTGGTTTGGGTCCTTCACATATTTACGTAACATAGATATGTGAAAAACGTTATGGATGCGAGACATACTTGGTGGTAGGGCTAGTCTGTAGGCTACGGTTCCTATTCGATCGAGGATTTCAAATGGGCCAATAAATCGAGGGTTGAGCTTTCCTCTCTTTCCGAATCTCGTAACCCCTTTCCATGGAGAAACACATAAGAATACATGATCTCCGACGTTGAAACTTTCGTCTCTACGATGAAGATCAGCATAACTCTTTTGTCGTTCTTGTGCGGTCTGTATTCGTTGTCGGATCATTTGGATCTTTTCGGTCGTCAAGCGTACCAACTCGGGTCCCAACAATTTTGCTTCTCCTACCTCATTCCAACATATTGGAGAGCGACACTTCCTTCCATACAAAGCCTCGAATGGAGCCATGCCTATGCTTGCTTGGTAACTGTTGTTGTAAGAAAATTCCACCAATGGCAAGTACTTATCCCAACTTCCTTTGAAGTCTAATACACAAAGTCTCAAAAGATCTTCGAGGGTCTGGATCGTCCTTTCCGATTGTCCGTCCGTTTGAGGATGGTATGCAGAACTAAAACGTAGTTCAGTGCCCATAGCTTTTTGTAGACTGATCCAAAAGCGTGAAGTGAATCTAGGATCTCGATCAGAAACTATGGAAACTGGCATGCCATGCAATCTCACGATCTCATTTATGTACATACCGGCAAGACGTTCAAGTGAAAAGTTTTCTCGTATAGGCAAGAAATGAGCAGATTTGGTCAATCTATCTACGATCACCCAAATTGCATCTAAGCCTTGAGAAACTTTTGGAAGACCCGTCACGAAGTCCATATTGATGTGTTCCCACTTCCATTCGGGAACTTCAAGTGATTGTAATGGACCTTTAGGAACTTGATGCTCTGCCTTGACACGTTGACAAGTTAGGCACCTTGAGATAAACTCCGCAATCTCTCTTTTCATATTGTTCCACCAAAATGTATGTCGAAGATCTCGATACATCTTGGTACCTCCTGGGTGGATTGCAAACGGCGTGTTGTGTGCCTCCATCATGATTTTATGCTTTAATTCAGGATCGTTAGGAACACAGAGTCGAGAGTTGACTCGAAGTATTCCTTTCTCGTCGATTCTTGCTTCGGGAATGGCACCTTCTTGTACTTTCTTTATCATGTTTATCAGTTCCGGATCGGTAGCTTGAGCAGCTTTAATTTTATCGATTAAAGTTGGTTCTACTCGCACGTGAGCAATCTTCGAGCGGGTCCCTGGTGTCTTTAGCTCTATCTCCATCTTTTGCAAGTCGTACAAAATACACTTTTGTGTTGTCAGCAGTGCACTTGTACTTGCATAAGATTTTCTGCTCAAAGCGTCAGCTACAACGTTCGCCTTTCCCGGGTGATACTGGATTGTGTGGTCATAATCCTTTAACAGCTCAAGCCAACGTCGTTGTCGCATGTTGAGTTCCTTCTGGGTGAAGAAATACTTGAGACTTTTATGATCCGTATAGATATCCACTTTTTCTCCGTACAAGTAGTGTCTCCAGATCTTCAACGCGAAAACGACTGCTGCCAACTCTAGATCATGAGTAGGATAATTTTTCTCATAATCTTTGAGTTGTCGAGAGGCGTAGGCTATAACCTTTCCATGTTGCATAAGGACACAGCCTAGACCTTTGCCAGAAGAATCGCTGTAGATAACAAATTCTCCTGATCCTGATGGTATGGTCAGAA
Organism: Hedera helix; assembly: GCA_947179155.2. Taxonomy (NCBI): domain Eukaryota; kingdom Viridiplantae; phylum Streptophyta; class Magnoliopsida; order Apiales; family Araliaceae; genus Hedera; species Hedera helix. The sequence continues at coordinate 29,840,438 of OX359281.1, forward strand.
CAGGAGCTGAAACCAGTCTCTTCTTGAGTTCTTGGAAACTTTTCTCGCATTCCTCGCTCCATATGAATTTTGTGCTTTTCCGAGTAAGCTGCGTTAATGGAGTGGCGATTCGAGAAAATCCTTCTACGAATCTCCGATAATAACCAGCTAGACCCAGAAAACTTCGGACTTCGGTTACTGTTTTGGGTTGTTCCCAATTTAGTACCGTTTCAATCTTCGCAGGATCGACTGATATTCCTTGACTAGAAATCACATGCCCAAGAAACGCGACCTCCTCAAGCCAGAACTCACATTTCTTCAACTTGGCATATAATTTGTTTTCACGGAGCTTTTGTAGTATCAATCTCAGGTGTTGTTCATGATCCTCGCGACTCTTGGAGTATATGAGGATGTCATCAATAAAGACAACCACAAAATGATCCAAAAGTTCCTTGAATATCCGGTTCATCATGTCCATGAAAGCTGCAGGAGCATTAGTTAGTCCAAAAGGCATGACTAAGAACTCATAATGCCCATAACGAGTTCTGAAAGCAGTCTTTGGAATGTCCTCAGCTTTAACCTTTAACTGATGATATCCAGAACGGAGATCAATCTTTGAGAAATGTTGAGCGCCTTGCAATTGATCAAACATGTCATCAATCCGAGGTAACGGGTACCTGTTCTTGATGGTGACATGGTTCAATTCTCGGTAGTCAATGCACAATCTCATACTCCCATCTTTCTTCTTCACAAATAGAACAGGAGCACCCCAAGGTGATGCACTCGGACGAATGAAACCGGTATCCAACAATTCCTGTAGTTGGACTTTTTTTTAACTCTTGAAGTTCAATGGGAGCCATTCGGAATGGAGCTTTGGAAATGGGCTTGGTACCGGGTTCAAGATCAATATAAAATTCAATTTCACGGTTTGGGGGTAAGCCAGGAAGTTCTTCAGGAAAAACGTCAGGAAACTCATTAACAATGGGAATATCATTCAAGTTTGACGTATTTTTGTTCAAATCAGTGACATGAGCTAAAAAGGCTTGACATCCGTTTTTCAATAAACGAATGGCTTTATGGCTAGAAATAATAGTTATAGATTTCAATGGTTTAGTTGCTTGAATTTGCATGACAGGTTGATTAGGAATATGAAAACTAATAATCTTATGAAAACAATCAATTTTAGCATGATGGGTAGTCAACCAATCAATTCCTAAAATCACATCAAATTCACGCATTTCCAAAGAAATAAGGTCAACAGGTAATGTGAGGTTGTTGATTTGAACTAGGCAAGATTTATAGATAGTAAATGTAATAGGTATTTCTCCCAATGAGGTTTCAACTGATAAGACAAGATTTAAGTTTTCAATAGTCAAATTTAAACGTTGAGTACATATAGGTGAGATAAAAGAGTGGATAGAGCCAGTATTTAATATGGCATAGACTTCACGAGAATTTATGAATAGCTTACTGGTTATCACCTCATTCGGTTTCTTGACTGTTATCGTCAAATCGAATCCCGAATACTTCATTCGGATCTTCACGTATTTCAACCATGGGAATACCACTGAATAATTTTCTAGCAAACTGTTTCTCGGATTCATCAACTTCATCAGTAGTAAGGTACCAATGATTTCCATTAAAATAGTATTTTCGATAGACTGCAGTTTTCACGATAGTGACTAACTTAACCTGAATTCCTCTAAATTGTAACGCCCAAAAGTATAGAAACATCATTTTTAAATAATCTTGAAAATCATAGCTGCAACACCATAAATCCCAAAGACTAATATGAAAAGTCCATATATTCTGATCCTTTGTTATAGAGCATAACCAGGTGATATCACTCTCCCAATTAGTGAGTAAATTAAAGGCAATAATTTCCGCAAGTTCGTTACTTCCTTTAATTGCTTCTAAGAATGGATCTGAAACGACTGTAGCAGAGCTTTCACCTTCATCCTTACTGGATAGAACACGCATAATTTTTGCCTTAGGCAAATGATTCAACTCTGAGTTTGTAAGAAGATTATTCGTCGCCTCTTGTTTTGCAGCTACATTTGTTTCGGTAATTTCATAGTTAACCTCCTGATTTCCAGATGCCATAATTAACTGTGGTCACAAAATAAATGTTAGTTCAAATAAACTGACTCATCACTTCATGTTCCTACATTCAAATCGATTCATTAGATAAAAAAAAAATCTAATTTAGGTAGGACACACTAGTGATTGATTCTATTCGTCTCTCCCCTCCTAGTTCTAACCCCAGATCTCCATTAAAGACCATATCCCTAAGCTCTGATGCCAACTGTGACTCTCATCCCACCATAGGGACAGCACCTCACAATGGTACCTATCAGTTTGCCACCTGTATTATAGGCGTCCCCTACGGAGAGTCTGGCTTCGGTGCATCCCCTTTCCCTAGGAAGTCACCAGCGAGAGGCTCGGGGCTCTTCGTTATATGGCTCTGATACCAACTGTGACGCCCCCAAATCTGGGCCCACACAGCCCAAACTTGAGTCGTCAAAATACTACAACAAAATTATTACAACAAAGCACAACGTACAACAATACAGTGTATAATAATACACAACTAAGTCTTCACTATTATTGCCACACTATTTTACAAAACGTGAAGACTATGATAACTATTCCTCGGACCCTCACTCCATTCCCCGGCTAGACCCTGTTATGTTTTCATCTCCTGTTGAAAAACAATGGAACAAAAGAAAGGGTGAGCTCAAATAGCCCAGTAAAGAATATCATGACTAAGATAATGACGAATAAATTATCATTAGTCTTCAACAGTTGAGTTCTTGATAGAATACAATAGACTACAAGGTTTATATCAAAAACTGCAGTTAAATTCTTAAACAACGTTCAGATCAATAATAGCAGCGGAATGAGTAATCTATTAAAAGAATAATGCAGACTATAATGTCCACTCGGTTCTCTTTTTAGGAAAAACATCATCAACTTTTATCATCTGAAATATCATTAGTCAAGATAATACAAATTCACAGTTCCTGATCATAATCATGCACATCAACAGTTCATCTTTGTACTACGGGCCAAAGATATTCAATATAGCACCAACGGTCATGATTATACCAGATTCAGCCTTTGGTCATAATCATACCAAACAACAGTTCATCTTTGCACTACGGGCCAAAGAGAACATTCACCACGTGCCATAAAAGACACCGAACAGATGTATCGCCTTTAACCTATTATATCGCCTTTAACCTATCATCTGTTCAACAAATATATCACATCTGTGCCCCCGGCCACAGATATTCACAACAACTTGATTTTTGGATGATTAGAATGATATAAATGATGAACAGAAGAAATAGGATAACAATAAGTATCGGAAGTTTACTTTGTACAGATTCAAATAATGTCCAAATTGTCAACATGATGTGGAGTGAAATTTAAAAATGATATTCAAGATCCACAGTTCAGAATAACGGTTACAATTCAATAGAAAGGTTCACGTAAATAGGAAGGTTCAGTTGAAATAATGAAGTTCAACTATTATGGAACATATAATATTTTCAGGAATTATAGAAGCAATAGTTCCATAATAAATTTCGATTTAGGAGTATGAAAGAAAATAATATCCCTTACCGTAGCAGGTTTGATTAACAAAAGGTGAAGGAAATTAATACAAAGGGTTATTCACCAACAGGCGGCAATCCGCTCCGTAAGGTTATTCCCACAATTTAATAGAATTTGAGTACAAAGAGTTATTCACCAAACAGGCGGCAATCCGCTCCGTAAGGTTATTCTCAGAGATTAATAATAAATGAATACGGAAGGTTATTCACCAACAGGCGGCAATCCGCTCCGTAAGGTTATTCCCACAATTTAATACATGGAAATAAAAGGCACGTCTTATGAGTAAGGAAGAAATAATATTATTATCGAGAATCAAATAATGATAATCCCTTACCATAGTACGTTTGAATAATGGAAGATGAAAAAGATGGTATCCCTTACTATAGTACGTTTGAATAATGGAAGATGAAAAAGATGGTATCCCTTACCTCAACACGTGACTGGATATTGATTTAAATGAGGTTGATTAACTTGAACAGTACACGTATACTTATAGATCTTCACAAATACTCAAGATGACTTAAGCACACTTAGAGAGAACTTTCACAAGAAGTATTTAGAGAGAGAAAGAAAGAACAAGTAAGGAAGTTTATGAAAAATCCTTAAGTTAAGGCTTCTATTTATAGCCAAAAATCTCATCATTCATTTAATCTAAACCATTCATTTAAAGATCATCTTTTAATCTACACCATCCATTTCAAATATTATATTATCTTTAATCTACACCATTCATTTCATATCACCTAATAATCACCTAACTTTATATTATAAACAAATCAATTTAATTATTCAACAATAATTCACACTTTAATCTACACCATTCATTTCATATTACCTAATAATCACCTAACTTTATATTATAAACAAATCAATTCAATTATTCAACAATAATTCACACTTTAATCTACACCATTCATTTCATATCACCTAATAATCACCTAACTTTATATTATAAACAAATAACTTTATCAATTCAATTATTATGACTAATTGTTATAAATACAGTATAGTTAGCTCTTAGATATCAAGTCAATAAATTAATGAAATACAACTGTTTAAATAACATCATAATAGAGATAACAATAATGTAAAATAAAGCATACGTTACTGTGTAATGACAATTATTGATTCAATAATGTGAATTACTGTGCATATGTTACTGTGACAATTATTAGGTTCAATAATTTTAAAAACAGTGCAACAACAATTATTGACTCAATGATATAAAATACAGTGTAATGACAATTATTAAATCAATAATGCAAAATACTGTGTAACAACAATTATTGAATTGATAATATAAAATATTATGCAGTGACAATTATCGATGAAATGATGCGTAACAGTTACGGTGTCAATTATCAGACCAATAATATGAGACACTATGCAATACCGTGTGTTACTGTAGAGTACCGTGTGCTACAGAAAATACCATAAACTACCGTATGCTACTATTCTTTTATCACCGGTATTTTAACAGTTCCGTTGACTATTTTTATTTAAAAAGGTTACTTCTGTCGTTTTCTATATCCGACAAATATTCCGTTGTGGGGTCCACCAATAATTTGTTATTTCGGCGCCGTCGGACCAAACGAATAATCGTCGGACCAAACGAATATTGTCCGACAAAGCGAATATTGTCCGACAAAGCGAATATTGTCCGACAAAATAAAATTTGCACATAACATCCTTAACTTTTAACTTTATCGATTTAACCACTTACTGTTTAAAAAAAATATCTATATGAAGAAAAATTAAATTTTGTATTTCATAAAATTCGGGGTCTTACATTATGTGTCTCTTCACTATCACAACAATTGATGTTTTCACACTACAACAATTTTCATGTTGCAATTTATGTTTTTATTTATTCTAGATTATGGATAAATACTTGATTAAGCGACCAAGAACTGTTGATTCTTCTAATAGTAAATTACCAAGTTCTGAAGCAAGTGGTGGTCTAAATAATTCACGTGTGGAGTTCAATCCGAACGATATTGTTAGTGATCCGGGGTTACGCAAAGCAATTGAAGACTTTGATATTGTGATTAGAGATCAAGTTAGAAGAGAGTATTTGACTAGAGGTCTATGTCAACCAATTGTCCATAATTATCCCAAAAAAAAATTCTCTAATGTGAAGAGAAGCTTTCGGCGTTTAAAAATTTTGAATGGTTGGAGTATAGCATTTCAAAGGATGCGGCCTTTTGCTTTTGTTGCTATCTATTCGGCAATTCAAACAGAGTAGATGCTTTTACAAAAAAAGGGTTTAGCAACTGGAAAAAAGCATTGGAAAAATTTCAAGAACATGTGGGTGCTTCGAATAGTGCTCATAATGATGCTAGAATACAACTTCAAGGTTTTCAAAATCAAAGGCAGAGTGTGTCACATATACTACTAGCACATGGGCAAGAGATAGAGGTTGTTTATCGCACCCATTTAACGGCGGCTTTGGATGTCACACGCCTTCTTTTGAAGCAAGGTTTGCCTTTTCGTGGACATGATGAGTCGTTGACTTCATCAAATAAGGGAAATTTCCTAGAGTTTTTTGAGTGGTACAGCCTACGAAATGAAGAGGTAGGCAAGGTAGTTAATGAGAATGCTCCTGGAAACAATCAAATGACTTCTCCAAAAATTCAAAAAGAACTAGCAATTGCTTGTGCTGTGGAAACTACACTTGCCATCATCAATGATATTGGGGACAAGATCTTTTCTATTATGGTTGATGAGTCTCGAGATGTTTCAATAAAGGAGCAAATGGGAGTTGTTTTGAGATATGTAAACAACCATAGAGATGTGATTGAAATGTTTGTTGGTGTGGTACATGTGTCTGACACTTCATCTATTTCTTTGAAGAATGCTATTGATGAATTGTTTGTAAAACATAAATTGTCATTATCGAGATTGAGAGGTCAATGATATGATGGTATGCGAGGTGAGTTTAATGGATTGAAGGCTCTTATTTTAAAAGAAAATCCGTATGCAAGGTATATCCATTGTTTTTCTCACCAACTCCAATTAGTTGTTGTTGTTGTTGGGGATCAACTTATTAATTACATTTATGATATGCGAAGCGATAATCAATTTATTGGGATCGAAGGTTTGGGAAGTCTTGCTAAGAAGCTGATTGAAACAAGAAGAAATATGACTTTTACATTGGTATATCGATTAATCGAGTTGACTTTGGTTTTACCAGTTGCGACTGCTACTATTGAAAGAGTATTCTCTGCGATGAAAATTGTCAAGACTGACTTGCGTAATAAAATGGGAGACGAGTGGATGAATGACAGTCTGATAATTTATATTGAGAAGAATATTTTTTTAACAATTAAAAACGAACAAATTTTGAGACGTTTTCAAATTATGTAAAGTCACATAATACAGTTAACTCCTCTCAATCGTATATCTGAAAAAAATAGTTCAAGCGTTAATAAATAATTTTTTTTATTGATTTTGACCGTGTAATCTTGTCCCGCCGCTGCCTGTTTTTATACCCGTATCCGAACCCAACAGCTACCAACCCCACTGTCATCGTCTTCATCATCTTCTTCCTCTATTTCTTCATCAGCTTATTCGTATTCCCATCTTGCCCCTTTCGTCTAGATCTCCATGCACACCCTCTCTCCTCTCTCTTCTGGTGGGTTGTGCAATATATGTTACAATCAAGGGCAGTTTATATAATAACTGGCCGGATTTCATCTAATCTAGAATTCACCGGAAAATGTTTCTTTTTTCCGTCGAATTATTCCACTGGATGCCGGAAAAACTCGGAGCATGAGATTTTCACCAGAAAATTATGAGGTCTTTTATATGGCCGGACGATTCCAGTTATCCATCGACCTCAAATCTTCGACAGCGTATTCCTCCCAGCCACTCCAACTTTAAGCACAGGTATGAATTTATCCTCAATTATATCAGTTCTCTAGTACTATTTCCTGATTTCAATCTGAATTTTGCTGCTTGTCTCTTCAATTTACATTTTCACGTAAAGATCTGAATTTTCGAGTTTGATAATTCTTGGACGAATTGTTGGAATAATTCAATTGAGAATCACTGTTTGACCGAAGATTTTTGAAACTTCGTCACAACTAATTAATACTTCCTTTATTCCGAAGAATAATAGCAAATTGATATGCAAAATACAACACAAAATGCTCTTTGAGAATGACCGAGTATTATATTATGATGATCAATTTATTATGTAGTGGCATTGGAAGTTGCTAGTAGCCTTAGTTGTTTCACGTTCATTGGAATTTGAAATAATTCTCACTGGGAGATGGTTAGTAACCGCTCATTTTGATTTCAAACATTTTGTGCTGGATTATTATGCTACAGAAATTAAAGGCGGATTAAATTAATGTTTTTTGAATATGGAAATTTAGTCTCGTCCATTTATTGTTGTGGTACTGGTAATACCTACTTTTAGCGTGGAGGAAAAATCTGTCAGTTTTGATGCTTTTCAATGGAAGTGTATAACTGCTTTTTGTGAATCTTGCCAAGTTTAGGCTATTTTATTAGATGCTAGAGGATTGTTTTACATTTTTATAGATTACTGGTTTCTTTAGTGATTAAGTTTAACTTCTGTTTATAGAGAAAAGACTGAGCGTCACATGTTTTCTTGATGTATCTGATTTTAGTTTTGTTGATTTGTTGATATAATTTTTATTTTCTGTTATGCTAGTTGTAGTAATGTCTTTCGACTGTTGGCACGGAGAGAGGTATCGCCTCGAACAAAGGATTCGTCTAGGAACTTATGGAGAGAGGGTTCCAAGTGTGATGTTGATTCCGCTGTTTTGAGAGGTCAAGCTGCAACAGACGTGAGGCGCAGTCTTATATCATGGTAAAGTTGCTTATTGTCAGCTTCTATTCTGTATTATTTTCAATGTTGTTTTTTCAACTCTTATGTTTTTCTCATGGAGCGATCAGTGATTTGCTGGTGTGTCACCTTTGAAACTTGACTTGACTAATCTTTGTCAACTCCCTTCCTTGTTAAGCATTAAATTTTTATTTCAGGGTAGAGGCAGAGTCATTGCGACATTTTTCAGCCAAATATTGTTCACTGTTGCCACCTCCTAGATCAACAATTGCAGCAGCCTTCAGCCATGATGGAAAAACGCTTGCTACCACTCAGTACTTTTCTGTTTATGGTGTTGGATATGGTGTAATTGATTTGCATGATCCATTAGGAGTAATTTCATGACCTATATTGTTTGAATTGTTTCTGTGCTGGCAGTGGAGACCATACAGTTAAGATTATTGATTGTCAAACTGGAAGATGCTTAAAGGTGTTGAGTGGTCACCGGAGGACGCCTTGGGTGGTACGCCCGCTTATCGAACTGTTTACTCTTTTTTAATTGGCTGAAACTGCTATAGATAGATGGTGGTGGCTGATGTTTACGCATAACAATGTCAATTATTGGTGTAGCAATATTATCTTTCTTCTTTTCTTTTTTTAACATTTTGCATGTGAATTGATATAAAAATCATTTTAAATCGAATGATTTTCTGTTACTATCTGCTTTTATATGACCTATCATCGAACCCCCAAAAAACTGAGGGCACAGTGTTAAATAAAGCAGCTCCCAAACTGGCTCATTTACCCTTATACTCAGTACTATTCCCATTCTATGGGACATTTGGCAAACCATGGAATCCTCACTGACAACACCTCTCAGAATCCATTTTTTTCATTGTTTCGAAGGGTGACACCTAAATTGGGAGGGAGTGCTTGTAAGGAATTCTTGTAATACTTATATTTGACTGTCTTGTTCTGGTTCACCCATACTGAAATTATACATCTCATGAAGTTGATCTATATTTGTTAATATTACCTTAGAATGATTAACTATTTTGTTTGCAAACGAATTGTTATGACATGTCAAGATCTACATTGCTTTTTGTTTACATAATTTCACTTCTCTGTTTGCTTGGAGTTTATAAATTAATCTATCAATGATATCATTGAATGCTTTTTTAAATTAATGCTAGCATATATCATTATGTGCTAATGAAACTTTTGCAGGTTAGGTTCCATCCACTCTGTCCTGAAATACTTGCGAGTGGAAGTTTGGATCATGAAGTTCGCTTGTGGAATGCAAAAACTGCAGAGTGTATAGGATCACGTGATTTTTGTAATTGATCTTCTGAGCTCTCTTTATGTTTACATATGTAAATGTTAACCAATTTTTGTCCCAATAGTCCGATACTTATCAAGAAATAAAAGATAAAAAAGCTTTTTCCAATTGTTTATCTTGGTTGGTAGGTTTGATTGGTCAATCATGTTTCCTCCATGCAGATCGTCCTATTGCTTCTATTGCTTTCCATGCCCAAGGGGAATTTTTAGCTGTTGCTTCTGGCCACAAGGTGAGGAACCTGGATATCAGCATTGAACTGATTTTTCTATTGGATGCTTTATGATGACTTTGATTTTGATATCTGTGGTAGCTTTATATATGGCACTACAGCAGGAGAGGGGAGACATCATCACCAACCATCATACTTAAGACACGCCGTTCTCTTCGCGCAGTGCATTTTCATCCGCATGCTGCCCCTTTTCTTCTAACCGCTGAGGTAAGTTTCTCGGTGCTGATATATTAGACTTTATCTTCTTATTTTAGTCTTGTTTAATTACTAGAATTATGGTTTCAGGTTAATGACCTAGAATCATCAGATTCCGCTGTGACGCTTGCGACCTGTCGGAATTATTTGAGCTATCCTCCTCCTACTGTATATTTAGCAGATGCTCGTTCTGGTTATCAATCTAATCCAGTAAATGAGCTACCTTTGATGTCTCTGCCATTCTTGATGTGGCCTTCAATTGGTCAAGGTGATGGGAGAATTCCTTTGCAACAAACTGATTCAAATGTTAATTCAACCAGTCCAATACAGAGTGCGGATTCTTCTGCCTCAGTGCGACTTCTTACGTATTTAACCCCGTCAGGGCAATATGAGCTATTGTTATCTCCTATAGAACCTAGTAGCTCCACTGTACCAGAAGAACTAGAAGCGAATACTTTCATGAGGGTAATGGAAAATGATGTTACTCAACGTACAATCGATGCTATGGAGACTGATGTGCAGCCTGAAGAAAGAGGTAACCAAATTTTCCCTTTGGTTGATCCCTCGTGTTGGGAAGTACCATTCTTGCAAGGGTGGTTGATTGGACAAAGCCAAGCTGGCCAACGAACAATAAATCCATTTAATCGCGGGGCTTCTGAAAATTTGTCTGGCTTTAATGGAATAGATAATCTTATGCCACCCAGTTTTGGTCATTCGAGAGTAACTGGAAGATCTGGTTCACGACACCGGTCTCCACGTCCTCGTACATCAGCTAATGGTTCTGGTGGTGATGTCCCGTCTAGTAATATAGCACATGATGATAGTGATTCTCAACCCTTTGTTACCCAAATCCAGTCCGAGATTGCCGCCTCACTGGCAGCAGCAGCAGCAGCAGAGTTACCTTGCACTGTGAAGCTTAGATTATGGCCTCACAATGTAAAAGATCCTTGTCAACCTCTTGATGCAGACAAATGTCGCTTAATTATACCACATGCTGTACTTTGTAGGTATGTTTTATACCATTTTTCGATTTGGCTTTTCTGCTCTATGTTCTAATTTGTATATGGTAATCTTATCAAATGTTAGTATTGATAACTTAGCTACATGGAAGAGAAATTGATTAATACTACTAGTTTCTTCAGCATAGTATGTATCAGCAATCACCCTGTGGGGCATGGATGATATGAATTTTTGTTGGACTTCTTTGGCAATTTCCTTATTGTCATGTTGAACAAATGAGCAATATCTCTTGAAATACTTACCAGTAAATCCTTTTTGCAGTGAAATGGGTGCCCATTTTTCACCTTGTGGGAGATTTTTATCTGCCTGTGTTGCATGTGTCTTGCCAAATGTGGAATCTGATCCTGGTTTTCAAGGGCATATTCACCAGGATGTCACTGGGGTTGCAACATCTCCTACAAGACACCCAATAGCAGCTCACCAAGTCATGTATGAGCTTCGTATATATTCCCTGGAGGAGGCAACGTAATGCTCAAATCTCTTGTACCACTGGGTGTCTTTTCTTATATTTTTTCTTCTTCTGTAATCTGATGTCCTTACGTTTACTTAGATTTGGTTTGGTGCTTGCATCCCGGGCAATCAGAGCTGCTCATTGTTTAACATCGATTCAGGTCAGTTTCTCTATGGAGGTTGTGTTAGATGCATTGAAATTGTAACCTGTAGCTGCAAAACCCGAGTATACAAGATCAAGCTGAGAGTTCCTCCCCCTTGTTTCTTTGTATGTGTACTCTTAGGCGTATAGGTCTCATTTTTAAGTACCCTCCATTGATTTTTGTGTGTCTCAATGCTCTAGGACTTTATGTTACTTCGGTTGAGGTCTCATGTTAGAGAAGTCTGAAAAGTAAATGGCATCAACTAAGAAACGTATTTTGCAAGAGTCAGTTCTTTTCTTTTCTTTGTGTTTGCTTCCCCTTCTCTATTCAAGCTACAATAGGAGAGAAGTTACTATAGTTACAGTTTAGTTTAAGCTACAAATTGCTTGCATGAATGCTGCTACAATAGGAGAGAAGTTACTATAGGTACAGTTTAGTTTAAGCTACAAATTGCTTGCGTGTATGCATGTGTGATGAATTGAATAGTTCAAGTACTATGAGATAAATTTGGTAAAGTCAAAAGTGAGATCCAATGGAAGCATGGTTGCGCAGATGTAAAGAAGATCTTCATGTGTATTCTATAGCTTTGATTTTCTCGCAGTCTTGTTGAGACTTCATCATAATTTATTAATGTGGAATATGCTTTATATAAAACTCAGAGAAAACAAACTAATGGCTATTGGAAAGCAACTGAAATTATATGCTGTTTGCGGTTGCAGTTCTCACCTACATCTGAGCACTTGTTACTTGCCTATGGTCGTCGCCATAGTTCATTACTTAAGAGTGTTGTCATCGATGGAGAGACAGCAGTACCTGTTTACACCATCCTGGAGGTACTACTTCACGCATCTATCATCATCATATATTTTTCCTGCTGGTTCCTAGAACCTTGAAATGAGCACTTCTTCTATTCATTAAATTTCATCTTACGTGTGTTGGCTTGGATAACATGAACTTGGACCCAAATGTTTGGATGGTCTAGATAACCAGCCTCTTATAGAGTTGTATTTCATGTCCCCTTCTTGGAATGGACATTGATGTATAACTTTGAAAAAAAGGTAAAATGGAAATTCTTCATAATTCTATACTAAAAATATAGTCTGTTGGTAAAAGTTAAAATATTAAAAAGGGAAAAAAGGAAAATGTTGTATAGATAATTCTATACTAACAAGTAAAAGTTAAAATAACTGGTAGGGAATTAAATGGGGCAGAATCCAAGTTCATGCATCATGTACAAAAGGAGTACATGAAGTAAGTTATTATGTTCCGAAAAAAAGTTTTCTTAACAATACAATGGAAGAAAGGAAAGCCCCTTGCCGAGCCTTACTAAACCAAGAGGGAGTATTTGATAATAAATTAAAAGCTTGTGCAAGGGAAGTTCTAATCTAACTCCTCCTTGAATATGGTTCCATTTCTATCTTGACAAATGGTCCCCGGCAAGCAGAGTGAAGCCATACCTGTTTTTGCGCATCTTTTTTATTCTATATACTTAGTAGCGTCTCTACTAATCGTGGAATCAATCACACAGTATCAAAGAATGCAAACAGCATACATCACATCTTCTCAACCATCTCAATGTTTTTGCAAAAAATGACACTTGTCGCTGTGCATACAGCAGCAGTGTATGCTAAATCCTATGCCTCTTAGAATTTCCAGTCATTTTTGCTTTGAAAGAAATGAGAATGCTACTATCAACATCCTTCAAATGATAGCACACTACAATTGTGCTGGAAAGGTCTCATTTCTTTCTCTCCTCAGTCACAATGAGTCCTTTTCCCCATGGAGGACTCTCACTACAGAAACATCACCTAGAGAAAATGACTAATTCCAATCCTTATTCCTGAAATTTCTGTCCAAACCTGGGAATTATGCTTAGATGAGCCTTTTTTGTCTTCTGCTAGCTGAGTGGGTGGCTATGAGAATGTTGTAAAGATTTGCTTTGCGAGTGATTTCCCTTCCTACTAGTTATCCAGTGGTTGGAAGAAATTGATCATCAAAATGTGAATAATTGCCTGAAGTAGGCAGTAATGATGCCTAGTTTGTTGAAGACAATTACTTGTGTCAAGTTCTAATTATAACTATCTGAATATTGATGCTTGTGTTTCATGGTTGGTATAATTCATGTGCATATGCATATTAACATCCCCAACTGTGCTCTCTTTCATTTTTTCTTTTGTTTTTTATAGTTCAATTTCACAATTTTATTGATTGACCTTTAAAATTTAGAGTACTGAACAAAACCTAAGAAAAGAAAAAAGAAAATTTTTAGTACTGCACAACTAGTACTGGCAATTCGTAATGAATACAGATTGAACTGCTAATAAGCAAGCTTTATTGTGTTATCTCATGGAAAAAGCTTAGGTTCACTATATTCTTCCTCGTGCTATTCCGTTTCTCTACATTATGTAGCAAAAAATAGAGTTGTGTATCGGGTATGACTGCCTGAAAATAAATTCCATTTGACCGTACTTTCATTTTACTAAATAGAGTATAGACCATTTAAATTTGGTTTTTCTTGATCAGGTTTATAGAGTTTCTGATATGGAACTTGTGAGAGTAATTCCTAGTGCAGTGGATGAGGTCAATGTGGCCTGCTTTCATCCTTCTATTGGTGGTGGTCTTGTCTATGGGACCAAGGTGAACAACTCATTTGTTACATATTTCTATTTTTCTGCACTTAAATTTAGTTTTTTTGTACTTAAATTTAGTTTTTTTGTTATATCATTTTATTTTATTTTGTAAATTTGCAGGAAGGAAAGCTCAGAATCTTCCAATATGATATTAATCATGGCTTGAATTCTTCAGGATCCTGTTTGTCTGATGAAAATATGTTTGAGGTAATTAATGCTGAAACTCATGTGTAATTATGCTTTTTTCTCTTCATCAATCTATGAGTGGTATTGTTAATAAATTCTAGAATATTTTATTTAAAATATTGCTTGTTTGCCAAATACTCTTGTCCATTTAGGCACCAGTTAGATTTTGATATTTACAGAAAAGAGAATGTAAAATGCATGCAGAAGTATAAGACTAACTTCATTTTTTGATCATAGATAAGACTTTCTTTACACTACTTGTCCCAGAAACAGCTGAAAGAGCATAATAAAGAATTAAGTACAGTTAGTAAAAAGTATGATGAAGAAAGAACAATCACAAAAGGATTAAATGTCAGCTTCCCCTCAAAATCTCAAATAGATGTACTACACCAAGCTGTACTGCAAAAAATTCATCTTCAATTGACTGACCTTGGAATTCATTGAATTTCATCCTCTGTGAAGTGTATATATATATATATTCTGGTTGCTGCATTCTTAAATTTACCTCCAACCAGTCATGTTTGGAGCCAAAGAGAAGATTTATCCTTGGCCTTTTAAGAGTCCTTGGATATTCACTCAATAGCAGAATCAATTCCAGTAGGTCTAGAATTAAAAGGAAAAATAAAATAAAATCTGTTTCCAACACTACTTTTAGAAGCTCAAAGAAGAAGTCAATTTATACAGGAAGTAGGTGCTAATCATTATTGTGAAATATCATATGATATAGAAAATGCCTTAGAAAGAATATGGGCAATAAGGCAATGCAAAATTGGAGTGAGAAAGGGTACTAATTATGTTATGTTGTTAAATAATAATAATCTCAAGATACTAGTTAGGAAATGTAATTGATTATCTGAACCCAGTATTGCGTAAATGTGTGCCTTACTTCCTTACTATAAGGATTTATGTAGAGTATCACAAGTTGGAGTGAGTCACTGCCTTGCTATTAAGAAGTTGAGCAGTGTGCAATTTCTTGTGCACTTCTCAAGATGCCTTGATATTATACAGAATACAGACTATGTGGTTGGATAGTCTTGAAAAACACATGAATTCATTATTAGAAAAGTAGTTGAAATAGTAATCTCTTAACATCATAAAAATGAATGCACAAGAAAAGGATAGAATTCAAAAGTAAGGTGTGAAGCATTCAAAAAGATTATTGTCATTATAGTCTTATAGGCGTGTGTGTATATGTCATTGTTACTTACCGAAGCTATAGAAAATACCATTTTTTTAATAATAAACTCTATGACACTAAGTAGAAATTTTACTCTATTACTATTAGCCCAACAACTTGTCATGGCTTTGGTTATGATAATCCTCGTTGTTCCAGGTGACACTGACTAATGCTTTTACTTGTCCAAAACAACTAGAGAAATAAAGAAAGTCAAATTACCTGATTAAATACAATACTATCCTCAAGTTGCTCCGGTGATTGCACCATTCATTAAGATTTTAGGTGCCTTGCTGTGCCAAAATACTTGCTGCCTTAGGCTCTGATATGCTGTCACCTGGGGTGTTTGGACGGAGGGAAACACCCATATCTTAAGTGATCATACTTGCCTCGTCTGTTATGGGACTGTCACATTCTTGTTTTTTCAAGGGTTTCGACCATGGATACTTTCACGGGTTTCGACCAAGGAATACTTAGGAATTGGACTAGGGTCATACTCTAGGACTTACTATTTGTTCCACTTGGTTCTGCTTGGAGGATTTATCATTCTACTCTCTTCTTGCATTTTGTATCTTATCTAATATAATTTCTTTAATTATTCAAAAAAGATTATCGAGTCATGAATTATGGACTACTTGCTGAATAATTTTCAATTATATTTAGCTATTGCGTCTTCGTTACTTATATGAATACGGACTACCTTATGTTTTTGTTTAGTCCCAATGCATGCTTTTGAAGGCGCGTGCTTTTGAAGGCTCAAAACTATGAGAACAACCAACATATGTTATGTATGACTCAGCTTAGTGACGATTTATTTACTTCTAAATTTTTTTCCGTTTAGTCCTAGAGTATTGATATGTTGATAAATAACATCTGAATTAGAAGATAATTATTATATGTCCATGCAAGTCTATAAGTTCCATAGTTCATTTGCTTTAGCTGAAGCAACAATTACTCTGTAATTTACTTTCTAATACTTGTTCTAAATCAAAATTTCAATCTCAGGAGGAATTTATGTTTGGTCTTTTTGTTGATCATGTGTTATTATTGATCCAGGATGTGATTACTGCTCATTGAGGAGACGATTTGTACTTTGTCCATACAATAGTAAACCCCAGACCATACTGATGCTCGTGTGTGTGTACACTGGGGGTAAGATATGAGTTTGTAACTTCGATCATTTGTAGATTTGATTTCTTGTATACACCTTTAGATTCGCAGAAACAACATGAAGCTACCTCACATAAAATATGGGCCGATGCGAGCCAGAGGAGCTAATTACATATCTGTGCGATTTTTCCATCTCTATTACGAAATCCAAACTGCCATATCTGTAAGGATGTGCTTCTTTGTGAGACATGTTTGTACATTAGATATTAATTTGAACACTCCGATTTGCCTGTGTTGAAAAGGGAAAATTGGAAAGAAGTTGTGATTAAGAAAAGTGCCTACTAGCATTTCGTCATTTGGTTATAAGAGTTCTCGCTTTCATTCCTTTCTTTCAATTCAGTTTTGCTTTAATTTGATGTATGAATAACAATTCAACAAGGGTGTCAAACAGAGCCCTGGGATATAGTATATACAGGATACATGAGAGGCTCGAGGAGAAATGAAACATTATAAATTTAAAAACAGGGATGAAATATGATATCCATTATAATATGGTGTCAAACAGTGATTGTTGATATGATTCAACTTGGATGATGGTACTGGTATTCAGCTTTGATGATGCTTATAAAATCTGGTAAAATGTTAGTTCTCAAATTTTTTATCTCAAAAACTGTTTTAATTGACAAGATATTAAATATTTTAATATCTATTTATTATATATATTAAAACAAAGTACATTATCATCAAATAACGCTACTTGTCAATCTCTCAGTCACTCAACTTTCTTTCTATATTAATTATTATAAAATACGTGTCAAACCAATATTCTTTACATTTTTAGTATTGATTTTTTTCTCTATTTATATCTTTGGGGTTTTTGAATACTCTCAAAACAGAAAAATTTAGAAAATTCTCTCACAAAAAAACTTGATATTATCCAATAATTTAGGTTTTGAATATTGTCCCATAAAAATCTAAAATTATCCACAAATATTAATTTAGTTTTTATATATATAATTCTCACCAAAAAAAATGTAATTTTTTCATTTTTTGTGTGAGTGTGGAATTAAAAAATTGTAAATTATCTCATAATTGTAGATAACTCTCGCACAATAATTTTTTGAATTTTTTTAAAGCTAAAAAAATATTTAATATTATCTCATAATTGCAAATAACTCTCACACATAAAAATATTTAATTATCCAATAATTTGATTTTTTTAATTTTTTTTACAGCTAATTCTCACTTTCAAAAAATGTCATGCATATAAATCTAAAATGATATTATATCCCAAAATTGCAATAATTCCAAATTAATTTGGTATTTGAAATTTCCAAAAAGAAAAATTTGGCCTTTATACAGATAATTCTCACAAAAAAAAAATGTAATTTTTAAACTTTATAATATTAGATAATCTTTTTGTGAGTATGGAATTAAAAAAATATAAATGTAAAATTATCTCATAACTGCAGATAACTCCCACACATAAAAATATAATATTATCCAATAATTTGATTTTCTAATTTTTTTACAGTTAATTCTCACACAAAAAAACATGTAATATTATCCCATAAAATTTTCACGCGTAAAATTTTTAATATTTTTTAATTCCATACTTGCATAAAAAAAAAATTATATTATGAAGTTAAAAATTGCAGCATACAAATCTAAACTGATATTTATATCCCAAAATTTCAGCTAATACAAATTGATTTTATATAGCATAATTTTAGCAATTCCAAATTGATATAATCCCAAATTCATGGGTGATTGATGTAAACACGTCTTTTATTCACCCTGTAAATAAAGACTAACATTTTTATTTTAAATCACTCCACAAATA
The DNA here is from genome assembly GCA_947179155.2 of Hedera helix. Lineage (NCBI taxonomy): Eukaryota > Viridiplantae > Streptophyta > Magnoliopsida > Apiales > Araliaceae > Hedera > Hedera helix. The sequence continues at coordinate 29,859,146 of OX359281.1, forward strand.
ATTTTCTCATTCTTATAATTTTTTACTATACAATAAGATTAATTTTCTTTTTTTATTCCTCTATTACTATTGCTAATACATTATGTTGTTTTGCCTCACCCATAAATTTAACTTCAATTTTTTTTATTTGATTTTTAGATGGCAACTAGATACGATTTTATTAATGACATCAGTCCTGTCAAAGAAATGTGAAAAATTAAGGTCAGGATAACTAGACTCTGGAATATGCCTAGTTTTAACAAAGCTAACTGTGTAAACTGTAGGGTTTCGACACATAAACGCAGCGGAATTTCAAATTTTTTTTCGAAACCCTAAAACAGGATCCATGCGAAAACATAGAAATTCAGAGGTTTAAATATATTTTTACCGATTATCCGAGCTTGAATGGAGACGATGAAATTCTGGAACGGCTTCGAATCTTCAACGCAATCCAATGACTGCGTCTCTACGGTATCCACATGAACGTCTCCGCGAATCGTCCCACGATCTGCAGTAAAGAGAATCGCAATACTAGCCGCCAATATCTGGATCTGAATTTTTCTAAGTTTTTCTCTCTAGACTCTTTCTGAAAGCAGCTAGGGTTTAGGTTTTGAGTTTCACGTTCTTTTAAAACAGCTGATATATCATGTATATATAGCAGTTAAAATAATTAACCAAAAACTAATTAGAAAAATAAAATCCAAATTTATATATATTATATTTTAATTAAGTTTTACTTAATTAATATACATATATACAAATTATCCTATTAATTTAAATTCGTAATTTAAATACTATCAATCATATTGACATATTTAAATTCTAACAATTTAAATTAATTCCCTTTTAATTACGTTCTAAGTGTGTGACCCTATATGTTATTATTATATTGACAATAATTTTAATATCATATTATAAAATTATAAACAGTGACCGACATCTAGTAATACATCACTGCTACCCAAATAATAATAAGATCGATGATTTGATGCAACCTTTTCGTGACCAATGTTTCAATGTAATTTAATTATTTTAACCTTGACATCCTAGATTAAACTCGAGGCATGGAATGTGTCATACTATTCACAATTTAATCTGAGTTTTCTTGATCAATGAGTATACTATATGAAACAAATCACTATTTGAGCATGGCCATGCATTTCATAGTCCTACTCAATCAATAGGCCTATGGATATCACCCCTAATATATAGGAGGGTTAAATTCCATCTAGATCACTCATATTCCTCACACGATTCATGATGTACTCAATAATCACTTTTATTGTCCACTCTATTAAAGTTGACATTTGATGATATCAAAGTACATAAATTCTCGTGTAATAATATAGTGATTTCAGGTCGGAGGATCATTACATCATTGTCACTATGAAAATTTCTTGTGACACTTTGCATAATGCTCCACGTATAATTCTCATGGTGGGTCAGTCCAGTACATTATTCTCTAACATGTACATATGCATTGACTCAATATCTCATATATTTATGACCAATGAGATTTGGCCATCAGTCAATTCGTATGTTAGTCTCAATGCATCATTGTTGTCCCATTAACAATGATACTCGACTAGGGACATTTAAGAACAATGATACTAATTGTAATTATATAATCTCATGTTCAACTCACGTACTTGAAGCTATATAATTCGTATCACTATTCTAAGGACTTTTATTATGCTAATATTTATAAAACGCAGTAAATAAAATCGTAGTAAAATAATTCATTTATTCAATCAAATATAATATCAAATTGTTAAACAATTACATCAAATAATTGGCCTCTAGGACATAAACTCTAACATAAACATCATCGATATTAGGGGTGAGCATGGTGCGGTTTGAAGCTCAAATCGTATATGAAACCGCTTAGGTGTGGTTTGACAAATTTAAAATCGCATATAAAACCGTTTATGATTGGTGCGGTGCGACTTTAAACCGTGCGGTGCGATTTCATTTGGTGTGGTTTCGATTCCAAAACCAATTAAATTTTATGCAAGTTAAATTAATAATTTAGCATCACACAATATTAAACACCACTTTGACAACACATACAACCTTACTTATAATGTTTTGTTTAAACAAAAGCAAAATATAAGTTACATGAGGGATAATTCTAAATTGATTAATTGAAAATTTATGCTCATATATTAAAATTCTAAATAGAAATAATTATATGACGAATAATTATAAATGGATTAATTGAAGTGTGGCTTCCATAATAATGCTTCTTGATGTACTCCATGTTGAAAAATGAAAATGACCAAACGATGATAATTAAAAAAACATGGTGCAGTGCAGTTTTTTCATGTGCGGTTTTGCCCAGAAACTAAACCCAAACCTCAAATTCGATTTTTTAACCCACCTAAAACCACCACATACGCCAGAACCGTTGGTGCGATTTTAATTGGTACGGTTTGTGCTGTGACGACCCCAAATTCAGGCCCACACGGCCCAAACTTGATTCGTCAAAATACACAACAACAATTACAATACAACGTACGACGTACCACAATACAGTATTCAAATAATACACAACTAAGTCTTCATTATTATTGTCACACTATTTTACAACTTATGAAGACTAATACAGCTACAACCAATGTTCTAAAAGGCGCTAGGCGGGAGGCGGGCGGCCGAAGGGGGCCTGGGCGAAATTTTTATTTTAAGCTAATTTTAATATTTTATATTACATTTATCCAAACAAAACAATAATATAAAGCAAAATAATCTATAATAAATGCCTTTGCATACACATTAAAGTAATAATTCTCTAGTAGTTTTACTTATCTACTACTTTTATGTTACATGTCACTAATTCCATTTTTGGATCTATTTTTTCTATGTAACAACATTGCTGCCGCCGTGACATTTTGAAGCACAATTAGGAGGTTGAGGGAGCAAACAGATAGTTGAAGAGAGTCTAAGCTAGCATAATGTTTAGTTTGATATTTTCTACCAAGTTTTGTATACAGGCATGGTTATTTTCATTAGCATTCTATTTTGGAAATATTTTTTTCACCTGTAAATCAATGAATATGATTGGATGATACTATAGTCAAATTTGTTAGACATTTGTGATGTTCCCCTTTATGGCTTTTGAATGTATTTCTTATCTCTAAAAAAATTAAATAAATGTTATTTTTAAAAATTAGTGTGAAGTTTAGTAAATGAGACATTTAATATTATTAATTATGAAATTATTTTTATTTGTGTAATCTTTAAAATTCAAAATTGAGGACTTAAAGAAAATGACAAAGACTATATGCTAAGTATGGATAACATATCTTTATTGTATTAATTTTATTCATAAACAAGATTGCTATTAAATAATAAAATTTAAAATTTCAACAATTCAATTCAATATTAAAACTTAAAAAGCTAAACATAAATTTAAGAATTATATTGAATTAAACTAAATATTACAAATGTATCATCATTTATATAATTTGAATTTGGTACAAGTTCAAAAATTACAACTATAATAAAATTATCCATTTGGACTTGATCTTGTTCACTTCTTGTTGTGATTTTATATACTGCAACCTGCATTATGAATACAGTAAATCATTAGAAAAATAAATACATCAATATTCATATAAATATTAAAATAAAATAATTGCACTCCAAATTTTTCGCTTAGGCCCCGCCGAATGCCCTGAAGCGTCTTTTTTGCCTCCTAAGGCCTAGACGAGGCGCCGCATGGGGGCCTAGCACCTAGGCCGCCTTTTAGAACACTGGATACAACTCGGACCTTCACTCCATCCCCTGACTAGACACAACTACTCTCTCATCTCCTGTTGAAGAACAATGAAACAAAAAGAAAATTGTGAGCTCAAATAGTCTAGTAAAAAATAACATGACTAAAATAATGATGAATAAATTATCGTTAGCTTTCAACAGTTGAGTTCTTGATATAATATAATAAGTAACAAATTTTAAATCAACAATTACAGTTACATTCTTGAACAACATTTAGATCAACAACTGCAGAGTAATAACAGTCATTAGAAAAAATCATATAGACTATGATGTCCACTCACTTCTCTTTTTCAGAGAAACATCATTAACTTTTATTATCTGAAATACCACTGGCCATGATCATGCCAAACAACAGTTCTTCTTTGCTTCAAGCCAAAGAGAACACTCACCACGTGCCCTAAAAGACACACAATAATTATATCGTCTTTATCCTATCATTTGTGCCTCAGACCAAAGGTAACAACATGATTATGATGATTAGAACAAATAGTAGTGATATAAATGATGAACAGAAAAAAGAGAATAATAGGATAAACAATAGATATCGAAAGTTTATAATTTTACTTTGTGTAGATTCAAATAATATCCAAATTGTCAACATGACGTGGACTCAAATTCAAGAATGATATTCAAGATCCATACTTCAAAAAAACGATTGAAGTTCAACAGAAAGGTTCAAGTAAATAAGAAGGTTCAGTTGAAATGATATTAAATGAAGCGTAAACTGTTAAGAAATTACAATCATTTCAGAAGTTTTACTGAATAATACTTACTACAGTAAGTTTAAGAGTATGAAAGAAAATGATATCCCTTACCGTAGTAAGTTTGAATGATAAAAGATGAAAAAGATAGTATCAATTACCTTAATACGTGAAAATAAACTGCTTTAAATTAAATGTAGTGGATCAACCAATATATTTATAATATAATTAGTAATTACCATAAAATTTCCATGGAATATGATAATTCGTATATTATGAACTATTAAAAGTATTTATATAATATAATTTTTTATAGTGTACTAAAGTATAACAATTTGAAAAAATAATTTTTGAAATAATATTTCAAAATAACTCTTCCAAATGAAGCTTTTTAAAATAAATCTTCTAAAATAAGAGTCTTCTAAAGGAAGATTTGTGAATACCGTGTGAAATAGGTATTTGTGTAATTATTACTCTTTAAATAAAATACTTACTTGAGAAATTACTGCACTCCTTTTGGTTTACTAACACTCAAAATAACCTTACTATTCTTAAAGAAATACTCACAAGATACTTGCAGAAAAATTTTATGTTTTAAGTGTGATTTTTCTATCCAGCTGAGCAACCTATTTATAGGAAAAGAAAGTGCACTGTTGTGTAGTAGGTGAGCTGTTGGCGTGCTGCACGCCAGCCTGAAATTTCAACGTTGGCAGCAGCAACCTGACTGCTTTTTTCTTTACCAAACTTCTCCCAACAAACTCATTTTACATTTTCATTCCTCATGTGGCCCCTATAGAGGGTCCACATGTTTTCTTATTATTTGTAAGACCCCGAATTTTATGAAATATAAAATTTAATTTTTCTTCATATATATTTTTTCATGAAACAGTAAGTGGTTAAATTGACGAAATTGAAAGTCAAGGATGTTATGTGCAAATTTTATTTTGTCGGACAATATTCGCTTTGTCGGGGAATATTCGTTTGGTCGAGGAATATTCGTGTCGTACGACGGCGCCGAAATAACTAATTATTGGTGGACCCCAAAACGGAATATTTGTCGGATATAGAAAACGACAGAAGTAACCTTTCTAAATAAAAATAGTCAACGGTGTTAACTGTTAAAATACCGGTAATAAAAGAATAGTAGCATACGGTAATTTATGGTATTTTACTGTAGTATGCGGTACTCTACAGTAGCACACAGTATTGCACAGTGTCTTATATTATTAACACCGTAACTGTTACGCATCATTTCATCAATAATTGTCACTGCATAATATTTTATATTATCAATTCAATTATTGTTGCTACACAGTATTTTGCATTATTGATTCAATAATTGTCATTACACTGTATTTCATATCATCGAGTCAATAATTGTTGCTGCACTGTTTTTAAAATTATTGAACCTAATAATTGTCACAGTTGCAAATATACTGTAATTTATAATAATCTGTAACGTGTTTATTACATTATTGTTGAATTATTGTTGTAGCATTATTTCATTTTATATGTTGGACCCACAGGAAAAATAAAAAAATTTATTTTTTCAAAAGTTACTATTCACTCCCGGAATTTACTATTCACTCCCGGAAAAGTTACTATTCACTGACGGAAGTTACTGTTCATATCGGGAAAGTCACTGTTCATCTGCCGACAAAAGTTACTGTTCATTACTGTTCACTTTTTGAAAATTTTAAAGTTACTGTGCAAATTTACTGTGCAAGTATTGAAAATTTTTAAAAACGTTTGCGCAGCCTCTGCTGAATTTTTTTTTAGTTCACCTACCACGCATAGTAACCTCTTTTCTCCTATAAATAGCTTGTTCAGCTGAATAGAAAAATCACACCTAAAACATAAAATTTTTCTATAAGAATTTTATGAGTTTTCTCTGAGAATAGTAAGGTTATTTTGAGAGTTTGAAAGCCAAAAGGAGTGCAGAAATTTTTCAAGTAAGTCTTTTATTAAAAAGTAGTAATTTCATAAATTCCTATTTTTCACGGTATTCACAAATCTTCCTTTAGAAGACTCTTCTTTGAGAAGATTCATTTTTAAAAGCTTTCCTTAGAAGATTTATTTTGGAATATTATTTTAAAAACTATTTAAAAGTAGTTATTTTATACTACAAAAATTATGTTAAATATATATAATTTTAATAATTTATATTATACGAGTTATCATACACTTTGAAATTTATATGTTGTAATTACTAATTTTATTATAAATATATAGGTTGATCAATATCATTTTTATCAATATCCAGTCACCAGATAAGGTAAGAAATGTCATTTTTTTTACACTCTTGAACTTACTACGGTAAGGAATTTCATTTTCTTTCATACTCTTAAACTTATTACGGTAAGGAATGTCATTTTTTTCTTACTTGTAAGGAATATCATTTTTTTTCACTCTTAAATTTATTATGGTAAGGAATATTATTCTTTTAACACTCTTAAATTATTGTGGTAAGAAATGTCATTTTTTTCCACTCTTAAACTTACTACGGTAAGAAATGTCATTTTTTTTCACTCTTAAACTTACTACGGTAAGAAATGTCATTTTTTTTACACTCTTGAACTTGCTACGGTAAGGGATATTATTTTCTTTCATACTCCTGAATCGAAACTTATTATGGAACTATTGCTTCTATAATTCCTGAAAATATTATATGTTCCATAATAGTTGAACTTCATTATTTCAACTGAACCTTCCTATTTTCTGAATCTTTCTATTGAACTGTAACCGTTATTCTGAACTGAGAATCTTGAATAACATTTTTAAATTTCACTCCACATCATGTTGACAATTTGGACATTATTTGAATCTGCACAAAGTAAACTTCCGATACTTATTGTTTATCCTGTTTCTTCTGTTCATCAATTGTATCACTATTATTTGTACTAATCATCAAGAATCAAGCTGTTGTGAATATCTATGGTCGGGGGCACAGATGTGATATATTTGTTGAACAGATGATAGGTTAAAGGCGATATACTAGGTTAAAGGCGATACATCTGTTCGGTGTCTTTTATGGCACGTGGTGAATGTTCTCTTTGGCCCGTAGTGCAAAGATGAACTGTTGGTTGGTATGATTATGACCAAAGGCTGAATCTGGTATAATCATGACCGTTGGTGCTTTATTGAATATCTTTGGCCCGTAGTGCAAAGATGAACTGTTGATTGGTATGATTATTACCAAAGGCTGAATCTGGTATAATCATGACCGTTGGTGTTATATTAAATGTCTTTGGCCCGTAGTGCAAAGATGAACTGTTGATTGGTATGATTATTACCAAAGGCTGAATCTGGTATAATCATGACCGTTGGTGTTATATTAAATGTCTTTGGCCCGTAGTGCAAATATGAACTGTTGATCTGCATGATTATGATCAGGAACTGTGAATTTATATTATCATGACTAATGGTATTTCAGGTGATAAAAATTGATGATATTTTTACAAAAAAAGATAAGCGAGTGGACATTATAGTCTACATTATTCTTCTAATAGATTGCTCATTCCGCTGCTATTATTGATCTGAACGTTGTTCAAGAATTTAATTGAAGTTTTTGATATACACCTTGTAGTCTGTTGTATTCTATCAGGAACTCAACTGTTGAAGGCTAATGATAATTTATTCGTCATTATCTTAGTCATGATATTTCTTACTGGGCTATTTGAGCTCACCCTTTTGTTCCATTATTTTTCAACAGGATATGAGAACGTAGCTGGGTCTAGCCGGGGAATGGAGTGAGAGTCCGAGGGATATCTATTATAGTCTTCACGTGTTGTAAAATAGTGTGGCAATAATAGTGAAGACTTAGTTGTGTATTATTATACACGGTATTGTTGTACGTTGTGCTTTGTTGTAATAATTTTGTTGTAGTCTTTTGACGACTCAAGTTTGGGCTGTGTGGGCCTAGATTTGGGGGCGTCACAGTTGGCATCAGAGCTTAGGGATATGGTCTTTAATGGAGATCTGGGGTTAGAACTAGGAGGGGAGAGACGAATAGAATCAATCACTAGTGTGTCCTACCTAAATTAGATTTTATTATCTAATGAGTTGATTTGAATATGGGGACATGAAGTGATGAGTCAGTTTATTTGAACTAACAATTATTTTGTGACCACAGTTATGTATCCTTACCTCTTCGAAATGTCAGGTACGTCAATTTCGGGGACGAAATTTCATAAGGAGGGGAGGTTGTAAGACCCCGAATTTTATGAAATATAAAATTTAATTTTTCTTCATATATATTTTTTCATGAAACAGTAAGTGGTTAAATTGACGAAATTGAAAGTCAAGGATGTTATGTGCAAATTTTATTTTGTCGGACAATATTCGCTTTGTCGGGGAATATTCGTTTGGTCGAGGAATATTCGTGTCGTACGACGGCGCCGAAATAACTAATTATTGGTGGACCCCAAAACGGAATATTTGTCGGATATAGAAAACGACAGAAGTAACCTTTCTAAATAAAAATAGTCAACGGTGTTAACTGTTAAAATACCGGTAATAAAAGAATAGTAGCATACGGTAATTTATGGTATTTTACTGTAGTATGCGGTACTCTACAGTAGCACACGGTATTGCACAGTGTCTTATATTATTAACACCGTAACTGTTACGCATCATTTCATCAATAATTGTCACTGCATAATATTTTATATTATCAATTCAATTATTGTTGCTACACAGTATTTTGCATTATTGATTCAATAATTGTCATTACACTGTATTTCATATCATCGAGTCAATAATTGTTGCTGCACTGTTTTTAAAATTATTGAACCTAATAATTGTCACAGTTGCAAATATACTGTAATTTATAATAATCTGTAACGTGTTTATTACATTATTGTTGAATTATTGTTGTAGCATTATTTCATTTTATATGTTGGACCCACAGGAAAAATAAAAAAATTTATTTTTCAAAAGTTACTATTCACTCCCGGAATTTACTATTCACTCCCGGAAAAGTTACTATTCACTGACGGAAGTTACTGTTCATATCGGGAAAGTCACTGTTCATCTGCCGACAAAAGTTACTGTTCATTACTGTTCACTTTTTGAAAATTTTAAAGTTACTGTGCAAAGTTACTGTGCAAGTATTGAAAATTTTTAAAAACGTTTGCGCAGCCTCTGCTGAATTTTTTTTTAGTTCACCTACCACGCATAGTAACCTCTTTTCTCCTATAAATAGCTTGTTCAGCTGAATAGAAAAATCACACCTAAAACATAAAATTTTTCTATAAGAATTTTATGAGTTTTCTCTGAGAATAGTAAGGTTATTTTGAGAGTTTGAAAGCCAAAAGGAGTGCAGAAATTTTTCAAGTAAGTCTTTTATTAAAAAGTAGTAATTTCATAAATTCCTATTTTTCACGGTATTCACAAATCTTCCTTTAGAAGACTCTTCTTTGAGAAGATTCATTTTTAAAAGCTTTCCTTAGAAGATTTATTTTGGAATATTATTTTAAAAACTATTTAAAAGTAGTTATTTTATACTACAAAAATTATGTTAAATATATATAATTTTAATAATTTATATTATACGAGTTATCATACACTTTGAAATTTATATGTTGTAATTACTAATTTTATTATAAATATATAGGTTGATCAATATCATTTTTATCAATATCCAGTCACCAGATAAGGTAAGAAATGTCATTTTTTTTACACTCTTGAACTTACTACGGTAAGGAATTTCATTTTCTTTCATACTCTTAAACTTATTACGGTAAGGAATGTCATTTTTTTCTTACTTGTAAGGAATATCATTTTTTTTTCACTCTTAAATTTATTATGGTAAGGAATATTATTCTTTTAACACTCTTAAATTATTGTGGTAAGAAATGTCATTTTTTTCCACTCTTAAACTTACTACGGTAAGAAATGTCATTTTTTTTCACTCTTAAACTTACTACGGTAAGAAATGTCATTTTTTTTACACTCTTGAACTTGATACGGTAAGGGATATTATTTTCTTTCATACTCCTGAATCGAAACTTATTATGGAACTATTGCTTCTATAATTCCTGAAAATATTATATGTTCCATAATAGTTGAACTTCATTATTTCAACTGAACCTTCCTATTTTCTGAATCTTTCTATTGAACTGTAACCGTTATTCTGAACTGAGAATCTTGAATAACATTTTTAAATTTCACTCCACATCATGTTGACAATTTGGACATTATTTGAATCTGCACAAAGTAAACTTCCGATACTTATTGTTTATCCTGTTTCTTCTGTTCATCAATTGTATCACTATTATTTGTACTAATCATCAAGAATCAAGCTGTTGTGAATATCTATGGTCGGGGGCACAGATGTGATATATTTGTTGAACAGATGATAGGTTAAAGGCGATATACTAGGTTAAAGGCGATACATCTGTTCGGTGTCTGTTATGGCACGTGGTGAATGTTCTCTTTGGCCCGTAGTGCAAAGATGAACTGTTGGTTGGTATGATTATGACCAAAGGCTGAATCTGGTATAATCATGACCGTTGGTGCTTTATTGAATATCTTTGGCCCGTAGTGCAAAGATGAACTGTTGATTGGTATGATTATTACCAAAGGCTGAATCTGGTATAATCATGACCGTTGGTGTTATATTAAATGTCTTTGGCCCGTAGTGCAAAGATGAACTGTTGATTGGTATGATTATTACCAAAGGCTGAATCTGGTATAATCATGACCGTTGGTGTTATATTAAATGTCTTTGGCCCGTAGTGCAAATATGAACTGTTGATCTGCATGATTATGATCAGGAACTGTGAATTTATATTATCATGACTAATGGTATTTCAGGTGATAAAAATTGATGATATTTTTACAAAAAAAAGATAAGCGAGTGGACATTATAGTCTACATTATTCTTCTAATAGATTGCTCATTCCGCTGCTATTATTGATCTGAACGTTGTTCAAGAATTTAATTGAAGTTTTTGATATACACCTTGTAGTCTGTTGTATTCTATCAGGAACTCAACTGTTGAAGGCTAATGATAATTTATTCGTCATTATCTTAGTCATGATATTTCTTACTGGGCTATTTGAGCTCACCCTTTTGTTCCATTATTTTTCAACAGGATATGAGAACGTAGCTGGGTCTAGCCGGGGAATGGAGTGAGAGTCCGAGGGATATCTATTATAGTCTTCACGTGTTGTAAAATAGTGTGGCAATAATAGTGAAGACTTAGTTGTGTATTATTATACACGGTATTGTTGTACGTTGTGCTTTGTTGTAATAATTTTGTTGTAGTCTTTTGACGACTCAAGTTTGGGCTGTGTGGGCCTAGATTTGGGGGCGTCACAGTTGGCATCAGAGCTTAGGGATATGGTCTTTAATGGAGATCTGGGGTTAGAACTAGGAGGGGAGAGACGAATAGAATCAATCACTAGTGTGTCCTACCTAAATTAGATTTTATTATCTAATGAGTTGATTTGAATATGGGGACATGAAGTGATGAGTCAGTTTATTTGAACTAACAATTATTTTGTGACCACAGTTATGTATCCTTACCTCTTCGAAATGTCAGGTACGTCAATTTCGGGGACGAAATTTCATAAGGAGGGGAGGTTGTAAGACCCCGAATTTTATGAAATATAAAATTTAATTTTTCTTCATATATATTTTTTCATGAAACAGTAAGTGGTTAAATTGACGAAATTGAAAGTCAAGGATGTTATGTGCAAATTTTATTTTGTCGGACAATATTCGCTTTGTCGGGGAATATTCGTTTGGTCGAGGAATATTCGTGTCGTACGACGGCGCCGAAATAACTAATTATTGGTGGACCCCAAAACGGAATATTTGTCGGATATAGAAAACGACAGAAGTAACCTTTCTAAATAAAAATAGTCAACGGTGTTAACTGTTAAAATACCGGTAATAAAAGAATAGTAGCATACGGTAATTTATGGTATTTTACTGTAGTATGCGGTACTCTACAGTAGCACACGGTATTGCACAGTGTCTTATATTATTAACACCGTAACTGTTACGCATCATTTCATCAATAATTGTCACTGCATAATATTTTATATTATCAATTCAATTATTGTTGCTACACAGTATTTTGCATTATTGATTCAATAATTGTCATTACACTGTATTTCATATCATCGAGTCAATAATTGTTGCTGCACTGTTTTTAAAATTATTGAACCTAATAATTGTCACAGTTGCAAATATACTGTAATTTATAATAATCTGTAACGTGTTTATTACATTATTGTTGAATTATTGTTGTAGCATTATTTCATTTTATATGTTGGACCCACAGGAAAAATAAAAAAATTTATTTTTCAAAAGTTACTATTCACTCCCGGAATTTACTATTCACTCCCGGAAAAGTTACTATTCACTGACGGAAGTTACTGTTCATTACTGTTCACTTTTTGAAAATTTTAAAGTTACTGTGCAAAGTTACTGTGCAAGTATTGAAAATTTTTAAAAACGTTTGCGCAGCCTCTGCTGAATTTTTTTTTAGTTCACCTACCACGCATAGTAACCTCTTTTCTCCTATAAATAGCTTGTTCAGCTGAATAGAAAAATCACACCTAAAACATAAAATTTTTCTATAAGAATTTTATGAGTTTTCTCTGAGAATAGTAAGGTTATTTTGAGAGTTTGAAAGCCAAAAGGAGTGCAGAAATTTTTCAAGTAAGTCTTTTATTAAAAAGTAGTAATTTCATAAATTCCTATTTTTCACGGTATTCACAAATCTTCCTTTAGAAGACTCTTCTTTGAGAAGATTCATTTTTAAAAGCTTTCCTTAGAAGATTTATTTTGGAATATTATTTTAAAAACTATTTAAAAGTAGTTATTTTATACTACAAAAATTATGTTAAATATATATAATTTTAATAATTTATATTATACGAGTTATCATACACTTTGAAATTTATATGTTGTAATTACTAATTTTATTATAAATATATAGGTTGATCAATATCATTTTTATCAATATCCAGTCACCAGATAAGGTAAGAAATGTCATTTTTTTTACACTCTTGAACTTACTACGGTAAGGAATTTCATTTTCTTTCATACTCTTAAACTTATTACGGTAAGGAATGTCATTTTTTTCTTACTTGTAAGGAATATCATTTTTTTTCACTCTTAAATTTATTATGGTAAGGAATATTATTCTTTTAACACTCTTAAATTATTGTGGTAAGAAATGTCATTTTTTTCCACTCTTAAACTTACTACGGTAAGAAATGTCATTTTTTTTCACTCTTAAACTTACTACGGTAAGAAATGTCATTTTTTTTACACTCTTGAACTTGCTACGGTAAGGGATATTATTTTCTTTCATACTCCTGAATCGAAACTTATTATGGAACTATTGCTTCTATAATTCCTGAAAATATTATATGTTCCATAATAGTTGAACTTCATTATTTCAACTGAACCTTCCTATTTTCTGAATCTTTCTATTGAACTGTAACCGTTATTCTGAACTGAGAATCTTGAATAACATTTTTAAATTTCACTCCACATCATGTTGACAATTTGGACATTATTTGAATATGCACAAAGTAAACTTCCGATACTTATTGTTTATCCTGTTTCTTCTGTTCATCAATTGTATCACTATTATTTGTACTAATCATCAAGAATCAAGCTGTTGTGAATATCTATGGTCGGGGGCACAGATGTGATATATTTGTTGAACAGATGATAGGTTAAAGGCGATATACTAGGTTAAAGGCGATACATCTGTTCGGTGTCTTTTATGGCACGTGGTGAATGTTCTCTTTGGCCCGTAGTGCAAAGATGAACTGTTGGTTGGTATGATTATGACCAAAGGCTGAATCTGGTATAATCATGACCGTTGGTGCTTTATTGAATATCTTTGGCCCGTAGTGCAAAGATGAACTGTTGATTGGTATGATTATTACCAAAGGCTGAATCTGGTATAATCATGACCGTTGGTGTTATATTAAATGTCTTTGGCCCGTAGTGCAAAGATGAACTGTTGATTGGTATGATTATTACCAAAGGCTGAATCTGGTATAATCATGACCGTTGGTGTTATATTAAATGTCTTTGGCCCGTAGTGCAAATATGAACTGTTGATCTGCATGATTATGATCAGGAACTGTGAATTTATATTATCATGACTAATGGTATTTCAGGTGATAAAAATTGATGATATTTTTACAAAAAAAGATAAGCGAGTGGACATTATAGTCTACATTATTCTTCTAATAGATTGCTCATTCCGCTGCTATTATTGATCTGAACGTTGTTCAAGAATTTAATTGAAGTTTTTGATATACACCTTGTAGTCTGTTGTATTCTATCAGGAACTCAACTGTTGAAGGCTAATGATAATTTATTCGTCATTATCTTAGTCATGATATTTCTTACTGGGCTATTTGAGCTCACCCTTTTGTTCCATTATTTTTCAACAGGATATGAGAACGTAGCTGGGTCTAGCCGGGGAATGGAGTGAGAGTCCGAGGGATATCTATTATAGTCTTCACGTGTTGTAAAATAGTGTGGCAATAATAGTGAAGACTTAGTTGTGTATTATTATACACGGTATTGTTGTACGTTGTGCTTTGTTGTAATAATTTTGTTGTAGTCTTTTGACGACTCAAGTTTGGGCTGTGTGGACCTAGATTTGGGGGCGTCACATTATTCATATATAATAATCAAAATACCCACTAATAATACAATAATTAAGGTAATGTTACAACAACGATCACAATAATTTAACAATAATGTAACAAACATTGTCAAACTTAATGTTCGATTTTAGACGTATGATAAATGCAGATATCCCTGATGTTGTTAATTTTAAGAATAGGTATATTAGATTATTCTCCTTATTAAATTCTCTTAATATTTAAAATGGAATGCTTTTTATTTGCACAACACTGGTATTTGTCTAAATAACAGCATTTGTGTTGAAGAAAATAATTTAACTGCATTAAGTCATTTGTCTAGCTAGAGAGCACATATTCTGTTACAGATAAATTCCTCAAAATCTGTGACAAAAAAACTTTTGATAAGAAACGAGATGCAACAGAGGTAAAACAGGTGTTGCAATACCTTACTTTTTTTATCGCATAAACTATATTTTAAATGTATTGTTATCTTATTTGTTTTTGCTGTTTTTTTATGGAATAATCCAGGAGTTAATATGTGTGGTTCTGGCTACTATTTATTGCATTGAAACCAAATACAATTGGTTCTACAATTCCTGAAAAAAAATGTCTTAAAAAAGTAAAACCTGACAGTGAAAAATATTAGCGTGATAAATGTTATGACTATGTCAAGTTTGTTATACCAAGGAATATAGTATTTTCTTATGTGGTATATTACACAAATGATTTGACACTATAACCAATTATCTAACTTGGTAAATCTAACATTTATTTACATGTTCAAAGTTCAAGTTAAAGTAATAGATGATACGTCCAGTGTATTTTTTGTTCTTTTAATTCGTGAAACGTAATAAGTAATAAGAAAATCAGCTTATGAACTAAGGGTACAATTACTGAAGGTAAAATTAAAATTTATATATTATTAAAAAAAAATTGTATACAACCTTTAATTTATGTCCATAACTACTGCTTTTAATTATTATTTTCTCCCTGTGTTAATGGGTGGAGACTGTGACTGTTTTTCGGATGAACTCAATTCATTGTTGTATAAGAGATTTCTTTTCAAAATACATATATCAACTTATAATTTGAAGACAAATTATGCAACATTCACAATCGCTATAACGAGTGATGATGAAAAATTAATTAAATCTTACACAAACTTATGTGATGGAACTCATGTCTTATTATCACTTGTACTTATTATCACATATATTTTAATTATTTCCAATTTTATACATATAATTTGAAAAAAAAAATTACATACATTTTCAACAATTTCTTATATTCAAATTTATTCCTGTTTTTATAATCTATACAGGGGTAGTCATTCTTTAATACATATGATGTAAATACTGTCAATTACGTCACACCTGTAAGCAAAAGGCATAAACCATCAATCATCGACGATAATGTACAAGGATCTCAGTCAATTGATATTGAAATGTCAACCAACAAATTGCATAAGAAGATCAAACTCGAGAATAATAACAACTTGATTGGTTCAAATGAATTTAATAGCATCAATCGTTCTATATAGTAGCTATGATTTTTTATAATTTTATGATGATTTTTAGCATAAACATGTTTTGGCTGTTGATTTGGATGAAACTTTTTAGTTTTAATGTTAATCATGGGCTATTATTTATTCTAATTTGTAGATTTGTGTATTCCTACTTTTCATGATAATGTTATAATATTGAATTTGATTTGTCATCTTATATAATATACACCAACAACTAAAACTTTTGCGATTGCAGTTTAAAAATAAAATACTTTATTCGTCTTATAAAGAATCATTATTAGCAAATTAAAATAATACTCTCTTTAATAACTGGATATATATATATATATATATCCAACCACACACCTAAACAAACAAAATCATTAATCATATTGATCGTATTATTTTAATTCATTGGGATAATTTTTATTTAGCTATCTTAATTGAGTACTATCTTAATTTTGTAATTTTTTTTTAGTACGTTAGTTTCTCTCATGTGCGACAAACATATAAGAATTACGTTGTTGTTAAACAATTAAATAAATATTCAAATTTTATATGTTTAAACAATTACTTCAGTTATGCAAAAATAATTTATCCCCTTGCCAAGACTATTATGTTTAATTAAACTTGATTGTAAGATTGTTATTGATCATATTATTTTAATTCATTATGATAATGTTTATTTAGATATCTTAATTGAGAAATGCCTTAATTTTTTTGTCCTTTAATTTTATTTCAATCACGTCACATATTTATTTATAAATGTAAGAATTAAAATCTAACATACATTAAAATTAATAAGTATTTAAAGTCGGGTTTTTGAGAAAATAATGACCTTGATTTATAAGTGTCCTAAAATTTTCACGGTTGTCATTTAAAATGTATTTGTTTAGATTGAGTCGAAAAATTCAATATAGCAGACTATCAAGTATTTTTTGACAAAACTAAATGATTGCGTAATTGTATACAATAGAGTAAAATTATATGAGTTACTTTTGTTATACATTTGTCTGATAAATTTTCAATTTACGTACATATACAACATCTTCTTATTATAATTTAATTTATTAATTGTATATATAAATTTATAATCAACAATGTGAATAACCTCGTCGCAACGCGCGAGTGTATATCTATTTATTTTATAAAATAGTCGATCAAATAAGATTTATCCCACCAATGTAATGGTGACACATTACTTTAGACATTTTGTGTGACAAATGGATAATTAATAAAAAGGATTTATTTATGCTCCTTTATTTTGTTTTCTTTTGCTCGCTTTTTATAATTCCAAAAGCCGACTAAATAATATTATAATGTACATGAAAGAGTGAGATTTAAGCCACACAATATGACAACTCAATTTAAACTTGGTTTTTAGTACAAAAATTATTATTATTATTATTATTATTATTATTATTATTATTATTATTATTATTATTATTATTATTATTATTATTATTATTATTATTGTGTTACCGTGTAGTGTCATTTTTCAAACTAATTTTGTTCAAATTCTAATTGAATTCTGATTGAATACATGGATACCTAAACATTTTTTTTTAAACAAATCAAATAGAACGAAAAATAATATAGGCCTAAATAATACTTCCTCCGTCCTGAAATTAAACACAACGAGGATGATAGCTTTTTCTTGTAACCTTAATCTTCCTGTTCCTTGATGAAGGCAAGATTTGTTTATAGAAGCTTTGAGAAAACATATTTTGCATGTGGTATGGCTGTAATTAAATTATAGTCACATATATAGTATATAATCAAAGCTAAAAATATTTTGTGATACTGAAAAGTTAATGCCATTATAAAATATCTACACCAGTCTAGAAAGAGAGATTATTCCACGGTGCTTGGGCAAGTGAACAATATATTCTCTCTCTCTCACATATTTGTGGGATCTGTTTGTGGTGGGGTCCAGAAAGGGGAAGCATACTCAGAAGTGACTCAAGACAATTTAGAGCCTAAAGCAATATTTTATATTTCTAAATAAGACATTCTATGTTCGGTATGTCCTTTATTGACTTTTATGGTCAAATTGACTATTTTTCAAATCAATATATCTTATTATTATTTAATATATATGTAAAAAACCTATAAACTACATAAAATTTTATACTAATCTCAATGTTTATTTTTTTTTAAATATAAATATATATGTTTAATTATTAATTTTAAAAATAGTCAATTTGACTATAAAAATCAATTGAGGGCTTTTATTTTGGGACGAATAGAATATTAATATTTTTTTATTTAAATGATGTTGTTTTTTATACTGTTAACTTTTTTTAAATATTTAATATTTGGATTGGACCATGAGCTCTAAAGGATTGATTGAACTTATATTTTTATAAGATCTTTTTTACATGAGTTATTTATGATGTTTAAAAATTTAAGGCATTTCTTTAAAATGAGTTTAAAGCCCAAGCTTTTTTATTTAGACTATAAGACCGGCTCTGAGCATACTAATACATTTGCTCCAGGAGTATAAAATAATTTTTCGAAAGATGATGTTCTATTTCCTTGTGTCTGCGGTTTCTATGGAAAGTGGCCTTCTTTTCCTGAAGATAGTTTCAGAGTCCTATTTGAAGGGTTAAAAATCAAGATTGTTGTTCATGGCATATCACTTGTCTATGGACTAATAATACTACTACTGAAAATCCTATGTTGGAAGTTGATTTTATGATCTCAAATTTATCCCATTTTCTTATATTAAATAGGTAAATACCCTCGATGTGATCGAGCACGCGATTATGTTGTGGCTTCAAATTGGTTCGACAGGGTTTAGATCAAATTTCGATTAAACTTTTAGATTTTGTAAAAAATATATTTGAAATTAGACTATTTATCTTAATTTAATACTATTTTGTACTATTTAATCATTTAATAAAAGATTTTTAATTCTTTAATATTGAACTATTAGTTCATAAAGTTATTTAATAGCTTAAAATGGAAAAAGACTATTAATCTCAATTTTTTTATGAAATTATATAATCCCATATAAATAACCTTAGGAATGATAAAAAAAAATAGTGCATAGAACTATTTAAAAGATTATTAATCTCATATCATTAGATAAAATAGTCCAAAATAATATTAAATTAATACAAATAATCTAATTTTAAATATATTTTTTATAAACAAACATAATCTTAGAGTTTTGTGATCGTGTTGATTTATCAGTGCCCGATGAGAAGAGAAAGCAAGTTGAAGGCTGTAATAGTGGAGTTATAAAGCCTACATGCATACAGAACAGCAGCAGCCCAGCGTCTCCGGAAAAACTTCAACTACTACTTTCATCTTCAAAAATAAAGGAAAATGCTGTTGAGAAACGAGAATGTATGAGACTGTCTCGGCCCTACCACCATTGTCGAGTAAACTTGAGTAATAGAGTACTACATCAATGTCAGCCATAATTTGGTAGCTGCTCTTGGCACATCATCAACAGATTTTGCATCACTTCTCCTTAGATTTACCACTAGCCTTGGATGTTTTAACTTTCCATCAACTTTCCAATCATCGGCTTTACGACCAGATTTTGTAGCTGTGCCTTTTGATTTGCTGGCTCCACCTCGTTTAAAGCCAGATTTTGTAGCTGTGCTTTTTGATTTGCTGGAAGCAGCAGCTCCCCCTCGTTTAGGCTAAACAACGTTAATACTTAATAGAGATCGCTCATATTAATACAAGGATATTTGCTGTCATTACATGTGTGATGACTCCAAAAAAAAAACCAGAAATGGAGAGTAATTGAGTAACTTGCCTCTAACCTTATCAGCCTAATCTATGTTCTTACACACCGAACATCATAAAAGAATACAACAAACAAAGAACTCTCCATATGGAAAGAAAAACAGCTTCTACGAACACCACAAATGATGGCACAATACTTGCTAAGGATCGACCTTTGAACCATGATTCATTGATAAAATCAGCAGATAAAGGAAATTGAAGTAATAACAAAGTATTAAGGTGCTGGAATGACAACTAAGGAGAAGGAAATGTTAAGGTTTAAACTGATTCACCAAAAAAATGTAAACAAGTATCATGAGATGGAGATTCATCATTATAAGAATATAACTAAGTATCCCATTTTGGGATAATGGTGGTAGCTCAGTGGAGTGCAAGTGGGCACTTGATATTTACCTAGGAGTCCCAGGTACATTGTCCCTGGAAAGAAACAGAGTATGATCGCTGAGCAGTAGTTGGTCTAATCTCCCTTACAGATTGTCGACTGACATCAAGTACCAGGTGTGCAACTACAGTGTATCACGTTGAGGGAGGGGGAATTAAGACAGCACTCAGCAGCATCAAGATATATAAGCCCCAAATAATAATGACAAAGGAAAATTTGCTTTATGAAGCTCATATGCACACTAGCAATTCAGCAAAAATACTTCTTCCACTAACTTACAATGAAGTAGAGCACATCACTGATATAGATACAAAGGATCAATTTAAAGAAAATTAAAAACATATTGAAGCATGCAATCAGCCATAAAGATCATTCAGACGTAAAATGCCTTTTGTATAAATAAAATTCAGAAGAATCAGAAGTAAAATGCTTTTATTTGTTGTGAAGGTTAAACATTAACCTTGGCAAGCCTACGATAAAGCACATAACCTATACTCTAGGATATAGTTACAACATTCATTTGCTTCTTTACTTCATTTTCCTTTATATGTCTATTGGGGTGTAGCTGCTAATTAATATGCACACAATATCATCACAATGGACTGCATTAATCATTTCATTACAAAGTATTGCACAAGAGTAACATATATACCTAACTGCGCATATACTTCAGTAGTTACATACACTAGATCGAAGTCCCAAATCCCATTTGCATAGGATTTATTTCTTCTCTATTTATCGATGACATACTCCAGATACCTATATGTACGCTTTTTACCCTTTTATTTTGATAAGCATACCTATATGTAGACATAATGCAACAAGGAACCCAGAACTACTAGCACAAAATATTCGTAAAACAACCGGAGTCTAATAATCGCCTGAAAGATCAAAATCGTCAACTGGTATCAAACTATAGATTCCTTAATTGCCGCTCAAAATTAGAGATGATGGCCTTTACTTAAATTCGAGCATTTAGAAGCAATGTATAAATTGTAATTGAAACAACTATAAGAGTGATCAATAACTAGCTCAATAAACAAAACAAAAAACAAAAAAGAAAAGAAACATAATACTATATATTAACAAATTCAATCTCCAACCCAAATTCTAATAGATTCAAACCAGTATCAAAATTCAAAACTCAATTATTTTGATCTATGCATCAGGCCCAAACGAGAATTCCAATTACTTGGTTGTTTAATCATTTCCCATTTCCAATAACACACAATAAAATCATTTATATGTAAGCATAAATTTGATAACTCGCAACAAAACTCTAACTAAACTTTACACATAAATACAACAAATTACCAATTTCCTAAAATTTAAGAAACGCGAAAACATTATCATTCTGCAAATTACTGGTTCCATTTCATATGCATTCAACAACATACAGATACAAACCGAAACATAACATATTCGATCTCACACAACCCCTAGATATAACTAGAGGGAAGATAGATAGATGGGATCTTCAGTTGATATCGGAGTCGTCGAAATCGTCCTCGAAGGAGTTGTAGAAATCGGCGTCGGCGATCCTGTGGTGGTCGACGGCGAGTGGGCCCTCTCCAAATATCTCGAGGGCTTCCACGTCATCAACGTCCATCGCCATTGTTGATCCCTGCTCCTCTAGCTCTGCATAGTAGTCTACCGGCATTGGCTTCATCTTCTCCCTCTAAAATCCTCTCCTTTTCCCTCTCCTAAAGAACTTCGTAATTGAAGTGACGAATTTTATTTCCAAAGGCCCTAACTTTAGTCGGGAAAGTTCTATTATACGACGCCGTTAAGGGATAAAATGCCACGTCCGGATGTTCCGGGTAAGAAAAAATATTAAATTTTTTCTAACCTAAATATAAATTAGATAATGGATTATATATTGAGTACATGTTATAAACAAAAAGTTATGCACAAATAGTATAAAAATATAAATAAAATAAAATAAAAAATAAAATTAATTTTTATTTTTCTTCACATTTTTATCGGTATTCAGTACATATATTTTACTATTGCCGCACAACTTTTTGTGCATAATTTTCTAACATAAATTATTCTAATATATTAGGTGGCTCAATTGATAAAGAAGATTATGGAGGTTTATTTTATGAACAACTTTACGTGCAAAAGCTACGTAACGGTAGTATTTATGTATTGTATATTATTAAAAATGTAAAAAAAAAAAATTAATAGTTTGTCCTGATTTTTATTATTTATTTTTTTATATTATATATATATATATAAAAAAATTTATGTATAATTTATGTTCGTAACATTACTTTTATTTTACCTATATCGTTCGAAATTAAGGGTATTATTGATGGATTGGCTTGGCTCCTTACTAAAGCTCACTGAAATATTAACTCTGACTCTGAATTTCTGGTCAGGTTCACCAAGACTCATATATACCCAAATTAAATTTGAACTGTTACTGGAATGCAGCGAGTTTTGGGCTTGCCCATACCCATTCACACTCTTGTTTCCAATATGACTTTACCCTATGTAATACATATATATCTCAAAATTGTAATCTCATTCTAAAACTCATATATTTCAATTTAAATTCCTATATGGAGTTAAATAACACAAATTGACATTAAAATAAAGCTCTGTTTAGTGATTATTATTATTATTATTATTATTATTAT
The DNA here is from genome assembly GCA_947179155.2 of Hedera helix. NCBI lineage: Eukaryota > Viridiplantae > Streptophyta > Magnoliopsida > Apiales > Araliaceae > Hedera > Hedera helix. The sequence goes on from OX359281.1 coordinate 29,882,530, forward strand.
AAGAGTTAATCCACAGAAACCGGTTGTTATGGGTACTGTTCCAGTAATTCAAAATTTGCTTAAAAAAGTCTCTAGCGGAAGGGACTTTCATAACAAAAATGTCTCATGTTTTCGTTGTCGAAACGGTAAATTAACAACTGACTACTGTGGATGCGACCCTTATATAAATATAACACCATTTGACTCTGTAAACTCTAGTTTGGAGAAAATAATGGACTACCTAAATGTCGTGAACAAACCAAAAGTGTACAAAATTTAATTTTGTAAGAAAGATTTGGTTTGGCCTATGCCTCGTCATAATTTTCTTTGAATTATTTGCAGAAAAAATGTAGTGTAATGTGAGTAATAAGATAAGTGGTAATGTTACATCAAATGCAGTAATGACAGTTGATCAAGACACCAACACATCCAAAAAAAATGAGTCAAGCAGCTACACGTTGACATATATTGTTACTAAATACCTAGTATATATATTTAACAAGTAGGTATACACATAAATCAAATATAATATTATTTTTATAATTAAAAAATATATTTTTACAATGAAATATGTGTCATCTAATATTTTTTAATAATAAAAACAATATTTTATTTGATTTTTGTGTACTTATATTTTTCTGTATATATTATCGTTGTTAATTATGGTTAAGGGGAGTATTCTCTTTATTATAAAATAAAATTATATAACGCTCCGTTAAACAGGCTAAAAATATCATGAATTATTCTTGATTTTGCTATTGTAAGCTTTTCAAAAAGGTACTTTTAAGAATTTCTTGTGATTTTAATTTTTTCCAAACTTATTTTTGATTCATTTAAATTTAGAAAATACTACATTTTTGTAATCTATCAAATAGCGTGCAGTATTCTTAATTTTCTTAAGAAAATTTTAATAAATTCAAATTAGTTTTAAATTTTAAAAAGTCTTTAATTGATCTCAGAAAATAAAAATTAGATTTTAAAACAAAGGAATACGATAATGTGTATATGCCTCATAACGAAATTTCTGAATAACTCTTTTAGTAGGAATTGTTGAGCTTTTGTGAATAATAACAATAATAATAATAATAATAATAATAATAATAATAATAATTATTATTATTATTATTATTATTTTGCTGTTTTAAATTTAATAACGATATTTTTGGTTGTAGATTTTCTAGTCAACGGATATAGGAATCAAAGTATTGTATATTATTGACGCATACCAGACAAAAGAAGCACTCCACTTCTTTAAATAAATAAAAAGATTGCCTTGCTTTTATATATATTGGGCGCATGATATTGAGTCATTGACTGAGCACCTCACTTAGGTACTTAGTAGCAGTACCTTGTACTTGCATTGAAAATTCCCACTCCCAGCCTGCTTTTTGTATTGCTAGTGTCTGTTTGGTGACACTAACGGCTACCTAAAGCCTGAGGGGATGTTTGTTTAAAATTAAATAAAATAATTTCAAATATTTAAATAATTTGAATGAAATAGAATATTGTATAAAAAAAGTTATTTAATAATTGACATGTATAAAATATCTGAATAGCAGATTTTTATTATTTTATTCCTCTAAAAAAATTTATAATTATTGTAAATTTATTTAATATTACTTAATATAATAGTTAATATATATTTTTTTACTTTATTTAGTTAGAACTTATTTATTAAGCCAAAAAAAATAAATTTAATCATTTAGCCCAAAGTACTTACCGATTCAGCTATTCATATCATTTTTATTCAAAACAAATGCACTAAATGAGTGATCGATTTAATCATTCAACTTCATTCAATCCCAAACAAATACAGCCTAAGCACTACTGTGATGTTATGTTTGGATTGAAAGAAAGTAATAGAAGAAGAAATAGAATGATTTAAAAGTATTTCAAGTATATGTTTGATTGTTAGTAGGAGTAAATGGTATAATAAGATGGTAAAATTATAATACATATCTATTCTATTATAATGAATTTTATTCTATCACATCTCATATGAAATAAAAATCAATATAATAGAATAAATTTTCATTCCATTTGAATAATTTATCTTCCAAAATGATCATATAATATATTATTTTTTATTATATTTTTTCATTTATTCCATTCCATCGATTCAAACCTAACCTAATAAGCGCCACCAGCACCTCATATTGCCTTTTGACAAATGCGCAGCTCTATTCAATTTCTTATCTAATTGGATTATACTTACTTCTACTAAAAAAATTACAGAGTCCTATTATATATTACGAAAAATTAAATTAAATTATAATTATGACGTATATAAATATATTGGATAAGTACAAATTAAAAACGACTTCACCTGCCCTAATTTATTTTATCATCCCAGAAGCTTTCACATTGGTCGCAATTAGGGTTGAACAATAAACAATAAACCGAATATAACAACAACAAAAAGACTGGGACAAACTAAATTGACAATAAACCAAACTGAAAATTATAAAATCAATAAACTGAAAGTGGGAAGAAAAAAAACCCGAAGGTCGGTCGGTTTAGTTTTCAAAAAAATCAAAACTGGCCGAATTTTTAAAATTATAATATACTTATATATTTTATATACTTTATTAATAATTATTTATTTTAATTTATATATTACCTAAGCATTCACTCCTAAGGTATCATCTAGTTGCTGATTTAGCTGTCACACTTTTTGATTATCCTAAATTATATGAAAATCTGCTTAAAGTTGGTTGGGATTGCATAATTGATTTTTCTGAAAGGATAATCTATCCTCAATTAGTTGCAGAATTCTATTTAAAAAGAAGAAAAAAAAAATCTGAGGCAAATCCTCAACGATATGTTTGCCATTAAGCTTCTGCAGGGGTGAAAAAAACTTGATAATGCCCCCACTATCAGTATGTATTGGCCGCTGACAACATACTAGTATGATTTTGACGCTGGGAGCCCATCCTTTTTACAACTATGGTCTTCTATGGGACAAACCTCATGAACCAACTCTTTAACAACAAATCATTTGCCACTGCTAAACTTCAGCCGAATGAGTCAGAGTACACCCATGATACTACTTTTCGGAATTTGACTTTTATGGTATACTTTTGAATAAATTTATGAATACAATTTTAAAGTATAAATTTTTATCTCACTATTAAAAAGTGAGTCCGATAAAAAAATTCGTGTTAAATTCTACTTTTTAATTATGAGATAGAAGTTCGTATATAAGTTTATGTTTGATATTAGTATTTGTAAACTTATATTAGTGTTTGCAAACTTATATCCTACATTTTTTGTGTTACAACTCTATTTTATATTTCTAATTTTAAAAGTCAGAGTTCATTCAAAACCTCCATTTAGATATCTTGCAAATCTCTTTTATATGAACGTAAGAACTTATTTACTATTTATATGAGAGCGATTTTATAAAATTATCAATTTAGTGCCTTTTAAAAATATTAATTTTCAAAATTAATAATTCCCATGTCCATGAGATAGAGGTGCAAGAAAATAGCACTCAATATAATGCTCCTATATTAATATAATGCGCTCAATTTACGTACAGTATGAAACGTAAATGTTATTAGACTTTCAGAATTATATTTAAGTAGGAAATTGTTATTTTTAAAATATATATATATATATATATATTTACAAGGTCTCATTCATATAAATATAAATTTTATTTATTATTTATATAAAAAGAATTTTACAAAAATATTAACTTCACCTGTGAAAATATCTTTAATTAATTGTCAGATTGAACATAGAATTGATTGTACTAATGGTGATTTTGTGATGCTTCCTTTATCAATTGCAAAACTAAACAAAATTTCATCTGAACATTTATAAATAAATACTTCCCTCATTCCATAATAAACCTTTTAATTTAATTTTTATAGTCAAATTATTTATTTTTAAAATTAATAAATTTTAAAAATATATGTCGAGAGATTATAATCAGTATAAATTATGAAAAAATTACTATCAATGTCAAAATTCATGATATAAAAATTTCATATAAATATTTTTAATTATTAATTTTAGAAATAATAACCTTGACTATTACAGTAAAATTTGGACGTTTATTGTGAGACGGAGTAAATAAAAAGCAAAAAAAAAAAGAAGAAAGAAAGTGAGGGGTTAATAAACATGTTATGCTGCTGGAAATAATCCTTTCACAAACTAATCATAATTCAACATTTCCGTTAACGAAATAAAATGTAAAATGTTGAAATATTTAAGCATGACTCAAGATGTGGGTACTAATTATATATATATATATTATATATATATATATATATATATATATATATAATAGATTCCCTATCGAAAGCAATTAGTTAAGCTACTATCGAAAGCAATTAGTTAAGCTATTTCCATCTTTTACGAACCACAAGATTCTCTCCCTTTCACAAGGGAGAGTCTTGGCCCGTCACCGCAGGAGATTCTGTGAATCAAATTAAACTCGTACTATCTAATCCTATCCATCTCTCTATTTAAGAACAACAATTAAAGATTCATAAATAAATAAAAAATGTTGACACGACTAGCATAAATTTGTACAAATATATAATTAATTAATATATATATTTGTAAAAAAAGTCATATATTTTTATTATACAAAAAATAATTAATATATTGATTAATTTCATAATAAATTTAAATTATTATGCCAATATTTAACATTAATTAAAGTCCAAGTTGGACTCTACCTGCCAATAAAGCAAAGCATGAATTGTCAAATCTTCTCCATAAGAAAGATAAAGAAAATCCCAAAAGTTCAGGCCATGTTCCCAAATTATAACCACCCAATAATTATCATACACACAATTTTCACAATATGATAATCTCCCTAAATAAGCATAAACAATAATATAATATAATTAAATTAAATACTAGAAATGATTTTAATTTGAAAGAGATGGTTCAATCCTCCTCATCTGACTTCCATGCTTATTGTTCTCATCTTCATCATCATATGCATATGCAAACCCACCATGTCGGGTCATATCCATTCCCGCTAGCTCGTCTTCAGCAGAGATCCGTAGCAGCTTCAGCTTATGCAACCCGTAAAACAAGGGACCCATTGTGGCACTAACCCACCCGATAATCACCAAAATCTGGATCACATGAGCTGCCAATAGCTTCCCACCACCACCCATGACCAACCCGTAAGGCCGACCCGGTTTTCCCGGGTACACCTCATTCACATACTTTTCCTTCGCAAATAAGGCTGTGAAAATAATCCCCCAGGCCCCACAACCGCCGTGGAGCTGCGCCGCCTCCAATGGGTCGTCATATTTAACCTTCTCCGCCAGCTTGTTGAAGCCAATCAGTACCAAAGCCGCCACAAACCCGCATATAATCGCCGCCCACGGCTCCACCACTGAGCAGCCGCTGGTGATTGCCGCAAATCCACCCAAAAGGCCATTACAAACATCAGTCACATTCCAATGCCCGGATAAAATTCTCTTCCCAAATAAGGTCGTTAACGCCGCCGTGCAGCCGGCTAAAGTTGTCGTCACGGCGGTCCTACCCACCGCACTCCATTGACCATAATACCCTCCGTTGGGATAAGTAATCAAAATTTTATTAAATGATCCAGGGTTAAATCCGTACCATCCAAACCAAAGTAAGAACGTGCCCAGAACCACCAGGGAAGCACTATGGCCTCGCAAAGCGACTGCGCGGCCAGTATGATCAAATCTGCCTATTCTGGGGCCTTCAATAAAGGCTCCATATAATCCTGCTATTCCTCCAACCAAATGGACAACTCCGGATCCGGCAAAATCTATGACACCGGATCCAAATAAGAGATTGTCCATATTTGTGGGACTGGCCCATCCGTCAGCGGACCAAAACCAATGGGACACGACCGGATAAACGAAACCGGTCAAAAATGAAGAATAAATCAAATAGGAAACGAACTGAGTTCGTTCTGCTATAGAGCCGCTGGTGATTCCAGCTGCTGCTATAGCAAAAGCCCATTGATAGAGGAAATTGCTGTAGTCGAAAGTGGGGTCCGGTACATCTTTGAGGCCGAAGAAATGGCGGCCGATGAAGGCGTTGGAGGGGGCGCCGAAGGCAAAGGCGAAGCCGAATAGGTAATAGAAGAGGCCACCGGCGGCGGCGTCGAGGACGTTGGTGAGCATGATGTTCATGGTGTTTTTGGCGCGAACGGAGCCGGCGCAGAGCATGGCGAAGCCGAGTTGCATGGAGAAGACGAGGTAGGCGGAGAAGAGGAGGTAGGTGGAATCAATGGCGTAGCCGGTGTCAGTGAAGCGATCGGAGACCGCGGCGAACTGGTTGCAGATGAAGGAGGCGGCGGCGGTGGCATTAGTGGTGTTGGCACCGAAGAACTGCGCCAGCTGATCGGCGGAGCAGCTCATGGTCGCCATGGCTCGGTGGTTGAAAGGGTGAAAAAACTCTTGAGATTTGAGGGATTTAAGAGGTCAAGGTCTTACGGGATCCCATTGTATAGGGAAGGCAACGTGACTTTTTTTATTGTTTTAAAAATAATGGGAAAAAAAGAGAGGATTTTTAATGTTATTTTCAGAAAATTGAAGGGCAGTTTAGTCATTTAAATTGGAAATTCACAGTGAGCCAAGAGTAGAACCATAAACTGACGAAGGAACACAGACTGTGGACAAAATTGAATAAATATAAATCAAACAAATGGATTATTATTATAATATTGAAGACCTAATTTATTGTGGTAGCTTTGAAAGTAATGCCAGGGGCTTTCAAACCTCAAGAATCCTTGGCTTTTTTGGGGACATTATTATTATGTGGTATGTAGAAATCTTATCCCTTCCAAATGACACAGAAGCTGCCATATATTCATCCTGTCAAATGTTAATATGGAATATATTTCAAATTTGAAATATCTAAAACAAAATTTAGGAAGTTAATAGTTTTCATACTTGGGTAGCATATGAAAAAGGTGATCGATTATAGAGAATTTGGTGGAGATGATAAACTTGAACTTTAGTATATCAAGGTGATTGCAGACTCATTTGGTGAAGAAGATGACAAGAAATAAATCGATCATATATATATATGACCTAATAATACATAATTGTTAGTATTTATCTAAACCTTTTTTTCAATCTATATTTTGAATTTTGTATAGTTTTGAGGTGTTATAAATATATATATATATATATATATATATATATATATATATATATATAGATATTCAATATTTATATCGTGCTATTATTTTTTAATATGTTGCCTACTCAGAGTTGAATTTCTGTATCCGTCATTGCTCTTTTTTTGTCTCATTTTATTTGTCAATATATAGCACTGTGCAAAATACAAATTGAGTCCTTGCGATAAATTTACGTCCAATTACAATTGTAAAATTTATTAATATATAAGATTAAATAAAATTATAAGAGAACTTCATTAGCTATATATTTTTTTTAAAAAATTATCACTAATATTACATTTGGATTGAGAGAATGTGGTAAAAGAAATAATATAATAAAAAATAGTGTATTTGACGATTATTTTGAAAGATAAACAATTCTAATGGAATAAAAATTTATTTCATTCATTTGATTTTTATTCCATGCTAGAGGTGGTAAAATAAAATTCATTCTAATGGAATGGATATGTATGATAATTCTGCTATCATATTATACCACCCACCCCACTAACAATCAAACATATACTTAAAATATCTTAAAATTATTTCATTCTTTCTTCCGTTTTATTTATTCAATCCAAGCGCAGCATAATAATTATCCACGTAACTGCAATGAAATAGTCGACATTCGTAATATAGATTGTTTTTCATAGAAATTTTATAACCACATATTTAAATAAGTTATTGATAATATCAAAAATAATATGTATATTGACAGGATAAATATGCATTTAACACACTTTGTTTCTACGTTTTAGCGATATTTAATATTATAATTTTTTTTTCAAATTTTAAAACTTGTATAAGATACGTTGGACATAATTGATATTAATTTTTCAGCATATAGAGTACAGGCTGAATTTATAGTTAAAACATATTTAAAAAAAAAATACGTGTAGTTGTATTCCATACAAATTTTAATATTTGAGAATAAAAATTAGCAAAAGAAATAAGCTTCTTCTTGTATATGTCCTAATTCTTTATCTGGTACTCTCGAAATGAAACATCAGAATCCGATGACGTGGCACTAGTTAAAAATTGAACAAATAAATAAATAAATATGATTACTGGATGATAGGTTGGTAAACTCAAATAAACAACATAAACTACAAGATTTAGAGGCTTAAATTAATCAAGTTGTTCATAAGCATCACTTAAGCTTTTTAATATATTAAGCAAATTGAACATAAACTTAAAATTTATTGATAAACGAGTCGAGTTTGAACATGTCAAATTTTAGATTTAATAACTTCTAATACTTTGAAGCCTCAATCGCTTTCTTTTTAATATTTATTTTTTTAGCAAAAAATAAAATAAATATTCTATCTGTTTCAAAATTAGAGATATATTCGTAAAATAAATTATTATTTTTGTCGGTATTATTTCAATTTTTGCGAAAAAAATTCTTGACTAGAATTTTATTATTGACAAAGATGTTATATTAATCAGTAGTTTTTATATGTTACATCTTCTTTTTCATTATTTGTACATGGAAATTAGACATATTTTAATCACAAATTGTGATTTTCTATTAGAGGGAAAATGATTTATCATTTAGGAGATTAAATCAAACATCATAATGCAGAAGTCAGAAGTCACTAATAATTAAATAGAACAACTTGAAATGGGAATATATGACAAGCTTCGTTATAATTTTGAAGACATTTCACCACATCACACTTGTAACTTGTTGCTAATTTTATAAAAAAAATTAATTAATTAATTTTAGAATATTAATTGATTGGGATTAGTTATTATAGTCTGAATTCTTAATCATCAATGGGAATTTAATGTAGTAAATATATCCCGGTAATGATTTGCTCCATTACCTTCTTACCATCTAAGCGCGCGAAAGAGAGATTTTTTAGCATGTATACCTCTTTCATTATGTGATGCTAGAGAAAGTAAGATGGACAACAAATTAAAATGAAATTTCAAGGTTATGAAATATACACGATTTAAAATGATAATTACACAATCAAATATTTATTGTGAGGTCTGGTTATGGTGAATTTGTCACACTCACGTATTATTTATTATAATTTCATAATTGATGTAAATGTTTGACGGATCTCATATCAAAATACCGAGAACTCTTTATTTTTGGTCAATTTTAAGTTAATTTTATTTTCATGTCACTATTTTCTTGGGTTTAATTCTTTCAATGTTTAAATTGTATCTTTTGGATTAGCATAGTGTTGATTTTAATGCTGAAGCTGAACCATACTAAACTCTCGGCGCCCCGGGGGGGGGGGGGGGGGGGGGGGGGGGTGGGGGGTGGGGGGGGGGGGGGGGTTGTTGTTGTTGGAATTGGAGATTTATATCCTTTACATAAAACTTGAAGAAAATTTCTTAGTCAACTGTAAGGTTTCATGTTGGTGTTATTTACTATTTATTTGTTTGTGCACTTGTCATCAAAGATAAGTTCACAAGTTACAACTCAAAAAAGCTCAAATTAATTAAATGAATAGCCATAATAAATAGACGAGAGACGATAGATTTTCAACTTAATTTTAGCTGTCTTGATAACTACAATTACAAAAATATATACTTCATCTATTTTAAATTATAAAATTATTATTGACTTTTGAAAGTTAAATTAAAATATTTTTATAATTAAAAGTGAGATAATTTATTAAAAATTATGAAATAATTAATTTTATAATGAGTAGTATTTTTCAGATAATTTACGATATTTATCATTTTAATGATTAAAATTAAAAAAAAATATGTCTTAAATTGACTTTAAAAATTAATAATAAACTCGCATTTTGGAACTAAAGGAGTATTATTTTAAATATTTTCAAAGTTCAATAATTAAATTTAATTATAACCTATCAAACAAATTGTATGATGTTTGCTTTTCAAACATTTTCAATTGTTCAGTCCCTTTCAGGCATGTTTAGGCCAAGCTGAGAGTCTCTCTCACTCACTCGGTCACACCGCGTGGAAACGTGCCCATCACTACAAATTTCAAAAACAATGTTTTTGCACTTGTTTTTCGGAATTTTTTATTTTAAAGAAAAAAATTTATTTCGACATTTTTTTCCATAATAAGAATTCGTCTTCAGTGGTGACACTTCGGGTGAAGATAGATAATTCATAAATTGTATTCGCGTAGTTAACACCTAAAGGATTGAAATACACTTTGGTCCAAAACAGATATATTTCCATGTTGTCTTGGCTAATTCATGAATTTTATTCGCCAGGAAAATTAAAATAGTCTTTTTATATTTATTTATTTTTCTTACCTATATATTAGACAAATGGGTATAGTCTTATCTCATTTCATCTTTAACCCAAACGAGTGGACCATCCTCATTTGTCTTATATGCGAATAAATAAATAAAATATATAAATAAGTCTAAAATTTTCCATTAAAATACGGTTCAGTCAAAGACAAATATTTTTAGATTTTTTTACACTAGTCCGGATAACCCCAGAGTTTTTTTTTTTTTTTTGCAGTTGACAACTCGATAAGATTTGTGGTCAAAATATTGTTGTGCATGTTTGGAATGGACATTTTAGTTGTGGTTGATTTTAATTGGGAGTGCAATAAATTGACGAATTGCAACCGTGTATTGATTTGTACCATGCTGGCACAACCAAAGATTAAACAAACTTTGTTAAAACCATAAATTGTTAATTTAGTAATGTGATAAGTTGAAAATTTTGAGAATATTATATCGTTTTATTTTACTATCACGGTTTTTTTACTTTTTATAGAGTAAAAATAATTGATAAATGAGATTATTTTTATAAAACGGAAGGAAAGAGTGACTATGAGGAATATCATCATCACCATAGATAGCAATGGCGAGATTCATGAGACCAATTCAAATCTGCTAGGCCTTGCGAGTCTTATGATCTCACGCAGAGGGAGAGTTTGAAAAATTGGATTATTTAATTGGTTGAATATTCAGAAGATTTATTTCCATTATTAGTATGCTGTGTTCATACGTTGACAATCTGCTACAGCATACGCCAACACTTTGTGTTTGTCATAAGGAAACCTAATTTTTAACAAAAAAAATTTAATAGGGGCACAAAAATACCTTACAAAAAGCTCAACAATCTTGTATTTCATCATACACAACTATTTATTTATTTATGCACAACCTACAATTCGAAAAATAAATAAATCTCTGACAATTATTTTGTATAGAATTACTGAGCTCCGTTGTATAATTAATTACATGTAGGGATTATAACAAGTAACTAATATATGTATGATTTTGCCCTAATATATGCATATTCAACAAGTATACAACTAGAAAAGTCAACTTATAATGTTGTCTTTGTCACTGGAAAGCAGACTAATTAATTTGATGTGCATGTTTCAAAAAGTCAAATATCTCAATTTCTCAAATGTCAACTGATCAAACCCAAGTTATATGTGATAAGAATGCAGGCCTATGTTCCTAACACGCAAGAGACATAGAGCTGAAAGGATCAAACATTATGACAAAAATTAAATGCAAATTTAAAACAGGAGGAAATGACGCGAAGCTATACTTTCATTTTCACAGTCGGAACGCATACAAATCAAAATTGATGTGGAACGACGTATCTGATTTTACAAACTACTGAAATCAGAATTATACGTTGAAAAAATTCGCCTCATAGAATTTCAGAAGTCGTTTTTTTTTGGCTGATAAATGAATCTGGAGGTGAGAACGTATGTTGGATTTATGTTACCAACTTCCCCCTTTTAGCTTTTTCCTCTGCTTTCTTCTTTGATCATGCAAACCTGAGCAAGTCACATATTTCAGAGAAGGGGTGTACTTGAAATAAAAAAGAGATGGTGGAAGAGTGCAAGGAAAAAAGGGGACAAAGAAATACATATACATATATATATAGAGAGAGAGAGAGAGAGGTGAAGAGGGTACGTTTTTTCTCCTCTTTCTTCTTTCTCCTAAGGTTGTCTAAATTTTTTTGCTTTTCTGCAACCTCTTTGAAATCCATGTGCACCTGAGAACGAAATTGAAAAGAAGACAACTATTAACTTTCATTCTTAAAATCCATTCTTTTGTTTTGACATGAAATGCTGTTAACATTGAAGATAATTCTCAGGATTTACCTCATGACCACCACTTCTAAGTGCTTGGAGTGGTTCCACACAATCCTGACCGATGACAACCATTTTCCTTCTTTTGATATCTCCAGAGTTCCTGGTGTCATCGTTTCTCTGCCTAGCTAATTCCTCAAATTGGTGTTGAAGAAGGGGTGAAATACCAGCCTGATAAAATTAGTAGTGTATAAATTTTTCTAAAAAATATCTCCATATTATGACAAGCAAATGTTTTCATGTTGATATACACAATTTAGATATAATTCACCAACTAGCAGCAACTTATAGCTAATATCAACCAATATACTGGAAAAGAAAAATTCCCTCCTCCATCCCTCAAGCAGTCACTATGTAAAGAAATGCTTGCAACACCACACACTTGCAGAACGTTGGGTGCAATGTAAAAGCTCGAGTCGAGAGCAGCAACCCTCCCCATCACCTCACAGTAGCAGGAAGAACGCTGGGTAATAGCCATACTTTTTGTGGCTATTTTTTTTCCCCTTCTTCTTGGAAAAGTAGTTTACAAATCATTAAATCTTAGATAGTAAAGAGTTGAAGAACTCAAGGATATATGCCTTATTTAAAGTCAAACAGATTATACATCTTTAGTCGTAAGATATTATAGTGAAATTAATATTTCACTTCTCTATACAATTTTATTTTTTTCATATATATTTTACAAACACTTTATATTTCATAATGGATTCAACCCATGCTACGGGTTTATAAAACATTAATTCCTAGTGTTGGGTCAAATTTCCCTTTTGATAATTTGCCTGCATTAGAACCTCAAGGGTGGGAGAAATGGCAGATGCCTTGAAGAAAATACCTCAAGGTCACAGGTTCCAATCTCCATAGCTGGGGCCAAATTTAACCATCAAATTTTTTTTCCTGCATCAGTCAGAATATGGCCCTTCTTATGTATTTCAGTATTTGTAAGGCTAATGTTCATGCTAGCAGTTATCTAATTACAAGAACACATAACTACTATCCAATTGCCATCCCAAATTCCTAAAATTACAGTCAAAAGCCTCTGAAGTTTTACAAGAAAACTTGGCACTATCAGAGCTCACCTATAAAATTATGTATTCATATTACATCAAATTTACAGACCATTTAACTCGAATAACAGAGCAAGTATTTCTAATTGTGATATAAAGCTTTAAGGAACAAATATGCATGCATTGGTAAATGAACAAAGTATATGAATGGCAAGCAAAAATCTACGATAAGCTCAGTATGCAATGGCCCGAGCGGTACTACCCAACCCATGGTAACCATGAGGTTGGGGGATCGAACCTTGGCAAACCAAGGTGGGTGGGTGCGTGTGTTTAAATTTCAGTCTAACTTAACAAAAAAATATATATGCAATTAAACTCGTACAAATCGAAGAAGAAAACATAAATGCTTCAACATCTCTTTTTATTTTGCTTTTATTTTTTATTATATCTGTGCTTCAAAATCTATAATAGTAAATAGATGATAGGAGTGTAAAAGATGCAGGACAGACATGATGTCAAAATAAATAAAAGAAATTGCAAAAAAAGGAGGATGACATATGATGCTTTAAGCGTTTACCCCTGCCAAATAGCGGTGTGAAAAAGTTTTGGGTTGCAATGGCTGTGAAAGCAGCAGTTTGAGCTCCTACAGTATAAATACATAATGCTCTATTAAACTCTCAGGTAAGGACAATGTGCTAAATGAGACCTGCAGTTTCAGTTTACATATAAGATAATATCCATAGTCCAGAAAAACCTGTTGTAGCTTTTTTAGATGGATAGAACTGGCTTTCTTTTGCTTGTAAGTGTTCACTCTTTCATCCTCACTGTCATTATCCTCCACAACTAATTCAACTGATTCAGCATTCTGTTCCAACCAACTTTTGTTTGCCTTTTCCTAAATGCACAAGGAACTAAATACTCAAAATGCAGAAATGTAAGAATGCACCCAAGAAGTAACTACAGCTACAAAGAAAACATTATAATGCATTTAGTAAAATTAAGAGTAGCAAAATCTCTGCTAGAAAACAAATGGTATTTATTTTCAAACAGGGACTCATAATAATACCCTTTAACCTAACAAGGACATGTAATGCCCTCTGCAGAAAGCCAACACAGGCGCGGGAGACATTTTGGCAATGGATACTTCATATTTTAACAATTGCCTACAGACAAATGCTAACAAGGCCCAATAGGTAGTTCTGTAATTTGCACAAGAGCCCGTGCACAGACACCACCCACAATGAGTTTACAAAATTAATATTCTGACATTCATGAACATTTTTAATTCTAATTTTAGAATGAAATCTGAACATTTAACAAAGACGAACTTCGCAATTAAAAATTAACAACAGGCCAAGAGAAGTTTGGTTTAAGGCCTAACTGAGTTAGAGGCAATCAAATACCGTAATGGCTAACTATGTGTCCAATTCTTTTTTTTAATGATAAAAGAACTAGATTTTGTTAGAACTAAGAGGAAAAAATTACAATGCAAAGAGAGGAAAAATCCTCACCCAAAATAAACTTAAAAATAATACATGTGGAAAATAACATCACAGATCCTGATGCGGTACGGAAGAAACTCAAAAAATTTATTATTAATTTTGTATTGTTATTTAGGAATAAATATTGGATTATTAATATAATTATTTAGTAAGATATTCTAGAAAATTTAATTATAGTAGTAGATTTTAATTATGAGAGTTTTATTATAGTAGTAGATTTTAATTAGTAAAGTTTTATTATAGTAGTAGATTTTAGTTAGGAGATTATTCCTTTTTTAAATTAGGAATTTGATGCAGGACAAAGAACCAACGAAAATTGATTGGAGTAATATAGAAGTTCTTTGGAAGCCCCAAGACTTTGGAAGTGTAATTAACAGTTGTATTTTAATTAGGAGTTATATTTTGTGTGTGAAAATTCCTTTGCCTTTTCCGTGCTCCCACCATTTTTTGGGAAAGGCAAAGGAATTTTCACATACAAAATAATCTCACACGAAAATCTCAATTGATTCTATAATTCAAATGTATCGAAAATAATGAATTAGATCCCTATTTATAATACTCCTAAATAACTCTCTTAATCCAAATTAGACTCTAACAAGATAAATGCAAACTATAGAAACTAATTTAAAAACAACTTCTAATTAAAATATAACTCCTAATTAAAATACAACTCTTAATTACACTTACAAAGTCTTGGACTTCCAAAGCCTTCTATATTGTTCCAACTAATTTTCGCTGGTTCTTTGTTGATGTAGGACAAAGTGAAAAGAAAGAATAAGAGTACCTATCTCCGCAGAGAATCGGTAAAGGAACACACAAAAAGCACACAACTTTAATCTTAAATCAATTCATTCAATAAGATGTCTACAATAATGAGTTTACAAGCCTATTTATAGTGCTCCTAAACACTCTCCTAATTCAATTTGGATTCAAAAAGATAAATACAAATTAAATGAGATAATTACAAATTATAAAAGCTAACTTAAACACAACTTCTAATTGAAATATAACTCCTAATTAAAATCTACCACTATAATAAAACTATCCTAATTAAAATAAAACTCTCATAAAATATCCTACTAAATAATTAAATTAATTATCCAATATTTATTTCTAACTATCAATACAAAATTAATAATAAGGAACTTATTTTCCCTTTCCTCATCACTTGTCCTGCATCATTCTCCTCGCCTTTGAAAAAAAACTCGTCCTCGAGTTTTGAAATATTGAAAAATAATGAACCATAGCCCATGAGGGACATAACCTTGAGACTCTAATGTATCAATCAGAAAAAGAGAATCAACATGGTTGACCTCAACTTTATTTTCCGTGATCTTTTCACATTTGAGATCAAACTTAACTTCAATTTCTTCCGTGCAAATCATCCCTAGATCAGCAATGTGTTCAACACACTTTATCTTCCGCTTCATATTTCTCAAAAGTACCAATATGTGAGAGTACCTGCTCTTCTTTAGACTCAAGTGTTGCGATACATTCATCAATTGTCTTGTCGCTATAGTTGCATAAACACGATTAAGATGAACATTTCCTTGCACTTGAACAAAATATGGACGATAGCATGCAGTTACGTACTCATAATGCGATTTGAAATTAGCAAGACTTGTTTCAAATAGTGCAAGCTCATTGCATAATTCCCAATATTCAGTACTATACGGAACACAAGACTTTTTAAGGTGCTCGCAAGTGACAGACTCGAAACTCAAGTTGTTTTATCTTATCCAAAGAAAGTCTGGATCATCAAATTTAGAAGACATTGGGCTAAAATGTAAAATATAAAAGTATAGGGGCGAATATATACAAAGTTTAAAGTTCAGGGGATATTTTAAAAACTTTATAAAATCGTAGGGTACTAAACTATAATTTGACCAAGATATTTATGTAAGGGAAAAATCAGATCGGCAAAGGTCTACTTTTCCTTCTTTTCATTCTTTCTTCCACTGTACCTTCTTTTCTTTCTGATTCTCAATAGTTCTCTCTCCCACCTCTGATTTTTTTTCATGCGATTTCTTTTTCCTTCGCGACGATGGAAATGGATGTCGCGTTTAGTTCAAACGATGGAGAATTGGAGATGAGGAGGACAGGAGGCACTGATGACTGCGACGGCAAGAGACAGCATCGGTAGCAGCGGATAGCGATTTTGTAAGTATCTTTCTCTGATGTTTCTTCAGGGTTTTTTTTCCGATGGGTTGCAGACTGGGGCTGTTTAGGATGTGTCAGTGGGCTTTTGTTTGTATGAGTGGTATGACTGATATTTTTTTTAATTTTTTTTTGTGGGTTTCTGATTTTGGTGGGTTCAATTCTAAGGTCACAAGTGGGGAATTTTGTGTGTTTGGATTAGGGTCCAGATTTTATGGGTAGTGTGGCAGAAAGGGTAGGGTTTGGGCTAAGGTTTGGTGGCGGCAAAAGGTGGGGATTAAGGTTTGGCTCTAATACCAAAAATGGTAGGGGGCACGAGAAAGGCAAATGAATTTTCACACAGAATAATCTCACATAAAAATCTCAATTGATTCTATAATTCAAATGTATCAAAAATAATGAATTACATCTCTATTTATAATATTCCTAAATAATTCTCCTAATCCAAATTGGACTCGAATAAAATAAATACAAATTATAGAAACTAATTTAAATACTTCTAATTAAAATATAACTTCCAATTAAAATACAACTCTTAATTACAGTTCCTAAATCTTGGGCTTCCAAAGCCTTCTACATTGCTCCAACCAATTTTCGTTGGTCTGCATAAGATTTTTAGTTGGTCCTCAAGTATTGATTTTTCTATTTAAACATTGTAATACCTCATTAATTTTCAGATTACGAAATATGAATTGATTTGGGATTAAAGCTTTGTGCTTGTGTGTGTTTTTTTACTGATTCTCTACAGAAATAGACATCGTATTCCTTCTTTCCACCTTGTCTTATATCAAAACGGTATCAAGAGCCAAATTCCTGATATCTTTTGATTTCAACCAATTCTTTCCTACCTTAATTTTATGGCCTTCATCAATTGTCGAAGTTCGCTAAAGAATCAATAGAAATATCCGAAGAGACAACGTCGTCTCAAAATTATCCAAAATTGAAAAGAAAAAAATTCTACTACAAAGTTGTTGTTACAATTCCGCTGCTACAGCAAATCTATTGCCAAATTACAGTTTGGTACCCCCAGGTTTATGAAATTCTCAACTCAGCTCCTAAAGTTTCTAAAACTTCCAACTCAACCGCAAAAGTTTCTAAAACTTCCAATTCAACTCCGATGTTTCTGAAGTTTCATTTAAGCCCCTGAACTTTTAGAATTTTCAATTTTTCTCTATTTGTTACTTATTTTCAGTTAGTCCAAACAATAAAAAAGTAACAAAAATAAAAAATAGATTACAATGTTGCTTCCATATTTGATAGTCCAGACAGGTATAATGATCCAAACTTCCTTTGCGCTAAAATCAAGCAACTTGAGCATCAAATTTTTGTCATGCGCGAGCAAAATTAGAAGATCTTATTTTCCATATAATTATTGGAAATTGTAGGATAATGTATAATTATCTCAGAAAAACCTTACAGATTTAAAAACCCATTACGAGTATGCAACCATATGTCATGTTCGTCCATATTTTATTCAAGCGCAAAGTAAGTGTTCATCGTAATTGGGTTTGTTCAGCTAAAGCAACATATTCACAGGAGACCTACAAAGCAAATTCTTACAAGACAATTGATGAATGTCTCACAACACTTAATCGTATCAATAACCAACAAGAAATAGGTGAGTATAAAGAAGAGCGAGTACTCTCACATATTGATACTTGTGAGAAACATGAAGCTAAAAGGAAATGTATTAAAAAAAGTTACAGATTCAGAGATGGTTTGTATTAAGGAACTTGAAGTTAAGTTTGCCCCCAAATGCGAAAATATCAAGGAAGATAAAGTTAAGGTCAATCATGTTGATTTTTCCTTTCCTGATAATACATTAGAGTCCTAAAATACTTCAAATTTCTATCTTGTGACGCTGTTATTCCCGAAAATTGTGCTCTTGACATTAAATGTTCGAATGCGCATGTTTTGTTGGAAAGCATCTTTCAAACTGTGGCTTATTATTCTACGATATTTAAAAACTTGAGGACAAGTTTTTTCAAAGATGGAGAGAATGATGTGGTACGAAAGAAACTCAAGAAATTTATCATTAATTTTGTATTGTTATTTAGGAATAAATATTAGATTATTAATGTAATTATTTAATAGGATATTCTAAAATATTTAATTATAATAGTAAATTTTAATTAGGAGAATTTTATTATAGTACTAGATTTTAATTAAGAAATTGTTTCCTTTTTAAATTAGAATTTTTACATAGTCCTCAAGTATTGGTTTTTCTATTTAAGCATTGTAATACCTCATTATTTTTTAGATTATGAAATATAAATTGATTTGAGATCAAACATTTATGCTTTTAAGATATTACAGATGTCAAGATTTTATTATGTTTGTGGCTCTCTACAAGCAAAGAACTAAGGAGACCCCTTCCTTCAAACATAAGATTCCTACTTTCACCAAAACTTTAGGCTAAAAAGGCTCAAGATATCAATCATCTCAGAGGGATCTGACCATTCTGAGACATTAAATGCTTCTTTTGCAGTTCAGCATTAGTTGGAACCAGCACGTGATGTTTTGGCAACACCTCAACAGGTGTGCTAAACACAACATTTGGTTGCAAACCTCACTCTCACTCTCTTGCTGAAAGATCTTCTGCTTAATTAATCTTGAAGAAAAAACTTTGTCAATTTAATTGCTAAAAAATATATTAAAATAATCATAATTTGTTAAGCTAGCCACAAAACAGCAAACTACAACCATGGCAAGGAACATTGCAATTAGCAAGTTTGGCTAGAATAATATTTCTTGCTAGAAAGGCATACTGGAGCAGGTGGTTATATTCATTTATTTTGTTCAGCTTTTTATTCCATCGACTAAAAGGATCTGCGATGGAAAATTTAACAAAATACTATATATGTTCTCACTGATATAAAAAAGTTAAGAGCGAAAAAAAATCTATACAAGCATATTCACCTGGGCTGAAATGAATCTGGGAAGAATATCTCAGAAAATAAAATAAAAATATCACATTACTTTTTATGTATCCCATACTGTCATCTCTAACGAACCACCTTATCAGATGAATGTCAATTGGCATATTCAAATATATCAGATAGCATAGATAAATACAGCATATTCTTGTGACCGAGTTATAAGTATGAATTATAATTTCCCCCAAAAAACTATGATTACCTGGGAATCCTTCCTCAAAACCTTGTCAATTTGACGTGAAAGAGACGAGCGTTTTAGAACCTCTGGCATGTATGAGATCTCCACAGGAAATTGCTTGAAACTTTCCTGGAAATCAGAGGCAATTATCAAACATGTATGGCTAACAATTTAGTGCTACTCAGGATATTCAGTTGAAACAGCTATACAGTCTCAGCTTAAAATTAAATATTGGATTATGCTTATTTATAGGCGGATGACATTTACTCAATTTGGTTCTGAAGTTATTTTCCTTTTCTCCTGTCAAATACATAAAACTTAAACCTTGAAAAAACATGCTGAACCAACTCCTCCCTCTTGCACAGAAATGTGTACATGCTCTTTTTTTCTTCTTCAAATTTTAATTCCCAATCTCTCTATCTATCTATCTATCTATCTCCTCTCTCTAACAAAAGAAATTATATAGCAAATATGTGGTCCCAAAGGGTCAAAAACTACTTAAAAAGTCTGCAGAAAATGACAATTCTCACATACAGTAATAGTAGTTAAAAAGAAAAGAAATACCGATATGATGTGACGCAATAAAAGTGAAGATTTACTATTACTTTTATTTATAGATAAATACACATGAGGTATATGATGAGTTTGAACTTCTTGAATCAAACAAAATCTACATTTGTCTTAAACACATCAAACATATTACAACATATATCCGTAGATGGATATAACCACATATGTATTGTCCCCGCCATGTCCTATTCATTCTACTTCTCGTTCACTTGTGCCTGGGTCCATCCTATATTTTCTTGATATGAGGCAATAAGTAGATAATAGCAGAAGGTGTTACAAGGTGTCACGAATCATAACCAAGAAATTTGAAGTAGATGACAGTGGGGGATTTACCATATCAATTCTAGCTTCATGTTCATTGTCGATACCAATATTTTACGAGGTCAAGGCTTAGTAAAGCCACAATAGATAAACTATAGTAACGATCATTTGATAGCATTTGCTGAATTTCATTAATACGTTTATATGCTAGAAATATTTAGATAATATGGCATTAAGAACCCTGGTTTCAACTAAACTGAAAAAGCAAACTGATTATTTGACCAATTATGTCAATCCAATCATCCAAACATCTAAAATTTGCTTTTTGATACCAAAAAAGTAATTATCAAATTCTAAAAAGCAAATCTACTCAGGATCAAACTACTGTGGGTTCCTCAGACACCTAAAAATCAAAATTACATATCAAAATTACATTTTAACAAATGACACAAATTTTTTTAATAACTTTCTGAGAAAATTACCTTCGAAAATGATTTACACATAGCAGCAAATTTTGAGGTATCATTTGGTGATATTAGGGCAATACTGCACCCATCAGCGGAGGCTCTAGCAGTTCTTCCACTTCGATGAACATAAACCTAACAATAAGCATTTGTAAGTCCATCTGAAACTTTGAGACAGATAGAGAGATAAAGGAAAGAATGGTATATGCATACTTCTGCTGAATGAGGAAGTTGATAGTGAACGACAGTTCAGACACCAGGTATGTCAATGCCTCTTGCTGCAACATCAGTAGCAACAAGTATACCATCCTCATTTCCACGAAAACGGTCAATAGCCTGCACTAAACAAAAGGTGTTATTTTCAACATTAGAAACGGGGGTAAAAAAAGCCCGCTCCATAAATAGTCAAAAGACTTAAAACAGTCGGAATTAGCTACCCTTTTAGTCATTTTTTTTTTGGAAAGTAAATGAATTCACATGGGCTTCTGTTGGTAAACATAAAGCATAATATGTAACTCAGTGACCAACTAGCATGATGAATCTCTTCTTGTTAAAAGAGAAGAGAAGGGTGGGGATGGGAAGAGCAGCTGTGCCAGTGATCAATGTTGTTACATCCATCATTAGTAAATAGATTTTTCAAGCAA
Organism: Hedera helix; assembly: GCA_947179155.2. Lineage (NCBI taxonomy): Eukaryota > Viridiplantae > Streptophyta > Magnoliopsida > Apiales > Araliaceae > Hedera > Hedera helix. The sequence goes on from OX359281.1 coordinate 29,904,425, forward strand.
GGATCTTGCCGTGGTGATTTACTCCTTACTAAACAAGGAACTCCTTTTAAATTATCTTCTACTTTTTAACATGAGACCAATTACTGATGATATCACACTGACAAAAATAGAGAAACTAACTCATAGCTTATTTAGACATCTCTGAGCATGTGGAATAATTTCTTCCACACTATCAAAGATAAGACATTATTAGTTGCATTTGCCAATTAGTTAAAAATGCAAGGCAAAAATAGTAGGAGTTTCCAGGATTTTTTATATCTAAAGCTTATATAATAACACTGAGAGCATAGAAGCATATAAGTTCTTAAAAATCCTACAGATACATTTTATATAAGCACACTGTGTTATATAAGCTTTATATAATCACACTGTTCGTCGAGCACAATAAGTAATCACACTGTGATCCATCTACCAGGTAGTGATGGCCTAAAAGCATTGTGTGAGAGCCTGTTAAATAGTTTCTTTAAAATATATTAAAAAAAAAAAGCCAACCTCAGTACATATACATACATACATATAAAAATATATAAATATAGGGCAAAGGTGCAAAATTCCCCCTAAGGTTTTGGCACGGGGGCCATTTAGCCCTGAAACTTTTTTTCTCCCCATAGATGCCCCTGACGTTGTAAATCGTAGGTCAACCATGCCCCTCCCATTAATAAACCTTCCAGCTGGACAAACGGTGTTAGAATGAACAAAGTTCTGTTCTTTAATGCACAACATTGGCTGGAAAACAAAACCCTTCCAAACAATCCCTTCCCTTGTCTCCGATCTTCTCTCCACCACCACCTCCGCCCTCCACAAGCTTGTCGTCCGCTGCCCGGGGCTTCTCCACGCCGACGTTCTTCTCGTAAACTCCGATTTTGGGCTTGAACGTGAACTGGGTCCCGACGAGAATTATAAAGATTCAAACTTGTTTCAATTGGGTCAGACCCAAACAACAATTTCTTCTTCATCTGCTCCTCTTAGCAAGGCTGATGGTGATAGTAGTAATAATTCAAATGATTCCTTTTCTGGGTCTGATTGTGCTTGGTCTTTATATGATGATCTGCATTATGATACTATATGTAATGCTTCTGATTTTGTTAAGGCTGCGTGTGATTTTTTGTTTGTAAAAAGAGAAAGGTTTGCAGGTCATTGAGATCTCATTTGGCTTCTGGGGTTTGGAATTTGAGCCGTGAACAGGGTAATAAGATGTTGGCAAGTAGATTTAGAGGGGTAATAAGCAGTTGGCAAAAGGGGTAATAACCTTTTTGCTCCCTCAAACAACTCCAAGTGATTGATGTATTGCTACTTGAACCAATCTTGCAGCCCATTTCAGAAGCTTGAATTGAAATCAACTAATGAGGGAAGATTAGGTTTCAGTTTTTCATCATACTTATCACTCAATCGATTCTCCAACAAGATTTCAGTGAGTATCGGAGATCTACAAAAATCGAGTACTTATGGCACGACTCAAATCATTTGTACGATACTCTTCCATCAACGATTTCTAATTGTTCCTTGTGTATTTCAGCACCATGAATAATTTACTCCGGGAGTATTCCAAGGCTTTTAGTGGTATTGGCGTATTGCTTTTGAGCAATGAAGTTTCTGTTTGGTCCCAGCAGATCTCTTCTATATGTATTAGTAAATTCTCCATAAATAAGAATTTTGCAGGGGTTCAATTTGGTTACTGATATTAGTTTTGACAAAATAAATTGATTTATTAGTGTTAATTTCTATTTTCAGAATTAAAAATAATGGTGTTAAAGGATAGATGATGAGGAACATGGTGTAGGGTGATTTTGGGATACTGGTTGAGTTAACAGCCGTTTGTAGCCTTTAAGTTTTTTTTAACGGGGGAACGAGGTTGAGCCACGTTTTACAACGTTAGGGGTATCTATGGAAAAAAAAATTGAGGGCTAAATGGGCTCCCGCCCAAAACCTCAGGGGCAATTTTGGACCATTTCCCTATAAATATATGTATATATATTTAATAAGTTACACTATCAGTACATAATATACAAATAAGCTAAGGTGCCAGGAACTCCAATTGAGCACAAGCTTGACATTTTACACTGGATGTTAGGAAATAACATGAGTTCAGTGCATCAATACCATCTGGAATGGATCAGTAAGGCCAAACTAAAGACAGGAAGAAAAATTCATATAAAATTGTTGTTAGGAAGATTTACAGCATGTACATACCCAAAACCCAATGAAACTAAGGATACCAAACTAAAAGAATAACAAAATAAATTATCATATCAACCATCTCGTATGCAGGATGCACATGTGTTGAATACCACAGACATTGACAGCAAAAATTGGAAAACAAACCTTCAAGCGAGCTCGCTGTTGCATCTGAGCATGAAGGGTCCAAACATCGATGCCAAGAATACGCAACAGGGAAGAGATATGGCGTAAAGCTGCAATTGATGTGCAGAAGACAATTGTTCTTCCTTGTCCATAAACACTCAGAATATAATACAAATAGGCATCTTTATCTTCTTCCCGGCATCTGCAAGATAATATGGATAAGTATTGTCCATTGGAGAACTCACTATAATATATTCACAAATAAAGACATAAATGACACAAATAAAATGGTGTCAAAAATGTGTTCTCGCAAAATATGCATAAAGAGCTAGATACTGTCTTGTATTTCTGTTTTTTATACTTCAAGATTTAATACAAAACTAAACTAAAGAATGGCATCTCTTGATGATCAAACAAATTACAGGGTTTCCCTGAGCATTATGTAGATAATGTACCAGATAAGTATGTTTACTATAAGCATGAATCCTATATGGCAGAACAGGAGAAAACAAAGACTTCAGGGACCAAGGAGGGGGGACGTATAAAGTCAATAAAATATGAAGGGACATAAAGGGACAAAATGAAGTAAATTTCAGCCGAAATTTGTTTAGTAATTGAGACCACAGAGATTCACTTAATCCAGAGATGACTTAGTTATAATTTTACAACATGAGCTTTTAAGTTTAGAAATATTACTCCCACCACTTCTATTAGGACACTATTAAAGAAAATCCTTGAGCCATAGAGCAACAAGCAAAAAACACTACCTTCATAATTATAAGCAAAGAGAAAAGAATATGTGACTAGGATCTCCCACAATTCCATATTTCAGAAGAACCGTATCCTCCTGCTATAAAATAATTTTTATTAATGTAGCAGTTCAATGAGTAGTAAGCAACATGCTTCAGATAAGTAATCATCTAAAGTTTGCTCCAAAAGCCAGTCAACTGTTTATATACAGTACATAGATATTTTACGACAAATATATCGAATAATGAAACATGAAGATCACAAGATGAAGATTTCATCAGAATCAGCCAATATATAAGCCATTTAATGACCATAAAAGTTTCATATGTTAGATAATAGGGAACCAATAGACCATACTCGATAAATGATTCCTCAAGTCTATCTGCCATAATTAACGCATTTGTCAGATCAACAATAGCAGTGTTTGCTCTCATTCCTGCTCGCTCAGATAAGTTTTCTATTGAATTCAGTCCAGCATTTGGTTTTGATTTTACTGATCCACGCTTTAGCTTCTTACGGAAATCAGCAGACAGGGCAATAGTTGCAGAAAACACAAGTGTTTGCCTTTTCTTTCTCTGGAAGCTTGAAACTGTTACACAATTTTGTGTATCAGGAGAACGTCCTTCAACTGAACCAATAGTCACCGGAAGCATGTCTATTATGGACTGCAACTCATGAAAGTGACCATTTTCAATCATGCGATCAGCCTCGTCTAGGGGTGAGCAGTTCGGTTATTTCCGAACCGAATAGCTTATTCGGATATAACCGAATACCGAAATATGATAAATTTCACTATCCGAAAAACTAACCGAATTTACAAATAACCGAAATACCGAAAACCGAATTACCGAATTTGCAATTCGGTTATTTCGGTTAATAACCAAAATTGATTCCCATTTTATCAAAAAAAAAAATCAAGCCAACAAGTGCGTGACTGGGACACTAACCAGCCAGAACACCGGAAACCTAGCTATAACCAGCGGCTACCGACCAACAAAGCACCATCAAGAAATCATAGCCCAAACCGGGACAAAAACAAGGACAAGCAGACTAAACCCAAATACAAAGAACAAAATAGTTTGCCAGTAGAGAAATGAGAACATGAACCCAAATTGAGAATGTGACACAAAGTAAGAAGAAACAGACTCTAAGCCAAAATCAATAAACCCAGAAACTTTGAGCAAAACAATTAATCTAATTAAGAAGAAAGAAACAAATCAAATAAAACAGAGACCTAATAAAACCAGAAAAGATTAGCAAACCAACAGATTGTACAAGAAGGACAAGCATCCCAAATTAAGGTCCTACAACAGAGAAACCCCAAATTGGGCTATTCAACGTTTCTTTTCTTTCATAGCTTAGTGGGGGAGCGTGAGCCAGGAGATATCGGAATGGAAGAGTCTGAAGAGATCGGGGACGGGGAGATGCAGGAGGTCGGGGACTGGAGTCGACTGGAGCCTGGAGGTGTTGACGTGGCCCGTGGAGGACTGAAGAAGTGGAGATGGAGGGACTTAGGGTTAGGGATTTTAAATTTGGCAATTGGCAGAGCTGCATCAGAGACTTGGGGATGTATGTGGGTGTGGTCATGTCTCGTGTGGATCGTGATTCGTGAGTTTCAGTCCATGACTTTTGTTTAAAAAGTTTCTGTGTTTTAAGTTTTTTTTTTTTTTTTTTTTTTTTTTACCAATTCGGTTATTCGGTTAACCGAACAACAAAAATTTAATATCCGAAAAAATATCCGAATACCGAAATAACAATTCGGATATAACCGAATTGAATAAAATACCCGAAAAACCGAAATTATTCGGTTATTCGGTTTTATCCGTTTTTTGCTCAGCCCTAGCCTCGTCCAGCACAAAGAAGGACAAAGAATGTAGCTGTGCAAGAGTGGAATAATTATATCAGTCAATTTGCTATCAAATAATGTAGTAGTCGAAGGTGGGTAACCAACTCTATCCAAAAAAAATCGGCAAAACTAATGATTTCCCCACTACTTGGCACCTTTTACTTATTACACCATTAAACTTTTAATTTATTCAATTACCACATTAAACTAATTAAAATAGTGAAATTGCACCATTCCTTCAAATTAATTGGATGGACGTTAACTTTTCTCCTATGTGGCTATGTTAAAAAAAAAATGACATGGAAAATAAAAATAAAAAGACAAGTGAGAGAAGAAACAGGTGGCAGCCACTTCATTTTAACTCCAAATATTGCAAATAATATGTCAAAAAATTTGTATCGATGAGACCTATCAATTCATGTTATTTATTTTGCATAAGGAAGCCAAAAGTTGAGCAGATCTAGGAAAGAACAGAGGCGGAATTACCATATTTCTTTTGTAAAAAGATGGTGATTTGGGGCCGTATGATTCTTAACACAAGTTCTCTTGTCCTTCTTCGTGAAGTGTAAATCATATTTAATAGATTCATTAGTTTTTTTATTCACAAATCTCAATTTATTTTTGTTTTTCCTGCGCATGGAATCTATAAAGCCTAGTTTGCAGAGGCGAATTCATAGATCAATGGAGCCGCCGATGACGGTAGATTTCAGCGATGCAAATTCGACGATGATGAAGATGAATGTTTTTAAAAGTAGGATACAAACCCAAATCTCTATACATATACATATATTTGCAGAACAAACCTAGATCTTCATCATTATATGTGAAGGCGCATTGAGTGGTTAAGATGAATTTGTTGAACTCAAGTGAAGGAATTAGTGGTTGAGATGAATCTATTGAGATATTTTATTTTATTTTTGTCCTTTGATGTTAGACCCAATTGAAAATATTACGTCTACGGCTCTTGGGATACCCATTAAAGAAGATGAAGAACACTATAATAGATTTTTGAGAAAGATGAAGAATAACGAGAGTGAGAAAGAGAAGAGATTTTTTTTTTCTTTTCTTTTTTTTCTCCCATGTGTCCTTTTTATTTTCTATGTCGTTGCTAATTGGCCACCTCATTTTCTATTTTATTTTTTTGCTTCTACGAATCAATAACCTTGAACAAATTGACGAACGTCCAATTAATTTGATAGAATAGTGCAATTTCACTATTTTATTAGTTTAATGTGGTAATTGCAAAAAATAAAAAATTAGTGGTGTAATAAGTAAAACGTGCGAAGTATAGTGGGGAAATCAATAGTTTTTCAAAAAAAAAATCAGCCCAAAATATATAAAGAATTGCAAAACCATGCTGGATACAATGTTCTAAAATGCACTAGACAGGAGGCTGGGGGGACCTAGGCGGGATTTTTTTATTACAAGTCAATTTTAATATTTTATCTTACATTTATCCAAACAAAATAATTATACAAAACAAAACAATCTATAATAAAGATAATAAAGGTTTTTGCTTAAAATTCAAACAAATATCCATATTGCCAATGTCAAAGTTCAAACACAAACATGCAATTGTTTAAAATTCAAATACAAACAAATAATAAAAAATACAAACTAATAGTTATCATCTCCATATCCCTATATCTCTAACTTTTTTTCTCCATATCCCTCCAAAATAATGTCCCTATAGGACTCACATTCACACTCAGACGTCGTTTTGTAGTTTAGTTATTAAAAAAAAATAATTGCAGCACTAATTTTTCCACCTAATTTCCTAGAGGGATTTTTTTTGCCGACTTAGGCCTGGGCGAGGTGCCAGGGAGGGCCTAGCGCGTAGGCGCCACTTTTAAGAACACAGGCTGGATATGGGCTAAAATGCAACTAAACATAAGTCGAGTATATTATATGAATAATCTGACTTCATCTTCTTCTAGAAATTAAGTACAGTTATCAAGTTTAATTTTTTTTCTCAACAAGTATGTGGAGTTATCAATTTATTGCTTAAATCTAATACATTAATGACCGGTTATAGGCAACATGATGGTGAATGCCCCCCTCCCCCCGGGTGTGCGCTAAAAGTGACACGGTTTGTGTTCAAGAGCGAGCAAGGGTCAAATGCAGAATATGTAGCAACGTGAAGATAGTATGCCAAATTGTTTTGGTTCTGGCAACTATGACAAGTCTATTTCTCCTTTTTCTCTTTTTATGAATGTACAGCCTGCTGTGCATGTCCTCTTTAAATGGGCGACGAGAGATGACAGTGATGGATCCGTGCATCATCGTCGACAAGGATGATTTTATTTATTATTTGTGTTATATATTAATTTGGACTTTTAATTTAGAATATTGGTAATTATTGTTTTTATTGGGTGTTATTTGTTGGGCTATTTTAAGTCATTAGTTCTTTTATAGGATCCACGTGCAACTATGATTTTGTTCTCTATCTATAAATATGATGTAATCGTGGGACACAAATTACAGAATTGCTGAAGATTATTTTGAAACCTAAATTTTGATTGCAAACAATTACACTTCCATGGTTGAGGATCCTAGGTGTAGAGGAGTGTGGAGCTCCACCCCAGTTTTAGCTTTCCTCTTATTTTCCAATTATTTTCAAGCAAATATGCAACCATAAATTCGTCCTACATCAAGATATAAATCAAACTATAAAATAATAAATAAATGAAAATCTAAAGCACCATTAACCTTTATATATGCCCAATATAAGGTAAAACCTTAAGCATAGTCAATTGCAGACACTATAATTTTATGCCAACTGATTCATGTTACGTAAGTATTGGGTTTCAACTTCAATTGTAATAATAGTTTCATATAACCAGGATATTTACATTGTGCTAAAAGTTAGTACCAAAAGTACAAACCACACAAGGATTCATTTTCTCAGTTTTATACCCCTCTCCAATTTCATTTATTTATTACTCGCTATATTTTCCACTCTACTCTAAATACTGTAAACCTCTGAATTAACAATTACAAAAAAATTAAATCTTAAAAAAAAAAAAAACCTTCTGGTAATCTGCAGTGTCTTATTGTATTCTTCAATCCATCTCTTTTCAGAGGGAATTTAAATGTACGGTGTACAGCGATAAAAGATCAAGAAATACAGCGAAATTTGAGTTGAGTACTCGATATAGAATCAGTTAAATATGTGAAATCATGAAAAAGAATCATAGAGGACCCAGAGTTGATTATAAATGTTTGTTTGACTTAGAAAAAAAACACAATGAAAACATGAAAATTAACTTCCTACAAAGATTCAATTTATAACATGAATCAGTACCAACCTCAACAAGATGAATCTCTCCCCCAGACATAAGTTCCCATAGCCTCTCTGGAGTTCCAACAACAATCTCAGGCCTTGCTTTCAGAAGTCTTTCCTGCTTTTCTGTTGACATCCCACCAACAATGGGAACCACCCTAATATTGGTACCCTTGGCTACTTCCTTCAGATGATCAGTGACCTGGACAAAAATACCCACAATAAGGACATAATAGAACAACTAAGCTATATATAAATAATAAATATCAACCAGTTCAAAAAGGGTTGTGACATCACTGACATGGCCTGCCAAGTCTACAAAATACCATCCTGGCACAGGGCAGCAGTATTTTATTGTTTTTCAGACATGCAAATCCACCGAATGGTTGTACCAATATGCTTATATACATACATCTATAATATACATATATATATACACACACACACACACACGTGTGTGTGTGTGTGTGTGTGTGTGTGTGTATTAGTGCATGTGTATATTATTAATTATCTACACAAAGAATGGTCAACTTTGTTTAGTTTAACCATCTTGATTGAATCATATAGTGTCAGCAACATGCCAAATTTAACGCAATCTCAGAATCAGCTGACTTATGTTTTGAGTTTCCTTTACAACCCATATATATGCAGAAGAGAAATAGATCGTACATGAATTGTAGCAAGAAACTGTGTCTGGTTTCTTACTATCTAATTCATATTAAATTGATGGGAACACTTCATACATCCATGAATTACTGTCCACCTGATAACCAACAGGCAACAAGTGACCAGCCAATTCTAGGCATATTCAAAATCAGCAAGTGTAATTTATGCTTAACATAAAATCTCTAACAAGTAATTTAACAACAACCTACACTACAAGCAAAAACTATCAACATAATCACAGTTTCCTGATATCGCATAACCTGAATAAATGAAGAAAGATAAAAGCTGCAACCAGCCATTCAATGTCATGTATGGTTGCCCAAACAAGAAAAAATAAACAACAAATAAATCATTTATAATTATAAGTACCTGAAGTGCAAGCTCCCGTGTAGGAGTAATGATGAGAGCCCGCAGAAGACCTCTTGAAGCAATTTTTTCATCTGCATTTCCATTTTCTGTAAGAAGATTATCAGCCTTTTCTTTTTCTTCAAGGAGACGCTGCAAAATAGGCAGACCAAATCCTAGTGTTTTTCCAGATCCTGTTTCGCCAATGACATCCTGCAAATAAAAAATGACCAAAATGAAAATTGTGCAATTTATTGTCATTCCTCGGCATACCATCCCCATAGTAAATCTGAAATCAACCTTTCCTTGATGTGCAGCTGCAGGAATAAAAGCTTTTTGTATTGGCGTAGGTTCCTTGAACTTGAGCCTGTATATTGATTTCATGAGCAAGGGGTGAAGTCTCAGTTCATTCCACGCAAAAAATTCGGCTTCATCAACTAGATCTCCTTCAACGTTGTTCTTGTCATTGGTAACTGACATATTGTGTAAGGAAATCAATTTTGGGGTCAAATTGATATATAAATAAACAGAAACCCAAAATTTTAAATCATGTTGATGCAATCACTATCAAGTGCATCACCTATTACACATTAACTTCAGCATATAAGCACCGCCAAGTCGTAATCTTGAAACTAAATCAAACTACATTAACTTAAATTTAACACTGCTAGTCCAATATAGTTCAATTTCTCTCAAACATAATTAAAAACAACACAAACCAGCCACTGTTTCCACAATTTCCTCAGATGTCTTCTTCACCTTCTCGCCTTTCTTCTTTTGCTTCTTCTTCTTCTTACTCTTCACTTCCTTCTTCTCCTCCTCAACTTCATCTTCACTCCTCCCTTCAGCCTCTTCACCAGAACCTTCATTACCAGCTTCATTGTCGCCAACATTATCACCTTCTTTCCGTTTACGCTTATTCGATTTTACCTCCTTCTGCTGCTTTTCCTTTAAATTTCCTCTCTCACTTTTAGGAATCTCCAAGGCATATGCCAATTCATCAATCTCTTCGAGCGATAAAAACCCTAAACTCATACATTGAGAAAAATTAAACCCTACAAACAATTCCCAAACACAACGAATTGAAATCATTAAAAAAAAAACTTCAAAGTTTTGAACTTTATTGCAAATAAAAACAAACAATCAAAAATAACAACAAATAAAAGATTCCCAAATAAAATTAGACACCGAGTAAAACTAAACACTATCAACCGTAAGTCAACAGTATGAATCCCAAATGCAACAAATTAAAGCAATAAATTTGCCGTTCGGGAATTACTTCTTTTTTTTTTACTTAAAGTTAAAATTTTAGTAGATTTATAACTAAAAGTGTTCGACGTCACTTTTATTTATAAGTCGGAAATTATAAGTAATAGTTGTGAATGTGTTCAGCTAATAATGACTTATACGTTAAGTAAAATATAAAAATTACTAAAATATCCTTTAATAAGAATAACATTAGAAAAATAAAAGAAAACATTTTTGTCGTTTCATTTAGGTTGACCAACTTAAAAAAAATGACTTATAAGTCCCTTTTTTTAAGTCAGAATTAGTGACTTTTTCTTAACTTATAAACTAAAAAAGAAATTATTCCCAAACATTTCTTTTAGCTTAACTACTTATAAATTGGATTGACCAACTTATAAGTAGTTCCGAACAGCCTCTTAAAGTTTTGATTTAGGGGGTGTTCAGTGCCAACTTATAAATTGGTCAACCCAACTTATAAGTTCGTAAGTTAAAATAAGTGTTCGGCCACAACTTTTTCTTTTACTTATAAGTCAAAAAAAAAAGAATAATTTTTTGGAACTTAAAAAAAATAACTTGTGACGCCCCCAAATCTGAGCCCACACAGCCCAAACTTGAGTCGTCAAAAGACTACAACAAAATTATTACAATGAAATACAACGTACAACAATACAGTGGATAATACAACACAACTAAGTCTTCATTATTATTGCCACACTATTTTATAACACGTGAAGACTATGATAGCTATCCCCGCACTCTCACTCCATTCCCCGGCTAGACCCCGTTACGTTCTCATCTCCTGTTGAAAAACAATTGAACGAAAAGAAAGGGTGAGCTCAAATAGCCCAGTAAAAAAATATCATGACTAAGATAATGACGAATAATTTATCATTAGCCTTCAACAGTTGAGTTCTTGATAGAATACAATAGACTACAAGGTTTATATCAAAAACTACAGTTAAATTCTTAAACAACGTTCATATCAATAATAGCAGCGGAATGAGCAATCTATTAGAAGAATAATGCAGATTATAATGTCCACTCGCTTCTCTTTTTAGTAAAAATATCATCAACTTTTATCATCTGAAATACCATTAGTCAAAATAATACAACTTCACAGTTCCTGGTCATAATCATGCAGATCAACAGTTCATCTTTGCACTACGGGCCAAAGACATTCAATATAACACCAACGGTCATGATTATACCAGATTCAGCCTTTGGTCATAATCATACCAATCAACAGTTCATCTTTGCACTACGGGCCAAAGAGAACATTAACCACGTGCCATAAAAGACACCGAACAGATGTATCGCCTTTAACCTAGTATATCGCCTTTAACCTATCATCTGTTCAACAATTATATCACATCTGTGCCCCCGGCCACAGATATTCACAACAGCTTGATTCTTGATGATTAATACAAATAACAGTGATACAAATGATGAACAGAAGAACAAGATAAACAATAAGTATCAGAAGTTTACTTTGTGCAGATTCAAATAATGTCCAAATTGTCAACATGATGTGGAGTGAAATTTAAAAATGATATTCAAGATCCACAGTTCAGAATAACGGTTACAGTTCAATAGAAAGGTTCACGTAAATAGGAAGGTTCAGTTGAAATAATGAAGTTCAACTATTATGGAACATATAATATTTTCAGGAATTATAGAAGCAATAGTTCCATAATAAGTTTCGATTTGGGAGTATGAAAGAAAATAATATCCCTTACCGTAGCAGGTTTGATTAACAAAAGGTGAAGGGAATTAATATCCCTTACCATAGTAAGTTTGAATAATGGAAGATGAAAAAGACGGTATCCCTTATGAGTATAAAGGAAAATGATATCACTTACGAATATGGAATAAAAGTGTCATGTGATAATTCGTGTAGACAAATTATTTCCACACGAGACAAATAAAAAGGGTTATTCACCAACAGGCGATAATCCGCACCGTAAGGTTATTCCCATCAATTTGAATACGAATAGTTATTCACCAAACAGGCGATAATCCGCGCCGTAAGGTTATTCCCAAAGATTAATAAGGAATGAATACAAAAGGTTATTCACCAACAGGCGGTAAACCGCGCCGTAAGGTTATTCCCACAATTTAATACATGAAAATAAATGGCACAAGAAAGAAACGATATTATTTTCAAGAATCAAAGAATGATAATCCCTTCAAGTAAGAAAGGAAATAATATCCATTTATGATGATGAAAAGAGTGATACCCCTTACCTTAACACGTGACTGGATATTGATTTAAATGAGGTTGATCAACCTATATATTTTTAATAAAATTAGTAATTACCACATATAAATTTCAAAGTGTATGATAACTCGTATATTATGAACTATCAAAATTATATATATTTAACATAATTTTTGTAGTATAATATAACAACTTTAAAATAGTTTTAAAAATAATATTCCAAAATAAATCTTCCAAAGAAAGCTTTTAAAAATGAATCTTCTCAAATAAGAGTCTTCTAAAGGAAGATTTGTGAATACCGTGAAAAATAGGAATTTATGAAATTACTACTCTTTAATAAAACACTTACTTGAAAAATTCCTGCACTCCTTTTGGCTTTCAAACTCTCAAAATAACCTTACTATTCTCAGAGAAAACTCATAAAATTCTTATAGAAAAATTTTATGTTTTAGGTGTGATTTTTCTATTCAGCTGAGCAAGCTATTTATAGGAGAAAAAAATAACTATGCGCGGTAGGTGAGGCACACCAATGTTGAAGCGCGGAGCAGCCGCCTGTGTGACGCCCCCAAATCTAGGCCTTACACAGCCCAAACTTGAGTCGTCAAAAGACTACAACAAAATTATTACAACAAAGCACAACGTACAACAATACAGTGTATGATAATACACAACTAAGTCTTCACTATTATTGCCACATTATTTTACAACACGTGAAGACTATAATAGATATCCTTCGGACTCTCACTCCATTCCCCGGCTAGACCCAGCTACGTTCTCATATCCTGTTGAAAAATAATGGAACAAAAGGGTGAACTCAAATAGCCCAGTAAGAAATATCATGACTAAGATAATGACGAATAAATTATCATTAGCCTTCAACAGTTGAGTTCTTGATATAATACAATAGACTACAAGGTTTATATTAAAAACTGTAGTTAAATTCTTAAACAACGTTCAAATCAATAATAGCAGCGGAATGAGCAATCTATTAGAAGAATAATGCAGACTATAATGTCCACTCGCTTCTCTTTTTTGTAAAAATATCATCAACTTTTATCATCTGAAATACCATTAGTCATGATAATAAAAATTCACAGTTCCTGATCATAATCATGCAGATCAACAGTTCATCTTTGTACTACGGGCCAAAGACATTCAATATAACACCAACGGTCATGATTATACCAGATTCAGCCTTTGGTCATAATCATACCAATCAACAGTTCATCTTTGCACTACGGGCCAAAGACATTCAATATAACACCAACGGTCATGATTATACCAGATTCAGCCTTTGGTCATAATCATACCAATCAACAGCTCATCTTTGCACTACGGGCCAAAGAGAACATTCACCACGTGCCATAAAAGACACCGAACAGATGTATCGCCTTTAACCTAGTATATCGCCTTTAACCTATCATCTGTTCAACAATTATATCACATCTGTGCCCCCGGCCACAGATATTCACAACAGCTTGATTCTTGATGATTAATATAAATAACAGTGATACAAATGATGAACAGAAGAACAGGATAAACAATAGGTATCGGAAGTTTACTTTGTGCAGATTCAAATAATGTCCAAATTGCCAACATGATGTGAAGTGAAATTTAAAAATGATATTCAAGCTCCACAGTTCAGAATAACGATTACAGTTCGATAGAAATGTTCAGAAAATAGGAAGGTTCAGTTGAAATAATGAAATTCAACTATTATGGAACATATAATATTTTCAGGAATTATAGAAGCAATAGTTCCATAATAAGTTTCGATTCAGGAGTATGAAAGAAAATAATATCCCTTACCGTAGCAAGTTCAAGAGTGTAAAAAAAATGACATTTCTTACCTTAACACGTGACTGGATATTGATTTAAATGAGATTGATCAACCTATATATTTATAATAAAATTAGTAATTACAACATGTAAACTTCAAAGTGTATGATAACTCATATATTATGAACTATCAAAATTATATATATTTAACATAATTTTTGTAGTATAAAATACCAACTTTTAAAATAGTTTTAAAAATAATATTTCAAAATAAATCTTCCAAAGAAAACTTTTAAAAATGAATCTTCTCAAAGAAGAGTCTTCTAAAGGAAGATTTGTGAATACCGTGAAAAATAGGAATTTATAAAATTACTACTCTTTAATAAAAGACTTACTTGAAAAATTCCTGCACTCCTTTTGGTTTTCAAACACTCAAAATAGCCTTACTATTCTCAGAGAAAACTCATAAAATTCTTATAGAAAAATTTTATGTTTTAGGTGTGATTTTTCTATTCAGCTGAACAAGCTATTTATAGGAGAAAAGAGGTTACTATGCGTGGTAGGTGAACTAAAAAAAAAAAATTCAGCAGAGGCTGCGCAAACGTTTTTTAAAAATTTTCAATACTTGCACAGTAACTTTAAAATTTTCAAAAAGTGAACAGTAATGAACAGTAACTTTTGTCGGTAGATGAACAGTAACTTCCCCCGAGATGAACAGTGACTTCCGTCAGTGAATAGTAACTTTTCCGGGAATGAATAGTAAATTTCGAGAGTGAATAGTAACTTTTGAAAAATAAAAATTTTTATTTTTCCTGTGGGTGCAACATATAAAATAAAATAATGCTACAACAATAATGTAATAAATACGTTACAGATTATTATTAATTTAATAATATAAATTACAGTATATTTGCAACTGTGACAATTATTAGGTTCAATAATTTTAAAAAAAAACAGTGCAGCAACAATTATTGAGTCAATGATATGAAATACAGTGTAATGACAATTATTGAATCAATAATGCAAAATACTGTGTAGCAACAATAATTGAATTGATAATATAAAATATTATGCAGTGACAATTATTGATGAAATGATGCGTAACAGTTACGGTGTCAATAATATGAGACACTGTGCAATACCGTGTGCTACTGTAGAATACCGTGTGCCACAATAAAATACCATAAATTACCGTATGCTACTATTCTTTTATCACCGGTATTTTAACAGTTAACACCGTTGACTATTTTTATTTAAAAATGTTACTTCTGTCGTTTTCTATATCCGACAGATATTCCGTTGTGGGGTCCACCAATAATTAGTTATTTCGGCGCCGTCGTACGGCCCGAATATTCCCTGACAAAACGAATATTCCCCGTCAAAACGAATATTGTCCGACAAAATAAAATTTGCATATAACATCCTTAACTTTCAATTTTGTTAATTTAACCACTTACTGTTTCAGGAAAAAAAATATATATGAAGAAAAATTAAATTTTATATTTCATAAAATTCGGGGTCTTACAACCTCCCCTCCTTATGAAATTTCGTCCCCGAAATTAACGTACCGGGCATTTCAAAGTTATCCTCCTGATTTCCAGATGCCATACTAAACTGTGGTCACAAAATAATTGTTAGTTCAAACAAACTGACTCATCACTTCCTGTTCCTACATTCAAATCGATTCGTTAGATAACAAAATCTAATTTAGGTAGGACACACTAGTGACGTATTCTATTCGTCTCTCCCCTCCTAGTTCTAACCCCAGATCTCCATTAAAGACCATATCCCTAAGCTCTGATGCCAACTGTGACGCCCCCAAATCTAGGCCTTACACAGCCCAAACTTGAGTCGTCAAAAGACTACAACAAAATTATTACAACAAAGCACAACGTACAACAATACAGTGTATGATAATAAACAACTAAGTCTTCACTATTATTGCCACACTATTTTACAACACGTGAAGACTATAATAGATATCTTTCGGACTCTCACTCCATTCCCCGGCTAGACCCAGCTACGTTCTCATATCCTGTTGAAAAATAATGGAACAAAAGGGTGAGCTCAAATAGCCCAGTAAGAAATATCATGACTAAGATAATGACGAATAAATTATCATTAGCCTTCAACAGTTGAGTTCTTGATATAATACAATAAACTACAAGGTTTATATAAAAAACTGTTGTTAAATTCTAAAACAACGTTCAAATCAATAATAGCAGCGGAATGAGCAATCTATTAGAAGAACAATGCAGACTATAATGTCCACTCGCTTCTCTTTTTTGTAAAAATATCATCAACTTTTATCATCTAAAATACCATTAGTCATGATAATAAAAATTCACAGTTCCTGATCATAATCATGCAGATCAACAGTTCATCTTTGTACTACGGGCCAAAGACATTCAATATAACACCAACGGTCATGATTATACCAGATTCAGCCTTTGGTCATAATCATACCAATCAACAGTTCATCTTTGCACTACGGGCCAAAGACATTCAATATAACACCAACGGTCATGATTATACCAGATTCAGCCTTTGGTCATAATCATACCAATCAACAGCTCATCTTTGCACTACGGGCCAAAGAGAACATTCACCACGTGCCATAAAAGACACCGAACAGATGTATCGCCTTTAACCTAGTATATCGCCTTTAACCTATCATCTGTTCAACAATTATATCACATCTGTGCCCCCGGCCACAGATATTCACAACAGCTTGATTCTTGATGATTAATATAAATAACAGTGATACAAATGATGAACAGAAGAACATGATAAACAATAGGTATCGGAAGTTTACTTTGTGCAGATTCAAATAATGTCCAAATTGCCAACATGATGTGAAGTGAAATTTAAAAATGATATTCAAGCTCCACTGTGACGCCCCCAAATCTGGGCCCACACAGCCCAAACTTGAGTCGTCAAAATACTACAACAAAATTATTACAACAAAGCACAACGTACAACAATACACTGTATAATAATACACAACTAAGTCTTCACTATTATTGCCACACTATTTTACAAAACGTGAAGACTATGATAACTATTCCTCGGACCCTCACTCCATTCCCCGGCTAGACCCTGTTATGTTTTCATCTCCTGTTGAAAAACAATGGAACAAAAGAAAGGGTGAGCTCAAATAGCCCAGTAAAGAATATCATGACTAAGATAATGACGAATAAATTATCATTAGTCTTCAACAGCTGAGTTCTTGATAGAATACAATAGACTACAAGGTTTATATCAAAAACTGCAGTTAAATTCTTAAACAACGTTCAGATCAATAATAGCAGCGGAATGAGTAATCTATTAGAAGAATAATGCAGACTATAATGTCCACTCGGTTCTCTTTTTAGGAAAAACATCATCAACTTTTATCATCTGAAATATCATTAGTCAAGATAATACAAATTCACAGTTCCTGATCATAATCATGCAGATCAACAGTTCATCTTTGCACTACGGGCCAAAGACATTCAATATAACACCAACGGTCATGATTATACCAGATTCAGCCTTTGGTCATAATCATACCAAACAACAATTCATCTTTGCACTACGGGCCAAAGAGAACATTCACCACGTGCCATAAAAGACACCGAACAGATGTATCGCCTTTAACCTATTATATCGCATTTAACCTATCATCTGTTCAATAAATATATCACATCTGTGCCCCCGGCCACAGATATTCACAACAGCTTGATTTTTGGATGATTAGAATGATATAAATGATGAACAGAAGAAATAGGATAACAATAAGTATCGGAAGTTTACTTTGTACATATTCAAATAATGTCCAAATTGTCAACATGATGTGGAGTGAAATTTAAAAATGATATTCAAGATCCACAGTTCAGAATAACGGTTACAATTCAATAGAAAGGTTCACGTAAATAGGAAGGTTCAGTTGAAATAATGAAGTTCAACTATTATGGAACATATAATATTTTCAGGAATTATAAAAGCAATAGTTCCATAATAAATTTCGATTTAGGAGTATGAAAGAAAATAATATCCCTTACCGTAGCAGGTTTGATTAACAAAAGGTGAAGGAAATTAATACAAAGGGTTATTCACCAACAGGCGGCAATCCGCTCCGTAAGGTTATTCCCACAATTTAATAGAATTTGAGTACAAAGAGTTATTCACCAAACAGGCGGCAATCCGCTCCTTAAGGTTATTCCCACAATTTAATAGAATTTGAGTACAAAGAGTTATTCACCAAACAGGCGGCAATCCGCTCCGTAAGGTTATTCTCAGAGATTAATAATGAATGAATACGAAAGGTTATTCACCAACAGGCGGCAATCCGCTCCGTAAGGTTATTCCCACAATTTAATACATGGAAATAAAAGGCACGTCTTATGAGTAAGGAAGAAACAATATTATTATCGAGAATCAAATAATGATAATCCCTTACCATAGTACGTTTGAATAATGGAAGATGAAAAAGATGGTATCCCTTACCGTAACACGTGACTGGATATTGATTTAAATGAGGTTGATTAACTTGAACAATACACGTATACTTATAGATCTTCACAAATACTCAAGATGACTTAAGCACACTTAGAGAGAACTTTCACAAGAAGTATTTAGAGAGAGAAAGAAAGAACAAGTAAGGAAGTTTATGAAAAATCCTTAAGTTAAGGCTTCTATTTATAGCCAAAAATCTTATCATTCATTTAATCTAAACCATTCATTTAAAGATCACCTTTTAATCTACACCATCCATTTCAAATATTATATTATCTTTAATCTACACCATTCATTTCATATCACCTAATAATCACCTAACTTTATATTATAAACAAATCAATTTAATTATTCAACAATAATTCACACTTTAATCTACACCATTCATTTCATATCACCTAATAATCACCTAACTTTATATTATAAACAAATCAATTCAATTATTCAACAATAATTCACACTTTAATCTACACCATTCATTTCATATCACCTAATAATCACCTAACTTTATATTATAAACAAATAACTTTATCAATTCAATTATTATGACTAATTGTTATAAATACAGTATAGTTAGCTCTTAGATATCAAGTCAATAAATTAATGAAATACAACTGTTTAAATAACATCATAATAGAGATAACAATAATGTAAAATAAAGCATACGTTACTGTGTAATGACAATTATTGATTCAATAATGTGAATTACTGTGCATATGTTACTGTGACAATTATTAGGTTCAATAATTTTAAAAACAGTGCAACAACAATTATTGACTCAATGATATAAAATACAGTGTAATGACAATTATTAAATCAATAATGCAAAATACTGTGTAACAACAATTATTGAATTGATAATATAAAATATTATGCAGTGACAATTATCGATGAAATGATGCGTAACAGTTACGGTGTCAATTATCAGACCAATAATATGAGACACTATGCAATACCGTGTGTTACTGTAGAGTACCGTGTGCTACAGAAAATACCATAAACTACCGTATGCTACTATTCTTTTATCACCGGTATTTTAACAGTTCCGTTGACTATTTTTATTTAAAAAGGTTACTTCTGTCGTTTTCTATATCCGACAAATATTCCGTTGTGGGGTCCACCAATAATTTATTATTTCGGCGCCGTCGTACGGCACGAATATTCCCCGACCAAACGAATATTCCCCGACAAAGCGAATATTGTCCGACAAAATAAAATTTGCACATAACACCCTTAACTTTCAATTTTGTTAATTTAACCACTTACTGTTTCAAAAAAAATATATATGAAGAAAAATTAAATTTTGTATTTCATAAAATTCGGGGTCTTACAACCTCCCCTCCTTATGAAATTTCGTCCCCGAAATTGACGTACCTGATATATCGAAGAGGTAAGGATACTTAGATTTTATCTCAGATTCTAGCTCCTAGGTCATTTCCTCAGTATCTTGGTTCCTCCATAAAACCTTAACTTGAGGTATAACCTTTGAGCGTAGGATCTGCTCCTTCTTATCCAGGATCTTAACAGGTACCTCCTCGTATGTTAAATCCTCTGCTATAACGTCTGGTTCTAACTCAATGACGTGGTTTGGGTCCTTCACATATTTACGTAACATAGATATGTGAAAAACGTTATGGATGCGAGACATACTTGGTGGTAGGGCTAGTCTGTAGGCTACGGTTCCTATTCGATCGAGGATTTCAAATGGGCCAATAAATCGAGGGTTGAGCTTTCCTCTCTTTCCGAATCTCGTAACCCCTTTCCATGGAGAAACACGTAAGAATACATGATCTCCGACGTTGAAACTTTCGTCTCTCCGATGAAGATCAGCATAACTCTTTTGTCGTTCTTGTGCGGTCTGTATTCGTTGTCGGATCATTTGGATCTTTTCGGTCGTCAAGCGTACCAACTCGGGTCCCAACAATTTTGCTTCTCCTACCTCATTCCAACATATTGGAGAGCGACACTTCCTTCCATACAAAGCCTCGAATGGAGCCATGCCTATGCTTGCTTGGTAACTGTTGTTGTAAGAAAATTCCACCAATGGCAAGTACTTATCCCAACTTCCTTTGAAGTCTAATACACAAAGTCTCAAAAGATCTTCGAGGGTCTGGATCGTCCTTTCCGATTGTCCGTCCGTTTGAGGATGGTATGCAGAACTAAAACGTAGTTCAGTGCCCATAGCTTTTTGTAGACTGATCCAAAAGCGTGAAGTGAATCTAGGATCTCGATCAGAAACTATGGAAACTGGCATGCCATGCAATCTCACGATCTCATTTATGTACATACCGGCAAGACGTTCAAGTGAAAAGTTTTCTCGTATAGGCAAGAAATGAGCAGATTTGGTCAATCTATCTACGATCACCCAAATTGCATCTAAGCCTTGAGAAACTTTTGGAAGACCCGTCACGAAGTCCATATTGATGTGTTCCCACTTCCATTCGGGAACTTCAAGTGATTGTAATGGACCTTTAGGAACTTGATGCTCTGCCTTGACACGTTGACAAGTTAGGCACCTTGAGATAAACTCTGCAATCTCTCTTTTCATATTGTTCCACCAAAATGTATGTCGAAGATCTCGATACATCTTGGTACCTCCTGGGTGGATTGCAAACGGCGTGTTGTGTGCCTCCATCATGATTTTATGCTTTAATTCAGGATCGTTAGGAACACAGAGTCGAGAGTTGACTCGAAGTATTCCTTTCTCGTCGATTCTTGCTTCGGGAATGGCACATTCTTGTACTTTCTTTATCATGTTTATCAGTTCCGGATCGGTAGCTTGAGCAGCTTTAATTTTATCGATTAAAGTTGGTTCTACTCGCACGTGAGCAATCTTCGAGCGGGTCCCTGGTGTCTTTAGCTCTATCTCCATCTTTTGCAAGTCGTACAAAATACACTTTTGTGTTGTCAGCAGTGCACTTGTACTTGCATAAGATTTTCTGCTCAAAGCGTCAGCTACAACGTTCGCCTTTCCCGGGTGATACTGGATTGTGTGGTCATAATCCTTTAACAGCTCAAGCCAACGTCGTTGTCGCATGTTGAGTTCCTTCTGGGTGAAGAAATACTTGAGACTTTTATGATCCGTATAGATATCCACTTTTTCTCCGTACAAGTAGTGTCTCCAGATCTTCAACGCGAAAACGACTGCTGCCAACTCTAGATCATGAGTAGGATAATTTTTCTCATAATCTTTGAGTTGTCGAGAGGCGTAGGCTATAACCTTTCCATGTTGCATAAGGACACAGCCTAGACCTTTGCCAGAAGCATCGCTGTAGATAACAAATTCTCCTGATCCTGATGGTATGGTCAGAACAGGAGCTGAAACCAGTCTCTTCTTGAGTTCTTGGAAACTTTTCTCGCATTCCTCGCTCCATATGAATTTTGTGCTTTTCCGAGTAAGCTGCGTTAATGGAGTGGCGATTCGAGAAAATTCTTCTACGAATCTCCGATAATAACCAGCTAGACCCAGAAAACTTCGGACTTCGGTTACTGTTTTGGGTTGTTCCCAATTTAGTACCGTTTCAATCTTCGCAGGATCGACTGATATTCCTTGACTAGAAATCACATGCCCAAGAAACGCGACCTCCTCAAGCCAGAACTCACATTTCTTCAACTTGGCATATAATTTGTTTTCACGGAGCTTTTGTAGTATCAATCTCAGGTGTTGTTCATGATCCTCGCGACTCTTGGAGTATATGAGGATGTCATCAATAAAGACAACCACAAAATGATCCAAATGTTCCTTGAATATCCGGTTCATCATGTCCATGAAAGCTGCAGGCGCATTAGTTAGTCCAAAAGGCATGACTAAGAACTCATAATGCCCATAACGAGTTCTGAAAGCAGTCTTTGGAATGTCCTCAGCTTTAACCTTTAACTGATGATATCCAGAACGGAGATCAATCTTTGAGAAATGTTGAGCGCCTTGCAATTGATCAAACATGTCATCAATCCGAGGTAACGGGTACCTGTTCTTGATGGTGACATGGTTCAATTCTCGGTAGTCAATGCACAATCTCATACTCCCGTCTTTCTTCTTCACAAATAGAACAGGAGCACCCCAAGGTGATGCACTCGGACGAATGAAACCGGTATCCAACAATTCCTGTAGTTGGACTTTTAACTCTTGAAGTTCAATGGGAGCCATTCGGTAGGGAGCTTTGGAAATGGGCTTGGTACCGGGTTCAAGATCAATATAAAAATCAATTTCACGGTTTGGGGGTAAGCCAGGAAGTTCTTCAGGAAAAACGTCAGGAAACTCATTAACAATGGGAATATCATTTAAGTTTGACGTATTTTTGTTCAAATCAGTGACATGAGCTAAAAAGGCTTGACATCCGTTTTTCAATAAACGAATGGCTTTATGGCTAGAAATAACAGTTATAGATTTCAATGGTTTAGTTGCTTGAATTTGCATGACAGGTTGATTAGGAATATGAAAACTAATAATCTTATGAAAACAATCAATTTTAGCATGATGGGTAGTCAACCAATCAATTCCTAAAATCACATCAAATTCATGCATCTCCAAAGAAATAAGGTCAACAGGTAATGTGAGGTTGTTGATTTGAACTAGGCAAGATTTATAGACAGTAGATGTAATGGTCATTTCTCCTAATGGGGTTTCAACTGATAAGTCAAAGTCCAAATTTTCAGGAGTTAAGTTTAAACGCTGAGCACATGCAGGTGAGATAAAAGAATGGGTAGAGCCAGTATCTAACAAAGCGTAGACTTCACGAGAATTTATGAATAGCTTACCGGTTATCACCTCGTTCGAATTTCGCGCCATTTGGGATGTCACAACAAAAGCTCTCCCTTGAACTACAGATTTTCCCTTATCCGCGCTAGCTTTTGGTATCATCATTGCAGCTGGACTTGATTTTGTGGTAGGACAAAATCGCGCAAGATGACCCTCTTTCCCACAACTGTAGCACTTTTTGGACTGCAGTGTACAGTTTGGGCTGATATGACCTTCCTGACCACACCTATAGCATCTCACTGGTGGTCGATCTTCTCCCCTTGAAACTGGGGTCGGTGCTGGTGTTGGTACTGGTGCTGGTGCCCTTCCATAATTATTATGGAATCTCTTTCTTTTGAAATTGTTCCCACTAGATTCTCCTCTTCTGTTATTTGGTATAGAATTACCACCGAAGTGTTGGTTACCTCCTCGATGGTTCTCGTTCCTGTGGTTGTTGTCACTCCTTTCTCTATGCTGATCATTAACTCTTGGCTGCAATGTTTCATCTGTTTGCTCCACCCTTTGAGCCCTATCTACAACATCTGAATACAAACTAAATTTATGAGAACTAAGTTGTTGACGAATTTTGAGTCTCAAACCTCTCAGGAACATTCGACTCATTCGTGCTTCGTCATCCACAAGATGGGTGGCAAAGCGAGATAACTCGGCAAACTTGGCTTCATATTGGGAGACTGTCATGTTTCCCTGCTCCAGCTTAATGAATTCCACCTCTTTCATATGGCGGATGCTTTCTGGGAAATACTTCTCGTTAAACAGTCCTTCGAATTCTGTCCAAGACATTTCGAGTGCTGAAGGTTGGATACGTTTTACCGCTTCCCACCAATGGTCCGCCTCACCTCGTAACATAAAAGTGGCAAGTGGCACCTTCTGATCATCAGCGCATTGTAAGACATCAAGTATTTTTGTCGTCTGCTTTAGCCATGCCTTCGCTTTGAGTGGGTCAGGCTTCCCGTGGAATTCAGGTGGTCCTAATTCTTTAAATTGCTTAACAGTGACCATCCTCAAATTGCCAGCGTTTCTACCGTTATTATTGACTGGATTTCCTCTTCCTTGATTCTGTATGAACTGCATGAAATTCCTAAAGAATCCATCGTTCATCATGTTATCAGGAACATTATTTCCTGAGTTGGCAGGAGGATTGTTTGGGGCCTCTTGATTCTCGGCTACATTTGCTTCAGGCATTCCATAGTTAACCTCTTGATTTCCAGATGCCATACTAAACTGTGGTCACAAAATAAATGTTAGTTCAAATAAACTGACTCATCACTTCATGTTCCTACATTCAAATCGACTCATTAGATAATAAAATCTATTTTAGGTAGGACACACTAGTGACTGATTCTATTCGTCTCTCCCCTCCTAATTCTACCCCAGATCTCCATTAAAGACCATATCCCTAAGCTCTGATACCAACTGTGACGCCCCCAAATCTGGGCCCACACAGCCCAAACTTGAGTCGTCAAAATACTACAACAAAATTATTACAACAAAGCACAACGTACAACAATACAGTGTATAATAATACACAACTAAGTCTTCACTATTATTGCCACACTATTTTACAAAACGTGAAGACTATGATAACTATTCCTCGGACCCTCACTCCATTCCCTGGCTAGACCCTGTTATGTTTTCATCTCCTGTTGAAAAACAATGGAACAAAAGAAATGGTGAGCTCAAATAGCCCAGTAAAGAATATCATGACTAAGATAATGACGAATAAATTATCATTAGTCTTCAACAGCTGAGTTCTTGATAGAATACAATAGACTACAAGGTTTATATCAAAAACTGCAGTTAAATTCTTAAACAACGTTCAGATCAATAATAGCAGCGGAATGAGTAATCTATTAGAAGAATAATGCAGACTATAATGTCCACTCGGTTCTCTTTTTAGGAAAAACATCATCAACTTTTATCATCTGAAATATCATTAGTCAAGATAATACAAATTCACAGTTCCTGATCATAATCATGCAGATCAACAGTTCATCTTTGCACTACGGGCCAAAGACATTCAATATAACACCAACGGTCATGATTATACCAGATTCAGCCTTTGGTCATAATCATATCAAACAACAATTCATCTTTGCACTACGGGCCAAAGAGAACATTCACCACGTGCCATAAAAGACACCGAACAGATGTATCGCCTTTAACCTATTATATCGCCTTTAACCTATCATATGTTCAATAAATATATCACATCTGTGCCCCCGGCCACAGATATTCACAACAGCTTGATTTTTGGATGATTAGAATGATATAAATGATGAACAGAAGAAATAGGATAACAATAAGTATCGGAAGTTTACTTTGTACAGATTCAAATAATGTCCAAATTGTCAACATGATGTGGAGTGAAATTTAAAAATGATATTCAAGATCCACAGTTCAGAATAACGGTTACAATTCAATAGAAAGGTTCACGTAAATAGGAAGGTTCAGTTGAAATAATGAAGTTCAACTATTATGGAACATATAATATTTTCAGGAATTATAGAAGCAATAGTTCCATAATAAATTTCGATTTAGGAGTATGAAAGAAAATAATATCCCTTACCGTAGCAGGTTTGATTAACAAAAGGTGAAGGAAATTAATACAAAGGGTTATTCACCAACAGGCGGCAATCCGCTCCGTAAGGTTATTCCCACAATTTAATAGAATTTGAGTACAAAGAGTTATTCACCAAACAGGCGGCAATCCGCTCCTTAAGGTTATTCCCACAATTTAATAGAATTTGAGTACAAAGAGTTATTCACCAAACAGGCGGCAATCCGCTCCGTAAGGTTATTCTCAGAGATTAATAATGAATGAATACGAAAGGTTATTCACCAACAGGCGGCAATCCGCTCCGTAAGGTTATTCCCACAATTTAATACATGGAAATAAAAGTCACGTCTTATGAGTAAGGAAGAAACAATATTATTATCGAGAATCAAATAATGATAATCCCTTACCATAGTACGTTTGAATAATGGAAGATGAAAAAGATGGTATCCCTTACCGTAACACGTGACTGGATATTGATTTAAATGAGGTTGATTAACTTGAACAATACACGTATACTTATAGATCTTCACAAATACTCAAGATGACTTAAGCACACTTAGAGAGAACTTTCACAAGAAGTATTTAGAGAGAGAAAGAAAGAACAAGTAAGGAAGTTTATGAAAAATCCTTAAGTTAAGGCTTCTATTTATAGCCAAAAATCTTATCATTCATTTAATCTAAACCATTCATTTAAAGATCACCTTTTAATCTACACCATCCATTTCAAATATTATATTATCTTTAATCTACACCATTCATTTCATATCACCTAATAATCACCTAACTTTATATTATAAACAAATCAATTTAATTATTCAACAATAATTCACACTTTAATCTACACCATTCATTTCATATCACCTAATAATCACCTAACTTTATATTATAAACAAATCAATTCAATTATTCAACAATAATTCACACTTTAATCTACACCATTCATTTCATATCACCTAATAATCACCTAACTTTATATTATAAACAAATAACTTTATCAATTCAATTATTATGACTAATTGTTATAAATACAGTATAGTTAGCTCTTAGATATCAAGTCAATAAATTAATGAAATACAACTGTTTAAATAACATCATAATAGAGATAACAATAATGTAAAATAAAGCATACGTTACTGTGTAATGACAATTATTGATTCAATAATGTGAATTACTGTGCATATGTTACTGTGACAATTATTAGGTTCAATAATTTTAAAAACAGTGCAACAACAATTATTGACTCAATGATATAAAATACAGTGTAATGACAATTATTAAATCAATAATGCAAAATACTGTGTAACAACAATTATTGAATTGATAATATAAAATATTATGCAGTGACAATTATCGATGAAATGATGCGTAACAGTTACGGTGTCAATTATCAGACCAATAATATGAGACACTATGCAATACCGTGTGTTACTGTAGAGTACCGTGTGCTACAGAAAATACCATAAACTACCGTATGCTACTATTCTTTTATCACCGGTATTTTAACAGTTCCGTTGACTATTTTTATTTAAAAAGGTTACTTCTGTCGTTTTCTATATCCGACAAATATTCCGTTGTGGGGTCCACCAATAATTTATTATTTCGGCGCCGTCGTACGGCACGAATATTCCCCGACCAAACGAATATTCCCCGACAAAGCGAATATTGTCCGACAAAATAAAATTTGCACATAACACCCTTAATTTTCAATTTTGTTAATTTAACCACTTACTGTTTCAAAAAAAATATATATGAAGAAAAATTAAATTTTGTATTTCATAAAATTCGGGGTCTTACATCCACAGTTCAGAATAACGATTACAGTTCGATAGAAATGTTCAGAAAATAGGAAGGTTCAGTTGAAATAATGAAATTCAACTATTATGGAACATATAATATTTTCAGGAATTATAGAAGCAATAGTTCCATAATAAGTTTCGATTCAGGAGTATGAAAGAAAATAATATCCCTTACCGTAGCAAGTTCAAGAGTGTAAAAAAAATGACATTTCTTACCTTAACACGTGACTGGATATTGATTTAAATGAGATTGATCAACCTATATATTTATAATAAAATTAGTAATTACAACATGTAAACTTCAAAGTGTATGATAACTCATATATTATGAACTATCAAAATTATATATATTTAACATAATTTTTGTAGTATAAAATACCAACTTTTAAAATAGTTTTAAAAATAATATTTCAAAATAAATCTTCCAAAGAAAGCTTTTAAAAATGAATCTTCTCAAAGAAGAGTCTTCTAAAGGAAGATTTGTGAATACCGTGAAAAATAGGAATTTATAAAATTACTACTCTTTAATAAAAGACTTACTTGAAAAATTCCTGCACTCCTTTTGGTTTTCAAACACTCAAAATAGCCTTACTATTCTCAGAGAAAACTCATAAAATTCTTATAGAAAAATTTTATGTTTTAGGTGTGATTTTTCTATTCAGCTGAACAAGCTATTTATAGGAGAAAAGAGGTTACTATGCGTGGTAGGTGAACTAAAAAAAAAAAATTCAGCAGAGGCTGCGCAAACGTTTTTTAAAAATTTTCAATACTTGCACAGTAACTTTAAAATTTTCAAAAAGTGAACAGTAATGAACAGTAACTTTTGTCGGTAGATGAACAGTAACTTCCCCCGAGATGAACAGTGACTTCCGTCAGTGAATAGTAACTTTTCCGGGAATGAATAGTAAATTCCGGGAGTGAATAGTAACTTTTGAAAAATAAAAATTTTTATTTTTCCTGTGGGTCCAACATATAAAATAAAATAATGCTACAACAATAATGTAATAAATACGTTACAGATTATTATTAATTTAATAATATAAATTACAGTATATTTGCAACTGTGACAATTATTAGGTTCAATAATTTTAAAAAAAAACAGTGCAGCAACAATTATTGAGTCAATGATATGAAATACAGTGTAATGACAATTATTGAATCAATAATGCAAAATACTGTGTAGCAACAATAATTGAATTGATAATATAAAATATTATGCAGTGACAATTATTGATGAAATGATGCGTAACAGTTACGGTGTCAATAATATGAGACACTGTGCAATACCGTGTGCTACTGTAGAATACCGTGTGCCACAATAAAATACCATAAATTACCGTATGCTACTATTCTTTTATCACCGGTATTTTAACAGTTAACACCGTTGACTATTTTTATTTAAAAAGGTTACTTCTGTCGTTTTCTATATCCGACAGATATTCCGTTGTGGGGTCCACCAATAATTAGTTATTTCGGCGCCGTCGTACGGCCCGAATATTCCCTGACAAAACGAATATTCCCCGTCAAAACGAATATTGTCCGACAAAATAAAATTTGCATATAACATCCTTAACTTTCAATTTTGTTAATTTAACCACTTACTGTTTCAGGAAAAAAAATATATATGAAGAAAAATTAAATTTTATATTTCATAAAATTCGGGGTCTTACAGCCTGGCTGCTTTTCTCTTTCTTTCCTTCGTTCACCTAATCTTCCCGCAAGCATTTTACATGCTTATTTCTCATGTGGCCCCCACATAGGGTCCACATGTTACTATTCACATAATAATTAATTAATTTATTTATTTTTTTTTTATTTTTTTTTAAATTTATTTATTTTATTTTATTTTTCTTCCCATGGGTCCTGCATATAAAATAAAATAATGCTATAATAATTCAACAATAATGTAATAAACACGTTACAGATTATTATTAATTTAATAATATAAATTACAGTGTATTTGCTACTGTGACAATTATTAGGTTCAATAATTTTAAAAACAGGGCAGCAACAATTATTGAGTCGATGATATGAAATACAGTGTAATGACAATTATTGAATCAATAATGTAAAATACTGTGTAACAACAATTATTGAATTGATAATATAAAATATTATGCAGTGACAATTATTGATGAAATGATGCGCAACAGTTACGGTGTCAATTATCTGACCAATAATATGAGACACTGTGCAATACCGTGTGCTACTGTAGAGTAGCGTGTGCTACAGAAAATACCATAATTTACCGTATGCTACTATTATTTTATCACCGGTATTTTAACAGTTAACACCGTTGACTATTTTTATTTAAAAAGGTTACTTCTGTCGTTTTCTATATCCGACAAATATTCCGTTGTGGGGTCCACCAATAATTAGTTATTTCGGCGCCGTCGTACGGCACGAATATTCCCCGACCAAACGAATATTCCCCGACCAAACGAATATTGTCCGACAAAATAAAATTTGCACATAACATCCTTAACTTTCAATTTCGTCAATTTAACCACTTTACTGTTTCAGAGAAAAAATATATGAAGAAAATTAAATTTATATTTCATAAATTTCGGGGTCTTACATAACTGATAAGTCATTTTTTTTAAGTTGGTCAACTCTAATGAAATGACAAAAATGCCCTTTTTATTTTTTTAACATTCTTCTTCCTAAAGGATATTTTAATAATCTTTACATTTTACTTAACTTATAAGTCATTATTAGCCGAACACATCCCTAACTATTATTTATAATTCTCGACTTATAAGTAAAAGTGATGTCGAACACTTTTACTTATAAATCTACTAAAATTTTAATTTTTAACTTTAAGTTATAAAAAAAAAAGTCATTCCCGAACGGCGCCTTAATACAAACAAACAATTTGCAGGCGCAATTAAAATTGAAACGATTTTTTTCATTTTGAAGAACTGGTGTGTGTGGAGACAAAGAGATACCTCCTTCGAGTTCGTTTGAGCCGGCGAGGAGAGAGAATGGGTCGTCGTTATTGTCGGGGAGAGATGAGCTCCATGGGAGTGAGTCGAGGCGTTCGAGCTGTTCTGAGTGCACTCGGTGGAATCGTTTCGTTTTCTTTGCTTTCTTCTTCGGAGGTTGACATTGAAGAGAAGCCATGGTTGTTTGTCTTTGTTACAGTGACGCGGGTTTTTCTTCTGCCCGGCTTGAAACGGCTATTTTTATTAGGGCATGCTATAATACCAGAGAACTATTTTTATTTTTCAATTAATTTATGATATTATTACTATTATAAATTAATTTTATACTTCAGAATTGCTATGGTTATTTGTAATAAAGTCAAATAATTTTATATATTTTTTTAAATTTCAAAAAAAAAATAGAAAATCACAACATATCCCTAATTTTAAACCAGAATGAGTAAAAATGTAGAATTGAGTATAAATAAAATTGATTGAGATATGTTTTTTCTCTTTATTTTATTTTTTTAAAGTTTTTCTACGATTCTGCTTTATAAAATAACATAGGATATTAGAGCATAAATATTCATTTGATTCCTTTATCATGTTTTTTTCCTCTTACCTGCTATAGTTTTATTCGTGTATCCTTTCCTTATGTATTTGATTAAATTTTTTTAGAAAGTGAATGATATTCATAATTTTTTCTACAAATTTACTTCATAATCCCTCTATCATTTTGAAATTAAGGAAACACGTTATTTTTATTGTACTACAAAGTTCAAATTAAAATTTAGTAGAGCTTTCAATCAAAATTCAGCAGAGCCTTTAATGTGTTGAACGTACATGAATCATACTTATCGTAAGACTCCGAAATTATGAAATATAAATTTAATTTTTTATATATATATATTTTTTCTGAAACAGTAAGTGGTTAAATTGACAAAATTAAAAATTAAGGATATTATGTGTAAATTTTATTATGTCAAAAAATATTCATTTTGTCAGGGGATATTCGAGTCGTACGACGGCGCCGAAATAGTCAATCATTGGTGGACCCCACAACGAAATATTGTTGAATATAGGAAACGACAGAAGTAATTTTTTTATAAAAACAGTGTTATCACTTTTAACTGTTAAAATACCGGCGATAAGAAAAATAGTAGCATACGGTATTTTATTGTAGCACACGGTATTACACAGTATCTCGTATTATTGATATGATAATGTGGTTATTACACAGTATTCATCAATAATTAATGATATACAGTATTTTACATTATTAATTCAATAATTGTCATTACACTGTATTTTATATCATCAAGCCAATAATTTCTATTGCACTGTATTAAATCAAATAATTTTCACAATAACAAATACACTGTAAATTATATTATTAAATTAATAATTGTCAGTAACGTGTTTATTACATTATTGTTGAATTATTATTATCACTAAGGTAACATTACCTTAATTATTGTATTATTAGTGGATATTATTATTATTATATGTGAATAGTATGTGGACCCTCTGTGGGGCCACGTGAATAATGAATTAAAATTTGAATGGGTGAATAGTGGACTGCCACTTTTGAAAATTAGGCTGGCATGCAGCACGCCAGCAACACACCTACATAGTGCATTCCCCTCTCCTATAAATGGCTTGCTCAGCTGAATAGAAAAATCACACATAAAACGTAAAGTTTTTTCTGCAAGTATTTTGTGAGTTTTATCTTAAGAATATTAAGGTTATTTTAAGTATTTGTAAACAAAAAGGAGTGCATAAAATTCAAGTAAATATTTTATTACAGAGTAGTAATTGTACAAATATTTATTTCACACGGTATTCACAAATCTTCTTTTATAGGACTCTTCTTTGAGAAGATTTATTTTAAAAAGTTTTCTTATGAAGATTTATTATTATTTTTTAAGTTATTATTTTACACTACAAAATTTTATATTATATAAATAATCTTGATAATTCATAATATATGAATTATAATGCACCTTAAATTTTATATATGGTAATTACTAATTATATTATAAGTATATATGTTGATCAACTTCATTTTTATCAATACATAGTACGTGATAAGGTAAGGGATGCCATCTTTTTTATATTCCATTATTTAAACTTACCATAGTAAGTATTGTTCGGTAAAACTTCTGAACTGATCATAATTTTCTTAATAGTTCACGCTTTATTTAATATCATTTCAAATGAATATTCCCATTTACGTGAACCTTCCTATTGAACTTCAGTCGTTCTTTTGAAATATGAATTTTGAATATCGTTATTGAATTTGAGTCAACATCATGTTGATAATTTGGACATTATTTAAATCTGCACAAAGTAAAATTGTAAACTTCTTATATTTATTATTATTTCTGTTTCTTCTGTTCATCAGTTATATCTCTGTTGTTATTTTAACCATCAATAATCAAATTGTAGTTAATATATGTGGCTTGGGTAACATGTTGGATAAGGGTGTTGTTAGGTTAAAGGTGATATGTTTGTTGGTGTGTTTTTTAGAGCACGTGGTGAATATTCTCTTCGCCCTATAGTGCAAATATGAACTATTGTTTTGTATAATTATGACCAAAGACTAAAGACTGGTATGATCATGACCGTTGGTCTTATATTTGAATATCTTTGGCCGCAGTGCAAAGATAAACTGTTGACTTGCGTAATTATGACCAGAAACTGTGAGTTTGTATTGTCATGGCCAATGATATTTCAGATAATAAAAGTTGATGATGTTTTTCTTAAAAAGATAAGTGAGTGGACATCATGGTCCATATGATTTTTCTAACGGTTGTGTTTTCTGCTACAGTTGTTGATTTGAATTTTGTTTAAGAATTTAACTGCAGTTGTTGAATTAAAATTTGTTATTTAAATTATTATATCAAGAATTCAACTGTTGAAGGCTAATGATAAATTATTCGTCATTATCTTAATCACGATATTATTTGCTGGGTTATTTGAGCTCACCCATTTCTTTGTTTGTTTCATTATTTTTCAACAGGAGATAAGAACGTAGCTAAGTCTAGTCGGGGGATGGAGTAAAAGTCCGAGAGATAGCTATAGTAGTCTTCACATGTTGTAAAATAGTGGACAATAATAGTAAAGATTTAGTTGTGTATTATCTTAATCACGATATTATTTGCTGGGTTATTTGAGCTCACCCATTTCTTTGTTTGTTTCATTATTTTTCAACATGAGATAAGAACGTAGCTAAGTCTAGTCGGGGGATGGAGTGAAAGTCCGAGAGATAGCTATAGTAGTCTTCACATGTTGTAAAATAGTGGACAATAATAGTAAATATTTAGTTGTGTATTATTGTACGATATACTGTATTGTAATAGTTGTTGTGTATTTTGACAACGTAAGTTTAGGTTGTATGAACCCAAATTTAGGATTGTCACCCTTATTCTTATTAAAAATTATTTTAAATTGAATTTGGGTTAAAATAGATTATGTCTCAATTCACTGTGTTATCTTAACTTATTAGAATATTTGTGCCAATAAGGTATTTGCATTATCACTAATTATGTGAGTTTGTATTTTTTATTTGATTACAATTGTTTTTACTCTATATTGTATTGATAATTTTTTGACTTTGATAAAAAAATGATTGAAAATCTGAATAGAATTTATCATGATTACTTAACGGTACTTTAGATGGAAGACCAGAGATTTTAAATCTGAGATCTGTGAGTATGAAGTATATAAAACAATGTATATTTTAGACTTCGATATGTAATTAATTCCATATATATATATAAATATATACATATATATGTATGTATGTTTATACGTAAACGAGAAGACGTTTTCAATGCACAAAAATACACAAAATTCTAAAATGAATTTGTCTCCATTCAAATCATGCAAACACCAAATTAAAGACATACATAAATACATACTATATACACCCGCCGGCCACCAATATTTTGTATGTACATATAATAATGCCACTGATATTATCCATAGCTTCCTTCTTTTTGCGTACGAGGTTAATTTCGTCAATGGCATGCTCCACTTCCACCTCCGTCACCCCCAACGCTAAGGCTCGACTCAGGGGCATCGTCTTCGACATGGACGGAACCCTAACGATCCCCGCCATCGATTTCCAGGCAATGTACAAGGCCGTTCTCGGCGAAGAAATGTATCAATCGATCAAATTGAAAAGTCCATCGGGAATTGATATTTTGCATCACATTGAGACTTGGAGTCCCGATAAGCAGAAAAAAGCTTATCAAATTATTGCCGATTTTGAGCGCCAAGGTCTCGATCGCCTTCAAATTATGCCCGGTTGCCCATTCATCTTTGTTATAGTACATATAAACATGTTTATATTCTGATTTATTTATTTATTTTTATTTTGTGAACTTGAAC
Source organism: Hedera helix (assembly GCA_947179155.2). Lineage (NCBI taxonomy): Eukaryota > Viridiplantae > Streptophyta > Magnoliopsida > Apiales > Araliaceae > Hedera > Hedera helix. Next base: position 29,939,789 of record OX359281.1, read on the forward strand.
TCTGTTTTAATTAATTTTTTAGCTTAATTTTCAATTATTGGAAGCCCACAGGCAGGCCTTTTATACAGATTTTCCTTCTATAGACCAATTTTACCAATTCTATTTGTAATTTTTGAGCTGAAACTTTAGTTTGGTAGCTAAGGATTTGTATATATTGTTTGATTCTTTAACTTTTCTATGAATGATAGGAAATTCTTTGTACCTTAACTAGTAAAATTGTGGTTTTGTACCAGTGTAATGCTATCTTTACGCTGTCACTCGGACGAAATAAGAAATTTCAAAAAGCAATTATTAACTTGCTTCTATGTGAAGGCATATGTAGCAACTGGGAAGTACATAATATTTCAACCGGAAAAGACAAGGGTTAGTGTAGTTTAAGAATAATTATGAGCCCTTGAAGAGTGCATTGGTTTAAAGCATTCTTGCGTCTAAATCCTTACCAAGGAGTGTGAAGTTGTAAATGAATCGTGTCGAATAAGTTATAAGCCGACTTTGTTTTGATTTGAAAGTTGATAGTTTTTGGTCCCCACTAATGTGTGCTGCATTGTTAATTTGATAGATACAGGAAGAATTGAAATAGGACATGGTTCTTTTGCGGCTGCATTTTATTTTATTTTATTTTTTGAAGTTGCACATCTGTTAGTATTTCATAGTTATGTGGAACTACATCATGTCAGCTTTTATATTTTCCAACCAGAAGTTAGCGAGACATTTAGGTTTATTTAGACTAAACATACATCCTGCTGCCAAACCATGTAATAAAATTGTTAATTCTGTCTTCTTATGCATCATGCTTAGCTTCAACAAGTCAGAGCCACATTTGAAGAAACATCTCTTGGAAACCTTGGATTGTTTTAAACATATATTTAGACGTAGTATTTGGTATTAACTTGTTTACGGTTTATTTTGGATACAGGTGCATCAGAACTTTGTGCTTTTATTGATTCGAGGAGTATCAGGTAAAGGTTCCTCTAAGTCTTCAGTTTGGTATAAAGTGATCCTTTATGTATTTTTTATTACTTGAACTGGGATGTTAGTTTTCTTGATAGGCACTAGATTCTGTTTATTTAAGTCTTTTGTTTTTGTGGACATATTTATATTAGGTTCCATTAACTTGGGTGGTCATAAATAAATATGAATCAAGATTCGAAGGCTTCTATCATTGATACATGTGTTACTTTTCTTTTTGTATTAAATATATCATTTAATTTTGTTTTTGTCTTGATATTTTTCTTATCCAATACCAAGTAAAGTGATGCAACTTTCTCTGGCTTTAGGATAACTAAGAATTAAAGTTAACAGAAACCAGATACAGGTCGAATCAAGACTGTACGGGATTAAATGGTTTAATTAGATCATATCTGGTTAAACTTAGATAGCATCATGGGAGCTTATGTCTGCTCCCTTTCTTCTTTATATATATGTATATATATATCATGTTTACAAAAATTTGAGCTCCCTTAGATGCCTCTCGGTGGTATATTAACATCCAGGGATGTGTATAGTGGAAGAGACTACAAGATAGTTGAGACGTAACTGGACATCTGAGCGAAATTAAAGATAGAAACTTTGCTTAGCCTCTCTGAGTAGATGCGGTCGGAATTGTCAAACACTTAATCAGCACTATACACAATTGGCTATAAATTTGAGGAAAAATGGTGAGAGCTAGTTTTAGGTGTCCTTTGGTCCTTACTGGTCTACTGAATGTCCTAGTGTTGCGCAAATGTCCAACTTGGGCTGTTAGCTGAATAACAATAGATAATATTGAAAGGGTAATCTGCTCATAAGCCCATGATCATATCAATTAGAAACATGGGTGTAGTACGAGCAAATACTGCCCCTTTTTTTTTACTTTTGTAGAATTCCTTGTTTTAGCATTTTGGACATGGTTTAGCTAGTTCAGTTAGTACTTAGTGGTAAATATTAGCTCTATTTTTGTATGCTTTGGACTCTAAGCTCGGCTTTTGATTATTCATCCTCTACGTTTATTAGTTTCTCACTTTTTCATCCCACATGTTATTTTCTCTTTCCAGGCCTCGCCCCCATCTCCATCTCAATCATCTCTTCTCTTCTAATGACACAATCAACATCTCCTTCCAGTCTACTTATTTTTTCTTCTCAAGTTCATCAAAGTCATCTTTTAGAATGCTGCCCTGTTCTTTCTTTGACGAATTTGAGGTATCCTAGGAGACGAAAAACTAAATTGATAATATTCGAAGTTTAGTCCTATTATCTTTCTTTTGAATCTGAATTCCTTCAGCATCCACAACTGTAATTACTTTCAACTATCTGATTGTGCTTCTGAAAACAAGAACATGTGAGCTCTCTGATTGTTTTGACAAATTGAAGATGGCATAAGCTGATATAGAGCTTGGGATTATTTTGAGATCTTCTGCTCTCCATATTTTGTTTTGAGATCCTCCATGCTCGTTCCTGGCTGGTCATTTTTCTTTGGAAGATAGCAGGTGTTACTTAACTGGAGCTCGAATATGTTTCTTATCACTCTTATTTAACCATTCTAGAAAGAAAAATTCTAGTTTCTACACCTTTATAAGTGAATAGTAAGAATGCTAGGTTAAATATGATAATGGAACAGTTCTTGAACTCAGTCAATTCACTTGCATGCTTCTCTGAGGATTTTAAGGGTTACACACTATTCAGGTTTATGACATTATATTGGCCATTGCTTGTTACTATTGCATGCCATACCTTATTCAAGATAATGGGAGCTGAGGGTGATTTGTTTGACTTCTGTGGAGTTAATAGTCATCTGCACATGTAACAAAAACAATAAACTGATCTGGGCCATCTGTCATTCTATTACATAAATTAATTAAGTTGCATGTTTAGTGTGTGAGATGCATGCACAGGCATTCTCACCAATTGATTGATATCTTTGTTTCATATTGATTCCACAATTCCTTGCCCGACTCCTCTTTGCATATCGACCATGGTCCAATTTTTTTCTTTGCTCTTAAAAATAAAACAATCCGTCTTACCACGTTTACATTTTTGTTTGTATGTGTCAAATGCACACACAGTTCACTTCTTCCAACTTGATATCTTTAATTTATATCACATCAGTTTCTTCTTTTCTCCCAAAATGTTTAGTGATATTAACAAGATTTACTCTTTGTCAGAAGGGGATTAATCACTCGAAATGTCAAGTCTGCAGTCGATTTGTTTCACCAACGGTTTGGGGTAATCTTATCATTTGATGTGAATTTTTTTCATTGTCTTCAGTTCATATTATCACTGACGAAGCTAGGTGTGAGTTGTGGGGTCAATTGACCCCACTGAACTTTTTTTTATTTTTAATACATTACATATTTAAAAAATATTAGGTGTAATATCTAAATTGATTCTACAGAAATTTTACAAGTTTTATAATATATTGGGTCAAATTAAAATTTTACAAATTTCTCAAGCTAGTATTTTAGGAATCAAGTATTTATGAACAAATTTGTAATTGAAAAAGTTTATTAGGGGTCAATAGGGAGTATAATGTTATTAATGATTAAATTTTATTTTTAATTAAATACTCCCTTATCTTCAAAATTATATACATATTTCTAAGACAAAAATATTTAAAATAAAATTTTACAATAATTTTTAACATATTACTAATATTTGTTAGAAATTTAATAATAGTGGTATTGTAATACTTGATCTACCTAGTATATAAATGTGTTAAGAATTTAATATGTTTTATAGTTTAAAGTTATACACACACACACACACACACACACACACACACACACACACACACATATATATATATATATGTATGTATAATTTTGAAACATATTAAAAAATAAGATCCATCTCTAATTTTTAAAGAAAAAGACTACGAATACTCTATATACAACCTAAAAAATATAAAATTATCTAAAAAAAATTAACTCCCGTTAAATTAATTTTTACCTAAAACTAATTTTGACCCAAAACTAATTTTGACCCCACTAAAAATAGTGGCTGGCTTCGTCAGTGCATATTATCATTGTCTTCAGTTGATATTATCATCAATAATTGCTTTTAACTGGAAATAATAATTAATTAGAAACGAAGTGTGATTCCAAACCCCTGCTCTGCTTACTAGTTTATACCCCGCCTCGCCAAGTGAAAAGCTTTCCCTTAAAGTAATTAGTATATCAAATGGAAAAGGGAAAAATAAAATAACTTTGCCATCCTAAAATGGAAGAACATCAAATGGTAATATTTCTTAGAAATTTAACTCCAAACAAAATTAATTTTTATTGTAATAATAATGATTTTTTAAAAAAGATTAACAAGATAAGGTGAAGGTTGTTTGAGTAAAAGAACATCTAAAACCTTAAATTCTTGATCCTTCTTGGAATCACTATCATTGAAATATTTCGAGGTTTTAATTTGATCTGTATATCTACAGTTGACATTCTCTCCAGCACTGAGTAGGGAATTCCGTCCTTATAAACCAGACCCAGGTCCACTGCTGCATATCTGCTCAACTTGGGAGGTCGAACCTAATGAGGTGATGATGATTGGGGATAGCCTCAAAGATGATGTGAGTCCTTATTTATTTTGTTCTGTAGCCAGCTGTCATTGTTCAATAGTGTTGTGGATTTCATCTTGAGGGTCATTTTAACATGTCACATGCTTGTAACTTTTTGATAAGAAATAAATTTGCTAAGTAAGACACAAGAAGGAGTACAATGCTAACAGGAAAAACATAGAACGTGAGTGCCAAAAGAAAAAGTGCTAGGTACAACTCCATTTTCTATGCCAAATAAATCTTACACACAATCATACTCCACACCCCTCCAGAATTTTTTTTATTTTTAAAAATGGTGTTGAAACTTGAAAGAATAAGAAATTCACATGCACAACAAAAAGAACCATACAATAACATCACTTGCTTGTGCTTAGCTCTTTGCTAAGGAACTCTTCTGCCTCCAAGTAAATTAGTTTAGCTGATATGTGTTCAAGGATTCCTTATTCTGTAGATAATTGGACCTTAAGATATTATCAATTTAATAAAGATATATGCTGTTACCATGTAACCATAAATTATTAAAGAAATGTTGGATGCAGATTGTATTTCCATCATTTCTTGTGATCCTAGGAGAGTAATATAACAATTCTTTCTGCTTATAAATGAATTTTCTAAATTTTCTGTCCTTCGCTTACCTGTTGTAGACTTATGGTTTGGTACTTGTTTTTTCCCCATAAATCCGCTCCTTTGATGTACCTAACCACTGCTAATTGGCCGTTGCAGGTGGCTTGTGGGAAACGAGCAGGAGCATGTACATGTTTGCTTGACGAAACTGGAAGGTATGATGCTCCTGAATATGCAACTGTGGAATATAAACCAGATTACAAAGTATCTTCCCTTGCTGAAGTTACTTTACTGTTGGAGACAAATTTTGACCTGGCACCTTGATGCCTTTAAGTCCTCTACGTCCAATATTTCAGAATGTAGAATGGAAAAGCATTGCAATTGCGCTTTAGCAATTTAGGCTACAACTATCTACAAGGTCTGGGGAATGTTTGTTCTTGCTTCCACCCTGTAGATTTTATTGATATAAGAAACCTCTATATAAATAATGAGGAAAGAAAATGAAGAAAAACGTTTCTTCAAGGCAGCAGACCAGAGTCATGCTTCACTTTTGTTTTGTGAAGCGTTTGATGGCCTGCATAACAAATGACAACGCGGCGTAACATTGCCTTAGCGAAACTGGCTTGCACGCTATCTAGGTGTTCTCTTATTGTTTACGATGTCCCTTGTATTCCTAATGTTATTAACCTAACAAATGAATTCATGTCATTTTTGTACAATTGAGTCTGTGTGTTAGTTTGTGCGTGTTTTTTCCTTTATTGTTTTATTGTTTTAAATTAGTGTTTTAGGTTAAAACCTGTAATCAGCCTAGAAGAAATTATATTGCAGATCTACTCTTACCTTTTGGCCAAGTTAAGACTTTACTCCAGTTTAAGACCCGGGGAAGGGGTGTTTTTTGGGTTGTATACATCATGCACACACGTGAATCTCACGTGAGTCTGACAGTTCTTCCTCCTTCCCTCCATATTAATGATTTTATAACTCAGTGTTGCCATGTATGAATGAACAATTTTTTATTTTTCTTAGAAAGAATTGATTTATGTCACGTGACAAATTTAAATAACTACTAACGTGAAATTTAAAGATAAAATAATATTCTATAAAGATATTTTTATTCCCTCTATCAATATTTAATGTAGACAGAAATTTGTGTTTATACATAAGAACAAATGAGATAATAATTAAAGGAAGAGTGTGATAGGATGACGATCTCACTCACAATCTAGGTTGACGGTGCTAATCAATTTAATTGAAGGGGTTTAATACGAGCCGTCGTTCCTTTGAGCTGATGTGAGTTTTGTACAAATTTATTGGACAATGGGACCATACCTATTATAAGATTAGATAGATTTTTGAATCATAAAACTTTACATTATTAATCAGAAGAATGGCTTTCGAATGTGCTTGATTCAGGGGTTAATTGCAAAAGTGTTCTTTAAAGTTTTATAAAATTTTATTTTTAGTCTCAAAGTATTAATTTTTTTAATAGTGTTCTTTAAGTTAAGTTTTTTTATAAAACTGTTATCTTGAACAAATTAGTGAAATTATAGGCTCATATTTTATATAAATGAATACATATTTGATCCATTTCAAATATATAAATATAACCATATATACGTTACACTTTCTTTGTCCGGCCTAATTTGACTTTTCTGATCAAAATAATTAATTTTAGAATTGATAATTGAGAACATTTATTTATATTTTTTAACTTTTAAAAATTTGATGTTGTAGTAAATTAAATATAATTTTTTATAATTATTTTAAAGAAAATTAGATATATTTTAATTTTAAAATTGATCAATTTAACTTCAAAATTCAACCTAAATTAGTCTTTATGGAATGGAGGGATTATGGAACGTAAATAAAATAATTACTAATGATTTTGCACATTTATGTGAAGGATTTTCACCTGTAATTTTATCATTATATTAAAAAAGAATAATTTCATAAAAAATCAAATTTAAAAAAATTAGTACTTCAAATTAAAAACAAATTTTTGTAAAATTTTGAGAAAGAGTTTTGTAGTTAACCCTTAATTCAATTCAATTATTCGGATGAAAGTCAAGAATAGGTGTCCGTATGGTTCCACACTTGTACGGTGTTCAATTCATTGTTTGAGTTAGTACTTATGTTGTGTTTGTTTAATTTTTAATATCTCTCAATAAACACATGTTTGAATTGATAAGATACAAAAATTATTTATTAAAATTTTATTTATCTCTTAATCGATAAGATATAAAAAAAAAATTAAATTATTTTTTTGATAATTTTTTTTATATAAATATATTCAACAATGTTACCTTCTATAGTCCTCGATTTTAATGTAATTGTTTATTGCTTGATTATTATTTCAACTACTATTTTAAAGAAAAGGTTAAATTCATGGAAAATTAAGCCGAAATTATAATCTTAAATTTTCAGTCAAGATATTAAATTAATTTTCATAATTTTCCTAACATAAATAATAATTGTGTTCCCATATTGTAAGAGGAACCTTGTATATAGCATATTTATTTTGCGAAAATAACATCTTTAATAATCAAAAAATATGGTTATCATAATTATTTAAAAACACGTTGGGGTATTATAACCGGATAAGTCTATTGACACAACAATCAAACATTATATCTGTTTGTACTATTAAAAAATGAGATATGACATATATTTTAATATTATGTCTCATTTTTTAATAGTACAAATAAATACAATATTTAATATAGTGTGTTTATACTTATTTATTGTAACACGGACAAAATGTTAGAAAATTAGCGTGAGATTTTAAAATGTACTTGAAATTCTATAGTTGCCAAAAGTGAGAGTTTATTCTTTCTTTCTTTTTTTCATTCTTTTATTAAAATTTATATTTGGCACGCTTAAATATAATTAAAATAATAAGATTTACTTTTTGTAATTTAATTTAAAAAACAGTTATATTTAAATGCATTCAATACTAATTCCAATATTAATAAGAGTAAACAAAAAAATTCCAAAACTCTACTATAAAAATCTCATTTTATTAGGTGATGGTATAAAAATAGCAATTTCTTGAAACCAAATCAAATGTTGTGTCCAAAATAAGAAGAAACTGGAAATGTGTAACAAGGTGTGTGAATTTGACCCACTTGTACTGGCGCGCGTGTACGGGCATTCCAACCCATGTTGTTCTTGTTAATTGGGTCCCTTCAAATCTCCCCAAGGACCCCCAATTACAAAACAAAAGATCGGACCCTTTATACACAACTGAGCCTACAGCATTTCCAAGACTCTTCCCGATTCCTCTCCCCCTCTGAATTTTCTCCCCAAACTCTTGTAGATCTATAGCTCTTCTTCTGTCTCTTAAATCTAAAGTCCTTTCTCTCTTCATTTTTCAAGGTAAAGCTTGTTTTGCTTCTTGTTCTTTGGACATTAAAGTACCCAAAGACGGCAAGTTTCCATTTTTATTCAGTTTACTGCTCAAATTTAGTCTTTCTTTGTATTAATTTTTCAGTCCCTAGTTTATACCCTTTCAATTAAACTAAACTATGATCCCTTTAATTTCCAATGGAGAAATGAAATTACCATTAAATCCAATGAACCCAGTAATCAAAATCCCGTTACCAAAGTCATGTTTCTTGCAGTTGAGACCTATCCGTTGTTTTCATCAGCAAAACCCCAAAAGCAGAAAACCCAAAAGAACCCATCTTGCAAATCCTATAGTGGTGAGTCCTAACCAAATACTTTACAGTAAGAGCAATAAAAAGGTGGTAGACGAGGACAAAAGAGGATCTTCTCAAATGGGTAGTCAACAGATGATGACGATTTTGTGTGGATTTGGGTATTGGTTACAGGGTTTTAGGTGTTTTCCTTGGCTGGCTCTCAATTTCCACATGGCCCACAATCTTAATCTGCATCCATCATCATTGCAGCTTGTGCAGAACATTGGTAATCTTCCCATGGTGGCCAAGCCTCTGTATGGAGTCTTGTCTGCCGCTCTTTATATTGGCGGTGCTCAGAGAATACCTTATATTTCCATTGGAGGTTAGTTTTTAATCTTTATTTCATTATTCACTTAATCTTCTTTGTTCATATGTAGTTTCACTGAGCAGTTCTTAAATTCAAGTTTCACCCTACTTTTTTTGGCAGTATTATAGAGAATTCTGCAGAGTTTCTGTGCTGATTTTTCCTTGAATTATTATTTGCAATTTTTGTGTGATGTATTGTTCAATATGTTTACTTCCTAAAGCAAAAGGCTATTAAATAAGTATAGCATAAAAGGTTGCTGGAAATTTCAATTTCCTTAATCCTAAGTTATTTGGTTGAACTTTACTTGTATGACTATAAGTAGTACTAATGTTGAAAGCAAACAACGACCTTCTATTACATTACCTTTTTCGTTTCGGAAATTTAAAAGTTTCTCTCTTACTTGTGATTTGGTTTATCACAAATTCAGTCACTGAACTTGGAAGGCAACATTATTCTGTTGGTGTAAAAATGAGTATATTAGTCATTCTGACTTTTCATAGTCAATGCTTTTAAGATGACATATACAAATGCACAATTTAAAGTGAAATTTGCGATGGAGTGAACTGTGGAGGTATTTCATCATTAACAATTGAGAACAATGCTAGAGATTTCTCTGAGTCGGAGAATATTCGCACCCAATTGGAAATAATTCATATCAGAAGTATTATTAGTCAACAAATGCATAACTGATATAATAAAAACAACCTTAATTAAATTATTCAGTTATTGTATAATGTGATTGAAGATATTGATGAATACCATGCTCTTCAGTTCTTATGCAGGTCTTGTCTTGGGGATCATTGGCATTGATCCCGGTTGCAGGTAAAGCCCTTCCAGTTCTCATGGTATGTGTTCTATTCGGTAATCTTGGAGCATCCGTTACGGAGGTTGCAAAGGATGCTCTTGTTGCAGAATATGGCCTGAAAAACAAGATTAGTGGTCTCCAGTCTTATGCATTTATGGCCTTAGCTGCTGGTGGTATTCTAGGAAACTTGCTAGGTGGATATTCCTTACTAAAAATACCACCCAAATCCATGTGTCTAATCTTTGCAGTTTTCCTCTCACTTCAACTCACAATGTCTCTAGCAGCAAAAGAGGAGTCCCTTGGTTTAGAAAAACCATCAAGTCAGACTTTTGTGAGCAAGTCAGTTTTGCAGAGTTTCAAAAAACAGTATTCTGATGTTGTGGTGGCAATTAGTGAAGAGCGCATTTCTCTTCCTCTTGTTTGGATTGTAGCTTCTGTTGCTCTGGTCCCAATTCTATCAGGTTCTATCTTTTGCTATCAAACACAATGCTTAAATCTTGATCCTTCAATTCTTGGGATGTCGCGAGTAACTAGCCAATTGATACTTCTGTCCATGGCTGTTCTCTATGACCGTTTTTGGAAAAATGTTCCTATGAGGAAACTGATTGGCATAGTGCAGATTTCATACGCAGTTTCCCTTCTTCTCGACCTGGTACTAGTAAAGCAGCTCAATCTTAAATTGGGGATTCCCAATGAGGTGTTTGCCCTTTGTTTTTCAGGTGTGGCTGAAACTATTGCACAGTTTAAGCTCTTGCCGTTTCAAATGCTTCTTGCAAGTTTAGCTCCACTCGGTTGTGAAGGATCTCTAATGTCTTTCTTGGCATCAGCTTTCTGTTTAGCATCAATATTTAGTGGGTTTCTTGGTGTTGGGTTGGCTTCTATGCTCGGAATAACATCTGACTGTTACTCTAACCTGTCTTTGGGAATCGTGATACAGTTTCTTGCAGCGTTAGTTTCATTGCGATGGATTTATTATGTTCCCTTTTCACAACCTTCTGCTGAAAAGGAATGGAAAAGAGGTAGAACTAAAAGGACCCGGAAAAACAGAAGAATTGGAAGAGTGATGTTTAATTCAGTCTACGAGTACAGACGAGAGAGAGAATCAGAAACTTCTTCATATTAGAGTTTCATAAGCATTCTGTTTTGAATATGCAAGTACGCGTACCTAATTCCGAGTACAAAAACAGCACCAATCCAGATAGAGCTAGCTGAAAGGCAAGACGGATTCCTCAGCAGTCTTTTAAGTTGTAGAGCACCGCCAAGAACAAACGATGGAAGAAGTGCATTGGATGTGCATTTTAGCCGAGTTTTTGGATTAAAAATGAGTTGTGTTGTCGATTTTGTCTAGGGTGTGGCCTATGGATACTAACGAGGAGAAGGAAAGAGAAAGTTGGACACTTCTATTTCTAAAATTAGAAGGAAAATACCCAACTTTTCCCCCTTCCCTTCCTCCCAAAATAAATCTCACAAACACACCATAGAGGATGGACCAAAAGTCCTTATAGATGGGATTCTAAGGGTGTTGACACAAGTTAACCACCCCCTCCCCCCCAACCCCACCCCACCCCACCCCAACCCAAAAAAAAAAAAAAGATAGTGCCCAAGAAAATTGTTCTTAGAAAAAAATTAAGAGACACCTTTCTTCAAATGAGGGCAATATAATATCTTCATATTTATCATAATCAAAATTTCATTATCATATTATCAATACTAAAGCGTGATGGTTAAATCACGGAACAGGTTTTATCCTTAAAATTCGTAAAAAACTGAGTCTTTTTTCTTTTGGAACGAAGAGTACTACTAGTATTGATAGATAGTAACACAGCAGGGATGAACAAGGCCTTCTTCACAACCCATATCAATAGACTCTATAATTTATAATAAACTAATAATATTATCATAATTTTCTACTCAAAGAAGGAAAAATATAAGTGCACACTATCCGGTGATAAAATACATTTTAACAATTAAAAAATAGAGTTTGACACAGAAATTTGTGTTCGATCTCTTTTTTTAATGATTGAGATAGATGTAATGTTTAGTTTTGTCATCGAGTTTTGTATATGTAGTATTGTCCGAGAAGAAAGACTTGCAAAAAACACAAGACCTGAGGCAGCAGCATGTCATTTATCAAGAGAATTAGAAAGGGAACTTACAAACTAGAGAGTACTGAATCGGAAACAAACACTACTAAAATAATACTATTACAATCATCCAAATTAAACCCTAAACCTAATTAAGAAGGGCCTAATTAAATATGTTTTTCGCTATTACAATTAGTTATTCAAACCCTAACTGTCCCAGTCACACACCGGTACCTTTAAGGGCTAGACCATGAGTTCAGGGCCTCCGAGCCCATAATTCGTGTCGCAATATCCAGGAACATACTAACTGCTGAACAGACCTGCATGAAGTAGCAAGACATACAACAACTGGGGGAAAAACAGGATTATAATGAATGCCTCGAGGGTTTTTAGCCTCCACCCTCTATATCCTCCTATGCTCGTCTCCTTGCATGCCAACCTACAATAAATTAAAAGTTTTGGTAAATAAAAAGTTGACTAACACAAAAGTTCTGTGTGACAAATTTATACCCAATTGTAATTATAAAATATACTAATACAAATACATTGAATTTGGTTGAATTATTAAAAAATTCCATTTATTACACATCCAATACTAATTCAAATACATTGAATTTGGTAAAATTATTAAAGAGTTCCATTTATTACACATCCATAAGTTACCACTATCCTTATCCATGCAAGAGACGATCAATCAAAAAATCAGGTTCTATGATCGTCAATGATCTTTGGATACCGAAGGTATCCTTCTTGAAGGCGTCCTTGGAATAATCTCTTACGGGTGGAGATGATGGGGTTGGTCTATAATTTTTTTTCTTTTTTTTTGCATTTTGCTCAAAGGGTTGAAGGAAGACTGGGCATGCATTCGGAAAGGATAAATCGCATGCATTCGGAAAGGATAAATCGCTCCCGAAAGGAATTTATTGTTATCATATATATCATTTTTCTTGAACTATGTGTGAATTGTGCTCCCTCTGTCCCAAAAAAAATTCACATTTTTGGGATTTTTATTTTATTTTTAATTCTTCATATAAAAAGCACATACCCTCAAGTTTCTGTATTAAGGGCAATGTCCTTAAGTTTGCGTATTAAATACACCTAAAATAACAACTTAAGTTATTTACCAAAAGATCCCCATTTGTCAATTTTTTGTGTTCTCCAAATGGCCAAACTATCCCATTTTGTCATTTTATACTAACAATTTTCCAATCATGCCAACGCTACTAAACTACAATTTAGTCCCTCGATGTTGAAAAATTTTCAACTGAAAACTCTTTTTTGTGCGAGAGATGTAGGATTACTTTTAGGATGTTTAGGACAAACATGAAAAAAATAAAATAAAAAATATTAATTACATCCAATTCCTATATAGTTGCAGATTTTGCAAAAGAGATCTACTACTCTTTTTGTGGCAAATAGCCAGTCCTGATATTTGATTTAGTTACCCGAATGCGAGTGCAGAAACAGCCCATGCAACTAGTGATAATGATCCTGCTGCAGCTAGACTATCATTTCTCCAATCTCTGATGTGATTTCCACCTGCAAATTTCGAAACTATGCCGAGCATGGTGGCTAATATGGCAAACACAAGGAAAACCATGCATTGTTGCTCCATTCCTTCCCATACCTGCCACAAATTTATCAACATAACGCAACATATAGAAAAGAGTTGCATCCATGACTTGTTCTGCAATTTTTTTGGTGCCAAGATTTGTATTATCATCTAATTTATAAAAATAAATGTTCAACACAGAACTGCTGAGCTCCCGCTAACCCTTTCTTAAGGGGGATCTAAATAAGATGCATGATAACAAATAGCTCTTGAGAATATATCATGCATTTCCTACCAATTCATTTTTATTTATTTTTTTGTGTGAAAAAGAGAAGAATGTAAATAGAAGTACTTACTAGGGTGATTAGTCTGGCCATTAATAAACTTGTTGAGACACCAACTAGCTAAACCCAATACAAAAAAATACATAACCAAGTTTAGAAACAGCAATGGAGCTGCCACATTTCTTCCCCCCCCATAGCCATCTCAGATCAAAACCAACCACAAATTAACACAAATGTATAACTCTCCAAATATATTAACGAACACTTTTCTTTTTCTTTTCTCTCTCTTCATTTTAATTAAATATTAAATACATCTCAATTATTAAAAAATAAAATTTGACACAAATTTTCGTGCCAAATCATATTTTTTAATAATTAAAATTAAAATGTAGTGTTTTAAATTGTGTACGTTGGGTGCTGTGGACAAACACTTGTATGCTTGTTTGCTTTAGGGGTATGCTTCAGCTTACACGTGGCATGACACTTGTCAAGTACACAGTGTTCTAGTTTCCTGTGAAGTTTTGCCTTTTAATATTTATTTTACTTTGGATTCTCACCGTAATGAACGGTGGTGTCTGCATAGCTGCTGACTGCTGTGTATCCGGATGAGTATTATTGACATCATCATCATCATCATCATCATCATCATCATCATCATCATCATCATCATCATCACTATCTTGATAAAATATAATCCCCTCTATTTTTTTATACTATTTATAAATAAATATTAAAATTGTTTTATTACAAGATTAAAAAATGATAATACTTTATTGACTTGAATAATTTTATATATACAAATAATGCATAAAAAGTTATATACAAATTGATAAAATTCATATATTACGTACTAATAAAGATATGTAAACAATTCAATAATAAAATTTGTTTTCTATTTTATATATTTTTTGTATATAATTTTTTTAAAAAAATTTATATATTATTAAGTCGAACCCCTTTAGAAATAGAAGATAAAACTATTCTATTCAATTTATCATATATATTTTTTTCTCGCTATTTTCTCTCTATTCAAAAGTCATAAATTTAAAATTTTCAGATATGAGAAATGTCTCTATCCTAGTTGAAAAAACCATTTTTGAGATTTTCTTATTATCATTATTTGCCATAGTTAATTATTTTTTTTTATTACGAAGTTATGTTATGTATTGTAAAATTTTTATACCGAATTTTTATATTAAAAAAAATTGACATATCATATTAAACGAGATTATAATAGTAATTCATCATATTATATTTTTAAAAAATAAATAAATAAATTACTTCTACTTTACATATAAATGACAACGAAATCCGTACATAAATTAATAAGAATCGAGTTTGCTTTCCGATTAGCAGACTAGCAGTGAAAAGTTTGATTTTGGGTTAGAAGATCAAACCAATAAAACTTATTTGTACTTGGTGCAAAGGCTACCGGTAAGAAGCCATTTTTTGTGAAAGGCTAGTAAGCTAATGATGTAGAGAATGTTATTTATTTATTTATTATTATTATTATTATTTTTTTTTTTTATAGAGAATTGATATTTTTAGAAGTAGATTCTATTTGATCTTGTGAAAATATCAAATTAACTAGTAAAAATATTAATTTTATATGAAAATTAATATATATAAAATTAATATTTTCACAAGTTAATTTAATATTTTTACGAGTGAACTCTATTTGATCTTATAAAAATATTAATTTTCTTTTTTTAAAGACTACAACTAGCCCAGTTAATGAGTCGGAGCATAACCTTAATTTGATATGGTCTAACTTAAATTAGTAAATCAAAACTAACTTTTTTAATTCACCGATATGTAAATCTTGATTTATTGGATCAAAAGTTTAAATTTAGTATATTGTGCACAGTTTCGCATAGCAAATCATGACATGATCAAGAAAATATGATGTCCTACCTCCATTCTTTTTTATTCGTCTTTTTAGGAAAATAATTTTTTTTATTTTTTATTTATAAATTTTAAAGAAATATTTAATTTTTCATATTATTCTTTATAATTAAAGGATAATTTATTTATCTTTTGTCTTTCTAATAAATTTTAAAAGGTTAATATTAAATTTTTATACATAATTTAATCAATCAAACAAAACATTAATTATATTTCTTAATCTGTGTGCAAAACCTTAAAAAGACAAATAAAAAAGAATGGAGGTCAGTACTATGTTTTATCTCCAAACATTTAATTTTATTACTCCTTTCTTCTCATTTTATAAGCCGTTTAAAATATAATTACACATATTAAGAAATCTCGTTAATTTTAATGTTAAATAATTAATGTTAGTTTGAAATTTTATTATTACTCGTGCATTAATTACTCTTTCTCCTTTCATATCTCTCAATTACTCTATTTATTTAGGGATAAAATAAGAAATAATTAATTTTTTCTCTTTAATATATATAAAACGTCTTATAATATAAATAATTTTTTATTTTTAAAAAATAATTTATATAATAAAAATGAGAGAATATCAATTTTGTCCCTCATTTTTCAAGGGGGATATGATACACACATATTTCATTTATTAATGCCATGAACTCTGATTCCTAATTTATGAATTTACACGTGTTCATTGAAAATTATTCACAAGGTACATTGTTGAGCAACATTTGGCAAAGTGGTAGAGAAAGAGTGTTGTTTCAAAACTAAATCCAAGGGTCCTTCTAGAGTTGATCAACTCAACCACAACCCACAACCCACAACCCACAGCCCACATAAACACCAGCAACTTCAAAACAACACACTTATTATATTTTCAAATAGAATGAATTATTCCATACCCTTCCAAAAAATATAAAATTCATAAATTTGGGAGGAATGAGAATGGTTCATTCTATTATAATAAAGTAATTAAATATAATTTTTTGTATTCTATAAAAATAAATCATTTTATTCTTACCTTTATTTCTCTAATCCAAACGTAGCATTAATTTATCTAATTAAGCTTAGGAAAATACGTTAATTTGGTTCTTAACTTAACAATTCTCGTATAGATGTAAAAACTCTTTTAAAATGCCAGAATATGTAAATTTTTATATAATTTAGTGATGCGTATCGACGAATTTGAAATTATAAAAATAAACAAATCTAATATATCAAAACACTTATTTTGAATTGGTAAGACAATGATGTTCTACAACTATAAATCAAATAAAAAATTATACACTCATATTTTCATAATTTTTACAGTTGAATTACTAAAATAAAAGATGAAATGAAGTGATTGTTATGATTTTCTAACAAAGATAAATGTCCACTTATCTCTGATACACCTAATTTATCCGAGATATAAAAAGTAAGAAAATTTATTTTTATACATAAAGCATCCAACTTTTTAGATATTTATTTTGGTGAAAGGTAAGAAAATTTATCTTTATATAAGAAATGTCTAGCTTTTTAGACTGTTATTTTGGTGATTTTAGATTACACTTTATCTATAAAAATCTATTTATGTTGTATTTTATTTTCCTATCCAAACATATGGGAAGAGAAAATATGGTCACAGTTATTAGATGCAATTATCATCTATCTCCCATAGTCCCATTATTTCTCAAATCTTATATTTTGGCATCCCATTTTCCTCTTTTTAACGCAGGTAGTGTGTATCATATAAATTAATATATCATTAAGAGAATGCAGGAGTGACACTTATTTTGGACTCGTAAAGTAGTAGTTACTAATAATTTTACTAATTTTTATTTCTCATTTTTTATAAGAAAATAATATATATGCCAACAAATTTTATTACAAAATTATATTGTGTAATTATTTTTAAGTGATAAAATAGAATAATTATATAAATCATTTTAAAAAAAAATTCTTACCTCATATATCTACATTTATCGATATTTAATATTTATATAAATTTATAGTAGGACCTAAAACATGAGTAATTATTCAATGCTGTCATTTTAATACTAAAATAATGGTTTTCTTAACATGTGCCCTAAGGGCACATGTTAAGCGCAAAAAACAAGAGATGAGACTCACTAAATATTATTTATTTATGCATTTATACTGAATTCAATGTATAAAAAAATAATATACTAATTGACCCCATGTATTGAATTCAGTGCAAATATATAAATAAATAATATTTAATGAGTCTTATTTATTATTTTCTGTATTTAATATGTGCCTTTATGACAAATGTTAAGAGAACCTCTAAAATAAAATAATTTATAATGACAGTACATAAATGATGTGAAGTACATGCTAGTAATAAGTAACTGTTATACTAATAGCTAGTAATTGATTGAATTTAAGAGGTTGACTAACACTTTGTCTTTACTAACCAAAGTTAAAGTTTGACCCAATTCCCCAGTTAAGCTAACCCTATGACACACTCACTCCATGTCCCTTTGTTCTCTCACTCCGTCTTTCTTTATACACACAAACACAATACAATCTCTCTCTCCCACTAACATTTCTCCAGATTTCCCTCCGCAACATTCGCTTTGTAATTAGGTACATTCCATCTACTTGTAATGCTTTTTCTCTCAATCTGCTTTTTCCCCTTTTACTTGTGAACTAGGGTTTAATCATTCTCATACGTACATATCAATAATCATCTATGCAGTAGTTATCGTATTTGATTGAGTTGATTTAGCTTATGAATCTCAATCTCTGATTGTTTGCTTCGAAAATTAACAAAAAAAGTAAAAGAAATGTCGTTGATTGAACATAAAGCTTTGTCGTGTTAGTAATAATGCCATGAAGTAAAAGAAATTTCGGTTTAGAAACGTCTAGTTGATAAGAATCGTAAATTGAAAGAATGTATTGAAGAGCACAGAGTTTTTTTACATTGCTTAAAATTGAAGCTTACGTGTCTATATATATATATATATGTGAATTGAAAAACTAACTCTGTATTACTCCATTACATTCGTGACAGCTGTACAATCCTCAACTAACTAGATTATCCAATCACCACTAACTGCTATCCACTAAATGACTAGCTAACCGACTAACTGCCTAACTATGACAATTGTATCATGTGTTAAGCATTGCTGCAGCTGATGCTTTAATTCTTGTGTTGTACTGGAATTATGGTCATTGGCTTGTTTAATGCTCTGCGTCCATGTGTCTTCAGCTGTGGTTTGTATATCAGCAAACTGTATAGCAGAAGCAGCATTAGTTTGATGACCATATTCTCTAATACTCCCCCCACAAATGGGAGGTCCACAAGGATTGTGGAGTCCCAATTTGGAAAGAATGAACCAATGTGCAGTGCGTCCCAAGGGCTTAGTAAATATATTAGCAAGCTGTTTAGAACTTGGAATGAACAAAGGCTGAATAAACTTGTCCTGAACTTTGTCTCGCACAAAATGGCAGTCTACTTCAATATGTTTGGTTCGGGCAGGTAAGACAGGATTGGAGCTAAAGATATAGTAGATAAGTTGTCAACATAGAGAGGTATAGGAGTATGAACTGAAAGAGTTAAATCAGCCAAGCAGCTATGTAACCAAATTAATTCACATGTAGCATCAGCAACTGATCTATATTCAGCTTTAGCAGAGGATCGACTCACAACAGCTTGCTTCTTAGCACCCCAAGAGATTAATGTAGTACCAAAAAACATACAATAACTAGAGATGGACTTTCTCCCCCCATTCTGACCAGGCCAGTCACTATCAGAGTAAGCTTTTAAAGTCGAATCACTAGAAGAAGAGAAAAACAAACCCATACCAACAGAACCTTTAAGGTATCTCAGAACTCGAATTGCTACTTTCATGTGATCTTGACAAGGATTTTGCAAGAATTGACCAAGATGATTAACAGTGTAACTGATGTCAGGCCTAGACATAGTCAAATATTGTAACTTGCCAATGAGACATCTATAGACAGAAGCATCTAACAAAGCAGCAGTGGTAGTATAATGTAACTTAAGATGTTGCTCCATAGGAATAGTGTAACGTTTAGAATTGGTAACATCAAATTCAGATAGCAGGTCTAGGATATATTTTCTTTGATGAAAAAAGATGCTCTGCGAAGATCTTGAAACTTCCAAACCTAGATAGTATTTGATCTGACCCAAATCTTTAGAACCTGTTCCTAGAATGTCATCAACATATACAATGACCAACGTGCGTCCTGCAGATGAATGAGAAGTGAACAAGGAATAATCAACTTTAGATCGAGTATAGCCAGCTGAGATTAATGCACTAGTAAGTTTGGCAAACCATTGTCTAGAGGTCTGTTTAAGACTATAGAGAGATTTGTTAAGTTTGCAAACTTGATAAGACTGTCTCAATTTTGAATAACCAGGTGGAGGTTCCATGTACACCTCTTAAAGCAAATCACCAAATAAGAATGCATTATTAACATCAAGCTGATGAATAGATCAATTTCTAACATAAGCCACAACTAATAAAGCTCTCATAGTAACCATCTTAAAAACAGGAGCAAAAGTTTCTGTATAGTCTATGCCTGCAGTTTAAGTATATCCTTTAGCTACCAAACGAGCATTATACCTTTCTACACTACCATCAGCATTATATTTGACTTTAAAAACCCATTTACAGCCTATAGGAGTGTGACCAGGAGGAAGAGTTGTCACTGTCCAGGTATTGTTTGCATCTAAAGTATTGAGTTCCTTATTCATAGCTTCAACCCATTTAGAATCCTTTGCAGTCTGTGTATAACTGGTCGGCTCTTGTATGAGAAAAAGGTTACTAACAAAATGGAGATGAGAAGGTGAAAAAACAAAATATGATAGATATTGAGAAAGAGGATACTTGATAGGCGTAACAGAAGATAAGTGAAATTTTCTGGTCTGAGAATGTTTGCTTAAAAGAGGAATCTCATAATGTTGATGCCACACTGGCTTTGTTTTGGCTCTAGTGGATATTTTCGTGGAAATTTCTGGAGAAGGTTCTGAAGGGTGAGGAAGTGAAATGATGGAAGACTGAGAATCATTGTATGGAATGGAAACAGAAGGCTGAGAATCATGTTGGGAATCTGCAGAAGGATCGTGTTGAGATAGGAACAACAGAAGAAATAGTATTGAAGTGATTAAATTCATAAGATTGTGAAGAAGAAAGAATGGAAAAAGGAAAGACATTTTCATGAAAAACAACATGTCTGGAAACAAATTCCTGTTTAGTTTCTAAATTGTATAACTTGTTACCTTTTTGTGTAAGAGGATAGCCAACAAAAATTGATTTGACAGCTCTAGGTTCAAACTTATCATGTGTGTGTTGAGATGCAAAACATAAGCAGACTATAGTCTTGAGATGAGAATAGATAGATGATTTGTGAAACAGAATTTCATAAGGAGTTTTGAATTTTAAGATAGAACCAGGAATTCTGTTTAACAAATAGGTAGATGCTAAAATGCAATCTCCCCAGAAATGCTTAGGTTACCTTGAAATCTAATAGCCCTGGCCGTGTTCAAAAGGGTCCTGTGTTTCCTTTCCACTACACCATTTTGTTGTGGTGTGTAAGAACAAGAAGTATTATGTAAAACATCAAGTTTGGATATAATGGAAGTCATGAACTGATTAGAAAATTCAGTACCGTTATCACTTCAAAATGTTTTAATATGTTTGTTAAACTGTTTGTGAACTGAAGCAAAGAAATCTTGCAAGATTTTATAGACATGCTGTTTTGTGGAAACTAAGAAAGTCCAAAGACCTCTGGAAAAATCATCCACAATAGAAATGAAATACTTACAACCATTTCTAGTAGCTGTTCTATATGGACCCCAGAGGTCACAATGGAATGATGGATGAGTTTAAACACATCATGTGTACAATTGAGACTAGAAGCAAATGGTAAACAAGTCTGTTTAGCTAAAGGACATGTACTACAATTGTTACAATCATCTTCTTTAATGACAGAAGCAAGAGCTGGAATTTTATGTAAAATAGAAGGGGGAACATGGCCTAGTCTGTGATGCCAGAGTGTAGTAGAAGATGTCTGTATAGTATGAGCAGCAGCATTTGGTGGAAAATGAAGAAGATATAGTCCATTGGACAAATCGCCAGTTGCTATCGTGTGCATCTAGTGCTAGTCATGTAATGTACATGAATCAGCAGTGAATAAGACGGTAAAATTAGAATATGATGTAAGTTTGCTGACTGATAACAAGTTGCAAGTAAATGATGGAATGAAAAGAACCTTATGTAAGGTAAAGTCTTTGGTGAGATGAACAGAACCAGTGTGTGTAACAGAAACTACATTACCATTAGGAAGGCTAACCAGAATTGGTGTGGGAAGAGTAGTGAGAGTGTGAAAAAGTTGTTTGGAACCTGTCATATGATCTGTAGCACCAGTATCTACAATTCAGGTATTGAGATTAGAATGAGCAAAAGAAGAAAAAGAGGTTACCATACCATCCACATGATCATCACGGCTATCATGAATTTTTCCAATCATAGAGAATAATTGATCCATTTGGGCCTGAAGATGTTGTATAGGATCTGGTCCTGTATCATCATCTGTGGTTGTAGAAACTTGCATTGCTTTACCTACATTGGGACCATATTGAAACTGTCCTTTATATCCAGCCATAGTATGATTCCTTTTAGTAGTAAATTGGTTGGAATTCTGAACTCTTGGTACATTAGGACTAGAGGAATTTCTTTGTTTAGTCCATTTAGTTGCTAGATGACCAGGTGGATACCCTTTCAGTTTATAACATTCTTCTCTTATGTGACCATCTCTGTGACAATAAGTGCACCAGCCATCCTTAAAAGTTCTGTGAAGGTTAGGTTGCTGTTCATAATTCCTGGAAATGGTAGCCTGTATGGAACTAGGAGCAACAATCTGTGTAGAACTGGAAGAGTACGCAGCACGATTATTAACCATATTGGTGGTACTTCTAAAAGAATTAAAGCTCATATCATGTCTTGAGCCATATCGCATTTTCTGTTGTTTCCCTGAATAGACATGCATAGCTGTAGTACTGTTGGGGCCAGGAATGTATCCTTGTCTTTGTCTTTCATCCTGTCTGATGAGAGCAAAAGCTTGAGCTACATTAGGTAAGGGTTGCATCATTAGAATTTGATCCCTTGCATTTGCATAGCTTTCCTCTAATCCCATAAGGAATTGAGCGAGTTTCCTTCTCTAGTCCTGCTCATCTAAAATCCGAGAAGCTCCACAAGTGCACAAAGGAGGGGTCTCTAAGGCCAAATATTCATCCCAAATGCCCTTCATTTTGTGATAGTAAAAATCTACAGATGCAGTACCTTGTTCCAGTGTATACAAATCCCTTCAATTGATAAATTATATGACCATCAACTTTAGAGAAATGATCTCTCGGTTCTTTCCAAACAGCAGCAGCAGTGTGTATGAAATTCATACTGTTGTTGATTTCATCAGACACACAATTAAGAATCCAAGATGTCACCATATCATTAACTCTTTCCCACTATGCAAAAATGGGAGAAGTAGTAACAGGTACTTCATAAAAACCATTTACTACGCCCATTTTATTTTTAGCAGATAAGGCAATAGCCATGGACCTTTGCCAAGGATTATAGTTGTCGGAACCAGTCAATTTCTTAGAAATTAGTTGCATTCCAGGTTGATCATTATTATGCAAATACAAAGGATGTACATTAGAATCCAAAGAGACTGTCAATTGTTCAAGATTGTTACCGGTATCATTCATAACAGGCAGTACAGTATTAGCAGTTCCAGAATGAGTACCATTTCCTGTGGATGATCCAGTACCATTGTTAGAAGATCCTGCTCCATTTCCAGCATCACGACCCCAAGCATTCAATTGAGAATTGACATTAGGGTTCACCATTGATGATTTGTAAGTAGAATCATACAATCAGAAGAACAACAAAGACCAACTTGATCAAAAGAAACCCTAATCTGTTCGAGCAGATCGAATAAGCAAATTGTAATGAAAATGCAGGGAAAGACAATTCAATTCAATGAGTAATTTGATCGAAATCAAGAAATGAAATGCAATGAGATCGATTTTGCTCTGATACTATGATAAGAATCGTAAATTGAAAGAATGTATTGAAGAGCAGAGTTTTTTTACATTGCTTAAAATTGAAGCTTTCCAAAAAACTGTTACATCCTTCAGTTCTGTATATATATATATATATATATATATATATATATGAATTGAAAACTAACTCTGTATTACTCCATTACATTCGTGACAGCTGTACAATCCTCAACTAACTAGATTATCCAATCACCACTAACTGCTATCCCACTAACTGACTAGCTAACCCACAGACCCACTACTGCCAAGCTAATGACAGTTGTATCATGTCTTCACGTGTAACATGTGTTAAGCATTGCTGCAGTCGATGCTTTAATTCTTGTGTTGTACTGGAATTATGATCATTGGCTTGTTTAATGCTCTGAGTCCATGTGTCTTCAGCTGCGGTTTGTATGTCAGCAAACTGTATAGCAGAAGCAGCATTAGTTTGATGACCATATTCTCTAATACTAGTTTTTGATTGGACATAAACCTTTATTGTGTTAGTAATAATGTGATGTCTTTCTGGTAATTTTTTTACTTAGAGTGGCCTGAGTATTCAAATTATACTTCTGTTTGGAACTTTGATTAAGAATGAATATATGTTAATATCTAGGATTTATTGTTATTGAATATTAAAATGAGTGTAATCAACTTCAATTTTGGGAAATGCCGTCCAAAAGGGTGGGAGAAATGGCAGAGATCTTGAGGAATAACCTCAAGGCTGCAGGTTTGAATCCCTATACTTGCGCCTACAAAAAAGGAAAATCATGGGAAATACCAAATGTACCTTTATTTTGCAATGCTGATATTTTAAGGGTATTCTGAAGTTTATGGAAAAGTTAATTGGGTTTTTTAGTAAGTTTCATGTGAATGTGATGGATATGTTGCGAGGTGTATAAATTATTATGGGTATTTCTGAATTTTTTGGAAAAGTTAATTGGGGTTTTTAGTAACTTTAATATAAATGTGATAGATACATCATGAGGTGTATAAATTAGGTGCACGAAACAGTTTCATGAACCGTTACTCTTTAATCATTAAGCATATGGCCTTGACCAGAGTAAGATAGGGAAAAATTGTTTATACTGGTGATCGTAGTAGTTATGATAAAGCTACATTGGTTTAGACAGTTAATCAGCCATAAGATGATAGAGGTGTAGCATTTACTGTGTTTTTCTCACGAATCATAGTATGATGTTTCTAATTGCAGGTGGTTCCCTTTTTCTAGTAAATTTTATGAACTATATGTTGATTAGTTACTTAAATGCTTTCTTGAAATCTTCATTCATTGTTTCCATGGTGCTCCAATCTAGAGCTTTCCGTGATCACTGGGTCCGTTTGAGGTGGACCAAATGGACCAGGTAAATATAATTTCTCCTATCGTACGGGCAGTTCTGCTTTATATTCTGTTGCAATGAACACTGACATTTGAAAAAAATTGAAGTATGAAAAAGTAGAGAAGATTGGTGAAGGAACATATGGAGTGGTTTACAAGGCTCGTGACCGTGTCACCAATGAAACTATTGCTTTGAAGAAGATCCGATTGGAGCAGGAAGATGAGGGAGTGCCAAGCACAGCTATTAGAGAAATTTCTCTATTGAAGGAGATGCAGCACGGAAACATTGTCAGGTATATTGAGCATATGTGCCTTTGAGATTTCCTTCTCATTGACTGATGCAGCTGAAAAACTGGGGAACCGGACTTACTCAAGAAGCTGGAATGATTTTTCTGATTAGCCTTTCTGTCCATTATTGTGGAACTTCGTTATTCCTTATATAATTTTTTAGGATAAGAAAAACTGCAGTGGACAAAAAGGATATATTTGACCACTTATTAGCCACTCTTTTCTTACCAAATACATAGTTCGCCCTTTTCCATGATAAGTCGGTAGGAAAAATTAGAGACACATCAGTTTTTTGAACTTTCTCTTTTTTTGCTTCTTTTCAAACAATTGAATTTATCTCAAAACTTGACATTTGCATTGTCTAAGACGTTCTTAAAAGGATATGTATTTTTGACTTCTGCATGATAGTACTCCTTTTGATTTTATTTTTTATGCGTGTGTGCACAATAGACCCATAGGTGGTTACAGAGGTTAACATGCATTATGGCCCATAAGATCATGCATTACAAAGTATATGCATATCACATCAAATGTGATTGGCTTGAGGGCATACTACTTTCAGAGAATTGCTTTCCTGTGACAAAGTGCATCTCTCACGAGGCAAGAGAGTGACATTCTTGACCTTTATGATTCTTAAATCACTGTATTCTACTCATTTAAGTGAAAGTTGTACATAAATCAACTAAAATCATTTTCGTCATTACTTCCTGCTCAGCCACACACAAGGAGTAGAAATAGCTTCTTTTCCTACAGAAATCTATTCGGCTATTCCTTGTCTACCTTTTTTTCATTCCATGTCTCCATTGTTTAGTTCCCAACCAACTCTTGTTGTACTCAAATCACTATTGCTAGATTCCCAATTTAAATCGCAAAGTAAGAGATACTAATGAAACACTTCAAAGAGATGAACGAATATGCCATTTTCTTGGTTTTGCATACATATATGGTTTTCTTATTAATTTGCCTCACTGGTTCATGAAGCCATTTGTTTATTGATTAAACTAACATGCTCAAAGTTCTGGGGATTGCTGAGACATAATAATATGCTTAGGTGTCCATCCACATGAATATTGGGGAATATGGATGAATTGAGTACATGTTTAAGTTTCTATTGCTGTATTGCATTAACCAAATCGATTCATAGTACTTTCCTGCAACCAATATCATATTATTGCATTGGAATTGTAGCATCTTAGG
Organism: Hedera helix; assembly: GCA_947179155.2. Lineage (NCBI taxonomy): Eukaryota > Viridiplantae > Streptophyta > Magnoliopsida > Apiales > Araliaceae > Hedera > Hedera helix. The sequence goes on from OX359281.1 coordinate 29,966,405, forward strand.
AATGAAACCATCTGTTCGATTTTATTTCATCAATTCACTGTGTTATGCGAACATGTTAGGATCTTCACACCATGCATTTTCAAACTTTCAAATGTGACGTTTGTAGTTACAGCTCAATGGGTATTTGATATACCATTTTATCATTTGGTCTCCAACATTAGCATGAAGTGTGAGAATGACAGTCCTAATGCACTTTTTTTTGGAGAGGGGTGGGTGTTGAAATTTATGGCTGAGATGTGTGCTTGACAGAATGTTTAGGTAATAGCTATACGCTTTACTACTTACTAGTAATTGTTTGTAACCATCGAAAGTGAACGTGAAAACATTTTACATATATATCAGTGACTGGTTATACACAGTACACAAGTAGAAGTGATAGTTAATGGTGTTTAACGTGAATTTCTTAATGGTGTTTAATGTGAATTTACTCAATTTTTTGATGAATATTTGAATGACAGGTTACAGGATGTTGTGCACAGTGAGAAGCGATTGTATCTGGTATTTGAATATCTAGACTTGGATTTGAAGAAACATATGGATTCATGTCCAGAATTTGCGAAGGATCCACGTCTGATAAAAGTAAGTGAGCTTTTTTGTCCCTTAGAGATGGGTGCACATTGTGCTCAAGACTAGAGTTACTGTTATAACTATTGAGTGTTGCTTCTTTCCTTTTAGAGATTTACACCAACGCTTACCAAAAAAAAATCATATAAAAATCTCAGATTGCAAATAGCTTTACTTTAGTTTGTTTACTAGAAATCATAATAGTCAACAGGAATATCATGCAATTATGGAAACTGGAAAAATTGCATTCCACTCCCTAATTATGCAAGTTATTTCTTTTTCAGTGAAATCTTTAGCTAGAAAAATTGAAATGTAATTACTACAAAGTGGAAGGATTTTCTGGTTTCTGACTATCATTATATTTCGCAAACTTATTGTCCACCCCCCCTTCTTCCTCTCTGAGGTGTTAGCATGTTTGTTGAATGCATTGTTTCTTTGTCACTCTCTTAATCTCTGGTTCCTAAAGGTGTAATATTATTGTTATCTAATACTCTGGCTTCATTGTCAGATGTTTCTTTATCAAATACTTCGTGGTATTGCTTATTGTCATTCTCATAGAGTTTTGCATCGAGATTTGAAGCCTCAGAACTTGCTAATAGATCGTCGTACCAATGCACTAAAGCTCGCAGACTTTGGCCTGGCCAGAGCATTTGGTATTCCAGTCAGGACATTTACGCATGAGGTAATAATGTGCATGAGGTCTGCTTGGGCATTGTGAATTTACCATGGGGTCTGTGTATTTTTGCCTCTCTAGGAATATGCAATTATGTTTGCATTTCCCTGTTAATCTATTTGTTTTATATATCCTTTCGCTAAACAATGAATTAGGCATCAAACTGCACAGACTACATCAATTTTTTATTTTTTCATTCAAAGAGGAGTGGAAAGTTGAAACACTTAGAAGAAACAGAAAATGCAATTGAAAAGCTTAATGTGGCATTCTTTTGCTTGCACTTCAGCCAAAGAATTCTTGATTGAGGACTCTAGTGGAAGAAGGAATAAAGTATGGCTAGAAAGTCACCAAAGCACAAGACGATTAATATTATCAGTTCATTCTACCAAAATGATAGGTTACATCAGTTTATATAGGATAATAAGAAAAACCTAAAGTTGACTAGCAAGAAAGACCTAGGTTATCTACTTTAAAAAGAAAGAAATCCCTAATAATCTACTACCATAAATAAAACCTCCAACATAATCTACCTAATATAGTAAAAGATAATTTAAAATTACAATTACTTTAATAATAACATAGAGTATTTAGTAATAATTGTATTAATTGATTGGTCCCTGGCTTCATCCGCATCAATTCTTTCAATTGTACAGTTATGAGATGGATTCTCCTGAATGTGTAGGTGCTTCAACCAAATTCAGGCCATGAATGTGCTTGAAACTGCCCTAATATTTATTCAGTGTTCAGGATTCTCCAAATATTAACAGTGTATTTGTTCAACGCTTAGATTTGTTACAACCCATGTCAAGCTGTACTGAAGTTTTAGTGGTCGAATAGATATTTTAGGTTTACGAGTTTGTATTCTTTCCTGTTATTCAATCGTGTTGCAAAGATGGTTGACAAATCACATGCGACTCCATGTCCAGAATCTCCTAACTATAGCAAAAACTTTTTCATTTGATCTATTACTGCTATCTTTGGCTCCTAATTTTCATTGATTTATTCCAGGTGGTGACACTCTGGTACAGGGCACCAGAGATACTCCTTGGATCCCGCCACTATTCTACACCTGTTGATGTGTGGTCAGTTGGCTGTATCTTTGCTGAGATGGTGAACCAGCGACCATTGTTCCCAGGGGATTCTGAGATTGATGAATTATTCAAGATTTTCAGGTGCCACGTTTTTCCGACCCTTATATTTCATTTCTTTTTATGCAAAACTTACATGCATTCCAAACTTAAAGAGTTCTTTCAAAATTGAGTGTGCTAGATGCCTGTAATCTTCCTTCAGGAATCCAAATGAAGGAGTTGTTCTATATACTACATTGTATTTCTGACTCTCAGTTCATAAATGTTTTTTTTAAGTAATTTTTTTTAATCAATGAAGAATCATGGGTACTCCAAATGAGGATACGTGGCCTGGAGTTATGTCTCTGCCTGATTTTAAGTCTTCCTTCCCAAGGTGGCCATCTAAGGTGATCTTTTTCGCACATCTGGTGTTTATTACTTTGATCGCCTTCTATGAAAGATGCAGCATATATGTTGGATAATAATCAGTGCATCCCTACCTTGCAGGAACTGGCAACTGTGGTCCCAAATCTTGATTCAGCTGGTCTCGATCTCCTTACTGTGAGTTTTAATGTTATATGTTTACTTAAATCCTCATTTAAAGATGAGTTAATGATCTCACAGTATCGTGCTTTTGTTTTACTCTCAAGAAAGTTGTCTGTAGTAATTAGTAAAGCATTGATGTTGAAGCTCTGCAAATTTTTTTATGGATCATGTTCAAACTGTAGAAATTTCCTCAACACCAGAAGGACTATGACTTAACCTGCCTAGTGCTGGAAAAAAAAATCATTAATCATATTAACGTACATTAAATAAACTAAAAAAAAGTATCAGTTTATTATATCTTCAGGCTTCCACTCTGCCGAATTATTTTTTTGGTGTCTTTGTTTTTCGTGTTTCATTTTTTGCTGGTAATGCCATCGTCCAAACTGAGGGTTGTGCTCATGATGCTCTTTAAAGACATCACTTATGGGGTTGATGTTACACACATACTCACACATTAAAATATGTAAGGCAAGCATCTACGACTATGTAGCTCTCCGCAATTTTTATGCATTTGTATCTTTTATTTCAGAAAATGCTTTGCTTCGATCCCAGCAGAAGAATTACAGCCAGGAGTGCTCTTGAGCATGAATACTTCAAGGATATTGGGTTTGTACCTTAAGTAGCAGTGTATGTCTTCCTGGCTGCAATGTATATTGATATTAGCATTTGTGAGGTTTGATTTTGTGAGATGTGTGATTTTTTTCTTTCCATAGCCTTGGATATGGTAGTTCATATTACATTTAAGTGGTTTTCTGCATAGCCATCATGATGTTGGCTTGTGTCTGCTCTCCAAAATCCCCTTCTCATTTTTTTTTTTTCTTCTCGTATTTCCTTGTCATATCATGCTTTAGGGAAGTATATTGGATGATCTCTAATTATTCAATGAATTTGTTTAGTGTGCCTTCTATTTGCTCTCTAGCTTCTTTTTCTTCTTGTTCAGAATTAAGCTTCTTGTTTCCCTTTGTCGTGAAATTTGTTGTGAAATATCAAAATATTTTTTTAATATTAAATTTTGGAATCGATGCTATGCAAGACTGTTATAGGAAAAATTATTTTATGGTCTTGGAACATAACCATGTGTTATGCTAAGACCATTTATATACTGTCATTTCAACATGTACAGTAAAAGGGTTCACTGTATACGTAAAAATAAAAGCATATTAGTGGTTTAAGATACTACGTGACGGTGTCTATAACCAATAAATAACTTCTCCTGTTAGTTTGTTATAGGCATCAGCCTTGTCAAACTTTTGTCCTTTTTTAGCAGTCATTTTGTTTGTTTGTTTGTTTGTTTGTTTGTTTTGCACTTCTTCATGGCAGATGGAGCATAAATGAATTTGGTTCGTGTCTTAGATTTGCGGAATACTAGCCACAATATTCCTTAATTTTGTTAATAATCTTCATATAGAAAAGTCAAATAGGATGTTAAATATTCCCCAGATTTCGTGTAAAAAAGTTTTTTGTTAACGTAAATTCAAATGTGACTGGAACATTTGTTATAAACCGTAATATGTTCAGATTGAAGGTGTCGAATTGATGAATAAATAAAATAAGAAATAGTATATTTGATAATTATTTTAATTGATTAACTATTCTAATGAAATAAAAAATTATTGTATTACATTATCTTGATTTTTATTACATGTGGGAGGTTATGAACTAAAATCAATTTCAATAAAAAGGATATAATTTTGTCATTTTATCACACCATTAACTACTATCAACAACTGAATATACACTTAAATATTTAAAAGACATTTCATTTAAAATCAATGATATTGTCCTTAAAAGTAAATTACCTCGATTTTTATTGTTTTTATTGAAAAAGTATGCTTATATATTGCCATTTATGACCGTGTTAAAAAAAAAAAAAAAGAATTACAATAACTGACAAAAAAACATAAGGGGAAATATCAATTTCCCCGTTTGACAGTAAGTGTGATTTAAAAAAAAAAATTAGTATGTATTGTCTCAAATGCTTGGTGACTAATTTTTTTTGAAATAACAGAGAGCTCAACAACCAATAGTCTATCGTCTATAATATGAAAAAGTACAACTTTTTATGCACTGGATAAAATAAGTTAAGGTACAACAACAGTAAAGAAATTTTCTTTAAATATGGTATCTTGTGAATTTCTACGTAGGACTCGATGTACAACAGAATAAAAAGATGTCACCAAAAAGGTAAATTATCTTCTTCACATAAGCTAAATTTTAGTGATTTTTACATCATATTTGAATTAAAGCTTAAAAGTTCTAAAATTATTTAAGAAAAAAAGAAGTTTCAAATCACTTTTATCTTGCAACAATTTTAACCTAAATTTTTTTAATAATAAAAATAATTTATTATATAACAACTTTTGTCAAAAAATCAATTAATATCGTAATGTATAATATATGGTATCAGATTCATGATATGTTACGTATGAGAGTTGGGATTCATTTATTATCGACAACTGTCATTATTTATTGTAGACTTTTTCTATGGGTCCAAAATGAAAAAAACAATGAAAGTAGTTGAGTTAAATTTTAGTGATTTTTAACATCACATTTGAATTAAAGCTTAAAAATTCCAAAATTATTTAAGAAAATAAGTTTTATATCACTTTTACCTTGTAACAATTTTCACATAATTTTTTTGAATAATAATAAAAAATTATTATATAACAACGCTTTGTCAAAAGAACACTTAATATCGTAACATTTATAGTATGTGATGTTAGGTCCATGATAACATTTATCGTAACATATGAGAGTGAGTCCATTTATTGTATATAACTGTAATTATTTATTGTATAGACCCTTTTTCTGTGGGTCCAATAGACCAAAAAACGAGAAAAAAGTAAATAGAACTTTGACTTTTGAAGTGTTTGGGGGATATTACCTTGATAAAATTAATAAAATAATTAATTTAATTATTGATATATAAATAATATTTTTTTAATTTTATTTTAGTTTGAAAATAATTTTCTTACATACTTTAAGATATTTATTTATTTATTTCAAATTAATTATTTAAATATTACAGTAGTATTTTTAGTCTTTTTTTTATTTAATTTGAAAAAATATAAAACAACTATAAGATTTAAACATTATTTTTATGAAGGCATATTTTGTTTTTATTTTATTTTCTAAAAATATGTGAGGTTTTTATGCTTGTTTACCAAAATGTCCTCCTTTATTCTAGTATTTACCTACACTCCCACTTGTGGCTATTAATTTGTGAATTATATGATTATTCCAAACGAAAATAATATAACAAAAATACTTTACCTATTAAGATACTCCAAGAGAAATAACTAATTTTGTTTTCATGAATTATAAATGATCAAATTATTTAATTATTTTTTAATATTGGAACTCTAAAAATAAATTAAAATAAAAAAATGAATGATATTTATTTTTTAATTTGGACAATTTGGGGTGTTACGTTTACCATGAACAGACCTTGACAAAACAGTTTAAACCTCCGATTCAACTTCCTCTCTCTAGAAATGGGCTCTCTAGTTCCATTTCCAGACCTCAATTACTTCCCCCACCCCACCACGGGCACTACCTCCTCCGGCGACGTCGCGGGCGCCATAATCTCGAGAATCGAACCCAAACTTGAGCCACTTGATGAAGCACTCGACAGCCCACCTGAAATTCACCTACCACCGCCACCTTCGTACCCACCGCCGGCGGGCCCTAGTCCTAATTTCACTCTTAATTCACATCCGAGCACCTCCTTACCCGAACCAAACCCAGGTCCTGACTTCGATGCAGCCAAAGCCAACAACGTCTACTCCGAATTCGACCGAATTTCCGACCTTTTTCACTCTGCTTTTGCCAAACGCTTACAGCAGCAACCGGATGATGCTGCCGAGGCTGTAGACCCCAATGCACTCGCTATTGTCCCGGTTCCCGATGAAAGCCAAAATCAGCTCTCAGCTGCCGTGATTTCGCCCCGTCGGAGGTACGCGCCGCGTTCATCGGAATTAGTTAGGGTTATGGATCTCACCACCGAGGACGAACGATACTTCCGTGAGATTGTGCGGAAAACTCGGATGATTTTCGACTCCATTCGAATTTTTTCTACTGCTGACGACAACAAGCGCCTCGGTCTAGGGTTCGGAAGGCGGACTCGAGGTGATTTAAAGGCTTCTTCAATGATGAAGGATTGTGGGTTATGGTTAAATCGAGACAAACGGATTGTTGGGGCAATCCCCGGTATTGATATTGGGGATGTGTTCTTTTATAGAATGGAATTGTGTGTTATTGGACTTCACGGGCAGGCTCAGGCCGGGATTGATTACTTGCCTTCGAGCATGAGCTCCAATGGGGAGCCAATTGCAACTAGTATTATTGTTTCTGGAGGGTATGAAGACGATGAAGATGCAGGGGATGTGATTATATACACAGGGCATGGCGGGCAAGATAAGCATTCGAAGCAATGTGTTCATCAGAAGCTGGAAGGCGGAAATCTCGGGTTGGAGAGGAGCATGTGCTATGGAATTGAGGTGAGAGTAATTCGCGGTTTTCGGTATGAAGGTAGTGCCAGTGGTAAGATCTATGTTTATGACGGGTTATACAAAGTTGTTGAGGCTTGGTTTGATGTGGGTAGGTCTGGTTTTGGGGTGTATAAATTTAAAATTGTAAGAATTGAGAATCAGCCTGAAATGGGTAGTGCAATTCTTAGATTTGCTCAGAATCTCAGGACTAGACCTTTGGCAGTTAGGCCAATGGGTTATGTTTGTCTTGATATATCTATGAAGAAGGAGAATGTACCGGTTCTACTGTTTAATGACATTGATAATGATCAGGAACCAATGACTCATCAGTACTTGGTGAGAACTGTTATTCCTCCGTATGTGTATCATCTTGGGAGTAATGGGGGGTGTGATTGTGTTTCCGGATGTTCAGAGGATTGTTTTTGTTCTACGAAGAATGGGGGCGAGTTCCCTTACGACGATAAGGGGATTTTGGTGAGAGGGAAGCCACTGATCTTTGAATGTGGCCCACATTGTCATTGTCCTCCGACTTGTCGAAATCGTGTCACCCAGAAAGGTGTGAGAAATAGATTTGAAGTGTTTCGGTCAAGGGAAACTGGTTGGGGAGTTAGATCTTTGGACATGATACAAGCTGGTGCTTTTATTTGTGAGTATGCAGGAGTTGTTCTTACTCGCGACCAAGCCCAAGTAGTTTCCATGGTTGGTGATAATTTAGTTTATCCAAGCCGGTTTGCCGAGAGATGGGCTGAATGGGGGGATTTGACACAAATATATTCTAATTATGTGCGCCCATCACATCCATCAATTCCTCCACTGGATTTTGCGATGGATGTGTCAAGCTTGAGGAATGTTGCTTGTTACTTGAGCCACAGTAACTTTCCTAATGTTATGGTTCAGTTTGTGCTGTATGATCACAATAATGTGATGTTCCCTCGCCTTATGCTGTTTGCAATGGAGAATATCCCTCCCTTGAGGGATCTTAGTCTTGATTATGGGGTGGCTGATGAATGGTCGGGGAAGCTTGCCATCTGTAACTGACTAGATTCTGAGAAGTTGGTGTGGTTTTGGATGTGATGCAATGTGATCTTTGGGGTACCCGATGCGCCTAGGTAATTAAAACTTTTTATTTGACACTTTATGATGGTAGCAAATTAAATATTGGTGTTTAATTTTGATCTGTATTAGATTGCTATTAAATCTTTGCTGAGGAGTGGTTAAGATAATATGTTGCTATTGTCTAGATCTAGTTTAGCGTGAATCCTGTTACATAGCTGTAGGTTAGAGTCGTGTTATTCAGTGTACTATTTCAAACTGCAGTTAATCTCTATGTGAAGCATATACTGGAGAATGGAACCTATAGACTTCGGAGACGGAGAAGCGAACATGTCTTTCTAATATACTTTTCCTGGCCATGCAAAATTCTCAGATGTCTATTTTATTTTCAAATCTGTTTTTGCTTTTATATTATCAATTAACTCCTGTGGGAAGCGTTGGACCTTTGATATATTCATAACTTCCTGTTTCCTTATTTCACATTAACCTGGATTTTGATGAATGTTTTTTAAACTGTAACTGAGCTAATTAGTTTAAGGGTAAAAATTTGGATTGTTTATGATCTTTGAGCCCCCACCCTGGGTTCATCTATGCATTAATTTTTTTCCCAAGATTATAGCACTCTTTCTGCTTTCACTTCTAAAGTTGGCAATAAATCATCTATTGCTAGTTATTCTATTACGATTTAGTGGAAGAACAAGTGTCCACGTTTATACTCAGAGAAGCAAATGGGAATACCGTGCGAACAATCTTTAAAAACTATTTCCCCAAGCTTCCCCCTCTCCACCCCACAGTAAACAAACAAAGGGAATTGTGAATTGTCAGATACATGTTTGAGTGGTCCATTAGCATGATAGCAGTACAATATCTGGAAGATAACCGGAAAAAGTGACTGCTCTTTGCAGTATATTGATATTCTTTGAAATGAGATTTTGTGGGCAAATGAAAATCATGACCATATTTTTCTGATTGGACTAGTTATAGGCAGTTGAAGTATAATGTGCAACGACCAGTGACAAAGTCAGAATTTTGTTTCAGTAAGGTCAAAATTATTATGAAGTTATAAATAATTTGTCGAGGGTTCAGGAGCAGCGGCCTCGGTCTCGAGCCAATACAACATATAACTACAACAATACTTTTGTACTTTTTGGGTTACATATATTTTATATATAATATATATATATATAGAGTAAAGTTTAAGAGTATACCTCCTTAAAGGACATACCTAGCATACCTTCTTTAGCGACGGATCCGACGACAGTTTGGTCCGTCGTCATAGGTTCGTCCGTCGCTATATATTTGTCCGTCGTGATATGTTGCCTGTCGCTAAAAGTTTTAGTGACAGACGAACACGACGGACCAAACCGTTGCCGGATCCGTCGTTAAAGGGGGTATGCTTGGTATGCTATTTGAGGAGGTACGCCCTTGAACCAAGTCATATATATATATATATATATATATATATATATATAGTTTAAAAAGATTATAGGAGATACATATATAGAGGCAGTAGGAGTGATATGCGATTGAAATTTGATGAAGTTATAGATTTTCAATTTGATCCCGTATTTTAGAAAATTTATAAAATCTTAGTGGGTTCAATTTATTTATTTTACCTAAAATTTACTAATTTATTCATACATTATAAAACAATTTTTTTTTCCCATTGTGGTCAACTGACCCAACTCGGTCCTATACTCCTATGTCCCTGGCAATGATCACATATGGATGTCTGACATTTAATACGGAAGTTGCAATTTCTCATGTATTATATCTTTTAGGTTTCTTTATATTGCATACGCGTGGATAGAAAAAAGGTTTTCTAATAATGCATAAATTGGCTACCTTATTAATAATAGTGCAAGCTTATATTTTTAGTTGGTGACGTTATTGATTTTCTCCAATAATTATGAAATGCTTCATTTGACAGAGTTGGCATATAGGCAACTACGCACATTACAAAAGCCCAAAGTTGACAATATTTTATGGGATGCCATATATGTCTTGTCGGCCGTATGCCACGCTAAGAAGCATGAATATGGGTGCGTATGATAAGAAGTACAAATAGGAGTGCGGGGATACGAGTATGTCATACGGGGATACTAAGATTCGCTAAATATTAAATTACAATTATTCGGGTGCGGGGGGATTTGGCACATATTTTATTACCAAATATTTATATATTTATGTGTCTCGTTATGTATATATATATATATATATATATATATATATATATATATACCCCCTATGATAAAACATTCAACACAATAGATACTACAAGAGAAGAACTAAGAACATCCATTTAATATTTAAAGCCAAATTGTATCTTGATTGATTTTGTATATGTATAATTAATATATTCTTTATTTTCCCTTCATAATTCGTGGCAGAAGGTGAAGTCAATTTCAATTGATAGTTTAGATAAGATTTACCACCAAATTTAACTTATCAAAACGAATAAAAGAGAAGATATTTAAAGCCAAATTGTATCTTGGTTGATTTTGTATATGTATAATTATTATATTTTTTTCCCTTCATAATTTATAACTTTTATGCTGTTTAGCAAAGTATGAGAGAAAGCATGGTTGTCCTGGATTCGATCTGGGAGTTGGTGATCACTGTAATTGCAGAAGTACGGTTGATTATTTAAGATAATTCTATGCTCGATGAGGATATCCCTGCTAATTTTCTAGTAAAAAGTAAGATGTCAGAACACTTTCTTTGTTTGCATCTAAATTTGTTTTATTCGCCTATATTTCAGTAGGCTTCTAGTATTATCTGCCAGATTCAGAAACTCCGGGTAGAAATAAGCTATAGAAGTATATTTTCGTTCATAATTGAAATTCTAGTGATGTAGATTGGGAAGCCCAAGGATGGTTAGGTTTAAAGGAAAGTGATATGTAGCACATCTTCTAAATTTTAAGGCAAGAACTTTTAGGTAGCTGATGTCTATATGATATTTAAGTGCAAGGCTAGAATACAAAAGTTAACTTGTTTGTGAATTAAAATTCTGAACCAAAATATTTAAACAGTGATGAAGAGAGGAATGTTTGAGGGAGGAATTTGGATGGAATCATAGTTTGGAAATTAATTTAGTTTTGCGTGAGCGTCACTAGGGAGCTTATTTATTTAAGATTGAGTAGGGACAAGTTAACTTCTAAGATTGTTGTTTACCGCTCACCGCTGTTATCTCATGTTGATGTAATATATTCTACTCGAAAATAGTAACTTTTGTATGTTAAAATGGACATTTTAGGCTCCAATCAATTTGCTTAAGCAAGCATTTTAGGCTTTCCTAATACCCAAGGAAACACTTGTTGCATTGTGTCGAATCTTAACTCACTTGTCTATTTGTTAGAGCGACATCTTATTATAAATAAATTTTAACCTAAGAAGCAAGGATTCTTCTATGGGTTGGCGAATCATCGGATACCAGCGAATCCCTGAATCAGATTCATGGATTCTTCTTGATTCTTCTGAGGATTCTTTTGTAGTTTTTAAAAAAATGAGATATTAATACTATAATTCAGATAATGTCGTCTAACATAATACTATGTGCCAAATTAGTAGAAGAATTAATTAATATATATTTCCCGAATTCCTAGATATCATTAGTATATAAAACTTTTGTGTTTCTTTGATTTTCTTACTTTTTGTCATGAATTAATTTTTATTAGTATGTAAATTTCAATGTATGTACATGTATATAATTATATGTATATAAAAACTCTATTTGATACGTAAATATGTGCCGAATCCCCTGTATAGAGAACCCGAATCCTTACTTCTTAGATTTTAACTGAGAAGATATTGTTCACTAATGAGATCACTGTTTTCTTTTGGCTCAGTTATGCAGCCACCACCGTTGCAATCTCTTAACTAATCACATTTATCCACTTTCCTTTGATCTCAGTAGAACCTGTAGTCCACTTTCGCTGCATATATGTAAGAACTGCATAAGGAGCATCTTGCATATGTCAAGCAACCTTTATCTACTTTTATATAATTTATTTCACTTCAAGCAAATAAGAAGTGAAGAAATTTATTATCGGTATTTGCTTTATAGATGCAGGGTTTCTTCTCTCACTTGAATGACTAAAATTACGAGTTTCTTCTCCTAGTTGAGCCTGAACTGTACCTCTCCATTGGTTGATGCAGGAGCAATCACAAGACAAAAGCTAGTCCAAAGGAAAAATTGTATTAATTGTTCCCATTGTAGAGGTTCTTAGCAATTTTATAACTTATGGTTTAGTTACAGGTCTTCTTGTCCCTTATATGTGGAATTAATCCGTAAGACTGTGTAGGAGCTAATAATGCTGTATTTTACTGTAACTTTATTTGTTCAAAGTTCAGAATTCAAGAGTTCATAAATTCTACAAGGCCTTCACCGGAGTCATTAGTCTCGTAGATTGTACCCCTCTCCCTTAGTGGCCCAAATAATTTGTTTTCAAGTGAATTGGGTTCTATTTGTTTACAATACACGGTGGCCCAAGTCTTAAGTCTTAAAAGGCCGACTCTCTCTCTCTCACTCTCTCTCTCTCACTCTCATTCACTCTCTCACTCACTTTCACTTGGCCCTTGAATCCTAAACCTAGTACATAGAGTCTCACACTTTTGTGCCAGGTATAAATGTTTTTTCTTCGTTAAAATTTGAGTTTGGGACTCTTTACCTTTAAACTTCAGTATTTGGGCCAACCGGCCAAGCTATTGTATTTAAAGATAAGTAGGTCTTGCTACTAGCTGAAATATGTATTATTCTGCACAACTGATGATGTGACGAGGCAATGTTAAATCTGAAGACCTTAACTGATTTGCCTAGCAAGAGGTGAATATCATGAACCGCTTGTATATATTATCATATTAAAGACTAGATCTCTACTGGACCTTTAAAAAAGATTGTATTAACATGAGTTCATGGTTGCCCCTCCCTCCCTCCCTCCCTCTTCTTTTTTTGGTACTGGTGTTCTCTCCCTCTGTGTGTGTGTGTGTATTCCATTTTCCAGGTAAGTAGAGTGTAAAATTAGTTTCTGAGGTTGCAGCTTGTACATTACTTACCTAAGCTGGGCATTGAATTCCTCAAATTAGAAGTCCTCATAGTTGTGCATGAATTTAATTAACTGAGTCAGCAGTTACTCTGACGATGACTATAGTTTCTGATCAAATTTAAGTATATTTAGATTTGTGGTGTATGCATCTACTTTTAAGTGTTCCTAAAGACAATTGTGTGTGGTGAGGCACATGATACGGCTAAAATGATATTAATATCAAAATATGGTGATTGTTTTCTCTGGCATATTCAAATATATCCTTGTTTACTGTAGTGTTATAAGCTCATGAAGCTGTTGTTGGGCTGCTTACTGCCCTTTGATTTCTTTACCTGTTGCTGTTAAATCAGGCGAATGCACTTTAAATGATGGTGAAACTAGAATTGATTTTATCAATAATCTTGTATGGATTTTCCATGTTCTAGTATCCCATGTTGTGTGGACCATGTTTTGAAACTTTATACTGGGGATATATACCGATTGCTAAGTTTCTCATTATTATTTTTTCCCTCCCTTATGCAGATGGAATCAGTGGGGAATAGTTAGTTGCCCAGGTTCTGAACATTATAATCCTCAGTGCTGTGGTGCCTAGCTATTTTCTGGTTTCGGATTTATTGAATATACATTTCCAGGTGGAAAAAAAGGCAATGAGGATTATCTGGGAGTGAAAAGGATTCACGGTAAGCTACCATTTTGTCTGTAAATCATATTCCAGCCTTCACCAGGAACTATCTGCACTAAAAAAAATTCACAAAGAGTAAATGCAACAAGGTTTCAATACCTGTATGCATAACTCTGTAAACTCTTTCATGTATCTAGTTGCTTGTATATATGAAGTCCAAATTGTGCAGAAGTCTGTAAAGGAATTGTATCAGTTCATGTGCGGATGGATGAATGCTGTCCGGTCTTTTTTTTGCTTGCCAAAAAAAATAAATTCAATTCGACCCTTTTGTCCTTCCTTTCCAGTTTCAGATCAGGAGGTCAAATTTTTCTTGAACTAGGAAAATGCTTCATTTTTTCTGATTTTATTATTGTTCATGTACAAATTGAACCGAAGTAGAGTTGAATTGTTTTAGCGCCCTGTTTATTTGACATCATGTTGTGTACTATACGGCTGTAACCTTGTATTCCCTTGCACCAAAATAAAAGCTTTATGGTATAGTGCATAACTGCATATGCACTTGGTAATATTTTTCGGCCCGGCTGTGTTGTCCTAACAAGTCCATCACTTGGGCAAGTATAGCCCACACTCGATATGATTCATCTTCCTAACATTGTTTTTTGGACAAGTCTACATACATAACATTTAAACACAAAATTAAACATTATATTTATCTTAATAATTAAAAAGTGGGATATAATACGGATTTCAATGACATTCTGTTAAGATAGATGTAGTGTTCGAAGATTATTTGGATATTGTATATTTATATTTATTCTTGTTTTTTATACTGAAATACTTCCGGCTTTCTGCAACTAGTTAGGGAACCAATGGAGGGGATGATTGTCCTTTTTTTTATTTAAATTATTGGTCATTCGAGTTTATTGAACTGATAACGAGCGAGGCTGCCTGGAATACTCCCTCCCACGCCCACCCCATCATGCAAAACGTCTGCCACGCTTTTAGACGGAACAACCATTCTCTCTTTTCCTTTTTCCTGCACAACTCTCTAGAATATTGTTATTTTTAAGTGTAAATTTTTTTTTAACAAAAGAAAATTTATAAAAATAAGAGTTTTATTATGTATTGCGATAAATTTGTATTGAATTATAATTGTAAAACATATCAATACATGATAGTTATAAGAGGACTTTATTTATTAAATATTTCTATTACAATTACCACTAATATTATCGATGTAATTGTCATAGGGTATTTGGTATTGCTTAAGAAGTTAAACATGTTTATAATTAGTTTTTAGAATAAAAAAGTGTTTTATAAATTAATTTTAAAACAACTTATAATCACTGTTTATAAAAAGATTTGGTTTGAACAAGTATGTTACTAATATATCCTTATTCTAGTAATTTCATCAATTATCCATATTTACTTTTTAAAATAACTTTTTAGTAATTTATATTTGAAATAAGTGATTAACATATTTTGTTATACCAAATGTTTTTTATTTCTTATAAGTTTAAGTTTTTTTTTTATTTATAAAAAATAAATTACTTTTTTAAAACTGATTATAAATAAAAACAATAATCAGAAATTATTAATCATTTTTTAAACAATTTCTAACATGCTCTCAATCAAACATTTGCGATATATATTATTTTCTCAAAAGTAATATGTCAAGATGTAATTAATTCATGATCTGAATGGACTAAGTGATTATAACCGACTAAAATCATAATTCTTAATGGTCACTTAATAGAGTGATATCTTTTTCGGTAAGGGTCATAAGATTAAGCAAGTTGTTTGCAAACTCTGAATAGGAACAAAAAGCTCTTATTCGGTCAGCGGATCAGCTCTTGCTTTTTCGGTCAGTGACTTGCTTTAATAGCTTTTTTACACAATTATCCTGTAGGCTGTAGCAATGAACGGTACCTTCGATCTCATACCTGAAAATTTTATCTGAATTAATTTAATTAGTCATTTTAAGAATACTTTGATCATTAACTTATAATTATCAAATATAAATTATATAATAATAATAATAATAATACATGTTCAAATTTAATGAATATAATTATAATTTTTATATAAATATATATATAAGTACCGCATCCACATCAAACAATTGTTAAGAGCATACTGTTACTAGAGTCTCTAGTGACAATTAATTTTTTTTATAACAATGACGATAGAAGATCTAGTGACAGATAATTTAACAAACAAATTATCCTTATTTTGGTCTCGAAAACAGTACTCCCAGCAACAGTTTGCCTTGGATTCGGTCCATATATGTGAGACCAATCCATTGACAACGTTATAAAAATAGAAATATCTTTGCAATAGATTTCAATTGTTTATGCTGAGATCTGACTGTTTAAATGAACCTTGTCCGCAATATAATATCCAAGTATCTACAGTATTATACTGCAGACAATATTAAATGTCCAAAATATCCCTAACATCCAAATGAATAAACTCATCGTCTGCAATATAATACTGCAGACGATAGAATTTTGGCAGTTCATCGTCCGTAGTATAATACTGCGGACGATAGAATTTTGGCTTTAGGTACCTGCGATTGACTTTATTCTCTAAAAATGACATACTTCCCGTTCAAAAGGAAAAACGTGTTGGTTATTTCTCTCTCTAAATCTCACACATATATACATGTATGTGCGTCAGTGTTTGTGAAAAAATTTGAATTGGAAGAGGAGAAATAATTGTAACAGAGATGATGATGATGAAGCATTCATAGTCATATCTAACCGTCAAGCTAGCTCTGTCTATCTGATACATAATATATCAACTTAACTACTGGATTGTAAGCTTGAGGGGACTCACTACCAAAAAATATGTCAACCTTATAATTTATGACTTAATTTTGTTAAAAATAAACCAACATTGTGTTATGACAATTAATTCATATTACATTATGATGACATTTTTTTATAATTATTTTATAATTTCTATTGTTCGTAGTTTAATACTGCGAATGATAACAATTATAAAAATTCCATCAGTAATATTTCTATTGTCCATAGCATTAAATTGCAAATAACAAAAAATTGGTCAAACTCAAAAACATCGTCATAATGTGTCATATGAATAGATTGTCATAACACAATTGTTGATTTATTTTTAACAAAATGAAATCATAAATTATAAGGTTAACATAATTAATGTCAGTGAATTCCCTCAAGCTTACAATCCAATCGCTAGTTAAGGCGATATATAATGTATCAGATAGGCAGAGATGACTTAGCTTATGGTTAGATATGGTTATGAATATCTCTTCATCATTATCTCTGTTACAATTATTTTTTCTCTATTAATTCAAAATTATTTACAAACACATTGACGCACATGTATGTATATATGTGTGAGATTTAGAAAGAGAAATTATCAACACATTCTTCCTTCTAAACATGTCGTGTAGTTTCTCGTTGGATGATTTTTGATGTTATTGTAAATGAAGAAGTAGTGTGAAGAGAGAGAAAAAATAGGTATTTTTTAGACAATAAATGTAAGACCCCGAATTTTATGAAATACAAAATTTAATTTTTCTTCATATATATTTTTTTTTTGAAACAGTAAGTGGTTAAATTAACAAAATTGAAAGTTAAGGATGTTATGTGCAAATTTTATTTTGTCGGACAATATTCGCTTTGTCGGGGAATATTCGTTTGGTCGGGGAATATTCGTGCCGTACGACGGCGCCGAAATAATAAATTATTGGTAGACCCCACAACGGAATATTTGTCGGATATAGAAAACGACAGAAGTAACCTTTTTAAATAAAAATAGTCAACGGAACTGTTAAAATACCGGTGATAAAAGAATAGTAGCATACGGTAGTTTATGGTATTTTCTGTAGCACACGGTACTCTACAGTAACACACGGTATTGCATAGTGTCTCATATTATTGGTCTGATAATTGACACCGTAACTGTTACGCATCATTTCATCGATAATTGCCACTGCATAATATTTTATATTATCAATTCAATAATTGTTGTTACACAGTATTTTGCATTATTGATTTAATAATTGTCATTACACTGTATTTTATATCATTGAGTCAATAATTGTTGTTGCACTGTTTTTAAAATTATTGAACCTAATAATTGTCACAGTAACATATGCACAGTAATTCACATTATTGAATCAATAATTGTCATTACACAGTAACGTATGCTTTATTTTACATTATTGTTATCTCTATTATGATGTTATTTAAACAGTTGTATTTCATTAATTTATTGACTTGATATCTAAGAGCTAACTATACTGTATTTATAACAATTAGTCATAATAATTGAATTGATAAAGTTATTTGTTTATAATATAAAGTTAGGTGATTATTAGGTGATATGAAATGAATGGTGTAGATTAAAGTGTGAATTATTGTTGAATAATTGAATTGATTTGTTTATAATATAAAGTTAGGTGATTATTAGGTGATATGAAATGAATGGTGTAGATTAAAGATAATATAATATTTGAAATGGATGGTGTAGATTAAAAGGTGATCTTTAAATGAATGGTTTAGATTAAATGAATGATAAGATTTTTGGCTATAAATAGAAGCCTTAACTTAAGGATTTTTCATAAACTTCCTTACTTGTTCTTTCTTTCTCTCTCTAAATACTTCTTGTGAAAGTTCTCTCTAAGTGTGCTTAAGTCATCTTGAGTATTTGTGAAGATCTATAAGTATACGTGTACTGTTCAAGTTAATCAACCTCATTTAAATCAATATCCAGTCACGTGTTACGGTAAGGGATACCATCTTTTTCATCTTCCATTATTCAAACATACTATGGTAAGGGATTATCATTATTTGATTCTCGATAATAATATTGTTTCTTCCTTACTCATAAGACGTGCCTTTTATTTCCATGTATTAAATTGTGGGAATAACCTTACGGAGCGGATTGCCGCCTGTTGGTGAATAACCTTTCGTATTCATTCATTATTAATCTCTGAGAATAACCTTACGGAGCGGATTGCCGCATGTTTGGTGAATAACTCTTTGTACTCAAATTCTATTAAATTGTGGGAATAACCTTACGGAGCGGATTGCCGCCTGTTGGTGAATAACCCTTGTATTAATTTCCTTCACCTTTTGTTAATCAAACCTGCTACGGTAAGGGATGTTATTTTCTTTCATACTCATAAATCGAAATTTATTATGGAACTATTGCTTCTATAATTCCTGAAAATATTATATGTTCCATAATAGTTGAACTTCATTATTTCAACTGAACCTTCCTATTTACGTGAACCTTTCTATTGAATTGTAACTGTTATTCTGAACTGTGGATCTTGAATTTCACTCCACATCATGTTGACAATTTGGACATTATTTGAATCTGTACAAAGTAAACTTCCGATACTTATTGTTATCCTATTTCTTCTGTTCATCATTTATATCATTCTAATCATCCAAAAATCAAGTTGTTGTGAATATCTGTGGCCGGGGGCACAGATGTGATATATTTGTTGAACAGATGATAGGTTAAAGGCGATATAATAGGTTAAAGGCGATACATCTGTTCGGTGTCTTTTATGGCACGTGGTGAATGTTCTCTTTGGCCCGTAGTGCAAAGATGAACTGTTGTTTGGTATGATTATGACCAAAGGCTGAATCTGGTATAATCATGACCGTTGGTGTTATATTGAATGTCTTTGGCCCGTAGTGCAAAGATGAACTGTTGATCTGCATGATTATGATCAGGAACTGTGAATTTGTATTATCTTGACTAATGATATTTCAGATGATAAAAGTTGATGATGTTTTTCCTAAAAAGAGAACCGAGTGGACATTATAGTCTGAATTATTCTTCTAATAGATTACTCATTCCGCTGCTATTATTGATCTGAACGTTGTTTAAGAATTTAACTGCAGTTTTTGATATAAACCTTGTAGTCTATTGTATTCTATCAAGAACTCAACTGTTGAAGGCTAATGATAATTTATTCGTCATTATCTTAGTCATGATATTTCTTACTGGGCTATTTGAGCTCACCCTTTCTTTTGTTCCATTGTTTTTCAACAGGAGATGAAAACATAACAGGGTCTAGCCGGGGAATGGAGTGAGGGTCCGAGGAACAGTTATCATAGTCTTCACGTTTTGTAAAATAGTGTGGCAATAATAGTGAAGACTTAGTTGTGTATTATTATACACTGTATTGTTGTACGTTGTGCTTTGTTGTAATAATTTTGTTGTAGTCTTTTGACGACTCAAGTTTGGGCTGTGTGGGCCCAGATTTGGGGGTGTCACAGTTGGCATCAGAGCTTAGGGATATGATCTTTAATGGAGATCTGGGGTTAGAACTAGGAGGGGAGAGACGAATAGAATCAGTCACTAGTGTGTCCTACCTAAAATAGATTTTATTATCTAATGAGTCGATTTGAATGTAGGAACATGAAGTGATGAGTCAGTTTATTTGAACTAACATTTATTTTGTGACCACAGTTTAGTATGGCATCTGAAAATCAAGAGGTTAACTATGGAATGCCTGAAGCAAATGTAGCCGAGAATCAAGAGGCCCCAAACAATCCTCCTGTCAACTCAGGAAATAATGTTCCTGATAACATGATGAACGATGGATTCTTTAGGAATTTCATGCAGTTCATACAGAATCAAGGAAGAAATCCAGTCAATAATAACGGTAGAAACGCTGGCAATTTGAGGATGGTCACTGTTAAGCAATTTAAAGAATTAGGACCACCTGAATTCCACGGGAAGCCTGACCCACTCAAAGCGGAGGCATGGCTAAAGCAGACGACAAAAATACTTGATGTCTTACAATGCGCTGATGATCAGAAGGTGCCATTTACCACTTTTATGTTACGAGGTGAGGCGGACCATTGGTGGGAAGCGGTAAAACGTATCCAACCTTCAGCACTCGAAATGTCTTGGACAGAATTCGAAGAACTGTTTAACGAGAAGTATTTCCCAGAAAGCATCCGCCATATGAAAGAGGTGGAATTCATTAAGCTGGAGCAGGGAAACATGACAGTCTCCCAATATGAAGCCAAGTTTGCCGAGTTATCTCGCTTTGCCACCCATCTTGTGGATGACGAAGCACGAATGAGTCGGATGTTCCTAAGAGGTTTGAGATTCAAAATTCGTCAAAACTTAGCTCTCATAAATTTAGTTTGTATTCAGATGTTGTAGATAGGGCTCAAAGGGTGGAGCAAACAGATGAAACATTGCAGCCAAGAGTTAATGATCAGCATAGAGAAAGGAGTGACAACAACCACAGGAACGAGAACCATCGAGGAGGTAACCAACACTTCGGTGGTAATTCCATACCAAATAACAGAAGAGGAGAATCTAGTGGGAACAATTTCAAAAGAAAGAGATTCCATAATAATTATGGAAGGGCACCAGCACCAGTACCAACACCAGCACCGACCCCAGTTTCAAGGGGAGAAGATCGACCACCAGTGAGATGCTATAGGTGTGGTCAGGAAGGTCACATCAGCCCAAACTGTACACTGCAGTCCAAAAAGTGCTACAGTTGTGGGAAAGAGGGTCATCTTGCGCGGTTCTGTCCTGCCACCAAATCAAGTCCAGCTGCAATGATGATACCAAAAGCTAGCGCGGATAAGGGAAAATCTGTAGTTCAAGGGAGAGCTTTTGTTGTGACATCCCAAATGGCGCGAAACTCGAACGAGGTGATAACCGGTAAGCTATTCATAAATTCTCGTGAAGTCTACGCTTTGTTAGATACTGGCTCTACCCATTCTTTTATCTCACCTGCATGTGCTCAGCGTTTAAACTTAACTCCTGAAAATTTGGACTTTGACTTATCAGTTGAAACCCCATTAGGAGAAATGACAATTACATCTACTGTCTATAAATCTTGCCTAGTTCAAATCAACAACCTCACATTACCTGTTGACCTTATTTCTTTGGAGATGCATGAATTTGATGTGATTTTAGGAATTGATTGGTTGACTACCCATCATGCTAAAATTGATTGTTTTCATAAGATTATTAGTTTTCATATTCCTAATCAACCTGTCATGCAAATTCAAGCAACTAAACCATTGAAATCTATAACTGTTATTTCTAGCCATAAAGCCATTCGTTTATTGAAAAACGGATGTCAAGCCTTTTTAGCTCATGTCACTGATTTGAACAAAAATACGTCAAACTTAAATGATATTCCCATTGTTAATGAGTTTCCTGACGTTTTTCCTGAGAACTTCCTGGCTTACCCCCAAACCGTGAAATTGATTTTTATATTGATCTTGAACCCGGTACCAAGCCCATTTCCAAAGCTCCCTACCGAATGGCTCCCATTGAACTTCAAGAGTTAAAAGTCCAACTACAGGAATTGTTAGATACCGGTTTCATTCGTCCGAGTGCATCACCTTGGGGTGCTCCTGTTCTATTTGTGAAGAAGAAAGACGGGAGTATGAGATTGTGCATTGACTACCGAGAATTGAACCATGTCACCATCAAGAACAGGTACCCGTTACCTCGGATTGATGACATGTTTGATCAATTGCAAGGCGCTCAACATTTCTCAAAGATTGATCTCCGTTCTGGATATCATCAGTTAAAGGTTAAAGCTGAGGACATTCCAAAGACTGCTTTCAGAACTCGTTATGGGCATTATGAGTTCTTAGTCATGCCTTTTGGACTAACTAATGCTCCTGCAGCTTTCATGGACATGATGAACCGGATATTCAAGGAACATTTGGATCATTTTGTGGTTGTCTTTATTGATGACATCCTCATATACTCCAAGAGTCGCGAGGATCATGAACAACACCTGAGATTGATACTACAAAAGCTCCGTGAAAACAAATTATATGCCAAGTTGAAGAAATGTGAGTTCTGGCTTGAGGAGGTCGCGTTTCTTGGGCATGTGATTTCTAGTCAAGGAATATCAGTCGATCCTGCGAAGATTGAAACGGTACTAAATTGGGAACAACCCAAAACAGTAACCGAAGTCCGAAGTTTTCTGGGTCTAGCTGGTTATTATCGGAGATTCGTAGAAGGATTTTCTCGAATCGCCACTCCATTAACGCAGCTTACTCGGAAAAGCACAAAATTCATATGGAGCGAGGAATGCGAGAAAAGTTTCCAAGAACTCAAGAAGAGACTGGTTTCAGCTCCTGTTCTGACCATACCATCAGGATCAGGAGAATTTGTTATCTACAGCGATGCTTCTGGCAAAGGTCTAGGCTGTGTCCTTATGCAACATGGAAAGGTTATAGCCTACGCCTCTCGACAACTCAAAGATTATGAGAAAAATTATCCTACTCATGATCTAGAGTTGGCAGCAGTCGTTTTCGCGTTGAAGATCTGGAGACACTACTTGTACGGAGAAAAAGTGGATATCTATACGGATCATAAAAGTCTCAAATATTTCTTCACCCAGAAGGAACTCAACATGCGACAACGACGTTGGCTTGAGCTGTTAAAGGATTATGACCACACAATCCAGTATCACCCGGGAAAGGCGAACGTTGTAGCTGACGCTTTGAGCAGAAAATCTTATGCAAGTACAAGTGCACTGCTGACAACACAAAAGTGTATTTTGTACGACTTGCAAAAGATGGAGATAGAGCTAAAGACACCAGGGACCCGCTCGAAGATTGCTCACGTGCGAGTAGAACCAACTTTAATCGATAAAATTAAAGCTGCTCAAGCTACCGATCCGGAACTGATAAACATGATAAAGAAAGTACAAGAAGGTGCCATTCCCGAAGCAAGAATCGACGAGAAAGGAATACTTCGAGTCAACTCTCGACTCTGTGTTCCTAACGATCCTGAATTAAAGCATAAAATCATGATGGAGGCACACAACACGCCGTTTGCAATCCACCCAGGAGGTACCAAGATGTATCGAGATCTTCGACATACATTTTGGTGGAACAATATGAAAAGAGAGATTGCAGAGTTTATCTCAAGGTGCCTAACTTGTCAACGTGTCAAGGCAGAGCATCAAGTTCCTAAAGGTCCATTACAATCACTTGAAGTTCCCGAATGGAAGTGGGAACACATCAATATGGACTTCGTGACGGGTCTTCCAAAAGTTTCTCAAGGCTTAGATGCAATTTGGGTGATCGTAGATAGATTGACCAAATCTGCTCATTTCTTGCCTATACGAGAAAACTTTTCACTTGAACGTCTTGCCGGTATGTACATAAATGAGATCGTGAGATTGCATGGCATGCCAGTTTCCATAGTTTCTGATCGAGATCCTAGATTCACTTCACGCTTTTGGATCAGTCTACAAAAAGCTATGGGCACTGAACTACGTTTTAGTTCTGCATACCATCCTCAAACGGACGGACAATCGGAAAGGACGATCCAGACCCTCGAAGATCTTTTGAGACTTTGTGTATTAGACTTCAAAGGAAGTTGGGATAAGTACTTGCCATTGGTGGAATTTTCTTACAACAACAGTTACCAAGCAAGCATAGGCATGGCTCCATTCGAGGCTTTGTATGGAAGGAAGTGTCGCTCTCCAATATGTTGGAATGAGGTAGGAGAAGCAAAATTGTTGGGACCCGAGTTGGTACGCTTGACGACCGAAAAGATCCAAATGATCCGACAACGAATACAGACCGCTCAAGAACGACAAAAGAGTTATGCTGATCTTCATCGGAGAGACGAAAGTTTCAACGTCGGAGATCATGTATTCTTACGTGTTTCTCCATGGAAAGGGGTTACGAGATTCGGAAAAAGAGGAAAGCTCAACCCTCGATTTATTGGCCCATTTGAAATCCTCGATCGAATAGGAACCGTAGCCTACAGACTAGCCCTACCACCAAGTATGTCTCGCATCCATAACGTTTTTCACATATCTATGTTACGTAAATATGTGAAGGACCCAAACCACGTCATTGAGTTAGAACCAGACGTTATAGCAGAAGATTTAACATACGAGGAGGTACCTGTTAAGATCCTGGATAAGAAGGAGCAGATCCTACGCTCAAAGGTTATACCTCAAGTTAAGGTTTTATGGAGGAACCAAGATACTGAGGAAATGACCTGGGAGCTAGAATCTGAGATGAAATCTAAGTATCCTTACCTCTTCGATATGTCAGGTACGTCAATTTCGGGGACGAAATTTCATAAGGAGGGGAGGTTGTAAGACCCCGAATTTTATGAAATACAAAATTTAATTTTTCTTCATATATATTTTTTTTTTGAAACAGTAAGTGGTTAAATTAACAAAATTGAAAGTTAAGGATGTTATGTGCAAATTTTATTTTGTCGGACAATATTCGCTTTGTCGGGGAATATTCGTTTGGTCGGGGAATATTCGTGCCGTACGACGGCGCCGAAATAATAAATTATTGGTGGACCCCACAACGGAATATTTGTCGGATATAGAAAACGACAGAAGTAACCTTTTTAAATAAAAATAGTCAACGGAACTGTTAAAATACCGGTGATAAAAGAATAGTAGCATACGGTAGTTTATGGTATTTTCTGTAGCACACGGTACTCTACAGTAACACACGGTATTGCATAGTGTCTCATATTATTGGTCTGATAATTGACACCGTAACTGTTACGCATCATTTCATCGATAATTGTCACTGCATAATATTTTATATTATCAATTCAATAATTGTTGTTACACAGTATTTTGCATTATTGATTTAATAATTGTCATTACACTGTATTTTATATCATTGAGTCAATAATTGTTGTTGCACTGTTTTTAAAATTATTGAACCTAATAATTGTCACAGTAACATATGCACAGTAATTCACATTATTGAATCAATAATTGTCATTACACAGTAACGTATGCTTTATTTTACATTATTGTTATCTCTATTATGATGTTATTTAAACAGTTGTATTTCATTAATTTATTGACTTGATATCTAAGAGCTAACTATACTGTATTTATAACAATTAGTCATAATAATTGAATTGATAAAGTTATTTGTTTATAATATAAAGTTAGGTGATTATTAGGTGATATGAAATGAATGGTGTAGATTAAAGTGTGAATTATTGTTGAATAATTGAATTGATTTGTTTATAATATAAAGTTAGGTGATTATTAGGTGATATGAAATGAATGGTGTAGATTAAAGATAATATAATATTTGAAATGGATGGTGTAGATTAAAAGGTGATCTTTAAATGAATGGTTTAGATTAAATGAATGATAAGATTTTTGGCTATAAATAGAAGCCTTAACTTAAGGATTTTTCATAAACTTCCTTACTTGTTCTTTCTTTCTCTCTCTAAATACTTCTTGTGAAAGTTCTCTCTAAGTGTGCTTAAGTCATCTTGAGTATTTGTGAAGATCTATAAGTATACGTGTACTGTTCAAGTTAATCAACCTCATTTAAATCAATATCCAGTCACGTGTTACGGTAAGGGATACCATCTTTTTCATCTTCCATTATTCAAACATACTATGGTAAGGGATTATCATTATTTGATTCTCGATAATAATATTGTTTCTTCCTTACTCATAAGATGTAAGACCCCGAATTTTATGAAATATAAAAATTAATTTTTCTTCATATATATTTTTCCTGAAACAGTAAGTGGTTAAATTAACGAAATTGAAAGTTAAGGATGTTATGTGCAAATTTTATTTTGACGGACAATATTCTTTTTGTCGGGGAATATTCGTTTTGTCGGGGAATATTCGGGCCGTACGACGGCGCCGAAATAACAAATTATTTGTGGACCCCACAACGGAATATTTGTCGGATATAGAAAACGACAGAAGTAACCTTTTTAAATAAAAATAGTCAACGGTGTTAACTGTTAAAATACCGGTGATAAAAGAATAGTAGCATACGGTAATTTATGGTATTTTCTGTAGCACACGGTACTCTACAGTAGCACACGGTATTGCACAGTGTCTCATATTATTGGTCTGATAATTGACACCGTAATTGTTACGCATCATTTCATCAATAATTGTCACTGCATAATATTTTATATTATCAATTCAATTATTGTTGCTACACAGTATTTTGCATTATTGATTCAATAATTGTCATTACACTGTATTTCATATCATCGAGTCAATAATTGTTGGTGCACTGTAGTTTAAAATTATTGAATCTAATAATTGTCACAGTAGCAAATACACTATAATTTATATTATTAAATTAATAAAAATATGTAACGTGTTTCTTACATTATTGTGGTAACATTATTTTATATGTTGGACTCACAGGAAGAATAAATAAATAAATAAATAAATAAATAAAAAATAAAATAATTAATTTTACTATTTGAAATAGTAACGTGAATAGTGACGTGAATAGTGATGTGAATAGTACGTGAATAGTAAGAAACATGTGGGACCCATTGTGGGGCCCACATGAAATGTGAGAAATGTGTTTTGCTGGATGGTTGGTGGAGGCTGCTGCGCAGCCTCTGCTGAAATTTTTTTTTATTTCACCTACCGCGCATAGTAACTTCTTTTCTCCTATAAATAGCTTGTTCAGCTGAATAGAAAAATCACACTTAAAACATAAAATTTTTCTATAAGAATTTTATAAGTTTTCTCTGAGAATAGTAAGGTTATCTTGAGTGTTTGAAGGCCAAAAGGAGTGCAGGAATTTTTCAAGTAAGTCTTTTATTAAAGAGTAGTTATTTCATAAATTCCTATTTTTCACGGTATTCACAAATCTTCCTTTAGAAGACTTTTTTGGAAGACTTTATTTTGAAAAATTATATATTTTTATATACTGTGAATAGTAACGCCGTGAATGAATAGTAACCTCGGGATGAATAGTAACTCCGGGATGAATAGTAACCCGCGAGTGAACAGTAACCCCTGAATAGTAACTTCGAGAATAGTAATTTAATTTTAAGTTTTTATTATTTTGTTATTATATTATACTATTTGATCAAATCACTTTTAACAAATTTATAATATACGAGTTAGTACGCACCATGAATTTTTATATGTGATATTTACTGATTATATTAAAAATATATAGGTTGATCAACCTCATTTAAATCAATATCCAGTCACGTGTTAAGGTAAGGAATATCATTCTTTTCACACTCTTAAATTTATTACGGTAAGGGGTATCACTCTTTTCATCATCATAAATGGATATTATTTTCTTTCTTACTTGAAGGGATTATCATTCTTTGATTCTCGAAAATAATATCGTTTCTTTCTTGTGCCATTTATTTCCATGTATTAAATTGTGGGAATAACCTTACGGCGCGGTTTACCGCCTGTTGGTGAATAACCTTTTGTATTCATTCCTTATTAATCTTTGAGAATAACCTTACGGTGCGGATTATCGCCTGTTTGGTGAATAACTCTTCGTGTTCAAATTCTATTAAATTGTGGGAATAACCTTACGGTGCGGAATACGCCTGTTTGGTGAATAACTATTCGTATTCAAATTGATGGGAATAACCTTACGGTGCGGAATACGCCTGTTTGGTGAATAACTATTCGTATTCAAATTGATGGGAATAACCTTACGGTGCGGATTATCGCCTGTTGGTGAATAACCCTTTTTTATTTGTCTCGTGTGGAAATAATTTGTCTACACGAATTATCACATGACACTTTTATTCCATATTCGTAAGTGATATCATTTTCCTTTATACTCATAAGGGATACCATCTTTTTCATCTTCCATTATTCAAACTTACTATGGTAAGGGATATTAATTCCCTTCACCTTTTGTTAATCAAACCTGCTATGGTAAGGGATATTATTTTCTTCCATACACCTAAATCGAAACTTATTATGGAACTATTGTTTCTATAATTCCTGAAAATATTATATGTTCCATAATAGTTGAATTTCATTAGTTCAACTGAACCTTCCTATTTTCTGAACATTTCTATTGAATTGTAATCGTTATTCTGAACTGTGGATCTTGAATATCATTTTTAAATTTCACTCCACATCATGTTGGCAATTTGGACATTATTTGAATCTGCACAAAGTAAACTTCCGATACTTATTGTTTATCCTGTTCTTCTGTTCATCATTTGTATCACTGTTATTTGTATTAATCATCAAGAATCAAGCTGTTGTGAATATCTGTGGCCGGGGGCACAGATGTGATATAATTGTTGAACAGATGATAGGTTAAAGGCGATATACTAGGTTAAAGGCGATACATCTGTTCGGTGTCTTTTATGACACGTGGTGAATGTTCTCTTTGGCCCGTAGTGCAAAGATGAACTGTTGGTTGGTATGATTATGACCAAAGGCTGAATCTGGTATAATCATGACCGTTGGTGTTATATTGAATGTCTTTGGCCCGTAGTGCAAAGACGAACTGTTGATCTGCATGATTATGACCAGGAACTGTGAAGTTGTATTATTTTGACTAATGGTATTTCAGATGATAAAAGTTGATGATATTTTTACTAAAAAGAGAAGCGAGTGGACATTATAGTCTGCATTATTCTTCTAATAGATTGTTCATTCCGCTGCTATTATTGATCTGAACGTTGTTTAAGAATTTAACTGCAGTTTTTGATATAAACCTTGTAGTCTATTGTATTCTATCAAGAACTCAACTGTTGAAGGCTAATGATAAATTATTCGTCATTATCTTAGTCATGATATTTCTTACTGGGCTATTTGAGCTCACCCTTTCTTTTCGTTCCATTGTTTTTCAACAGGAGATGAGAACGTAACGGGGTCTAGCCGGGGAATGGAGTGAGAGTGCGGGGATAGCTATCATAGTCTTCACGTGTTATAAAATAGTGTGGCAATAATAATGAAGACTTAGTTGTGTTGTATTATCCACTGTATTGTTGTACGTTGTATTTCATTGTAATAATTTTGTTGTAGTCTTTTGACGACTCAAGTTTGGGCTGTGTGGGCCTAGATTTGGGGGCGTCACATAAGACGTGCCTTTTATTTCCATGTATTAAATTGTGGGAATAACCTTACGGAGCGGATTGCCGCCTGTTGGTGAATAACCTTTCGTATTCATTCATTATTAATCTCTGAGAATAACCTTACGGAGCGGATTGCCGCATGTTTGGTGAATAACTCTTTGTACTCAAATTCTATTAAATTGTGGGAATAACCTTACGGAGCGGATTGCCGCCTGTTGGTGAATAACCCTTGTATTAATTTCCTTCACCTTTTGTTAATCAAACCTGCTACGGTAAGGGATGTTATTTTCTTTCATACTCATAAATCGAAATTTATTATGGAACTATTGCTTCTATAATTCCTGAAAATATTATATGTTCCATAATAGTTGAACTTCATTATTTCAACTGAACCTTCCTATTTACGTGAACCTTTCTATTGAATTGTAACCGTTATTCTGAACTGTGGATCTTGAATTTCACTCCACATCATGTTGACAATTTGGACATTATTTGAATCTGTACAAAGTAAACTTCCGATACTTATTGTTATCCTATTTCTTCTGTTCATCATTTATATCATTCTAATCATCCAAAAATCAAGCTGTTGTGAATATCTGTGGCCGGGGGCACAGATGTTATATATTTGTTGAACAGATGATAGGTTAAAGGCGATATAATAGGTTAAAGGCGATACATCTGTTCGGTGTCTTTTATGGCACGTGGTGAATGTTCTCTTTGGCCCGTAGTGCAAAGATGAACTGTTGTTTGGTATGATTATGACCAAAGGCTGAATCTGGTATAATCATGACCGTTGGTGTTATATTGAATGTCTTTGGCCCGTAGTGCAAAGATGAACTGTTGATCTGCATGATTATGATCAGGAACTGTGAATTTGTATTATCTTGACTAATGATATTTCAGATGATAAAAGTTGATGATGTTTTTCCTAAAAAGAGAACCGAGTGGACATTATAGTCTGAATTATTCTTCTAATAGATTACTCATTCCGCTGCTATTATTGATCTGAACGTTGTTTAAGAATTTAACTGCAGTTTTTGATATAAACCTTGTAGTCTATTGTATTCTATCAAGAACTCAACTGTTGAAGGCTAATGATAATTTATTCGTCATTATCTTAGTCATGATATTTCTTACTGGGCTATTTGAGCTCACCCTTTCTTTTGTTCCATTGTTTTTCAACAGGAGATGAAAACATAACAGGGTCTAGCCGGGGAATGGAGTGAGGGTCCGAGGAATAGTTATCATAGTCTTCACGTTTTGTAAAATAGTGTGGCAATAATAGTGAAGACTTAGTTGTGTATTATTATACACTGTATTGTTGTACGTTGTGCTTTGTTGTAATAATTTTGTTGTAGTCTTTTGACGACTCAAGTTTGGGCTGTGTGGGCCCAGATTTGGGGGTGTCACAATAAAGTCATTCGTAATTTAATACTGTAGACGATACCTAAAGCAAAAAATCACGCAGTTTGAGGGAAAACTAAAATCCTATCATCCGTAGTATTATATCATGGATGATGAGCTAAAGCAAAAAACGACACAATTTGGGAAAAAGTCAAAATCTTATCGTCCATAGTATTATACTGCAGACGACGAGTTTTTCATTTGGATGTTGGGGGTAATTTGGACATTTAATACAATCCGTAGTATAATATTGTGGATGCTTGAATATTATACTGCGGACGAGAGTCATTTAAACTATTAGATCTCAGCCTAGACGACTGAGATCTGTTGTAAAGATAATTCTATTTTTACAATGTTGTTAATAGATCGTTTCTCTCTCTCTCTCTCTCTCTCTCTACAGATATATATATATATATATATATACATATACATATACATATAATTTAAAAGAGAAACTTATAATTAAATTATTTGATAAACAAAAATATATAAAAAAGATATACTAATCATACATTTCTTCCTCGTTTATTAATTATTCTATTGTTGTTGTCCGATGACTAATGAAGTGTTCGGGGGTCATATATATAATTTGAAATATTTTTTAAAGAGTATAAATAAATAAAATTATAATAAATCAAAATAATTTTAATAGGAATACCTAAGTAAATTTAGAATTTATCTTATTTGAATAATTTTATTTTTTTGGTAATAATAAAATCATATTAGATAAAAAAAAATACGTTTACATCTTGTTTTCCTTGAGACATGCTAACCGATGAGCCCCGCTAGGAACTTTGGTAATTTTATTTAAATAATTTAAAACAGTTAATCGTACACAGTTAAATTTATTAAGGGAAAAATATCATTTAAAGCAAGGATATTTTAAATTATATGTTGGCAACTATTTTATTTTAAATTACGTACTTATAATTATCAAACAAACATGTTCAAGATAATATAGGATTAAAATAGAGAATACACTCATTTAGATATTTTAAATGAAATTATTAAACACGTTGTTTCACTCGGTATTTAATTTGATTGTCTTTTTGTAAAAAATAATAATTTTTATTAAATGTTGGGACAAATTTTCTAAATATTTTGTTATGTTTATTTGCTAGATTTTTGTAATACTTAAAACTCTAGTTATGATTTTATATATTACTTTTTAAAAAAAGGCAACTAAAAAATATATATCCGACTAATTCACAGGTTGTATTTATCCAATATGTCTTTATATTTTTTTTAAATAAATAATTTTCTTTATCAAAAATATTCGGATAACGTCTAAAATTTTTACAAGAAAATAAACAAAAAATAATTTCAAACTAATTACATATTATGTTTATCCAAAAATCTCTATACCTTTTTAATACTTAAATTTTTAGATACTATTTTAAAATTTCTTTAACAAACAACTTAATAGATAGTATTAATTGACTAAGTCAACTTATGACCAATCAAAAATGATTTAAATAATTTAGAATATTTGGGTTAACAATGAGATTTCATGGAGTGTATGTTTTATATAATGACCGATAGTTAAGAATTAAAGGTTATCCTAAATGGATTAAAAAGATAAAATATATAATTAAGACTCAAGGTATATGTAATAACACTCCTTTCTAGAATAAAAAAATAGGTCACTTTCAAAATACAATAAACTTAAAATAAGTAAATAAAGTACAAATATTTTTAATAATCTAAAATTCATTAATGAATTAAATAAAATTCTCCAAAATTTACACAATAATCAAAATCTAAAATTAAATCAATCTAGATTATCAAATGAAAGCTCTCTTCGCACAACCCTAAATCGCTTTCACAAACTTGTCAGAGAAAAATACAGCAATAGCTATATGCTCTCAATACAGATAAAAATATACAAAAAAAATAAAATTGAAATAAAAAATTATTTGAATAAAATACGGAAGATAAGCTCAAATATAACCAACGGTAACCAAAATCTACAAGAGTATAATTAAATTAATAGAATTAACTAAAACTAAAGAGTATAACTGAATTAATAGAATTAACAAAATTAAATAGAAGGCTGAAATAAAGTGATTAAATTATGATTTTAAACCAAACTTAAAATAAAACAAATATATCTTACCTATAGTGTAGGTGTTAGTAAAATGGAGTCAAGAAATAAGTAACAAATATTAAGATTTCAACTATAAAAAGTGTCTAACCGCTCACTTATTTTGAATAACTTTTTATAGTCCAAAACCTAGTTCCCGTCTCTTCGGCCTTTCCCATCAAAGGTAAGGCCATATGGGTTGTAGACAACGGTCTATATATATTTGTGGTAGTCAATTACTGGCACACTGGACTCTCTATTAGAGGACTAGTACCTGACTTCCTGCATACGCCATCCATTGAATGGGTCTGGGCCTGACGGTCTATGAGCCTGGACTTAGTTGGACTTAGCCGGGCCTCTTGGGAATTTATCCCAGCGAACTACATGCAAGAATGATAACAAACTAGTGTTTAGACGCGAAGACTATAAACCAAGTTACAAATTAAATCAATAACATAAAACAAAGACAACTTTGTTTTAATAAAATATTTCAAGGGCAATGAAAAAATATGATATCCCGAAAAAAATAGTAGTAAAATATCTTATAAAAAATTTATTTAAATGGAAGACACGGATAGAATTATAAAGCTAACTCACTATATCACATGCATCGTTAAAATATTATTAATAATAATTATCTACGTAATTAATAACAAAAAATTCGGTACATAAAATCTTGGTATATGATGATAAATTTATCGACAAATTTATGAGTCCCGCTTTGTAATACGAAAAATTTGTATTTATTTACAATTACAATATATATCAATACATGAAATAGAATAAAATTATAAGATTGACTCAATATATCACAGTCAATATATAAAGTCATAAAATATATTATTTTCTAATTTATATTGAGAGATATGAGAGAATAAAAAATAATTCACCCTAATTTATTTTATCTTATGTATTAGACTTCTACCTAAATTGTAATTCAATTTCATTATATATTTGTCAAATATAAATTACAAGCTCACCAATCACGTGCAAAACATGAGGACATAGATAATAGTTTATAATATTATCAAGTAGATATATATTTAATTAAAATTTTGAGAAGATAGTTGTAGTTATTAAATTATTAAATACTTATTTAAATAATAAATTATAAAAGTATATATTATAAGTTTTTTCGATCAATTATTAAGTTAAATATTTAAATGTAGTATTTAAAAAATATATATATTTAAATTTAGTGTATATTTATTTAGTTATAATTATGAGAAAATACTTATTTTTATTTTATTTAAGTTTATAGTGAAATTCTATATTAGTGTTTATATTAACATATTGTTTGTATTCTAATATGAGTCGAAGTATGAAACTCAAGTTTTAATATAGTTGACAATTACTTAGTAATGAATCTATTATAATTTGTTTACTATTTTTTTCAGTATTATGTTTTTAAAAAATCACATATTACTAATATAGTTAATTGTGTAATTTGGCAAACTTTTAAATTTTAATGAATTTAATTCAAATAGGACATTAATTTAAAAATAAAATTCATGACTGATATTAATTTAATTAATTGCTTGATATTTTAAGAGAGTTTTTCAGTATCTTAATATCTCAATAAAATTATAATACTAGAATTAACCTACAAAATTTGTTAAGATATATTATCTTATATAAAATTATGATAAAAAAAATTATGACAAAATTGATAGAACCAAAAATAAAAATTATTTAAAAATTTCTTTTCCTGTTCAAGATATAAAAACAAAAAATATATTTCTTTTTTTTAATAGATTGGATTTTTTAATATTTTATAAATTTAAGTAGTATTTATTATTATAAATTTAAATAATACTTATTTTGATAAAATAAATAAATAAATTTGTAAAATGAAGTTTGTGTTGATCACTAACAAAAAATTAAGGAAAAGTCTTGGGCGACCGAAGCTAGCGACGGATCCCATTTTCATTTTTATTTTTTTGTTTTTTTTTTGACTCCTAAAATATTTATAATATTTATTATAACAATTTTTTTTATAGAATTCAATAATTTAGGTGTAATTTGGATGCATATAAATAACAGTATTGTACAAATTATTATTTATATGTATTCAAATTATATCTAAATTATTAAATTTTATAAAAAAAAAATATCAAAAAAAATATTTTAGGAATCAAAAGAATAAATAAAAATAAAAAATAAAAATTGGAGCATAGCCAGGACCGGTCGCTGTAGAAAAGTTCAAAAATTAAACTTTTAAAAGAGAGCATCGATCATAGATCACTAGAGATGACAGCAGAAGCGGGAGGAGTCCCTAATCCTCCGACGTCGTTCGTTCCTCCGCTGGGGTTTAGTAGTGCTCCATGGTTTCGTAGTTCTCTCAATTGTGAGGAGCGTTGCCCGGAGAAATTTGTTGGCATTATCATATTTATGAAGGGTGGAGCATAATATGCGTTCCCTCCGTCGTCAATCGCAGCTGCAGACGGCGGATGAGGTAGAGGAGGAAGAGTTGGAGATTATGAAGAAGATGGCGATAGAGTATCAGGAGAGGAATATGAAGATAACATCGTTCGAGAAGGAGGAGGAGGCTGATAAGAAGAGGAGATATAAGAGAGGAAATATAAGAAGCAGAGGTTCAGCCAGAGCTTGAAGAACCAGCAATTGAAGCCTGTGGAGGAGGAGTTCGATCCTCTTGCTTTCAAACTGACGGAATACGAGCGCCAGGTTTCCGATGACCACATCAAGGCGTGGACGTTCAAAGAGGGTAAGAAGTACGAAATCTCATAACTCCTCTCAGGAGGAAGAAGAATAACAAGATGTAGCAGAAAATATCTCATCAGTAACAACGGGGATAAGGTAAATTGTTTGATTAGTTATTCATCCATTAGCAATTTGTTAATTATTATTAATTCAAACAGGATGAGATGTTGTTGATCAGAATATTTTTATTTCAATTTGTGAAAATTATTTTTGTTTTTAAAATGAAACCAGATATGTTTTTGTTTTTTGAAATAAAACCCAGACAGTGTGTCGTGTGTACCCATTACAGTTGCATGCATACCTTCATAGACACATACATATATCTCTCCCTTATTTTACTTGCTCGAATAATTATCAATTACATTCTTCATTTTCTCAGGCCACAAAACTCACTAATCATCGCCTATATTACTCCAATTTGCTTATTACTTTGATATAAAAAACATTGTCCTTCCCCGAAGATAGGCCCGACTAGGATTTTAATGCGAGCTTGGAAGAAATTTATAGTAACGAGGAAAAGTTTGTGGTTGTGTTTGTTGCATTAGGTAACAACAAGGATGTTTTCCATGATTCGTTTTCCCGCATGCCCTGGCTTGCCATCCCACATAAAATCAACAAGCCCACACGAAAATCAACAAGCCAAAGATTTCTTCATACAGTTGTTTGCTATTCCATACCTATCACCCGTACGAGGTGTTCTTTTTGCTCTAGACGACAGCTCGTGGTTGCAAACTTAGAGCCCAAGCTCTTCTGTTATGGAGCCTCTGGCTTTCCCTCCACCAACGAAAGGATTGATATACTTGTTGATGAATGGAATGCATTCCGGAATGAACTCTTCCTAAAAAAAGCAAATACCCTCTTGACTGCGCTTTTGGATGCCCATGTAATTTCTAGGGACGGGAGTTAGGCAAGTCATTTTTATTTGCTGGCCTGACTAGTAATTCTCTTTATACATTGCGATTGTGGCTAATTTCTCATTGGTCCCATGATCTTTTGTGTTTGTTTCTCAATTCCTACAACTGTTGTTTGCCGGTACCTACCTCTGCGCTTGACGGTAAGACTGTGGGCCTGTACTTCTTTGAACCATCATAATCTGAGGGCTTCAAACAGGCTAGACAACTCTTGAAAGTTAGGGAATCGTTGAATGATGAGTAGCGTAATGCTTTTGTGATCGTGTTCATCAACAAATATCCTTTTAATCTTTCCAATGCAAAGGCAGAATTCAAAAAATAGTTTAGATTTGTCGCTATTCCTTGGAACTCAATAGTAGTTTGTGGTCGAAAATTGTGTTGGGTTTTCAATAAAGAGTATGAATTGAGTGGTGTAAGAGGTGATTTGATTGTTCTTTAGCCTGATAATTATCTACATCTGAGTTACTTTGCCTTTCACATATTGGTAGAGTTTGGAAGTGATGCATGTCTTTTTACCCTAGAAAGAGCTATGAAAATAGCAAAGAGTGAACAACAGAATGAATTGGTGTTGTGGGCCTGCGCAAGCTTTTATCACCCGAAGTTTCTTAACACAGAGGAGGTTCTGCCTGCTACAAGGTATGTTCACTTATTATGAGCCCTACCTAGTGTGATGTTAATTTTGTGTCGTTTTGTATTTACAAGCCAAAGGGCCTATAAATGTTGATTTGTGTTTATGAAATTTTCGATCCCACTTGTAGGAGGATTGTGCAAACACTTAGGGAAGCGTGTCCGTTTTTATTGTTTGCAACTCATTCTTGCTATGCATCTGGATTATTTTTGGTTGAACTGAAACAAATGTATGAAAAGAAGGGGACATTTTTGGTTGAACCGAAACAAATGTATGAAAAGAAGGGGACATATGATGACTTTGAGATTATTTACATCTTGCTAGATTGCAATGAATCCCTGTCTTCCTTCCCCAAGAGCGTCCAAGAAATGTTGTGGTTGGTCAATGCTTTTGTCCCGGATTTTGTTGTTGCCTTGGTTCAACAGGTCTTTGATGTGTTTCCTCCTCGCCTTCCAGCCATTGCAGCCTTTGGACCTGGTGGGCATATTGAAACAAAAGAATCCAACTTAGCATTTAAAAGCAAGTGTGACTCCAACTCCAAGTATCTGTTTATTGAAGCTAATATGGATGTAGAGGTTCACAGGGAACTAATCTATCATTACAAGTGGGACTTGGACCGCATCATCGCCTCCGACTTCTCATTCACAAAGTAGGTTTATGTTTTTTTGTTTGTAGCAGAGAGCCAACAAGTTGGTGCTGCTCTAAGGAAAGTGGTTGTTTTTTGATGCGTGTTCAAGAACAATACAAACCAAAGAATTAGTGTTAGTGCACTTGCAAATGTTGGTGTTTGAAAAGCCACCAGAAAATATCAGGATATTATAATTATATTTATGTAGTATTTGTAGATTCTATGTTCTTGTAAAGTTCTAAGCTCGATCTACTTAGTATTGCTGAATCTTGGGCCTTGCCCTGGAACATTGTTGTGTCTGGCGTTATGCCAAGTTGATCTTTTGAATCTCTTTGGGTTTGCTATGTTGATATGTGACTAAAAAGACGAACCACTTTGTTTGCCTCTTATTTTGGATACGTTCATATTTGGATACGAAATTTAGCATTATTGCTGTTCAAATCTGGTTCGAGTATGGCGATGACAGATAAAAATGCATGACAGCAATACTATGTATTTGTATGTATGGATATGAAATTAGCGATATAGCATCTGTATGTATCATTTGAAACTACTCCCACACATAGTATTTGGGAAGACGATCATTTGCTTAGGTTTATCTGGGGAAATCTGGGGAAACGACCATTTGCTCAAGTTGTATATCAATTCTGACCTAAAAGCTGTTTTAACTTTATATGGAAACTTGAATCTTAGTGTGATTGATTTTGATTGTGTAGATCAATACGAAATACACAAAAGAATAAATACGTGTGCGCGGTATCTAAGCAATAGACAAATATGGTGCGACGAGTTTTATGACCTTCTTCACATGGTAGGGAAAAGGGAAACTGCCATCAATTTTGTGAACATTTTCCTGCCAAGTGGTGATGCTTGTCATGGGAAAATTGTAGCTAAAGAAACTACCTACATAACATAATCCATGTGTATGCAGCATTTGTTGGGAGATTATTTTTCACCCTCTTACAAAAACAAAGCCTGAAATCTTTTTTGATGGGCTAGGTTAGCTTAAATACCATGTTGGCCTTCATTTATTCATATCGGAGGGAGGCATGCACTCCTTTTTTATGAAAAGTAACTACACATGATCTGATGTCACTGGATTACCAAGAAATGGATTAGATGGATTCGGTTAACATGAAATTAACTTCATGATAAGTTACACAATAGACCAATACAGTATTGACACACAGGCCGTGGGTGAACTTACCATGAAATTATCTTCATGTTAATCAGAACATTCAACTTCAAAAACAAACATACAATGACTAGCTCATAAACAGATTCCAAATCTCCTAGTATCTTTTTCAGGTTGAGAATATATAAAATTCTTCCGTGACACTTGTTGGTACAAAGCAGAAAATGGAAAGGAGTCGTGCCCTTCAAAATTCTTATTCATGCTCATAATTACTTGCACAATCATTATCCTCATTGTAAAAGGAAAGGAAAAAAAAAGGAGTAAAAGTTATATAGGCATAGGAATAGGAGAGGGCTATCCTCACTGTGTTGTCTAACCACTTGACTATCAAGAAAACTCACCATATCCACAACTATACTACTTGGACTTGTACTATCTCAATGTTACAAAGTTTACAAAAATTCATGACTCCAATATTTAGATATTCTTTACAATTTACAAACACAATTATACATAAAATTAAGCTTGTCCGGTGATGGTTGCATTTTTCCCAAGTCCCCGCTGTTTTGCTCGCTCCATCTTCCGCTTCCGCCATTCCTCAAGAGCTATTAATTCATCAAAGCAACAGACAAGAAAA
Source organism: Hedera helix (assembly GCA_947179155.2). Lineage (NCBI taxonomy): Eukaryota > Viridiplantae > Streptophyta > Magnoliopsida > Apiales > Araliaceae > Hedera > Hedera helix. The sequence continues at coordinate 30,006,458 of OX359281.1, forward strand.
TTGCTTTTGTCATAAGGTAAGAAAACTAGAAAAACGTCATACGAGGGGACAAAAATAGATAATCAACCTATTTATCCACTTCAATTGCTAAAAAAATAACTTTAGATAGGGTGGTGATCCTGTTGCCAAAGAAAAATAGGCATTTCTACATCACTGTATTGCTTTTTTTTCTTTTTTGTGACAATAATCCCCTTTTAATAATTTGCAACTGTGCTACCGCGAAACCAATACTAAGTCAAAAAATGATCTTCCAAAACATAGGCCGCTACCGTGACGTTGAACAATGCTTACAATGGTTTCTCTGTATCTCCATAGTAATATGCATCTCTATAGCAAGACTACAATATGTGGGAATCTTAACCTCTTAAACTAGTTAGTTCAATATAAGACACTTCAAAACCCCTGTTAATATGCATAATTTGTATGGACAGAAGCAAAATCCGTCCACCTTCCACTACTTCAAGAACCTGATCATCATTTTCACTATTTGAGGTTAGCTAATGCAGGTGAATCTTAATATTTTCTGTTTCATTTCCAAACAGAAACTCACAACAGTTCAAGCAAGTACAGGATATACAGCAATTTGTGCACATGTACGGGTTAAAAAGGAGTAAACTTCCTCTTTCCTTTTCTTCCTTAATCTTTTTGAAAGTCAGATTAAGAAGACTTTAAAGCTCAATCAGTCTTTCTAATGATCGATTTTGACACTCATTGCGCGGTCTGAACTTGTGCACATTTCAAAAGAATATCGAAAGGCCAAAAAGGGGACAAGTGAGAAAAACAGAGTAATCAGTATCATAGACGACTTCTAATTTCATGAGAGATGCCAATGCAGCTAAATTACTCACCACAGAGTACATCCTAATACATATTTATCTAATCTCCTAGAGACAGACTTAAAACTTCATAAGAATTAGCTATTTTGCTGGCTCACAGAGAGAGAGAGAGAAAGAGATTAATAGAAGTACATGTCCACGGATAAGAAAGTGAACCTTTCATGCTGGCAGCATCTGAGTTGATACGGAAGTTGTTCAGCCTTGATATTAGGTCAACTGCAGCAGTTTGCTTTGTATCTTTCTGTTGGATCGCTTCTGGTTTTACATATGCTTCTTTCTCAATTTCCCTAACCTATATGAAGGAAATTAAATTCTAGTGCATTGCAATAATAATAAGATATGGTGAAGGAACTTAAAATATAGATAAATTATCTATTGATTCAATTCAAAGCAAAAACCATATATACAATAAATTGATAACACTATTAAACTCACCCTTTTTATCAGTTCCAAGGGTTCCATGGCACGACGTATCTCTTCAGATTCCTTGATATACCTGATCTGTGCTGCATTTTAAAGCTAAAATGTAAATAGACTGCTCATCGACACCATCAAGAGTAAAAAAATCTCAACAAAATCAACTACAATTATAGTCAACTATGACTTCTGTAGTTTCTTATAACAGCTAACTTCCAAAGCCATTTAAAAGGAAAAATGTAGCAATATTGATGGGGATCAAGATCAAATTTGTAATTATTTATTTATTAGAATTGATATATTTATTTATTTATTGGATTGCTGTAATTTTAGAAGATAGATAGTATTTTCTTAGTAAGAGTAGTATTGTCTTTTAATATTCTAGGAGATAGTTGGTATTTTATTTAATTAGTTAGAGTAATTTTGTATTTTAATATTGTTTGGGAAATTAGGGTTTGTGTGTCCTAATTGAATTAGGATTTGCTTCCTATTTAAACTTACTGATTATTGATGAGAATTCTTTGGCTTACAATTATCGCAGAGATAATTTTGAGTGTCTTAGAATTAATAGACGCAGAGTTGAAATCCTAATTTCTAGGGCTAATAGACGTAGAGTTGAAGTCGGAAACCCCTAGTGATTTACGCGCAGAGCTGAATACTAGGTTTCTATTATTTTATTTTCTACCAATTATACACTTTCAAATTTGTCCTACATCATTTATTCTAAATTATGAGACTAATGGTTATTAATTTTTGGAACAATAACTTGATCATACTTATTTTAGGGGCTAATAATAGCACAATCTTAAGTTTCTTTGCATTGTTGCATATATTAGTTTGTGCTCATTTCTGGTCCTTATTCACAAAATCAGATAACACCATCCAAGCTATTTGTTCAGTTCCCTTTATTCATATTAATGCGGTCCCAGAAAAATTTGAAACTGCCACTGACCCCAAAAGGTGAATTTCATCGGTGCTCTACACATTACAAAAAATTCTGAAACCATGATTGAAGTATTTGCATGAAAGCTTAAATTAAAAATTTCAACAATGGTTGAAAGTTAGTTCACAGAAATACACAGGATGCTTCAATTCTTACATCCAATAAACAGGTTGAAATTCTACTCTTTAACAGGCTATTATTTAGTAATTTATGCATAAAACTCAAAATCAACAAGCAGTTATATTTGGAGTTTCCTACAGCATCAATGATTCCATGATGCGATTCAAGCATGGATTATATTTGAAACTAATATTTTTAAGTTTATCATCAACATAAATTGTGGATATTAGTAAAGAGCCAACGAGAAGATGAAAGTTCAATTATATATATATATATATATATATATGTATTTTTAAGAGGATACATTGTTAAAAGAAATGAATAATTTTTCCCGTATAAATAACAAATTTTCGTGGCACTTTTAAATACTAAACTGTAGAAGGTAAACTCCACATAGGGTATGCGTAGTCTTGAACTATCTACGCTCCAAAAGGACCTGCAAGTCTATTGTTTTTGTCTTGTCTACTGAGCCCTTCTCCATCAACTACCTCATTTTCTCATCACTTAAATGGCAGAGAAAAGGAGATCAAACCCCAGCAGGACTATTTATGCAACAAAACAAATTATCATATATAATTGGAGTAAAATACACACTATCACCGGTGATTTAACCAAATTCACATGACTACCTGTCGTCCTAAAACAAAAGATTATCACCTGTGGTTCTCAGCTAAGTGCCACAGACACTATTCATTTCATTGGTAAAAAAAAGGACAAACACACAAACAAACACGCTTAATTTTAATTGTGCTACTTAGCTCAAAACCACAAGTGGCCATCCGTAGACTTTTAGGACTATAAGTGGTCAGGTGGGATTTTAGATAAGCCACATGTGTAATTTGCATTTTGCTCATATAACCATATACCATCACCACAGGGAGGCTGGGAAAAGTACATAAATAGCAATCTGACTCACCAAGATTATTATAAATCTATAGCATATTCTATGGATGAAGATGGAGAGAAGAGGCAGTCAGATTTCTTCCGTAGACTTTTAGGACTGTAAGTGGTCAGGTGGGATTTTAGATAAGCCACATATGTAATTTGCATTTTGCTCATATAACCATATACCATCACCACAGGGAGGCAGGGCAAAGTACATAAATAGCAATCTGACTCACCAAGATTATTATAAATCTATAGCATATTCTATGGATGAAGATGGAGAGAAGAGGCAGTCAGATTTCTTTAAAGATAACACACGGAATTCTTACATTCTAGAAATAATCAAGAAGAATGTATACATCGGAAACCTGCAGTTCCCTATAGGCTATATGATGCTTGAAATCCTAATTGCGGTCCTTACCCCTAATTTGTATCTTGCTAGAAGGGTAATCTCAGAACAAAACATAGGGAGTAACCTATCCCTACATTATCTTACCTCATAATACTATAGTGGCACATAGTCAATAAAGAAACAATGTCCAAAAACTTATAAAACCTCATTAATCTAAACCCATATTTACATAATTCTCTATCATCAATCAGAAATCCCCAAAACTACTTGTTTCCCCTAAATTGCACAAAAAAACCCAAAACCGGAAAACCCAAATCCTTAAGATAAGTCCACCCATTTCAGTATCAACAAGTAAACATTAAATGGGCAACGAATTTAGCGCGAACATATAGTTCGTCTTGCAAAATCCATAATAATTCAATAAATAATAAATTAAAAAAAAAAGAGCTTGAGAGAGAGAGAGAGAGAGCCTGAAATGGATTGATGGCCAGGGAGCTTGCGAGTGGATGAAGCAGAGAGAAAGCCATGAAGCAAGAACATGGCAGTGAGTAGATTCAAGAAACAGACCGCCATCGTTGCGTTTCTGAAGGACAGCCTCGCCCTCCACCATTGCTTTACTTTCTCCATCCTCGCAATAAAAAACACACCCATTTTAACATAATATATTGGTACGTATATACTTGTCTTTAGAAAAAGTTTGGATACTAAAATTTGCCCAAATCTCTCATTCCTCTTCGTCCCATAAAAGAAGATATTTTAAGTACAAATTTTTATCCAAATTAAAAATAAATAAAAAATAGTCTAGCGTGGATAAATAAGTTTCTATTTTATCGTGTTCTAAAAAAAGAAAAAAAAATGGTTTTAAACCTTACCCAAGTATTTTTTTTAGGATATTATAAATTGTTATATAATATTTTATATTTAAATTGTGTACTTTAAATATTTTATACGAGATAAAAAAAAAAATTAGTTCAATCATCTTTTGTGTGACATAAATTTTTTTTAAACCAACATATTAAATACGCGTGGTTATTTTATTTAATATGTAGTTCTACTGAATAAGTTATCATTACAAAGTTTGTAACCTCCTCGCAACCTAACCACGCGTATTCTCCCAACTGAGGAATATTATCTAGTTGTATAATATTTGAGGCCTCAATTTTTTTTAGTCTCAAATTAATTTTAAATAATATGACATATTTTAATTATAGACATGAGATCCATTCAACTAATATAGTGATGATACATTATTTGAGATATTTTTTAAAATAAAAAATTTGTGACTCTTAACATTATCTTATTTTATGTAATTTGTCAAGACTAAATCTAAAATTTACCATACAGGTCAATTGTCATTCCACTTGAATTCTAATATTAAAAAAATTCAAAATTTATTGATATTAAATTTAACTTACTTCGATACAAGTGATAAGAAAATGTAACAAAAAGACATATATATTATTATGCTATTTTATCTTTTACAATTTCACGTTAGCCACTATTTATATTCAACATAAAATTAATCAAAATATAAATTATTTCTCTTGGAATTATTTCTATGATTTATATATATTGATTGTAATCTAGACACGGATGATGATAATGTTGTGTATATCTATCATTAGAGTGCCATTCACTTCTTTAACATCCCACCTATATTTCCAAGACTGCCAACACTTGGGAGAAATCTTTAGTGGTAACAATTTGCCGGATCAGGATGACCAAGTCTCAAGAAAATAAGCACAAGACCAAGACTTATAGTCTTCCAACCCGCCTTAGACAGACTGTCTAAGAAAAGTTTGAATGGCGTAAGCCCCAAAATGGGTTGAAAGGCTATACGTCTCCATGGATTATATATTTATATATGTATAAATATTTACGGAAATGAATCTACTCAAAACAATAGAAATCATTCAAATGCGAGGATAGATAAGCGAATACACAAGTAGGAGGCATGCATTTAGCAAGCATATATTACACTTTCCCCAACCTAATTCTGGTTAGGCCCTGACACGTTCACTAATTTACTTCAGGAGTAAAAAAATATTGGTAAGCTTACTTCAAACAGAAAGCTAAAGGTTCATCTTTTTTCTCCTTGGTGTATATTTTACTACTGTATTCTCTAGTCATGGTTATTTTAGCTGTCCAACAACATTTCCAGTAATACTACACAAAGAAATATTCAAACATTCAACAAAACAGAACGAATGTAAGCCTACACGCATAACTTAGAGCAAATCTACTGTGTATCAATCATCTAAAAGTGAATTAGGATCAATCCAGAAGGGCGGCGGTACAGTTTTCGGCTTACACTGATAATATAATTTTACAGTTTTATCTTCCATGTTAAACACACCAAGATCAAAATCCTGGTCACACCCGCACCATTTCTCCCAAATGTCATCAGTGAAGTAGATTGAATCTGCTTCAAATTCTGGAATATCCCATCTTGAAATTAACTTGGACTGATTCCCACCCAAAAACAACACGTAATCACCTACTGAATCCACCTCTTCCCATTTGTTCTTGGTAAAATCCAGCTTATAAATTTGGAAAAGGGATGTCTTGAATATATTTGTATGATTATGATGCGGCTCTATTGACTTCGCAACAAGGAAAAGATCTCCAAATAATTCAGCCAAGCATATTTCAGAATAGAATGGACGTTCAATGAGGTCACCTCTGGGTAAAGAAACTCTTATTTCAGCCCTCTTTATAGGAGAAGAATCTACTATATCCCAAAATTCAACCGATGTATTGTTTAAAGCAGTAAACTTGTTATTATAACAAATGAAATCAGTGTAGTAGTTGTTCCGATCTTGGTATTGCTCGAGCCGATCCTCAATCCGCATCCACTTGGTTCCTCTAGAATGATAAAATGCAACTTGGCAACCGCCCCAACCATCCAAATCAAGGATCATCAACACAAAAAAATCGTCGTGAGATGGGTTAGATGACAATACGGCTTTTAAAATCAAACGCCTTCTCAGCTCCTTTACAGACTTAAACTTTAGAACCTTATCTCCAAGGTGAGAGCGATCAGGGAGCTCGACATGAAAGTTATTGTCATCTGATTTGGATAGACGAACCACATTAGGATAAGTTTCAAAAGGAGGCAGTTGAATTCGCGCAAGCGTAAATGGATTGAAAAGATAAGGGTCTACTTTCTCATCCAACATCACCAGCCAACCATGACTGGATCCAATGCATAGGCAAATGTCGAAATCTCGGGGTCTATCCATACGCTTATAAACTCTTTGCTCGTCAAGACTGTAGAAGCTGAACTTATCCTTTTCTTGTTCAGGAAAAAGCATGAGCCATGGTACATGATTGTGTGTACTATTAAATCTTGATGAGATATAAGCTTTTACAGTGGAACGCCAAGAAGAACACACACCTTTAGAGTTGTAGATGCTAATCGGAGACATCTTTGCCAAAATTAAATCCAGCAAGTCCTTCGGTAGATCAGACCACTTGGTTAGAGAATTGATATTTGTGTTTGCCATTTCAATTTGAAGTTGAGATGGAAATCCCAATGTGCTAGAAAGAAACTGCAGCAAAATTGGCAACTAAATTAATCATCTAGCTAGAGAAGCAGTGGAAACTTTAGGTGGATAAAACGGATTAATATTTACAGATGATATAAGGACTAATCAAATTTCCTTGCATCCATCAATTAGCTGATTTTATTTTATTTTTCTTGAAAAAATGGAAGGAGAGAACGTCTACCATTTGATTCCAATTACTCTTACTTTCCCCAAACTTAAACCTTCAGGATTCTCACTTGAAAAAGTCTCTTTGGAGCATGAATAAAATTTTCATCACCAATAATAATAAAACAAAACGATAATATTTGCATAAAATATAAGGATTAAATGAATCTTCCTGCATCACAACCATTTCAACCATCATGTATTCCTTCTTTTAGAAACAAGAAGATTCAAAATATCATGTTTTAGGTTCTACAAATACAATTCACCACGATCTACAAAAATAGTCTCATTTTGCAAATTCGTTTTGTTCCAAAAAGAGTTTACTTTTTTCATTGATAGAAGACGTATAAAAGGTCGTACTATTCTTTAAATTTGTCATCATATTTTTTATAGTCATACCACATTATTAAACTATCCTCGTATAGTTTTTAAGAGCTTACATGGAACAAAATTATATATAAATAATATTAGCAAATTTTGCAAAAGGGACTATTCCCAAATATATATATATATATATATATATATATATATATATATATATATGGAAAGGACCATCTATAACCTTTAAAGCCAGGATTAGAGACGTCTACTACTATTAGTTAGCAACGATTAGGGACGTCCGCTACTATTAATTAGCGGACTGTAAAAAATGCTAATTAGAATAAGAGTTTGACTTATTAACTAGGGTTTATAGTTTATTAATTAGGATTTAGGGTTTAACAACTTGGGGTTAAGTTTTATAAATCAGGGTTTAATGTTTATTAACTAAGATTTAGGGTTTATTAACCAGAGGTTAATGAGGTTAATAAACCTTAAACCCAGTTAAAAAAAGAGTTAATAAACTCTAAACCCTGATTTATAACCCTTATTTAGGGTGTTTATTTACGGTCAATTTTCAGTCCTGTAGATCCATAACAAATCAATCCCCTATATAAATATATATGTAAAACTCACCCAACCAACAAGTTCAGAACTAATGCTAACGGACAATGATATGGGAATTCATTATTTATCACATTATCCCAATTAATTTTTTCTTTTTGTACTTGGTATTCTTCTTTCAAAATAAAAATAAAAATAAGAACATCAACTAACAAAAGAAGAGCAATATCTAATCGAATGGATTGAGAGAATACCAAAAATTAAGAGGAAAAAAACCCTAAAAATACAAAGATTCTCCATCAATTCAGAAATTTAACAAAAGCCCATCAATTAAACTACATCAGACATGTTATAATTCAACTGAACCAAATCAAACGAATGAATTGCTATATTTACCTTAGAGTGACGAGGAAAAGTTGCTTGAAGGGAGACAGCTTTTTCAATCACACTGAAACAGAGAAATTATAAGTACAGAATCTTTTCCTATTATTATTATATAGGCAAAATTACCTTTTAAACCTATGTACTTATAGTGTTTTATGCAATAAGTCATTCAACTTTTATGTTAAATTAAATCATCAAATTAATTAAAATTTTGTAATTGAACAATTTCGTCAAATTAATTAAATAAAATTTATATTTATTTTCATGTGACATTTTTGTATTAATTCATAAATAACGTGAAAAAATCATATAACACGTGAGACTTTTTTATTATTTTAAACATGACGAGATTTTTTTTATTATTACGTTATTAATTGAAAATAAAATATATAAAATTAAAATTATTTAAAAGAATTTAAAACTAAAGACCTAATGCTACACTCGGATAAAGAAAAACCTAATCCAAAGTCGTGACTGCAATGGCGATGGGAAAAAAGAAGGCTCAAATGCAACCCATTTATCAAGTAGTATCACTTATTCGCCGACATTGTACTCGCTGCTATGCACTCATTCCGTTCCTTGCTCGCTTCGGTAGAAGATTGACTGGAATCAACACAAACACACAAACTAAAAAATGGCAGCATCGTCGTCGACAGCGACGGCAGAAGGAAGAGTGTCTAGGGCTTTATGAGGTTTTACTCTTTAATAATCTCCCAATCCTTTGGATCTTCATCTATATGAATCATCCTTGGATTTGGTTTTTCTCTCCACAAGTTTATGCCTTTTCGGAATTCAATTGAAAAATGGTGGAATGGGTGTCGTTAATGTTGGTCATGCTGTAATCCAACATCAGTACGAACCCCAAATGGCCGTGGCTATGTAAATGGGTATGGATGTGGGTATGGGTTTGGACCCAAATACCATACCAGTTGTTTATTGGTAGGGGCGGAGTCAGGATTATATTTTAGGGGGTGTCAAAATTATTTATACACAGCAGTTCAAATAGGGGTGAAGTCAGAAATATATTTTAATGGAGTTAAAATTGTTATTAAGCTATAAATAATTTGGTGGGGGTTCGGGGGCAGAGCCCCTGAACTAATTTTTTTTAATACTTTTGTACTCTCAAGTCACACACACATATATAATATATACTATATTACAATGACAATATAATTACTAATAATATATGGTATATATACACTATATTGACTCATAATAAATTTTTCTAATCACAGTTGTTCATAAATAATTAATTCATTAATTATTTTAAAAAATAATATAAATTAGATTATTATTTAGTTTTAAAATATTATAGAAAGATATACATATATTTAGGGTATATAAGTCATATGATTAAATTTTGATTAAAAAAATTATAAATTTTTAACTTGACCCCGTAAAATAAAAAAATTATAAATTTTGAGTGGGGTCAATTTATATATAATATTTTAAAATTTATCCTACATTATAAAACAATTTTTTTTTCAGTGGGGTCAATTGACCCCACTCTAGTCCACCTAGCTTCGCCACTGAGTTCAAATAAAGTCTTAAGTCTAAAATCTTTTTTACTTAAGTAAAGTTTAAAGTTTTTTTTTTTTTTTATATTTTTATAAGAGGTGTCAAAATTTAAATATATTATACTTAATATATATATATATATATATATATATATATATATATAAGAGGATGTTCAAAAGTCAGGGGGTGCCATGGCACCCCCCACTTAAAATGTAGCTCCGCCCCTGCTTACTGGGTAGAACCAACCAACTCCCTAGAAGGAAGTTAATTCTCTTAGGAAGAGGGAATCTCAGTCTTTTATTTTTTTCTTGTCTATTTATTCTGCATGTGAGCTCAACTGGTAGTGGTTACGGTGAGTAGTTTTCAGGAATAGATCTGTTTACGTTCAAGATTCAATAATTCTTATTTATAGTCTCAACGTTAATTTGATTGGTGTTGGAACCCAATTGTAAATTTCAACTCTCGTTGAAGTGGTGTTGACTGGTTACCTATTAATTAATTAGTTCACTTATCTTGACTCATTTTTATAAAAAAAAAAATTATAAATAAAAACCAATTGTTTATTTTTTTTTAAAAGAAAATTAATTTATTTTTTTTCAAATGAATTTATTTTTTAAACAAAATTATATATAAAAAAAAAAGGTACACTCGAACGCCAATCTGAATGACGTTGAACCCAAAATAAGATGCAAAGGCAATTTGTACTTCAAAATTTTGGACACAACTTGGAGTGGCATTGGCTGACTATCCTAAAAGTTATTTTAACCCATTTTTTGTTAATTGGTTGTCCAATTGTTAAAAAAAATAAAATGCATCGACCAAAAAAAACTGAAAAATAAAAGTACTTCAATGGCAATTGAATTGGCGACCAATTGTTCAGGAAAAAAAAATTATTTCAACGCCATTCACATTGATGTTTACTTTTTTTTTTTGAAATGACTTCAGATACTCAAATATGTCCGAAAAAGTTTGTTTTCATACAACGTAACACCTTGTATAACGAGTTGATACATAAATTGGAAAAAGACCCCTCCCAATGAAATTTCAAATTAAGTTGCAAATATCCAAGTTATATTGTGAATGGGGTGTCCAAGTTTTATATATTGAAAATTAACAATGACAATGACAATGACAATGACATTGATATTATTGTTGGGTATTCCAGAAAGATGCTACAACAATAATTATATATCGAGCTTGAACAAGTTATGTCATCATATGTGACTGAAGCATGTAAGCCCAATGCCAATTGATATGGCTTAACAAATTAATTTTTAACATCAATGACCTTTCATAAATATAAAAAAAATATAAAAATTGAAATACTTAAAAAGTTTCATAAACATTATAACATATATAGTTACTTATAAACCAAATGAAGAATCCTTGTTGCCAAACACTTGAACTTATTTAATTGTTTCTCCTCTAACGCCAATTCAATTGGCATCCAACTCCCGCAAAAAGCCAAAGCCAATTTTAACTTGTGATTCTCTCTATCTATTGTAACTTATGGAATTTTTTTTAAAAGTTTTAGTCAAAACTTACTTTTTCTATTTATCTTTTTAAAAATAAAAATTAAAAATTAACGCCGTAGAGAATGGCGTTGAAGTGTACTAGTTATGTATTTGGATTAAAATCCCAAAGGCTTCCCAATTATTTGGTAACGGGAATGACCAATAATCTTGGTGCATAAGTGGCTGGAAGTTAGGTTCCCACATTTTTGCATATTTAACATCCGTGTGATGATCTGTAATATACGAACGCCAATTTTTTTTTATCTTCATATACGCCGCAACAACATGAGAACAAGGGCATTGTTTTACTTTCCACTTTTCGCATGAGCAAGACCATTCGTTCAACCGCACAACTTGTATATTACCTCCGTTCCAGTTGTTACCGTGACGAACTCGTGCAGTTTTGACATCAAATATACCAGTTAGTACATTGTATAAAGTTACCACATGAGTCGTTGCCTTCTGCATAATTTGTTCAAACTTTTTCGTAGACTCAATACAAAACTCGTGCCTGTCATTGATTTCTTTCAAAGTTTCCATCTGTTTTAGAGAGACCAATTCAACAGATCGATAAAATATATATTCAACCATGACAGTGATCGGCAAGTTTCGAGCAGACATTATATTGTTGTTAAAACATTCCACTAAGTTTGTGGACATGACACCGTATTGACAGTCACCGTCATGGGAAACTGCCCACATCTCCGGCGGGATATTATGCAACCGATCATAAGCGTCACGAGATATTTTTTTTATTTCTTTCATGTGTGCCTTAAATTTTCTTACTTGATGGGTGCTCCCTGCTTTCCAACAAAGAGTTTTCAATTATGAACCTGGGTTTGCAGATGCAAAATTGCTTTGAAAATGACGAAGACAGAAACGATGAACTTCAGCAGGCACAGTGAACCCATTTTCTTGTGCATTCATAGCTTGTATTATGCCCTGTGCACGATCAAAAATCAAACATACGTTCCACCGTTGCTTGCACACGTATTGGCAAAGAAGTTTCAAAAACCATAACCAATTGTCAATCGTTTCCTCGTTAACCAAACCATAAGCAACAGGGTATTATCGCATTCTCGAATCAAATCCCATGGCAACTAGTAATTTTCCCTTGTATTTTCCTTTTAAAAAAGTACCATCAATGGTGAGAACTGGACGAGCGTGTAACTAACCATCAATCATCGACTTGAATACATACCACATACACTTAAAGACAAATTTACCTTCACCAAGTACGTACAGATCAGCCTTGATCTTAATGACACTCCCCAAATTTTTCACTCTTACACCTGACTTCATAAGTTGTCTCATTGCTCTTGTAAGTGTAAAAAAATTTACGCTCCTTAATGTGTACCCCTTCAACTACTGATTTCATAACATCTTTGTTTGAAAAAAGAGCACCCAAGTATAATTCATCACAAGAGCTATCAAATGTTGTCCTATAACCACCGTGATCAGCTATATCATTTTTAAACTCCTTAATTTTAAACCATGAAGCCATAGGTTGATGTTCTCAAGTAGACACATTAACATCACTCACATTACCAGCATATGCATTATCTTCATTTTCTCGGTTTGGCACCGAGTTATCTTCATCACTTCCCTCATCATCTGTGACGCCCCCAAATTTGGGTTCCAAATACCCGGTCCCGGTCATCACGATCCAATACAAACATTCACCTCTAAACAACAAACAATAACTAAATGCGGAATAATAAACATATGTTGTTCATTCAAAAGGTGTTACTAGTCCCAAGATACGATAACCTTACACAAAAGTACACAAATACCCTTAATAAAGTACTTAGGGTTTATGTACATAACAATTAATTTAATTAACTACAAGACTGCATCTCGAAGTCTATCACTTCATCTTTCCTTTACCCTTGTTCTTTCCCGAAGTCTCGGGTTGCACTGCAATAAGGTTTCATGATATAGCAAGAGTGAGCAACTAGTTTGCTCAATAAGTTAAATAACAACAAGAAACAATATATCATGAATGAAAGGGAATAACTGAACAATTCAATAATGTGAATAACATAAGCAGGAATAATAATTTGCTTTTAAAATTAGGATAGTCAAATAGACTATGAACTATAAATATCCACTGGAGTCAATAGCAGGTTGACCCAATGGTTACTACCAGAAATATGTACCCGAGGGGATCAGCCTCAGTACAATATGTGTATGCATAACATTTAATTTCCGTAATTTTTTTTTTGTACCTGATTTTAGATACATGGTACTCCCCTATAATGAAGGGGTGTTCATAATAGTCTAAGAATTCGCATCTTCAATGATGTGGATAGCTTTTAAAATCTTTACATAAATGTCTAGCCGAACAATGACTTAGACCTACTTTGAACAGTTCTTTAAACAGTAGAACAATAATTAAGTACAAGTCAAGGACTGTACAATATCAAGTGCAACAAGTGCGAATAACAACAATATCGATGTGGAATAATTGTAAAGGAATTAAACCACTCAAAGCATGCTTGGAAATAACAGTTCAAGCTTAAATAAATAATTTGCTCAATGAAATGAGTTTGAGAAATAAAGAACTTACATGTCCGCTCAGCTATAATAAATGTCTAGCTTTAACTAACTGGCTTTGAAAGACCTAACATTAATAAAATTGGTCTAATAATTAGTACGACGTATTTGCACAACTATACGCTCACTAAGAAACTTATCTACCACACATAAGTACTAACACATAAGTTACATTAGTCGAAATAATATTATTAACCTTATAGACCCTCAATCAAATTAGGTTAATAATTTAATAAGTTAAAAAATATTTTTCTTAAGCGTTGGACACTTATTAAACCCTTAAACAACTTATTACAGTTGTTTAATTAAAGCATAATTAAATTAAATTTATTTTATTAACTCAATCTCTATTTAATTACTATTTAATCTTGATTAAATAGAATTTAATTAATTCACTCTAGTTATTATTTAAAATAAATAATAACTAATTGTACTTACTTATTATTTAATAATAATTAAATAATAAATAATTATTGATTTAATTTTAACCTTCTTTAATTTAATATTAATCAACTAATAATTAATTAATTAACCTCACTTATTATTTAATTTAAGGAAATTAAATAATAGTTTACAAATTTTAATCCTCTTTAATTATTATTTAATGCCAATTAAATAATAATTAATTATTTAATTAATTCTAATTATTATTTAAGGTTAAATAATAATCAATTCATCCTTATTTATTATTTAAATTAAATAATAAATTATTATTCTAATAACTTAATTTCCATTAATCGTTACTTAATGCTAATTAAATAATAATTAATTACTTAATTATCCTTATTTATTATTTAATAATATTTAAATAATAAATAATTAATTTATAAATTTTTATCTTTCTTTAATTATTACTAACTAGATTAATATTTAAAATATTTAAATATTAAACTTAATGAAAAATATCCTCCCCAATATCATTTTTGTATTATTATTATTTTTGTTATAATTTTAAATTAGTTTTCAAATATTTAAATTAATTAAAATTAACCCGAATGGCATTTCTGTAAATAAGTTGAAAACTGATCCGAGGGCAAAATAGTAATTTCGCCAAGAAAAACACGGAGGGGCAGAATTGTAATTTCTGCCAAAATTCGATTACCGCGCATTGCGCGTGCAGACATAAAGAACGGCCCAAAACGGTGCCTTTTTGAGAAGCCGAAAACGGCTTCCGCGCGTATCGCGCGGAGTAACTTTCTACCGAGGCCAAACAGCGCCGTTTGGCTCCACATCTGTGACGCCCCCAAATCTAAGCCTACATAGCCCAATTTGAGACGCCATAAAATACATAATCTTTAATACAAATAGTTCATAGAACAGAAATGCAAAACTGAATAATACACAACTAAGTCTTCACTATTATTTTCACACTATATACAACATGTGAAGACTACAATAGCTATCACTCGGACCGTCACTCCATTCCCCTGCTAGACCCGGCTACTCTCTCTTTTTCTGAAAAATAATGGAACAAAAGAAAGGGTGAGCTCAAATAGCCCAGTAAGAAATATCATGACTAAGATAACAACAAATAAATTATCATTAGCCTTCAACAGATGAGTTCTTAATTGAATATAATAGACAATAAGCTTTGTATCAATAATAGCAACGGAATGAAAAATCTATTAGAAGAATAATGCAGACTATAATGTCCACTCAGTTCTCTTTTTAGGAAAAACATCATCAACTTTTATTATTTTGAACACCGCTGGTTATGATAATATAAATTTCCAGTTCCTGATCATAATCATGCCAGTCAATAGTTCATCTTTGCGTTACGAGCCAAAGATATTCAAATATAACACCAACGGTAATGATTATACCAGTTTTCAGCCTTTGGTCATAATCATACCAACAACAGTTCATCTTTGCCCCAGGCCAAATAGAATATTCACCACGTGCCCTAAAAGACACAATAATTATAACGCCTTTATCCTATCAACTGTGCCCCAGGCCACAGATATTCACAACAATATGGTTCTTGATGATTAGAATAACAACTGTGATATAGATGATGAATCAGAAGAAACAGTATGATCAATAAATATCAAAAGTTTATGATTTTTCTTTGTGCAGATTCAAATAATGTCCAAATTGCCAACATGATGTGGACTAAAATTCAAGAATGATATTTAAGATCCACAGTTCAGAATAACAGTTAAGGTTCAATAGAAAGATTTAGAAAAATAGGAAGGTTCAGTTGAAATGATATTAGATGAAGCGCAAACTATTAAAGAATATGTATTCATTTCAGGAAACTTTACCAACAAGAGACAAGTAAGAAATGAATACGAAGAGTAATTCACCAAACATGCGGTAGTCCGCGTAGTCAGGTTATTCCCACAATTTAATAAGGAATGAATACGAAAGGTTATTCACCAACAGGCGGTAATCCGCGCCGTAAGGTTATTCCCATAATTTAATAAGGAATGAATACGAAAGGTTATTCACCAACAGGCGGTAATCCGCGCCGTAAGGTTATTCCCACAATTTAATACATGAAAATAAATGGCACATCTTATGAGTAAGAAAGAAACGATATTATTTTATCAAATAATGATAATCCCTTACCATAGTAAGTTTGAATAATGGAAGATGAAAAAGATGGTATCCCTTACCTTAACACATGACTAGATATGAACTCGTATACTTATAACTCTTTACAAATACTCAAGATGACTTTAGCACACTCAAGAAAAACTTATACCAAGAAATATTTGGAGAGTGAAAGAAAGAATAAGCAATGAAGTTTTTTTTTATGAAAAATCCGTAAGTTAAGGCCTCTATTTATAGCAAAAAAATCTTATCATCACCAAGATTTCCTAATTTAATCCAAACCGTATATTTCAAGATAATGTTTAATCCATACCACTCATTTCATCTTTTAAGATTTCCTTAATCTAAACCATTCATTTAAAGATCATCTTTTAATCTATACCATTCAATTTACTTTATATATAAAACAACTAACTTTAAAAAAATTAATTAACTTTATATATGAAAACAAACAACTTTATATAATTTATCATAATAAAAACAAATAACTTTATCAATTCAATTATTCAACAATAATTCACAATTATTTATTACTATGGCTAATTGTTATAAATGCAGTGTAGTTGGCTTTTCAAGTTAGATAAACAGGAAAATCAACTAATAATAGAATACAACAGTTTAATCAATATCATAAAATAGATAACAATAATGCTAAAAATAAATAAAAAAATAACACATTACTGTGTAATGACAATTATTAATTCAGTAATGTGAATTATTGTGCATATGCTACTGTGACAATTATCAGCTCAATAATATGAATTATTATGCATGTGACAATTATTGGTTCAATAAAGTCAATATAGTACAATAACCACTTTATCAGTTTAATAATATGAAACACTGTGCAATACCGTGTGCTACTGTGCAATATCGTGTGCTACTATGTAATACCGTGTGCTACTATGTAATACCGTATGTTACTATTCATTTACCACCGGGTATTTTAACAGTTCAAGATGATAATACCGTTGACTATATTTATTTAAAAATGTTACGTATGTCGCTTTCTATATTCGACAATAAGTCGTTGTGGGGGTCCACCATTATTTTGTTATTTCGACGCCGTCGTACGAATCGAATATTCCCCGACAAAACGAATATTCTCCGACCAAACGAATATTGTCCGACATAATAAAATTTGCACATAACATCCTTAACTTTTAACCTTATCAATTTAACCACCTACTGTTTCAGGAAAAATATATATGAAGAAAAATTAAATTTTGTATTTCATAAAATTCGGGGTCTTACAGCGTCCTTCAGCCAAAACAGTTTGCGCGCATTGCGCGAAAACCCTTTAATTTTTTTCCCTTTGCAGAACGTGAACAGTGTTCCGGCAATATACATTTTAAATAAAAATATACCATCAAGTAAGCTTTAACTCTTCAATAAAAATTCAAAAAAATTATCAATCACCTTATATCAATTTATAACATGAAAAATTAATTTTTCATGATTTAATATCATTTTTTTTTTATAAAAATTTTTACATCACATAACTACCACAAATTATAACTTTTTGTGTATAACTCCATTTTGAGTGATTAAAACTTTGTTTTTTCCTCATGATTTAATGTTCTATAACTGTTGGTTTGCAAAATTATGGCATACATATAATCAAATTATATAAGCGCAACGGAAGCAAAAAATCAGATTTTAAATTTTTTTGTACAAACCAATAACCCGGATCTTTCTTATGTGACTATTATTAATTGAGGAAGGATAAAAGAATTTATACCTTTGTAGAACCAAGCTTCCACGGGTACAAGTTCATCTCCCTTTAATCCTTCACGTTCTTCTTCAAATTCACCGATTAGATTCCACGGATCAATGTTAGCTCCCCAAGTGTTGAGCCTCTAGAGGTGATCCACCAAGAGATCTATGAATTAAAGAAGTGGATCTTGGTTTCTCTAAACCATGGGTGGCTAGCCCTAATTCTCTCTCTCTCTCTAACTCTTAGATCTAGAGAATTATGGAGTACTCTCTCTCTCTCCTTATGAAAGAGTGTATAACCTTGATCTATGATAAGACTCCTCTTATTTATAGATCTAGTCAACCCTCCTAAACTATTTAGGATTAGGGTTTTAATTTAATTCCCAATTTAATTAGGAACTAAATTAATTAATTACAATTCCTAAACCATTTAGGAACTTAATTATTTAATGATAAGAGTACTTCTTATTAATTAATTACTAAACCATTTAGTAACTTAATTAATTATTATTATTATAATTATAATTCCAAAACTATTTAGGAACTTAATTATTTAATAATAATATTACTACTTATTAATTATATCATAAACCATTTAGGAACTAAATAATAATACTAGTAGTAATAATAATAATAATAATAATAATAATAATAATAATAAGACTCCTCTTATTAATTTATAATTAGTATTTCTAAAATACTAAATTATAAATATTAAGTTATTTAATTTATTCTATCATCATAGTATAAATTAAATATACTTAATTTATTATTACAATTATGCCATCCACTTCTAAACTAAATATTACTCTTTTGCGGTGTGACCCTTTAGGTTCTCCATATTAAACCGGTTGTATAATAAATAAATTAGAACAATTCTAATTCATTCATTACGAATTAACTCTTTAATTCATAATAAATAATTATTCCACAATAAGGGTAAGCCCCCTTAGCGATTAGTCGACTTTCCAGATAATATAGATTTCAACATTTAATTGTAAAAGAACCTTTCAGCAAATAGTTACCGTACAATTCAATCCTTCTACCATACAATGTCCCAATCAAATATAAGACATGGAATTTCTGTCAAGTCTTATTTATTTGATTATATGCATTTCAATTCACAAATACACAACTCTAGTTAATGTAAATTAGAAACTCCTTTCTAATTCCATTCAACCCTGGCCAGGGATTTCTGAGTTGCCACTTATTGAATCGCATAGGACATTATCTCCCTTTACTGGAAGTGATAGATCCTTTGTTGATCATTCATCTATCTCCATGTGTACCTTATTATACCCAATCACATCCTTTGATATACCAATAGGTCTTAAGGAATATGTCAAAGTATAACTTAGTACACACAAAATACTAAGATGATCTCAAGTCTAAGGATCACTTGTACGACTATCACATAAGGAACTCCTATTGACAGACGAGTAAAACTCCATTAGGTGTTCCTTGAGTGAGTCACGTTTAGTGAACTTATTCTCTAATAAGCATCTACATACTTGTTTTAGTGTCTCTACACAAATGATTATGAGATCAATCATCCTCTTTATAAGAGCAATCATAGTATGTACCAATCTATCCGGATCTACTAATCCCCTTTTTAGTGATCCAACGATTAGGAACAATTTTAGTTTTGAGCTATCTTGAATTTAAATCTCATTAGCATGATCCTCATCATGGTTCTAAAAGCATTGCTCGAAAACTATGGGTTTATCCATTTGATTAATTCAAGTAATTAATCATGAATAAATAGATGTCTTGATACTTTTATTAATAAATGAACAAGATTACAAAGTATATGCTTATCACATCAAATGTGATTGGCTTATGGGCATTTTACTTTCAATTAGAACATCAAACCTAAGTTTTATAAAAATATTTTTGGTCATAAATTTCAAAACTTGTTTACACACTACTAACCACATGTTTTTAACATATAAATGATACCAAAATACAAACCAAGCATATTAAACTCAAGCATGGCATAAATATTACCACTACACATTATTAACTATATTAACATATTTATACACACATGTTAGTTTATTTAATTTAAAACAAAAATTAGATTTAGAATAACCATTACCTTGATTTAATGGCTATCTTCCTTTTTCTTCCAAAATAAGTGGTGAAAGAAGATGACATGAACCAAGAACTCCTTCTCTTGATAATTTTGCTCTCAATTATATTTTTTTCTACACTCTCAAATGCTCTCTAGCTTGAAAAGTAAAAGAAGAAGAAATGACCAACATAAACTCCTAAATTGTAAGTATACTTACAATTTGGATAGATATAAAATCTATATTTATTAAAATTGCCATCATGAGATAGCAAGGATACTTACACAAGCTAACATATTAGGTGAAAAGAGACATGGTTTCATGTACTTGAAAAAGAAATAAATCAAAACAAGCAACCTACTTAATAAATGAGAAATAATAAAATAAAAAAAGAAAATCAACTCACACTCTCTCTCTCTCCTCTAGTATGCTTGGCTGATAAGTCTTCTTGTCCCAAAATCATAGTCACTTGCATTTTACTTTAGTAAATAAATAGTTTTACTAAGAATTTTTCAAGTGGGCCAATCATTGGGCTTTATTTTAAATACCAATTGGGCTCCTATTAAATTATTTGGGCTACTAATTTGCCAAATTTTATTATTCTTCACTTGAGCCACTAATTGATCCATGTTGGGCTAATTTATTAATTAACACATTAATTATTCAATCAATGATTAAATAAATAATTAGATTGAATAATTAATTAAATACTCTAACCCATTAGTATTAAATTACTAAATGGACTAATAAATATTATTATTAATATTTCACATTATTTATATTAATTAATGATCATATTAATTAATTTATTATATTTAATTAACTCATTATATTCAATTTAATTAAATATTTAATTAATAGGAAACTTATCAATTATTTTTATATTAAAACTTTAGGGTTTGTTCACTAATTTAAATAACATATTAGTGACCCCCTTTAATTAATTCTAGTAATTAATCACATAATTATTTAATCACATAATTAATTAATCACATAAAAAGATTTAAATAATCTCGTAAAACTAACTCGTTAGAAATTAAATTATTAATTTAATTAATAATGACGTGAAAATTCTAGGACATTACATCATCAATGGGAGGAGTTCTACTTGCACCATAGCTATCAGGAAAATCTTCACACGAAGCAATATTAATGATAACTGAATAAACCAAATTTGGGTCAAGACCTCAACGTGTATCCTCAACTTCTAATACATCAGTTGGACTGTAGGCTCCTTGAACAACATGCTCTCCACTCTGATTATAGTAGTGGTCATAATTTTGTTCATTATATATTGACATCCCTCCATAACCACTACCACCAACACCGAAGTCCTAATTTTGATACATTTGAGAAGTATCTCCATATGACATATTCATCTTTTCTGACTATAACAAAGTTAATGGTTTGAGCTGACTTAACAAATTAGTGTTTCCAAAATACCCCATTAAAAAATTATCACAACCCATTAATGATGACGTAACCTGTTCAAGCTCGATATATAATTCTACTCCATAATTATTGTTGTAGCATCTTTCTGGAATACCCAACATAATATCAACGTCATTGTCATTGTCATTGTCATTGTTAATTTCCAATCTATAAAACTTGGACACCCCATTCACAATATAGCTTAGAAATTTGCAACCTAATTTAAAATTCCACAAGGAAGGGTTTTTTCCCAACTCATTGTAGAGTTTATGAATCAACTCGTTATACAAGGTGTTCGTTGTATGAGGACAACCTTTGCGGACCTATTGAGTATCTGAAGTCATTTTCATTTTTCGTCAAAATCTCACCTCCCTAAAAATATATGACTTGAACATAACTATTCATTGTAAATATTCTATAAAAATATCATTCACATAACATTACTTTAAATAATTATCAGTTTATTTTTTAAATAAATAGTATTTTACACTATTTTTATGTAAAAAATATTTAATTTAAAATTTTATTTTTATCACCAAAAAACTTAATAGCAAAACAACAGTTTAAACCATCCGCTAAAAAAAAAATATAATGTCACAATATAATAAATTTAACACTAATAGTATGGACAAAAAAAAATTAGAGTAACATTAAATTTTACAATAAAATTAATATGAGTACAACAAATATTAATGTACATACCTTTAGTGTTATTCTGAACAAACTTAATGAACAAAAATGGAGGGGGGGGGGGGGAATCCACCAGAAAAAATGAAAATAAAGGAAGAGATAGGATAACACAACGAGTGAAGAAAATGAGAATAAAGGGATAGGTATATAAGTTAATGTTTGGATGGATAAAAAAAAAAAGATTCCAACGTCAGTCAGGTTGGTGTTAGATCTACTTTGACTGGCTTTTGACTATTTATTTTTTTAATTTATTTTATAAAAAATATTACAAAAAATTAAAAGATTCCAACGCCAACTTTTTATATTTTTTTTTAAAAGTCAAAAATTACTTTTTCTATTATTTAAAAAAAAATTGAAAAAAGTAAGTGTCGCTATGAATGGCGTTTAAATAAATAAAAAATCCGAACAATTGGACGCCAATTCAATTGGCGTTGAAGCAATTTTATTTTTTTTTGTTGCATTTTTTTTTTAACAATTGGACGACCAATTAACAAAAAATGGGTTAAGATAACTTCTGGGATAGTCGGCCAACGCCACTTCAAGTGGCGTCCAAATTTTTCAAGTACAAATTGCCTTTGCATCTTATTTTTGGGTTCAACGTCATTCAGATTGGCCTTAGAGTGTACCCCTTTTTTTCTTTTTTTTTTAATTTTGTTTAAAGAATAAATTCATTTTAAAAAAAAAATTAATTTTTTTAAAAAAAAATAAACAATTCGCTTTTATTTATATTTTTTTTTTTTACAAAAAATGAGTTGAGATAAGTGACCTAATTAATTAATAGGTAATCATTCAATGCCACTTCAACGGGCGTTGAAATTTGCAGTTGAACTCTAACGCCAATCAAATTGACGTTAAGGCTATAAATAAGAATTCTTGAATCTTGAATGTAAACAGAGTTATTCTTGGAAACTACCCACCGTAACCACAACCAGCTGAGCTCACATGCTGAACAAATGGATAAGAAGAAAATGAAAAGACTGCCTTGCCCTTACTTACTAATAATAAAAGACTAAGATACCTTCTTCCTAACAGAATTAACTTCCTTACAGGAAGCTGGTTAGTTCTACCCAGTAAGCAACTGGTATGGTATTTGGATCCAAACCCATGCCCACATCCATACCCATTTACATACCCACGACTATTTGGGGTGTGTACTGATGTTGGATTACAGCGTGACCAACATTAACGACACCTATTCCATCGAAAAATTATTGGTTACTTTTAAAGTAAATGAATAGTTTACTCTTGATTATTTACAATACCATGAGGTCCATACGGGACCCACAACTTGTGAATCACATGGTATTGTGGGAGGTTGGAGCAAACTCTTCATTTATTCCATTCCACCCTTTTCAATTGAATTCCGAAAAGGCATAAACTTGTGGAGAGAAAAACCAAATTAAGGATGATTCATATAGATGAAGATCCAAAAGATTGGAAGATTATTAGAGAATAAAACCTCATAAAGCCCTAGATACTCTTCCTTCCGCCGTCGCCGTAGTTGTCGACGACAATGCTGCCATTTTTAAATTTTGTTTATACTTCATTGAGAAAAAGTAGAGCTGGCATAACCTTCTGCTTTTAGTTTACTGAATTCATCCTTCCTTTTTTCTCTTTTCTTTTATGAAATACAAAAGGAAATCATGTAAGAGATAAGGAGAAAGTAATTTACTCGAATGCAGAGAAAACTGATATATCAGAAGTTAGGTCTATGTTGAGCAGCCATAATTCTTGTATTTGAGTTCAAGACCATGTTTTTGCAGTACAATATTATATGAAGTGAAGACGCTTATCTGCTATTGGAAGTACTGGCACTGATTGTCTTTTTTGATAAGAAAACTGGGTGTGTCTGTAGATACTACTTCTGAAATGTCTGGGGACTGGTAGTGAACCATGATGCTATCGATCTTTTAAACGAGGAACGCCAAAAAAAAGGAGGGAAAATTTGAAGAAGAAAGAATAAAAAGAAGAATAATGGTAGAAAGAAACTCCAAAAAAAGTTACCCTTAAATATTTCTTTGTTCATATCATGAATATTCAACTTTACATTAAGTTTCTTTTCGTTGTTGCCATTGCAGATACTATTTGAGCTACTAAACAAAGGTGGAACTGTTGAAGGACTTGTAAAAGAAAAAGATCTTGTCCAGGCAAGTAACTTTACTTTATTTTAGATGCTTTTACACTATTAAATGACTAGTGTTAGTTATAAAACTTTTATAATCATTAGTTCTTTACAAATTCATACGGTGTCTTATTTTAAAGTAATTATGTTGTTAGAGTAGTGTCATAATGGATATCATGTACTAATTTCATTCGTTTAATACTTTAATATGTACTATAAGAAGTCATGATTTTCATTTTTGTAAAGGGGAAAAAATGAACAAGTAAACCATGAAAGTAAGAGTGCTGCCTTAGGACAAAGTCATTTGTCTTGTTGATTTGGCCGTACTGACGTAGTACCAGATACTTTACATAATAATAGGGAATCCTATAATGAGCATGCATTCATGGGCCATGACCATCAGTGGTCAATATTGGCTGAGTCTCGAGGAGGCTTACTAAGCTTCATCCTAGGACAGACCAAGCCTGGAAATAGTTTGGCTCACACACAATGAGCCTAAATTTTGTGGACCAGCATATTGTCATTAGAGGTAGAATCAAGGAAAACAGTTTGCTTTATGTATAGTTACTTAACAAAGGTCTGCAAACACTTATTTGTCCAACTATTCTGCCTAATTTGACCTTTGAATGGCAGAGAAGAGGCATCAAAAGGTCGGGCATTGTCGTGAAATTTTTGAACTTTTTGAGAATTCTAAACAGGCTATTCATCCTGATATCTATTTACATAAGATTGAAGCGTTGTTTGAAGTTTAGAATACTAGATCTTAGAACTTCAAATGAAATTAGAAAAATCATAGGTTTACCCCTTACTCTTCTTGACAAAAAAATTTGTGCTATCCCAACTTCATTTGAAGTGTTTTCATTTCTAATTTTAGGATGCAGTTATCAAGAAATTTGTAGTAGAGGATTGCGCTGGGATGTTTGTTTCTTCAATAATTTAAATCAGGCTAGCTAGACGAAAATTATATACTGAATATTTACCTTTAAACGGGTTAACTTAGATTAAGAGGAGTATGGAGAATGGTCAAATAAAATAACAACTGGTGGTATATTCGCATTTTGCATTTTGAGTTCGGTGTGGTTAACATAATTATGCACATAAATATAGTGCTTGGATAAAAGAAGAGGTGGCCAGTTATATAATCCAAGAAACATATAGGAGTGGCTTCATGGTGCATAATTGACCCAGATATATTATCTGCTTCAATATGGCATTGTAAACCAATAAGAGAGCTAAAATCATCCAGCTTGATTCAGCCATATATTTAACTCTTCAAATTCATTCTTGCTTAAAGCTTGTTCATCAGTCTCTTCTGGACTTACTTTGTGCCAAGTAACTTTTATGACTTTAACACTGTGGAGTAAGCAATTACCATAATCTGGAGTCTAATTAGTTTGACAACATACTTCATGGTCTTACTAGCATTTGTGGAATCTTAGTTTTGTGTTTCAATATGATAAGAACAACTCTTATCCTCACTGTTCCAAAAACTTGATTTTTAATGAAGTAGCACAGGGCAAGTCAATTTTTCTGATGCAATAAGAAGAGATGTTAATCCAAAGCAGCTTGAACAATACCGTGGGGGCAAAACCAAGTTACAAGGTTATTTTGCCGAGCAGGTATGAAATTTTGCAAATTTTAACAAGTTTTCATAATTATAAACTTGAATATTTATTTTCTGGTTATGTTATTCAGACTCTATTCTACAATAGAAGAATGATCTATACGCTTTCTGAACAAGATTCTTTTAAAGAAATTAAAACACCAAAAACTGATTATATCATTGGTGAGTAATTTTTTTATGTGTTATGTTTTGTGAAATTATAATGGCTTTTCACTTGCATTAGTCTTTAATATCGTTTTTCCTTGGGTACACACAGATGATGCATATATTGCTCAACCAACAAGTACAGTATAGAATTTCCTTGAATTATGTTCTGGTCCTCAATTACTCATACCTTGTTAACCAAATGTGAAGTGAAGCTTTCTTACTAAACTTCTCCTCTTACAAATTATGAATGGGCAAGAATCATGAAAGTGAATGCCTGGACTCAGGAGTCCATATAGTGGAATCCAGAGTGACATTTTATGTTGTAACTAGCATAATATTTTCTAGATTTGTAATGTTTTCATAAATGTTCAATTTTTCTATACTTAATATTGTATAGAAACACAGTTTATTAATGGATATAGAAGTTCCTATAAATGATAACTTCATAAAAAAAATCCATTTTCTTATAGTTACCATACCTAATGTGTTATTTTCCTTTTAATTGGTATAATTCTAGGTGTTGATGATGTCAAAGCAATATTATGCTTTTAGAGCAAACAAATATTTGTTTATGCGATACTTCAAATTTTTAAGAATATTTATTACTTTGGCAACATAATTATTGATTTTTCATTATCGACGGCCCAAGTTTAAATTAATCCATCAACTTTGGTGAAATCTATTATAATGAGAGAATACATATGCAAATTTAAGAACTTGGGGTGCAGAGAGCCTCAATTCCTCTTAAGGGTAGCATTGACCTCGTCCTGTTTATAGTCCTAAAAATAAACAAACCCCCAATTTAGCACACAAGAAGAAAATGCATCACCTTGTGAATCACAAATTGAAACCCAACCCTTCAATGGTCATATCAAATAATTTTCCACCCTTCCATTTCTGTACCCACCTTTTCTCAACACCATTACTATTATTAGGTGGTGATGCATGGTAGTAACGACTAGCAATAGTAGCATATGGCCATGGAAGGTGGAAAAGCTGCCCCAGCACGAAAAGTGATGGTGATTGCAGATGCCACCCGCGAATCAGCGATTGCCCTTCAATACACATTCTCCCATGCAATCCTTGAGAATGATACTTTGATTCTCCTCTATGTGGAGAATGATAGTTTTGGAAAAACACGTTTTCGTTCTTTAGGAGACCGTTACCTAATACCCACCAGCCAAAATGTTGCATCCATGCCAGAAAATGTGGTCGCTAATGGCGGTTGCGTTGGCGGCGGGGTGGATATGTGCTTTTTTGAAGCAATGAAGCAAGCTTGTGAGAAAGTTCGGCCTAAGAGTCAAGTGAGAACAGAGGCAGTAGGAATGGATGGCAAGGACAAGGCGCGTGTTATTCTTTCTTAATGTTCTGAGTATAGAATTGATCTCCTCATCATTGGGCAGCATCGGAATCCATCCAGTGCAATCCTAGGGTAAGATTTTGATTTGTACATTTTGAAGTTATTCACATTTCATTGTCTGTTTATTTGCTTACACAATTGATAAGATATTTTCATCTAAGATTACTGAGTGTGGGACTGAGATTACTAAATTTACTGCTACTGAGCATTCCAAGTCTGCTATTGCTACTGAGCATTCCAGAGCATAAGGGTATCATTGTAAATACATAAGTTAGATTAGTTAGTTATTTATGTATATTGTTGATGTAAGCAGAATGAGTGTGCAAGTTTAGTATGTGGTAGTTAGCTTAGTATGTAAGTTGTTTTTAGTTGATTGGTATAAATGTAATCAGTTAGTGTAATGATTTTTCATTCATTGAATACATAAAATATTTTCACACATCTTTGTATTTCTTACTCTCTCATATCAGTCGAGGTTTTCTTACATGGTATCAGAGCTTTAGCACGGATCTTGAATTCAATTGATATCAAAATGATCAAATGATATCAAATCACACTTCACAAAATCTTGTAATTGATATGTTTCTTACTTTCGCAAATTCTTTGTGTTATAATATTTGCTTTCTTTTGGAATTAATTATTCCTGAAATTCTGAAACTAATTCATCTTCATCGTGACGCATACTAAAGAAGATTTCACAGATAATAAGTATCAAATTATTGTGTCTGATCCAAGTCATTTGTTCTACTTGCATCCATCAGATCATCCAGGTCAAATTCTAGTTTCTCAAACCTTAACTGGAGACAACTTTAATCAATGGCGCTGAGCAATGTCCTTATCTCTGTCTGCAAAGAACAAATTAGGTTTTGTGACAGGAAAAATCAATCAACCAGGTGACTTCACAAACAGTATTAGCCATTGCCCTGTACTCTACCTCAGTGGATGATCTAGCAACAGTTTGTTGTTTCTTACATTTCCAAGATATTAAAGACTCTCCAAGCATCACACAGTATCTAGAAATTGATCTTCTGGTCATAGGACAAGTACCCTAATCTGCATCACATAAAGCTTTTAACTGTAATGTACTGACAGAAGATAACAATATTCCTTGTCCTGGTGCAGCTTTTAAATATCTAACCAACTTCATAGCTGCATTCAAATGATCTCTAGTAGGTGAAGCCAAAAACTGACTCAGAATGTGAACTACATAGGAGAGATATCTAGACGAGTAATAGTAAGATATATGAGCCTACCAATTAATCTTCTATAAATAGTAGGATCTTGCAAGGGTTGTCCTGTATCATTACTCAGTTTATGTTGATGCTCAATAGGAATTAAACTAAGCTTAGATCCTAGTAAACCTATGTCGGTAAGAATTTCCATTGCATATTTCCTTTGATGTAAGTAGATGACAGCAGATGATCTAGCTATTTCAATCCCTAAAAAATACTTCAGTGATCCAAGATCTTTGACTTTAAACTAAATATCAAGATAGTGTTTTACTTGAGATAGAATTGCATGATGAGTGCCAGTCAAAATTATATCATCAACATATACAAGAATGGCAATGAAAGAGGTATTATTTTTTAGAATGAACAAAGAATTATCATTGAGAGACTATTTAAAACCATAATTCAATAATGCAGTGGAGAATTTGAAAAACCATTGTCTAGGAGCCTGTTTTAGACCATAGAGTGATTTATGAAGTTTATACACCAGTTTATGAGAGAGCATGTTTTGAGATACATGAAATCCTGGAGGTAAGTCCATATAAATCTCCTCTTGAAGATCTCCATGTAAGAAGGTATTAGTAATATCTAACTGAGCAATTTTCCATCCTTTAATTACAGCTACAGATAACATAAGCTTGATTGTAGTCATCTTTGCAACTGGTGCAAAGGTTTGGAAATAATCTAGTCTTTCTATTTGAGTAAAGCCCTTGGCAACTAATCTGGCCTTATACCTTTCCACACTTCATCATATTTGTATTTCACTTTGAAAATCCATTTACAGCCAACAACTTGTTTATAAGATGGTAAAGGAACAATAGTTCAAGTATGATTTGCTTCTAAAGCATTAATCTCAACTTGCATTGTTTCACACCATTTAGAATCCTTAATTGCTTGAGAGTAAGTCTTAGGCTCAATAATAGCAGAAGTAGAAGCTATAAAATATTGATAACTAGAGGAGATATTAGAACATGTATCATAAAGAGATAATGGATACTTGACTGTACAGGATGAGACAGAATTACCTTGCTATGAATCTGATGGAAGAGTGTTTGGTAGATTTTGAGGCAAATCTGTATAATCTTGAAATTTTGCAGGTAGAGTTTTGATTCTGGAAGATCTTATCACAGTAGGATTAGTTTTAGTAGGTGATGAAGAATTTGGATTAAATTGTGAAAAGACAGATTCAAGTTGAGAGAATGATGAAGTATTAGATGGAGAGGTTGAAGAAACAACATTCTCAGAAGAAGAGTGAGGAGGAACTGAAAAAGATGTATTCAAATCATCAATGAAGTTAAAACCAGAATTAAGAAAAGGATTTGAAGACAAAACTTCAAAATCTATAGCATAAGGAAAGATATTTTCATGAAATACTACATCCCTTGAAACAAGAACTCTTTTGGTAGTAAGATAAAAAAAAAATTGTATCCTAAGATTATTGAGTCTAAGACTACTGATAAGGAGGGTGATAAGACATCTTCATCTAAGATTAGTGAGTCTAATACTGAGATTACTAAATCTACTACTACTGAGCATTCCAAGTCTGCTACTGTTACTGCTACTGAGCATTCCTGAGCATAAGGGTATCATTTAGATTAGTTAGTTATTTATGTAAACTGTTGATGTAAGCAGAATGAGTGTGCAAGTTTAGTGTGTGGTAGTTAGCTTAGTATGTAAGTTGTTTTTAGTTGATTGGTATAAATGTAATCAGTTGGTGTAATAATTTTTCATTCATTGAATACAGAAAATATTTTCACACATCTTTGCATTTCTTACTCTCACATATCAGTCGAGATTTTCTTACAACAATAATTTTGGTATGTATGCAACTTGGAAAGATAAAGATAATAAAGGTAAGGAAAAGGAATTGAAATCTTAATCATTATTAGACCTTATAATGGTCATTAATAATTATGGTGTTACAACAATAAATGTCGTTAAAAATATCAATTTTGATAAAAGCAAGTGTAGAAGAGTTGTCAATTAAATATTTATTTTGATAACATAAATATTATTCTGACATTTATCAACAATTTTTTTCATCGGTTAAAACTCAAAAACAGCCACAGATATAATATTTTTAAATTATAACAGGTTTTATTTTCCGTCCTTTCAAAATTAGAGATATCTAACTCAACAATCTCAAAAGTTTTTGTTTTTTTTTTTTGCTTCTTTTTTTTGGATTTAATATATATTTGTATAGGAAGCAAAAGAGGAACGGATCATTCATAGGAACAGACACCGCAGAACATTTGATTGAGAACAGCAACTACACCGCAGAACATTTGATTGAGAACAGCAACTACTGCACCTGTGTTGCAGTGCAGAAAAAGGGCCAAAATGCAGGCTACCTTTTCAATACCAAAACCCACAGTTTTTTTGGCTCTTAGCATAGCAAAATATTTACTGATAAACTCACTTTGTTCTACATGTAAGTTGCGGCAACCTCTCAACTCTACACCTAATCCACCTGATTTGCAACATGCATTTCACGATTCGACAAATTCTCATTTTTATCAATAGAAATTTAGCGATTCAGTTCTGCACTTTACATTTAGCCCACTAGACATGGGGGCAGGCATACTTGCCAAACGGCCATCATATGCTCGTACCATGGCTTAAGATCCCCTCCATTACATTTATTCTTCAATTTCTTTCAATATACATGCAGCGACACATTGTTTTTAATGACACTTTCAACGAAACAATTGTTTGCAACAAATTTTATTGTCGTTAATTATTGGCAATAAATTTTATTTTGTCGCTAAATATAATAGTTGTC
Source organism: Hedera helix (assembly GCA_947179155.2). Lineage (NCBI taxonomy): Eukaryota > Viridiplantae > Streptophyta > Magnoliopsida > Apiales > Araliaceae > Hedera > Hedera helix. The sequence continues at coordinate 30,038,307 of OX359281.1, forward strand.
CCTAAATGTGTATCGATATTGAGATAAATCAGAGGATATATATAATAGAGGGAATCCTATTCCTTATAGTATGAACAATTTTTTGACATTTCAAAAACTCCAAGTTTCAGTTGACTTTTGATTCCTCCCAACCCTCCCCCTCTTTTAAATACTAGAGTTTCTAAAAAAAAACTGATACATAAATTGTAAGGAAAAAAGTAAAATCAAAAGTCAGATATGACTCTCATTTTGGGACAAGGAGTAAGTACATACATTGAACGTAAGAATTTTAAAGTTCATCATGCATTGGTTGTTCTAATGCTACCTCCACCCCTGGAACTACATTCTCGTGTACCCGAGCGACTCCTCCAGGCCCAAGTCCAATATCAGCATTACCAGCCATACCAGCTCTTATGGCGGCAGTAACTGTTCTCTGTAACTTGAGTATCCCAACACGCTTTGAAACAACATAAAGGACAGCCAATGAGAAGAATACAAACCCAAGAATAAGTATGACCCTGCAGAATATAAAATAGGCCTCAGATTTGGGATTAAAGAATTTAGTAACTAAACAACTGGTTCAGTTTTGTTTAAACCTGTCAAGTACATCTTGCCGCTGCATTGTGGAGAGCAGATTCCGAGTTCTCATTAGCAGTGACCGATGCCCTTTGTATTCACTTTCAGCCTTCCTTAGTACTCCGGTTGATTCATCTGCAATATACATATATATGCATACATCATTATTTAGTACATCACTTTAGAACATATGCAGAGCATAGAACTAAAGAATATTGATGATAGGTTATCATCTGCAATTTGTTCTACAAATTAAAAAAGGACTCAATATCTTTGATCAGGAAGATTAAAACAAAAACAAAAAGTTAGAGGAAAGAAAAATATCAAAATGTTAACTCTAACAACTTATTAAAAATCCACAATAACTCCAACATGACAACTTATCAATAGACCATTTATGATATACACCCTTTTCCATTCTGGAATTGAATGCTCCATAATTCTAAGAGATAGCTGACATAGTTATGATGTTTCTCTCGTAGAATCATTTAATTTTCAGATTCAAACTCATAGATAGAGCCACAAAAGTGAAACACTGTTTCATTTATTAAATGACCAAAAAGGGCCGGCTATGAGTGCAGATGCAAAAGCAGTGAAACTACATACTCCAGCTAAAGTATAAGCATCTTTGGCAATAAAAAGAACTTACCAAAAACCATTAGTGTGCCTCCACTTCTTTCAACCTCCTGTAAAATATACACCAGATATGTGAGAAATCTGAAGTGTCCATCATGTCAAAGAACCAATAGTCATTTAAAAAGCACAAGGTGAAAAATTCAAAACAATTAGAGATACTAACCTGAACCATCAGCTGACGAGTACGACGAAGGCTTTCTGTGATGCTTTCTGCTGCAGATATCATTCCAGCCTTTGTCCTGATATAGAGTTAAAACTCAGTCTTTATTTGACACACACCTTAGTTCAATAAAAAAAAAATTACATCCATATAAACTTCAACCAATACGACAATTATTGAATAAAATCTAGAATATGAATAAAGTGTACACATGTATTTGTCTCGGTAAAAACAAGACAGTGTAGTACATACTGTAAATTGCGCCTGCGAACTGTGGACTCCTCTCCACCTCCCAGAAGCAGTTCCCTCTACATTCAACCACATCAAATTACCTTCAAATAGTACAACTGTCCTCAAGTAGAATGTAAAAGTTTTATAATATGAAGATATTAAAGAATAATCACTAAAAAAACAAATGATTCAAATAGTTGCCGTATCAATGCAATTTTTTTAACAGATCTACCAAACACCAAAAACATACAGAAGCTAAATAGCAAAATCTTAGAGATTGAATGGTTACCTCTTCCTGAGCAGCTTTCCTCATGTTAGACTTTGCTTGCAAATTAGCATTTCTCAAACTCAATCGTAACCTACATGATATTAAAAAATGCAGTCATTATACATATTATACACATATAAACCAACATTTAGATGGTTATCTCGTCTATTCGGCTACTCAAAATTACCAAAAGGAAAAGGGAAGATTTTTTGGAAGGGGGAGGGTCGCAAAACGAATCTTGGCTAAATTGGTCCTAGTTATTACTCTTCAGGTCTGATTTGCATGAAACAGAACTACTATAACCTTCAATCACATAATCTTGATTAAGTTTTTTATTCGCTTTGGCAAATAGTTTCTGAATATTCAAACTCTTGAGCACCAAACATATAATTTAGATCCTCTTCTTGAACATTCTCTCGTCAGCCAGCTAGTCCTAATTAGTTTAGGCTTTGTTCGGATACCGGGAAATGCCAAGGTAATAGAAAGGAAGGAAAAAGAATGAAACAAAATATGGAGTAGAAAGTTACAATTTTCTTAAATCTCAGCACACTTGTTATCAGCATTAAACTTGGAAAAATTAGATAATTCAACACTAGACATAATTGCAATTGCTTTTCATAAGTACATATTTTCTTTTTATTACTTTTCACTTTCCTTTTGCAATCCCTCCAACTGAACACAGATGCAACTACGCATATACTTTGTAACGTAGAGTAGGAAACTAAACGCTGTCGTTTTGGTATTTTAGATTGTTATCCTTTAGATGCCAGGTGTCAAATTGTTAGTGGTTCAATTTGTTGTCAAATTAGAGTTTGTTAGGCTTCAGAGGTTATAAAGCAGCATCTCTGTACACGAGGAAGGGATGTGAAGAATTATATGAATTTTCAATTAGTTTCCTTTTCTGCAATTTCCTTCTTTTCCTTCTGTTACAATGTCAATCTTTCAGTATTTTGATTATCATCATTGCACAACTGGTTACTTGGGTATTCCAAACCTAGTTCCTTATATGTACACTTCCAGAACAGATCCTCAAGCTCCGTTCCGCCACAATGAACCGACAGTCATGAGCTCAGATCGTGACAAAGTGGTATCAGAGCAACCCTGGGCCACGGCTGAATCCACCGCTAAAGCCCTTACAGGAGCACGGGAAGGATCTCAAGCTACAGGAGAGTAAAATGGAACAAGTTCAGCAGCAGATGGAGCTGATCCGTGAGTAAACTAAGGAGCAATTTAGAACAGTGGAGGGACAGATTGCCAATCTCGATCACAGGTCCCAGTCCTTCAATGATGAGATTTCGAAGAAGCTTACCGAAGTGCTTGAAACTATAAACAACCATGTCCATGGAACATACAGATCACGAAACAAGGAAATAAGTGTTGCCTCCATTCAAGCCTCCTGTACTCAAAATCCTAGCGACCAATCATGTGAAGTTCTAGCTACGCAACATTACAGTGTACCTTTCGCCGACGGTGATCCTTGCGAATTTATTCGTGGCTATGAAGAGTTTTTCGAGGTAAATCCTATGACCGAAATAGATAGGATTCAATATGTCATGCAGGATTTTGAAGGAGAAGCACTGGAGTGGTACTTTGAGTATGTTGAAGAAAACTTTCTGGATACATGGACTCCAGATTGTTGGGGAGACTTTGTTGCCGCAATATATCGGAAGTTTCAAGGTCTTAAGGGTGAGCAGCAAGTGATTGTTGAAATGCCCGAGCCAAATCAAAATCAGCTGAAGATAGAGCAAGGTGGGGATTCAATTGCTCATGAGACAGGAGGTCGTGAGGATCTAAGTGACCGTGAAGATGGGGACCGCAGGGTAGATCTAGGGCAATCTCCAGAGGCTGTTTGGCCTGTTTTTCCACCATCGGAATATTCACAACATGATGATGTGATGTTTAGCTATTCGGCTGGTCATCCTGTTAAAATTATTGTGGTCTTAATTGAAGAACTGACACATATAACTACTTTGGTCACTAAATTGAACACCAGTGAGGTGATATCAACCATAGAACAGTTGAGCCTTGAGCATAAGATGTTTAAAAAAAATCTGCAATAGAATGAAGACATTGTTGAACTCGAGCCAAAGCCACCAGATGAGTATAAATCTCTTAGTGATCTAACTACTTTAAATGCCATAGCATACTGTTACATGGTCTACTATTGGGGAGGATACACCTTTATTAATAACCTCATACCAATGCATGCTCTTCTTTATATTGTGACTGATCATTATTCTTCTCGGTTATACATAGTGTACGCTCCACTTGTTGCTTTAGGAACACTGCTAGTTGCATTGGTTCCTGTTGTTGGTTTCAATGCAGTCCTGACATCAGAACATTTTGCATCAATTCTGGTTTTCATTATTATCCATATGGTGGCTCTTGCATACTATATCAAAGGAATTCTCTCTCCAAAAATGTTTAAAGTAGAGGTTACTCTTGTCGTATCTGTTGGACTAAATGTATGTTGTGCTGTGATAGCTGAATGGTGGCACTGGTAGTTTCTAGTCCAACAAAGGGATGGAGTGGACGAAGTTTGAGCTCTTGCTTGAACCAACTTATGCAAGCAAGTACATATCAATCATTGCTAGTGTCAGTGAACATCAACCACCTACTTGGCCGTCTTACTTTATGGACATCAATAATTTAGCATTATTGGTCCCGGATGGCTATACTTACACCAGGCTTATAGATGGATTCATGAGACAAGATGATCTAGACGAGGCTGTCAGAATCAAGGATGACATGGTAGCTTGTGGAATAAAGCTAAATATTGTGACAATCAATGGTTTAGACCAAAAGATAAAGGTGATAAAACAGGAGCAATCTCAGCTGTCTCGTGAAACCCATGAATGTGCTGATTCAATTCCTGAGTTGAGTGAGTTGCAACTCAGTGGTGTTGAGGCTGTGAGTGAGGTCAAGGACAGTGGACATGGGGTGCAGAACGCTAATGAAATGGAACTAAAGGCGGATTCCAAGGTTGAATCTGATGGGGTGGAGTTTACTGTGAAAGATGGGTATTTCTGCCCTGCTTTGTCGAAAGCAGTAGAGACAATGAAGCCACAACATGCATTTGGAGAGAAGGGTAGGACAGCAACTGGAGATGAATCGACAGTGCATCATAATTTCTATAAAAAGTTACTGAGTGTTCAGAAACTGTGGTGGGAGTTTAAGCCAAAACACATGGAAAACGTTTTATTTGTTAAGCTAGAAGCATCTTGCATACCCAGGTATTTGGTTTTTAACATGTCTTCAGTATGTTATGAATATTATACAAACAAGGAGGTTTCAATCATTGAGCGAGTGGTTTACGTTAGAGTTCTCAGTGATATACATGGTGAAGTGATTTTTGTACCTAATGGATGGTGGCATTTATTAATCAGTCTTGAAGATCCCATTGCCATTACACAGAATTTTGTTGGCTGGAGGAATTTGTTGAATGTTTTTTATTTTCTCAATAAGCCAAATGCTAACTGGCTTATGTCTTGAACAAGAGATGGGGTAAATCTGTATGACAAGTTCAAGAACGCAATTAAAGCAACATTTCCTGGAATTATCGACCAGTTGGTGTTGAAAGCTGAAATGGTCAAGCAGAAGAAACCTTCCTTTTGGGAATCAGTGACAGTTTTCTGTAGCCATGGACCGCTTTGGAGGAATCTTGTGTTGGAAAATTATTGTGGTTTTATTTTGTATAATGGTTCTTGGAAATTTGCTTGCATTACTGCTTACAAGCCTTCATTTGCTACTTTTAAGATTAGGTCATTAGGTTTGAAGGTCAGGGACTTTAATTCTGATTATTTGTTTCAGAGCTGGCTTGATGCCAATCATGAAATGAAACGGGAGTGGCTTGAAAGGGATAATATCCTGCAAAGGAAGGGCATCTCTGTCGAGAAATTTGTATTGAATTTTGAGGAACTGAATAAGCCTGTATTATTGGAAGGATGTTTGCAAAATTGGGCTGCATGGAAGAAATGGGACAGCGATTACTTGGTTGAGGCATATGGTGATGTTGTATTTTCAGTTGGGCCAGTAGAGATGAAGCTTGAAAACTTCTTTAGGTATTCTGACCAAGCAAAGGAAGAAAGGCCATTGTTTCTTTTTGACCCAAAATTTGCAGAGGAAGTTTCAAGATTGGATTTGGATTATGAAGTTCCTGTGTGCTTTAATGAGGATTTATTTAGTGTTTTGGGCAATGAGAGACCTGATTATAGATGGGTTATCATCGGACCAGCTGGGTTTCCTTCATCCTTCCACATTGTTCCTAATTCAACATCAGCTTGGAACACAGTAATCAAATGGTCTAAGAAATGGGTCTTGTTCCCTCCTGATATTATGCCACCAGGAGTCCATCCAAGTCCAAATGGTGTGGAGGTGGTGTGTTCTGTATCAATAATTGAGTGGTTCATCAAGTGTGTCTGTAAAGCTGGTGATGTTATTATTCAAGAAACCAGTAGTATTATTTCTAATGTTGGAATATGTGGAACTATTGTGCTTAGTAAGCTATTGAAGAAGGATGAACTTGATCCGGGATATTGCACAACACCCTTGGTGTTTGATCCAGGGGGATTTTTGAAGCTTGCAGATTTTTGGCAGCCATAAAAGACATCTCTATGTCATTTCGAAACAAGAAAACTCACCTCAAAATTAAGCAACGTGAGTGGATATCAAGAAGAAATCCTTGAGGACAAGGTTTCTTTTTAAGGAACGGGGAATGTAACGTAGAGTAGGAAACTAAACACTGTCGTTTTGGTATTTTAGATTGTTATCCTTTAGATGCCAGGTGTCAAATTGTTAGTGGTTCAGTTTGTTGTCAAATTAGAGTTTGTTAGGCTTCAGAGGTTATAAAGCAGCATCTCTGTACACGAGGATTACTTTCCTTTTCTGCAATTTCCTTCTTTTCCTTCTGTTACAATGTCAATCTTTCAGTATTTTGATTATCATCATTGCACAACTGGTTACTTGGGTATTCTAAACCCAGTTCCTTATATTTACACTTCCAGAACAGATCCTCAAGCTCCGTTCCGCCACAATGAACCGACAGTCATGAGCTCAGATCGTGACATACTTCAATTTTTCTTTTATATCAACTTTATAAAATCAAGTGTAATTTACCCATCAATTTCAAAGGTTCAAACAAACAAAGGCACAAGAACTTCAAATCCTTTTCTTAATCACCAAAACACAACAAAATAAAACGAAATAACAATAGAGATCAAATATACATATATAGAGAGAAAAGGGATCTGGGAATTGTACTTATGGATTTGATTTTTCCAAGATTGAAGCAAAGACGAAGCGGCCTCAACTTGATCAACGGAGGGGAGTTGGGGAGCAAGAAGATCGAGCTTGAACTGCAACGAATTGAGGAAAGCCAGTCCGTCCTGAGCCAAACCGTTCAATCTGGGCAATGAATTTTGGGTGCTAGTAGTAGAAGATTCTTTCGATTTGCCGTACTGTTCGATGGAATTGATGTGGTGTTGAGTTTTAGCATATGATTCGTCCCATTCTTTCTTAGTTTTCTCAAATTGCTCCACCACCTCGTCCATTTTAACGGCTTGTCTGTTTGTTTGGAACTGAGAAAATGGTGGAGGAAGAAAAAGGTAGCGATGAAAATCTGGAGAATAAGTAGTTGATCTTCAGAAGAGTATTTTTGAAAACAAAATCACCGCAAAATTACTATTTTTGGCTTACTAATTACTTAAAAACTAATATAAACTAGATACACACCCGCACGTTGCTGCGAGATTATTCATTTTTTTGTTAATTATAAATTTATATATACATTTAATAAATTAAACTATAATAAGGAGATGGAATATTTATAAATTAAAATTTTATTAAATAAATGTATAACAAAAATAACTCATATAATTTTGCTCCAATGTATACAATTACGTAATTATTTAGTTTTGTCAAAAAATACTAGATAGTTAGCAATACATTAAATTTTCCGACTCCATCTAAGCAATACATTTTAAACGACAACTGAATCTATGAAAGAAAATTAATCTTACTGTATAACAGAAAATTATAAGAATGAGATAATTATTTGTGATGTGATTTGTAATGAAAGTGTCAGTCTCTATTTATATGGTGAATAAAAAACGTGTTTACATCAATCACCTATTAATTTGGGATAATATCAATTTAAAAAAAAATAGTTATAATTATCTTTTAAAAAAAATTGAAAACCCAAATATGAGAAAGAATTTTCTACATGATAATGGAATAATAATTTTGTGTGAAAATTATCTGTAAATAAAGTTCAAAAGCTCAAGTATTAGATAATAATATGAGATTCAAATTTTATAATTGACATATTTATTGGATAAATACCAAATTGGGATTGCTGCAAATTTTATTTTTAAAAACCAAATAATCAGGTTTATATGTAGTTGTTGGTTTATATTATTTAGGATGTCAAAATCAAGTTGAATACTAAATCATAAAATTAGATTTCATAATATCCAATAATCAATATTAAAATCAAAAAGTTTCATCCAAATAATCCAAATTAACAACCCAAACATGATTATGCTAAAAAGTCATCAGAAATTAATAAATTTTAAAACCAAAAAGTCATCAGTAAAATGATTGAATGGTTCAAATTAATTTGAACCAGTAAAGTTGTCATCTTTCTCGACTTTGATTTTCTTTTGCAACTTGTTAGTTGACATTTCAACATTAGTTGACTGAGATTCTTGTACATCATCGTCGCTGATTGAATGTATAGGCATTTTGTTTATAGGTGTGACATAATTGACAGCATCAGGTAATGACTCCCCTGTATAGACTATAATACCAAAAATACAACAAACATATAAGAAAATGTTGAAAATGTAAGTAATATTTTTTATACCAATTATACATATAAAATTGAGAATACGTAAAAATATATGTGATAATAGGTACATGTAATGATAATACCTGAGTTCCATCACATAAGAAAATTATATGTAAATGATGAGATAATATGAGAAAAATATTGTAACAATTATTGTTAGTATTTGTTTAATCTGAAAAAAATACTGTATTATTAGTATTTGTTTAATTAAAAAATATCAATTTATGATTTTGATGTTGTAATATTGAGAAATTAAATTAGTTGATAAATATCATATCAATTTAGATTTTTAGTGATTTTACGGATTATAAAATCAACATATTAAAGTGAGATTGATTAAAATATCACTTTAGATTTGGATCATGAGAATGGAATTTAAAATATTAGAAAAAAATTAATAGTTAAAGTATGAGATAATATTATAAATATAATTTTGTAGTAATTTTAGGATATAAAAATCAATGTTTGAAAATTAAAAAAGATATGTATCAATATTGGGAAATTAAATTAGTTAGTAAATATCATATCAGTTTAGATTTGTAGTGATTTTAGGAATTATAAAAATTGAATGCGTTTTCGTTAGTTTTTATGAAAGGAATTTTTTTTAATTTGGTATAAGAGATGTGGCGGATTGTGTGAATGACACTTGTCAATTGATGGTGTTTATGTACTGCATTTTAATATATATAATAGATTACCTATAATTTATTATTAATTATAAAATTTATTATTTTTAAAATTTTAAATGAATTATATTAAATTTTAATTTTAAAAAATTTTAAATTAATTTTTATAAAATTAATATTAATCAAACTAGAGGAATACTAACTTTTTATAAATTTTACAAATGAGATTTTTTTCCAAAAGGTTTTTTTTTCTTAAGATTTGCAAGAGCTTGGCAATTCTTATTAGAACAAATTTCAACAACCCTATTTAACAGGTTGTATATTATACAAATACATGTGTATTATTTATATTTTGTATAACTATTTATGTATAAGTGCATAATTTTTGGTTTATTTATTTTACTAAGCACTGCTAAAATTCTAACTTCGAAGTTGTCATTTGGTGTTCTTTTTTATTTCAAAAAAAGGAAAAGAAAAAAAGTGGCAGAATGAAACATCTCAATAAAAATCTTCAACCAACCCAAGAGCATAAACAAGTTAATACATTTCTCAAGATCCATTAACTAGTAATTTAAAAAATGTTAAAAAAGGAAGATGATTTAGGAGGATTATCAAGAAACAATTGACTAGAAACACATTTCAATAGCTTTAGAAGTTCAAATGGGGGAGGGGAATTTGATCCCACCACCTCTGGAGCATCAATGGCTAATAGTTGCAGTTTGGAGCATCATGCCATAAATTGTTGGCTGGCAAAACTAGTCACATAGCCCTGAGATGATACTAATATGATATTCCAGATATTTCAGTGCCAAAATGCTATTAAACTGCATTAGATAGCCAGTCTAAGAGCAAGAACTTGTCACGCTATAATTTTGTAGAATGCTCCAAGGACTCAAAAGTCAAACACAACAATATCTATACTGATGATAAAAAAAAATTCTGAAGACATGACAGACTTGGATGAAGACATGAAGTTCCAGATTAATTATATAGTAGAACAAAAAACTTACAATAACAACAAAATTCATTCTCTAGTTGCTTAGGGTGACTCTTGAGAAAAGCAGCAGACATCGAACCCAAAATTGCTGCCGCCACTGTACACTTCGGTGTTAAAACCTCACTAATTGATGTTTTAAATTACTTGATTACATTGACAATATGTTATCAAATGACAAGCTTCACATCTTTTCAGATGTTGGACAGACGATATGGATTCTCACCTATGCAGGGTAACATTTTCCAAGGAGGTGTTAGAGGTGCCAAAGTTCCGATGCCTGCCATCAGCTATATTGGTAAGTTGAAACCCTTGACTAGGGAGCTGGTTAATGAGAAGAGTTTCCAGTTGGCAAGCTATGCTCTTCCCATGGACTAGGAAATATAGGAATGAAGCATTCTCCATTCCTTCCTTTGAGCGATGAGTACGGACACGGCCCTCAAGATCATCAGTCTGCAGAAGTTGTTCATTAAGTCAATAATTCAATTATTTAGGGGAAAAGAATGTTTTAAAGTACAACGAAGTAGCTTTGGCATTTACTATAACAAAGATGCATCAATATTGTCCAACCTAACAGGCTAACACAATTCAAATGCAAGGTATAAGCAAACTAATCCGTTCGCTCTATCAAATGAAGAGAGATCACACACGTGGAGCTTGATACAATTGAGTTTAGCTGAAAAAATGACAATACATTCGATGATATTTGTAACAAACTAAATAAATATGCAGAAAGATTGAGTACCTCTCCAACATATAGTCTTTTGTCAGGTCTAAGCAAAACATAGACACTTGAGGCACCAATTGTTGATGGAGGTGGCTGTTCCCTAGCAGCAATCAAAACACAATTTACAACTGCAAGCTCCAACATATTTTTCTTCTTGTACAGTTCAAGCAATGCTTTCTGACATATATTAGTCACAGCATTCTCTACTTCCCTCTGGAGAACCTCCATTTGGTTTGTTGATGCAATTGTAGAATGCATAGGTATTTTCCTAATGCTACTCCACTGATCAAAAGCCTTGTCAAAACTTCTTACATCTATATCAGAAGTGAAACATTCTACTTCCGTGTCTTTTCGTGGTTTAGATGAATCTTTTGCATAAGCTGAGAGATATAGCTCTTCAGCCCTTTTGATTATTGTTTCTGGGACGCCTTCCCTCTGAGCTGTTTCAAAAGCAAGACTTTCTTTGCAAATCCCATCTGTCAACTTCCATGTTGGTCTTGGTTGACAATCAATATATTCTGTTTCCATTGCTTTATATACAATGTTCTGTGTTGTCAGTGGTAAATCAAAGATACCATGCAAGTGAGTTGATACAATACCCAGACAGCCAATTGTATCCAGAGTTTCAATTATGCTACCAGCAATACATGTTCCTTTCGCTGTTTCTGTTCCACGACATATTTCATCTACAAGCACAAGGCTCCTTGAAGTGGCTCCAGTTATTATAGAACGGACCTCCGACATTTCAATCTGAAAAATCAACACAGATAACATGAGATTTAGGATAGTCAATTATTCTTGTCACCGGTTAGCCTCATACTTGGGGACAATTTCAACCTATTAAAAAAAAGGGATAATCAATTATACTGATGAGACAAAAAGACACTAAGCCAATCAATGCAGTGTCCAAGGAAGAAATATGAATCTAAGGTAAAAACCATGAAAATCATTTCGCTAGATCAAAGTTGGAAACTATTAATTGAGCTTTGCGTTTGAAAAATTAAATCCGTAGCAATTACTATGATATTCTTCCAGAAAACCACTCAGTTTTTAAGCCCTCTATAAAGAAAATAAAATTGATAACCCAAATAAATAAATCAGATATAGCTATTTATTCACAAATTTGAGTGCAAGTGGACCAAACTATAAAGAGTATTACCTATTTTGAGTTGGACTATGCTATACACATTGTTATTTAAGGCGTGAGGCGCACCGAAACGCAAAGGTTTCCTTGGGACCTAACGCGAGGCGAGCCTAATCGAAGTGAGGCGCGCACATTTTTAAAAAAATTATAATATATATATATACACACATTTAATCATTTATGTATCAAATTTATCAACCATTAAGTAATTTTACAAACTTTTAAGCATGTTCAAAAAGTTTCTATAAGAACTTTAAGTACCTATGTAGCATAATGATACACTAATATAATCATATCATAATTACATTATGCATAAGTACATAGTTAATTACTTACAATTTTACATATATATATATAAAGTAGTAAACACTAAACAACAATATACATGCATATTTAAATATAAAAAAAAATACTTATAAGTTATGTACACATTTAATTAATAAGTTAGCAAATATTGAAATTGTAGTATAGAAAAGTAACCAAAAATTCTAAAACAAATTGGGCAAAATAACCATTTAGTATTTTGCATAATAGCCTTTTTTGGGCAAGAGAAGAGAATAAAAAAAAGGAAAGAGATAAGGAGAATTGAGAGACTTACCTGGAGGAGGCTACAATTGATGGTCTAAATTGCTTAGGGAAAAAAAATTACACAACTAAGCCTCGAGTGCGCCTCGTTGAAGGAGCCTCGCTTAGGTAAGGCGAGGCGCCCAACATGGGTTGGGATGGGCCTCGAGTCAAGGCGCGCCTTTAACAACACTTGGCTATACATGACATGTAGAAGACTAGGACTAACTTTCACGACTTGATGGAGATATAACGTGGGACTTGGCCTATTATAGTTATGAGTGGCGAAATGCGATTTGCATTTTGGAGGCCCAGTAAGGTGGTACTATTAGTTTTTGTTTTTTGTGTACCTATTTTCCTTAATTTATTTTATTTTCTTTCTAGGGTATCACCCTTTTTATTTTTCTCATTATCTGTAGTATGGGATTCTTCAGCAGTCTTATCCCAACTAGTTTGGGACAAAAGGCAAAGTTGAGTTGAGTAGTTGAGTTAGGCCTAACTTTCACAAAATTCCAGAAATCTTTCTTCTATTTGTGTTGTGAGCTACTATGGTTAATGAAAAAAATCAATATGCAATGCCAACTTTTTAACTGCCAGTCATCTACTACTTGGCTGTTTAAACAATGGAAGTGTGTGCCATATCGCGAATGAAAAGACATTATTTTTTTGGAGGAAAGAGATAAAGAAACCTTAAAATCAAAATGGTGAGGTGCAGAACAATAGAACATATAAGTGCACCTGAAAGGAACTTTTTCCATCAGCAGGACTATCATAAGATTTCACATGTAACATAATGGAGTCAAAATGTGGAATTAAGGCTGATTCAGCGGGAACCATGAATCCACATATTCCAAGTAAAGCAGCTGCACAAATTGATCGAAGCAAGCTTGATTTACCACCTCCATTTGGTCCAGTCAATAGAAAAAGTGATTTCATATCAACTGTATTTTGTACAGCATTTCCTTCTGCTGCATCAAACCAATATGGTGATAGGCCAACTATCTTCATCCCGCCAGCTTCATCTGATGGTCCCACTTTCTGCATTCGCAATGTCAGTATAAAGATTTGGCAACGGATTGAAGACAAGGAGAGTAGTTGCAGAATTGCGACACAGACAGGAAGTGTTTTCCTTCATACACAGAAATTTGCAGCAAAAAAAGATACTCTTTTCATACATAGATATGGTATAAAAAGCAAATACACTCTATCACAGAAACTGTTACAGTTGAAAAACATTGTTGGGCCCTCTCCCCAAACGTTCAAGGTTGTGGAGCAGTTGGCAACTTAACATGCAATGATGGAATCAAAGCTCTGGGTCTGCAAATTCTTGGATTCAAGTATTCTCCTATGCAATATGTTCTCTATGCCACCCCCCCCCCCCTTCTATTTTGTTAGTTGCTTAGTGCTATTGTACGTTTGGTTTGTGCATTATGATGCACCTTGGTCTGTCTCTCCGCTTACTAGAGGGAATTGCACGAGGGGTTGCTGTTGGTGACATGCAGAAACACAAAAGTCTTGTAAAATCAAGCAATGAGCAATAACCAACTATAACAAATTAAAAACATGATTTCTGATCCTTCCCCCTTTCTATTTATTTTATTCAATAATGCTAATTCTTGTTCCTAAAAACAGAAGGCAGGACAACAAGGGCCAGCAAGAACAATTTGTAACGAGTCATCATTCACCCAAGCAAAAGAAATATAACCAATAATGATATATTGTAAACAGAGTTCTCTTTAGCCAGAAGTAGAAAGAGGACTGCAGCTTGGATGCCCCTTATTTTGTTCAGGTTTTTAATATTTTTGGCTCAACCACATTTGACCTGCCCCTGAGCTTGGCACCCAAGTGGTTAAATAATCACAAAATTTGAATGAGCTTAATACCCGGTAAAAGTATAAAATTTCACACAAGCTGATCTCGGCATTTTTGAAAGAATTGTGATCCTTTTTTGTAACGCTAGGATATAATCAAATTAATTTCATAATCTGCTGCATTCCTGACGATGCAAAAAATCAACTACAAATGAATGGGAGTATGGCTTTGTGAAATAGAAGTCGAGTACTAATAAATTTTGAGCCAATGGATCGACTAACAATAAGATGCAAAAGGTTGGCAATTTTAAGACTACCTCAGACCTATGAAACTGACCGAGAGTGGGAAAAACCCATTTCCTTCTTCTCCCTTCACTGTATAAAAAAAATAAAGATTTTAATTAAAAACTCGTCTTCATATAATAAGAATGCAGAAACAACCAGAACACGTCAACATGTTGAATATATTACAATAACAAATATATATTATATAATTAGGAAAAATCAATCCAAAGGAATGAACAACCAGTCAACATTGTGTAGGCATAGACTGCATAATTACTGATATATTTAATTTAATATGGCAACTGAAAAAAACATGCTTCAGATTCAATACCTTGGTCGTTTCCTTTTCTTTCTCCCAGAATTTAAAGAGCCTAAAGTATATGTGGAAGTTCTAATATTCTAGGTGTGATCGCCCCAAGCTAAAATGGTCCAAGGTCAAAACTGAATGCTAAAGATGCAACATTTTAACACAAATGTCTTGTCATTAAGTCAAGATGAAGTTAAATATCTAGACATTTTTAACAGGAATGTCTTATCTTATATCAATAAGTGCAAAGACAAAAGAACACCTTTGAAGATGAAGATAAAAACATGAATGAACTTTGATGATCTACGTTATAAAGAATAACTTGTGGATTTTGTTTTTTTATGAATGGTTTTCTTCATCTTGACGCAGCAATCATTAGTTGATGTCAACTGAATCCAACCCACATCTAGTCAACAGATTACATTTGGACCGTCATCTCTTTAAAATATATTGATATATCACCTGTTTAGAAACTAATATTGAATACATTTTCAAGAATATCTCCTTGAAGAACTAAGAAAAGCATGCAATGGTGAACCACATGGGATACCGAAATGATAATTAGGGAAAACGTTGCTGATGCAAAATAGAATATGACTAATAATAATTCTGAAACCCTATAAATTTGTACCCGACCTCACATGAGCAAATAATGCCTTCGCAATGACTAGCAACATAGAGGCAAAGACAAGGACATTGATTTTAGCTTGTAACTCGGCAGAAAGTCCCCTCAACAATTCCAAGACCTTTGCTTTGGCCTGAGCACCTGCCTCGTGGTACCTGGAACAGAAACAAGAGCACTCACTCTCTCTTCCACAAAAGGCAATTACCCATATAGGATGGATTATGAGTAACTAATTCCAGAATTTTCCACCTTGTTAGTGCAATCTCCACCTTCATTGTAGTAAACCATTCATCTCCAACCTTTCTGCCTTTTGAATCTACAGATGGTTTGAGCTGCTTTATTTGTTCTTCTCCAGGGGTACCAGCCCAAACAGCTGGAGCAAATCGTTTGCCCTTGAACCAAACAGCTCCATGCTCCCGAGCATATAATATTTCCCCCTTTGGCCCTCCAAGTGGTGCTGTCAAAGCTTTTATCCTTGATATGATAGGTACATAATCTTCTGTGACCTGAAAAATTGTTGAAAGTTTGTCTATTACAAAATGATTTTCTGAATCCAGAAGTCAAGGAGTTGATAAACTTGCATTACAAAAGGTGAAAATTACTAAAGATAAATATTAGTATTAGCATACAAACCTAGTTTACATTTTGGCTCATCAAAAGCAACACAAAATGTGATTACCCTTAATTTTCATCCTACCAGTAACTAAATCCACTAGAATTGCCAAAAGAGGGCAAACCCAACTACACAGTGCAGTATCCAAAAGCATAGGGGGGTATAAAAGGCAAACCTATGCCTCATAAAAATCATAATCCTACACCCTATACAAAGAGTCTCTGTCTGAAATACTACTTATGCTAGACTACCAACGCAAACTGTTCCAAAAGTCCACAATAATCATAATAGGGCCTGGGAACAACTCATGAAGCCAAAAGAAAAGAATGCTGAGGAAAAGAAATCGAAATGACCAATGAGACTCTCTTTTCCTTCAATAAACAAATGTTCCACTAATCTAAAATGTGCTTACCCTTAATATAGATAATCAGCAATATGTTACTTCATCTACTTCCCAACCAAGATGGGTATTGTTATGTATAACATGCCAGGATTCTAACTGTTGGCATTAGTTACTAATAACTTTTAGACTAACAAAGTTATTATATAAGATTAGTTAGATTTTCCTTGAAACAGTGTTATACAATTAAGACCTTGATCTCTAACATCCTTAATGTTTTTTGGAAAACACTTCCCCTGATTTTTGTTCTTACTACTAGTCCCATGACATTGTTCATCAGGCTCAGGCACTCAAAACCTTCAACAAAGTAAGGTTGTAAAGTATGAACCCATCAACCAATGAGTAAGGTCCAGAATTTAATGTTTTATATTAATGCTTCCAATGAGTTTCGTAGGTTGCTTCTATCTGAGCCTGAGAGCATCCAACATAAAACACCATGGCAATCGGTGGAGCTTATACTAGTTGTGAAGGTTTCACTAAACCGTTGGAGACAAACTTCAGTAAACATTACATTTGCAAGAAAACATACTAAACAGATGCAAAAATGTAAAAAACATAATTGTCATAATCTTACGATACGCAAAACGTACGATACGATACGTAGACAATTCGATACGAATCATAAAGTGAATCGAAAATGACACCATATCCTATGATTCAATTACGATTCGATATGATTCTTATGAAACGATACAATTCATGATACTTTTTAAAGTTATCAACAGACTTGAAAAGGTTTTTATGTAGAATCAAAGAGTAAAAACAAAACTTTTAAGCTTTCTATCATTTCAAATGAAAGGTTTTCTAGTACAAACATCTTTTATATTTATTGATTAGTTTTTAATCACTTTTTAGAGCTTTATATATATTTCATAATATCGCTCTATTTTTCTCGCGTCACTTTCTATAAACAGATACATAAATCTCCACTTGTTAATTTGAATTCTTCTCTTTTATTTTATAGATAAAAAGTATATCTGAATTTTCATTTTTTGTTATTACTTTATAAACATTACTAAAACAATGTCTAATAAATCAATTTAGAATATTTTAACTATTATCTAACTTTAAAATTTATTTTTAGTCTATAAGCTGGGAAAAACCATAGAGCATACAGGCTTGATAATATTTATTTGACTACTTTCATATATAGTCAAGCTAATATGCATGATTGTCCAATAAATTATATTTTATATATTTAAATATATATTACCACATTTTTCATTTCGTTTCTGTATCGTACGATACAATTTATGATACGATACGTAAAACACGATATAAGAGTCTTCGATTCACGATTTGACAACTACGATAACAAAAGACAAATCAAAGACTCCAAAGGCTCAAAGACTTTCACCAACAACCCTCCCAAGATCCAACCATGAAATCGGTACAGAGTTTGCCACCAAATATGACATGGCAATAGGAGGGAGACCCATAACCTATGTTATATGTAGCTTGGGAGGCCTCACTTTACGGATGTGAAACAAGAACTCATAATCTTGACCGCACGCCTAGTCAAACGCAACAAAACAATAAAAACAACATATAAACAAAGAATAACTACTGATTCAGTTCATTATAAGTCACAACCATCCAGTACTCCTGAATTCCCATATTTAACCCTACTCCAAAGAGGCGAACTCCTAGTCATAATTACATTTAAGAATAAAAATCAATAAAACATCCAAGGAGATACATGATCATAATATGCATCAAAATCAGGGTAACTCTCCAAGGAAGATAATCTGTAAAGTACTGTCCTACCTATTATAACAGGCAAAGCAAAAGGCTTACAGCTAAAGATAAGGCCTCAGCTGCCTTTTCCACTTCTGCAAATGCTTCCTCTAAATGGATCCTTTTTACACGACCTTTCCACGAAGACTCCATCTCCTCAAAAAAGTCACCTGGGATGGCCGGGTAGGAACGTACCTTTTGATCTCTATGATCATCTAAGGAGATGAGTTCGCCAATTCTATGGGACACCCATTCACATTCATTTACCTAAAAAATAAAGGATAAGAAAGTTATCAAGTGTAGGAAGAGACAATTTCAGGCGAAGATAAAGCCCAAATTTCTGAAACAGCTTGGATAATATGTAATTCTTTTATTATCTTACACCCTGGACAGGTATAAATGATAGGTTCTGCATATGTATATATATTGGTAAATAGAGAAAATTCAGAATGCATCTAGAATAAATCAAATTAACAAACTGTACAAGAGCGTGAGTGGGAACAGAAGCTGCCGAGAAAAGAAACAGCTATCAAATGGATTAAGGCAAAAACCATGTAGGAGCAACAGACATGCAGTCATATTAGTGCTCTCACACCAGGGACAGCACAAAGTATCAAAGTTGCATGTACAGGTCTTTCTCAAAAAAAAATTGAAATATCTGTGAATTAGACGATTAACATAAAATACCATACAAGGTAAACCAAGACCCATGCAAGATACTTAAGTCCTCTACATTGTCCACACATATATTTCAAATATTTGAAGACAATCACCACTGGAGCACAACGACAAAATATCTGGTTGTCTTAAAATTTTGGGCATTGCCCTATACAGCATCTCCACCCTCTAGTGGTCTGGAGTACCAAATCTATAAACAACAAATAAAATTTTAAATTTTAATAAATGTCACAAAAGGACAATCCAAAAAACTTAAATCTGTTTTTGGCAAATGAACTCCAAACATTGGAATTGGAATTGAGCGCCAAATTTTAACTGAATTTCAATTATAGAGTTGAAATGCTGAATTCCAATTCCAAAGCTTGTAGTTGGGTTGTGAAACATAGCAAAACTGTAAACCAAAAACCAAAAATATCATTTGATAATTGAGTTGATGTAAAACATGAGGTTTCATGAACTCATTTTACTGACAAAAAGATCATGTTTTAACTAAAAAAACAGTTCCTCAAAACTCAGTATCTCCCGAGTATTGCATCACTTCATAGATAAATAATAGATTACGATCATCCTGTCTCAGATAAGAGATACATTAAATAACACTAACCAATCATTTGAGTCAAATAATAACAATTAAAAAGATATTTGATTAGATTTTCAAAGTTTTGCAATATTTCATTATGTAAGATATCAGAACTCAGAAGGCTCTGCATATACTTGCTTAGAAAAAGATAATGGACAGGGTCAGTGTCTTAATCATAAGATGTTGTTGCTTTCGTATTGCATTATTGCTTTAAATATTACTACTTCCTTCAAATATAATGGAAAAATTTTGATACCCAATGAAAAGCAATACATACACCACAGACAATCACTTACTAATTTGTAAAAGTCAATTTTTAATCCTGTTGCCACCCAAGTAGGATCCATTAATAATTTCAGGATTTCGTTGAGCTCAGAGTTTCCGTACATCTGCAAGATTTCATCAGCCACATTTTTTATCTTGCAAAACTCAATATGATTAGCTTCCTTCAACTCAAGTAGCTTTACAAGCTGCAAAATAGACAAGATATTAGGAGATCACCTCTATAAAACAATTCAAGAGGAAAATTATTAAGATACTTGAAATAGAAACAGAAATGAAGCATATCCATAACATTAACAGATGCAGAGAGAGAAAAATAAAATTCAGAAAGACGTCTATATCAGCTTTGTTTTTTGATCCATCCATTCTATATCAGCTTTCTGAACCAAAACACTCTGTGACTGATACTTCAATCTGATGAACCACCAATTTTCAAGTTAGGAATAAGAGTACTAACCAAGCAACTAAAAAGCACTTGATCAACTTCCTACAATTTAATGGAGGGTAAATTACCCTGAAATTCCAGGAGCTAGACCACCTTATGGTGTAACTCCAATGTTCCTCATTTTAGGAAAATTCAAAGAGTTGTTTCTAGTTACCGTTGGCATAAAAAAAAAACAGGAATGAATAAATAACAATAAATGGATCTTGCACAAGTCCTAAAATAATTTATTTGGTCTTTGGCAGATCTCTCTTTTTGGAGAGGCTAGATACCAAGAACAATCATGGAATAATATATCCAGAAATCAGAATGATCAAGCGCCCAGGTAACAATACTTAGCTGGATAAATAAAGGGACACATAAAGCACCAAATTCTAATTAAACTAGCAGGATTCACATCATTGACCACACTTCACACGAGGACACATCGACCATCACATCTCTGAATATCAAGAAACACATGATGACTTTTTTTCATGCGGAACTAGAACCAGAGGTGACCCTCTAATTAAGTGGACAGACAGATTACGCAAGTGAAACTTGTATCTCTTGATATGGTTTTGAGATAAACGTGCCAGTAATATGTCCTTGATCTAACTTTAGAAACATAAAATTCTAATGAATCGTATGCCTGACACTCGAGAAATGTTGGCTTGTTTCATTCGAGGTGAAGAATAAATATATAATTTACACAAGTACCGTGTATAGATGACAACACAAACAAAAAAATTCAAATGCCATCAGCAACAACTACTCCATAGTTTAATTTATATCGAGTATAGAAATAGGATCAAGGTCAAAATCCATGTAAAAATATGAACATTCTCAAAGTTGTTATACAAATCAGACTTGCAATGACCAAACTACGTTTTCAGATTCCATTCACAATTACCAAAAGCTAGCAATACATTGATACCAAACGCAGGTACCTTTTTTTTTATACAAGTCAAAAATGCAGATATGTTTTGTTAATGCTAACAAGGTAACTGGAGTATAACCTTCGCAGATGAAACGCAAGTAAACTCAGGAATTGAGCATGTTACCCTGCTCATACGTTTGCATATTGCTGCAACATCAAATGCAAAGTTTAGATCTTTCAACACATAGGAACTTGGAGCTTGTATGGCAGTATCATGTAATAATGAAGATTCACAATGAGGGGAAAAAACTGGATGAATATGCAACTATACATGATAATATAGTGATGAGGAAATGTTAATCATATATATTCAGACACTAGTTAACTCTTGCAAAGGGGAAGAAAGTATCAGTTTAACACCACAATCTTGTTGCTGAAAGATCAACACTCCTACACAGAGCTAGATAATCTCAGACATATATGATCTAAGCGCAGACAAAGGCGTTAGTTCTTTTTTATTTAATTAATCTAGACAGACTTTTTAAAAACAAAGTCAGCCCATTGATGAAACAAAAAATCCACCAAATCCTATCAATAAAAATTTAGAAGCAGAAGATATGCTAACTGAAGAAGTCGTGAAAATGATAGCCTATAGGTGTAAGTATTAACCCCATCAAAAAAATCCCGAGATGCATTGAGAATCCAACTGATGTGCCTCCAGTTGTGGATCAATCAACCATCTATAATTTTTGGTATCTCGTAACTCCAACTGATTGCCACCAAGTTTGGTTTGTTATTCTTCTCTTCAGAAACATCCATCACAAGACTCAAATCCATGTGTCTACTTATTGAAATGATATAGCAATTTTACTGACAAGAATAGACCATAGAACTCACTTTATTGTACCAAATATGTTATCTTGTTATTCATTCAGAAAGGAAAAGTTCTATGGAAAGAAAAATTTACCGACTAAAAACCAAAGCCAGCCCAAAAAAATCTACTCAATGCTACAACAGTTATAAATCAATACCACTACGCTTCAACTACCAGGGGAGCTGACTGACTTCAAATCTTTCCCAAGTATAAATATTTATTATAAGAAGAGAAGATTAATAGATGAAGATATTTAAAGTATCGACGACTTGAAGCCACCGAAGAAAGATGCAGGAAAAAAAAGAAAGGAAAGAATTAAAAAGTAAACTAATGAAAGTTAATAACACAATCAAATATTTAATATGGTTTTTCCTCGAAAATAACATAGGATCAAGAAACAGCATGTATTATCAAAATAACATAGGATCCTACAACCAGTTTGATTAATACAAGGTGTATAAGTTATAACACCACTCAACCACTCACCTTGAATTGTTAATGCAATTGCATAAGCAGGAGGATTCAAAAGAAGATCTTTAACATACCTGACAGAGGACAATTTGAAATAGTAAGGAGCCAAAGATCATTCCACAATGTCAAATTAAAAAGGTAAAATTCAGATGACCACCTAGAGTTTTGACAAAATCCCACATGACCACCTATGGCTCAAAAATAGACGCATAAATCCCTGTAGTCGTTAGGCTAAGAGAAACTTAACTTTTTCACCCAAGATGCACCTTCTCTTTGTGCTTTACTTTGAAATTTATGTCCAAATGTTTCAAACAGTACACAAAGGGAAGGGGTCATCCAAAGATGGAAAAGTAAATTGTTTCACTTAGCCTCACGACTACAAGGGTTTATGCGTCTATTTTTTAAAACGAAAAGTGGTCATGTGGGATTTTGGCAAAACCCTAGGTGTTCATTTGAATATTACCCTAAAAAAAGTGCAGTTACATGAATGAAATTTTTATTAACTTCGAGGAAGCAAACATTTGCAATATGGTTTCCTTAACTACAGGTCCACAAGCAAGGGAGAGAGGGAGGGATTGGGTATAAGATGGAATTCGTTGCCACTGTTACTGTAAATGATAGTGGTAGTCTCATCTCTTCTTTTGTCCATTATTCTACATTCCAAGTTTGTATTTGATTTATTATATGTTAACATAATTATTCAAGAAGTCAATTGTTAAGTTAAATGCATTTTCATGACTAACTACAGTCCAACTTATAATTGAACCACTAAACTAAATGTTTTACCATTCCACTAACTGAACTCGATTTTTCTTTAAAATGTTACAAAAACCTTTATGTTTAATTGTTTATAAACTTTAAATGACAGAATTGAATGTGAAGGGGAAAAAACTTATATTTATTCACTTCATACATGTTGCATGTCCAATTTCCATGAACATATCAAGAACATTGAGGAGATTGTACCTTCATTTACAAGAAACTTCACCAGAAGATTTCAACTTGGTGATTTATTCACAGTAGGGACATGGGGAGTAACTGAATTGGGTTTATTTTAACAAGCCAATCAAATTTAATATCTATATCTATGCTCCAGCTTGAGGGAAAGCATTTAGAAATTTATTTATTAGGGGAGTTTGCTGACAGCCATTATAGAGCTGGTTGGCTGACCTTCTATAGGATCCCGACCAATCAACAGAGGGCACACAATAATAAGGGAAACCAGAAACAATTCATCAAAAAGCAATAACAATCCTAAGCAGAATGGTTAAATAACCTTAAGGAACTTCCCACTTACAAAATAGGTAGACCAGTGCAATTTGATGGGAGCAAAACCTTTAACAAACATGGTATGCCTTCAGTTGATATAGCACCTAGAAGCATGCACCACAGGGAAAAAAAATGCTGCTCATAATGAAGTAGTGGTACTAGGGTAAAGTGTAAAATATCTGAAATCCAAAGATTTTGTACTCCAACCAATTTGTGTGGCCGTTCCTAGATGTAATGGACGGGGCCTGTTCTCCGAAGAAACAGTGACGTTTCTAAATGTGACTTCATTGTCAAGACCATAAAGCTCTTTTACCTAAATTTTCACAACCAACTAAAAATGTAAAAGTTCAAAAGTATTGACGGTAGGAAACTCACAAAAAAATAAATTCACATAAAATCAAAGGTGAACCTTAAACAAGAGCTCATTAACCGGGTTGCCTTCAAACCATTCAAAATTTCTGGCATTACATTCTCCCCACAGTAGCCCACCTTCACCAAACTCTCCCCAACGACAAGTCCCTGCACAGGAAGGCTCTAATCAAGTGAAGGATCAAATACATGCTTTCATCTTAAGGTAAGTCTTTGAGACATCAATAAATAGTACAAAATATGTTAGAAGTGATTTTCCTTCTTAAAAAAAATTATTGAATATAAAGGAACGAAACAAAGCTAATAAGGATGCAAGATTATAAATATAAGGGGGGGAGGGGTGGGGAAGTATTGATTTTGTTCTAGCCATTAAGTCACTCAAAGCTCAAAGAACTTGATTAAAATTGGTGATGTTACCATTACTTGTAAGAAAGAAGCTTTTGTAAAGACTGAACTTCTAAAAGAAGTCCGGTAGGTGTGCAAAAAATACAACTTTGGATCTCTCTGAAGAAGATGAAACTATTAAATCTTTGTCAGACTACTTTCGTTGTCTTTTACTAATGCTATAACGACTTCAAGATAGTGCTTATATAACTACTGAATGCTTAGCTGGCCTCAAACATATAACTAAGATCTCAACAAACCTTCTAGAGCTTACGCTAATATTATCCTTTTTATTTGTCTAGCAGGATTGATCGGAAGAGACCAACTCAGATATACAAGGTGCCAAAGAAGAAAAAAACCAACTTTAAAATATTTAAAATAAAGGTTAAAACATCAAAAGTTGCATGTAATCAATTAAATTGAAAGTCGAAAAATCAATAAGAGGGAATAATATAGGCCGGGATCATCTAGGCATCTAACTATAACATGAACATTATCACCATTCACTTGAAACATTTCGTAGGACAAATAGTGTAAATTTACAGATTAATATGAAAAACTATTTGACTAAAGAAAAATGAGTGGCATCAGTAACACAAGTGCCTAGCCATAACTTTCTTACTACATTCTTATTTCTATAACTTATCATGACGCTAAACAGGTGGTAGTTTAACATTAACTAACAAAATAAGGAGAGAAAGGGGGTTAAATTTTATATACAAATCTCTTTGGAAAAAAATCAGCAAATAAAAGAGAACATCTTTTGATATCTAGTTTCCAATCCATTTTTAGCTCTACCCAGCAATGAGACTGAAAGAGGTAGTAACACTTGGGCAGAAGGGATTCGAATGTGTAATATTGACAAGACAGAATTTTTAAAATGTACAAGTAGGCAGGGTGTAGAAGGATGCATCACAATAATAAGAACAAAATCTGAGGCATAATGAAACTACTTCGTCATCTAACATTGTCCTCAAATGATAGCATCAGCCTCAAGTCACAACAAACAATTTATGAACCCTCAAAATACAAGAATACAGAATCTTGCAAACCTGAAGAATTGTGTTTCAATGATCTATGCAGAAACAAATGATGGTACCGACAAGTACGAAGTTT
Source organism: Hedera helix (assembly GCA_947179155.2). Lineage (NCBI taxonomy): Eukaryota > Viridiplantae > Streptophyta > Magnoliopsida > Apiales > Araliaceae > Hedera > Hedera helix. Next base: position 30,064,161 of record OX359281.1, read on the forward strand.
GGTAACTAAAGCTTCTTCAGTCAGGCCATCCTCTGCAGAATATGTTTTCATAGTCTCCAGTACTGAAATTACGCAATATCCCTTTGCAGAGCGAGAAACACCTACATATACAAAACAACACAACTAAACAACTTTATTTTTGTTCCAAAAAAAAGTATAGGTTGATGAACTTTGTTGACAAACATATTTTTGAATAGCTCGGCCTCAAATAGAACCATTTAACAAAGACAGATGTATTTTTATCATACCAACTACTGGCATTGGCTCTGGGAAATCAAGGTCATGATCATCTTCAACGAGTCCAAAGACATAAGGATTTCCTGGATGTGCATGCCTACATACTTACAACGAGTTAGAGAAAGATATGCATAAATAATTAAAAAGAAGGAAACCTTCGTCATCAGAAAAAAGAAATTAGAACACTTGAATACACCCACACCCTCTCCCACCATTATTAAGACAGAACTTTAGATTTGCATAAATTCAACACAACATCCCATTGTAGTGTCAACCACAACTTAATTATCATCAAGTATATTAGGAAAAGTTACAGTCAATTGTACATTGAAGGTCGACAGAACTGTGCTACTGAGCTCGATTATCACCTGGTAAGATTGCTTAACTTTGATTGAACAATTAAGTGGCACAATGTATGTACCTTAAATACATGCTAAAACCTATCATTTCAAAATTTTGACTACATGCAGAACTGCCTCCTTTCAATAGTTCAGACACTAAGTCTATCATATTGCAGTTTGGGACACTTAACAAGAGGAAGGATTGAAATTAAAATAGATAACCCCAAGAGATTTGTTCAATGGCTTTTAAAAAGGAAGCAGAAGAGCCCTTCAAAATACATAATGACCAAGTTCAAATAATTCAGCTTGAATTATGCTGTGCAATTCAAAAGAGACATAACTACAAATAAAGATATGCACCTAAAATCTCTTATTACCATAAATAGAGTCCATAGAGAGAGACACACCTTCATATCAGTAACTTAAGATTTTCTCAATAATATGAAGATAAAGATATCCACATATAAGACTAATTATATATACACATTGTGACATACACCAAAATTTATGTCTTGCCAAACAATTAATTAAAGCTAACTACATTACCGAATATGTACAAAGGTAACCTAGCAATTCATAAGTTATGTATGTTTCCTTTCTTGATAACCAGAGAACTAGCTTTTATACTAATATTCTTTAGCAGGAGGTCCACTATAGAACAGAGCGTGATAGCAACCTACTATAAAACTGGAAAGAAAAAGTCATGCAAAAAAATTAAGTAAAGTATTAACAAACAAGTAATTAGCATGTGATTACCCAGCTATAAAACGCCTTTTCCGAGCACGAGCTTGAGTTGGACCCTGCACTTCCTCCACTATGCACTATAAAACAAAAAAAAATCAGACGTCTAGAAAAATCAATTTTAACATATAATATAAGAACGCATAATAAATCTACCGACAGCATCACTAAGCACCCTACTTGGCCAAGGCCAAACCATATTTATATATCTGTTATTCAAACAAAGAACATATCATTTTGAAATATGAAGAACACCATGCATTATCCTTCTTGAATTACTTGCAATAGCTATTAAAACACTTGAAATACGCCTAATTTAGTCTTGAGGAGCTATGTTGCTTATCTAATGACCTTAAGGCGGCGAGGCTGAACGTAAGAATGTTTAGACTATAGAGGAGGCTGCGTCAAGACAGATACTAGCCAGAGATGAAAGGCTAGATGTAAGTGGACCAAGGAAGGGGATTGTAATTTAAAGATGTTTTAAGGTGGAATTACCAGTCGTAAGAATTTGTTAAGGAGGTACATAGTGAGTCAGGAGAAATACATAGGTCTCCTTCCCAGATTGAGGTTATTTCTGATTCTTATAGGTTGTTGTATGAGGAGTACTGGAGTAGGAAGTGCATAGACCTTTCAGCCTTCAGGAGTCAATAAAACAACAAAAGAACATAACGTGATTTGAGAATTCCCTGGAGCACAGAATTTTTGTTTTGAGTTTAATGTTATTTACATAGATAACATCAAGCATGCAAGAGTTAGACGATCAAACAAGCATTCATTCAAATGTAATACATTAGTGACAGATTATACTACCAGTGCAATAAATCATTGTACTTACAACAGAATATCCGTTTCGTGTCAAGTCATCCAAAGTCTGACGTAAATTCTGCAGGAAGAGTATTGAAGCAAAGAAACACAATAAAACATCAGCAGTCAAGGAGAAACTTCAAGAAACAATCTTTACAAGTATAAACAAGAGAATGAATTTACAATAGCAGAGAGCAAAAAATGTAGTAAAGCTTGTAAGTGACAATCTCTAAAGCTTATGAAATTAGAGAATTGGCCTAACAGAATATATCATTCTATAGCAGTCCGTGTTAACCCCAGTTGAAACCAAACCAAGGTACATCAAATTACACAATTGATATGTACGTGTACTAACATTATAGGAGACATAAATGCAGATGATAAGAGTTGAACCAAGACCTTGCGTTAACAAAGCGCTGATACCTTTGTCAAGATATCATTTACTCTAAAAGCTTTAAACTCTTAGCAAAAGGCCAAGAAAGTACATCATATTTTACAACTTAAAAGAATCTCACGTAAGCTAAAATTGTTAAAGAATGGGTCAACAGAGTACACTATGGAACATCAGAAGACTAAAACTGGAACAAAGAAATTATTTCAGATAATTTCAGACAGATTCTTGAAACAAAAAAGAAACCAATTCAAGTCACTGATCTAGTGACTCTCAGATTTTTTTCACATAATACATCTTAAGGCATAACATCTGCAAAACAAAGAAGCCTACTCAAAGACATTGGGAAACAATCAAGTACCATGGCAGGACATCCAGCTCTTGGAATACTGTCTGAGCGCAAACCGCCAAAAGGATTCAAACCAGCGTATTCCACAAGAATACAAGCATCAATGCCAATGGCTTCATAAAATTCCCCAACCTAGATAAACAAAAATGAACCTATGCTTGAGCAACCGTAAAAAAGAATATAATGAAATTAAAAGATACTCCAAATATAAGAGGGATAGAATACGATGAGATGCATAGTAGCTACCATAACATACCCTGCAGAGCAAAATTTCATGTGGAAATCTTGACTTGAACTGTAAAATCTCCCAGTTAAGTGTTCCCTCTTTAAGACTACATAAAAAGTAACTATTATAATTAAATATAAAATATGAAAGGTAAAACATCTCAATTACCAATCTCAACATCCAAGGCATAGATGCACAAAGCAGAAATTTCATAATGATTGCACTCAGCACTCCCATTAATAGCTTATGATTTATATATGGCATTTAATCTGGTAGTCATTGCAATATATTGATCGACAGTGACCATAGTAAAAAACCTAGCACAGATGCTATCTACATCAGAACCATCTTGCTAAGGATAACCCAGTTAGTGAAAGAATAACATAAGAAGCAACTAAATTTGCATATTCAGTTTTATCTTCTATAGGTTAGACTGCACTGGTGTCACAACTAGTATGAAAATTGAAAAATATAATTTAGACTTGAGCATAGTGAATAACTGCTCAGCTTCTCCCCTCAATAAGTATAAACCTGAAAAATCAAGGTGAGTCTAAGCTTTAGAGGAAGTGGTAACATGAAGATCAAGTACTCATACCCAAAGATTTATATTTGCATATTTTGCAATTAATTAAGTTAGATGTGTAGAATACTTTTCTCAATGGACACTTAGAGAAGGAAGAAGGTATCCGTCTAACTCTTAGAGGAAGTATATCCTGATCTTCTTGAAGAAAAGAGTAAGCAAAGGAAGACGGTGAAGGCTTTATATAATGCAAAAGGGATGTACGGGCCCGCGATACATCAACTATGAGAGCTACATGACTCCAAGTTTTGGTAAAATACTTGAGAGTATTTGATCGTGTGACCATGAGATGGTACCTTCTACTATGGTAACAAGACAACCATAGGCATTGTTCAAAATTAAGCTCAGAATTTCCAAAGAATACAAATTGAGATTAATAGCCACTTTGTCTGAACAAGGTTTGATTTGCATGTCCTATTTGAGGTCAAAAAATGTGATGTATAACAGTCTCAGTAGTGAGGGTTTTAAGCCTCATTAACTTCGAAGTTGGCATGACAGATATTTATGGTCAACTTAAGAATAAGTGCAAAGTCATGTCTTACTTGGGTTTGGAATAAGGGAATTATATTGCAACTATTGCAGTATATGTACTCAGACGTAGATATACTTATAATTGTTCTATAAATAGATGAATTCTACTCTCTCTTTCCTCTCATTTCCCCATCTTTCCGTAACACAAACTTAGGCATAAATATTTCACTTGAAATAAGCAACGCAAACCTAAAATATAACCAAAAGGAACAAAATATTTTCTTAAACCTCCACTGCAAAAATAAAAAAATTCACCTTCCATTTTTCAAGTTGACATCCACACCCAATAAATTAGAATATGCAAGTCTCGTAATCAGCTGGACAGAAGAAGGCTTCCTACACATCTGCATTCTCTGAGATTGAAAAAATGACAATGTAGGAATATTTATAAAATAATCACATGAAATTGTGTTGTCCAGTGGAAGAAGCAGGTTATACAGCAAAGGCAACAAATCCAGTGATATAACACACCTCCTTCCACCACATAATGTTAGAATAATCTTTTTCCTCTATGGAACTTCCTACTTCGAGTTTTTTTATTGCTTTTGTGGTCCCCCTCAAAAGCTTCCGTTCTTTGATGGAACGAATCCAATTGCACTGCTCAATACTGTTAGAATATTTAAAAGGAAAAAAGAATATTGAACATTTGCTGTTATGTGTACTAATACAATACAAATGATCAAAAATAAAAGTAAGTTTAATACAATAAAAACTCAACAAATTTGCTATCAAAATGGAACCATCTGTCTGTTCACCAGAGAATTTAAGAAGGGTGGATAGAGTAGCTGATCCTCAATTCTTTGTTCTAAATACAAACACCCAACTTTCCAAACAACCCCTATAGAATGTTTATGGTAACCATTCACTTTATTCATCCTCACTATTGCATAAATTCTTAAACTACAATACAATGTATATAAGAAATAGCCGGTTTAAAGCTATAAAAGAAAGAAAAATCATGCACATATTGGTATGTGAAAGACAAATTAAAGACGGGTTTTGTTGGCTCGGCTGTTTTGATCTATTTTCTGGTTTCCAAATAACTGGAGTAAGAATCAATGTAGAGACAAAATTTATCAACAACAAAAAAATGTAGAGACAAATCACCGTTACACATAATGGTATGCGAAAGCTATTCAACTGCAACAAATAGTCAAATACGGTCATAAAATACAATTTACAAAAGACCCTTAAGCCTTAATAAACTAAATTATTTGCTTTAAATATAAACACCCAACTTTCCAAACAAACCTTCACAGAATGTTTATGGTGAACCGTTAACTTTATTCATTCTCACACACACTATTGGCTAAATTCTTAAACTATAATACTGAGTACTTAAAAATTGCTGGTATAAAACAAAACAATAAAGAAAAAGATGCACATGTTGCCAAATACATTAATATATATACGCGCGCGCGCGCATGTATAGAGAGAGAGAGAGAGATTGATTTTACTGTAAGGGTGGAGAAGAGGTGAATGAACGGTTGTGAAGTGGAGGACGAAGCAGAAGAACTACGGAGCGCCATCGAGGGACCGAAACGACGACGGATTTAGCGGCAACCCAGTACATGTTATGGGATTGTGAATGGAATTGAATCATGGAAGTTAATAGTTAGGGCTTTTGGGGAAGCTACGAGTGTCAGTAATGCTCCCTCCTTCCCGCCATAAAGGAATCGGAAGTATCACTACGTTATCTATCGAGGATCCTCCTCACCGTCTCGAGAGGACCACTTGACTAGTATTTGTGAGGTAATGAAATTGTTTATTAATTTGATCGTGTAAATATTACTGTAATAGAAAATTTTGAAAAATGAGAAAGTGCGAGTTCGTATACTATGCAAGATGTAATTTAGTGCATGTTGTTATTCATTTGATTGGTTTTAAAATTTATAAAATAATTCACTATAAAATTTATAAAATAATTCACTAATTTTAAACTAACAGATGTATCTAATGAAATTTAGAGTCCGATTGGTAACCGTTTATGTTTTTAAATTTTTATTTTTTTGAAATCAAAAATAAAAAATAATATTTAATAATTGTTTCTATTTTAAAAAATAAAATAAAATAAAAATCACTTTGATGCCAAAAAAGTGAAAACACGGCAAAATAGTTTTTTAAAATTTTTGCAATATAAAGAGTCATTTTAATTTAATGAGGTACAGGCATCAAATTTTGTTAACAGCAAAATTTAAACTCTAACTCTTTATAAAAATAAATAAAATTAACATTAAAATAAAATTATCAAATAACATTTTTTTTTCACTAGAAAAACTAAATAATTGCACAAACATATAAATAAATATAAAACACAATTACTAAACGAACCCTAAAAATTTCTTTATGTGTATCATTCATTAGTTAATTGGTTGTGATACTTGATTTAAATTTATGGACTTTTATCGCATGTATTATTGTAAATATAACTAAATATAGGCCTTTTTAAAGTATTAAATTGTTCATGAAGGTTTAAATTCTCTATGAAGATAAAAAATAATTATTAAATTTTAATCTTTGTAAAACATGTCAAACATAAGAAATATTCACAAGAGTAAAAATGAAAATATTATTCTATAGTCACGGAACATGATCACGTGGTGTCTCAAAATCACTAAATAACTTCTCATAAAAATGGGAATGCATCCCACAATTGCCGTTCCGAGTCTCAAAGCTTGCACTTTTTCTTTTCTTTTCTTTTCTTTTTTTGTTTTTTGTGACAAGTCATAGGAATAATATGAGGGAAGATTAATTCATTAAATTAGAAATATACAAAATATATATATGATATAGCTGTATCATATGATACGTACCTTACCCAATAATAAAATATAAATTACAACCTTTCATAATCTAAATATAAAAATAAAATAATTGTTGAAGACATGCCATATAGTTTTACAATTTGCCATAATTCTTATGTAACACATAAACATAAGCCCCTTGAATCAAATTCATCATTAAAATTGTATTTTGACCAAAAATGATAGTTTAATAATAAAGGTTTCTTATTTTACTGTACAACGTCGCTCTCAACGAAATCATAATTTAAAAGACGCTCAAAAAATTAAATTTCTCCCTAATTTCTTTTATGGACTATTCCATGTATCCCTAGGTCCTTATAATTAAATGTACCTCTAAAAATAATTAGTAAAAAAATATCTTGAGAGTATAAGAGGCTTACCAACCTCTACTTCTCTCTTTTAGTTTTTTTAATTTGTATTTGTTTTCCTATTTTTTTTTTAGATAAACATCTTAATCTCTATCTGTCTTAGATATGGGGAGAGCTATTTTTATTTATGAGAGATCCTCTCTTGGATCTCTCTTCTTGTACTTTTTTTTTTTCCTTCTGGTGAAGCTTATTTCTCTATTTGGGGATTTATTTTCTACATAATATGACTGATTTTTTTTTTGTGAATTATCGTCTTTTTGGAGATTTTACTTTCTCTAATTATTTTTTTTTTGTGATAATTTTTTCGATGCGTTAATGGTTGAAAATAGATTATTCATATTTTATTGTGCCGTTATCATAACAGTCAGTTATTCATTTGTTCGTATTGAAAAAATACTCAATTTTGCTTATTCTATTATTATTTTTGAATTATGACTATTTTTCATGAGTATGTCAAGCATCCACTATTTGGTATCCAACTTTATGTTGTTACGATTAACCATTTTACTAATTATATGTTATTATTTTAAAATGATTACCATTTTAATTATATGTATTATAATTTTTTTATCGTTTGTAACAATTTACAGTCTCAATATATTTCAAACGATTAGGCTGTTTAATAAAAACAAAATCTTTACTTTTCTAAATAAAAAATATTTATATTATTTTCAAAACTACTAAATGAACATAATATCAATTTGCAATTGGAATAACATTATTTAATCAATACACATTTGTAAAATTTAGTAGAAAAACATCTAACATATAAATAGGATTGTGTGTGTGTATCCGTATTAAAAGAACTGTTACCCTATCTGTATTAATATATAGTATTCAACGAATTTTAAAATTACTGTTCATATTTAGTATTAAAAATAATATTTGAATACGGATAATAATCATTTATGTTTATTTTATTCTAGCCAATATATTATTCAAATATTCGGGTATCCGAATTCAATTATCAGTTATCTAATAAACAATTCATATAAATTATTTACAAAATTTAAAATAAAATTTTGAATAATTATTCATCACCATTTAAAGTTTAAACAATACACAATAATTAAACATTTTAATCATAAATGGGAGAAAAATGTCAAGCACATCTCATCCATCATTGACTATAAAAATTAATCAAAATGTAAATATCCTGGAGAAGGTATCAAATTATTAGCATTTTAAATAAAAGATAATACTAAATTATCATTCATTACTATTTTTGTACATAAGTTTTGAAAATAAAATATTTGCAACAAAATAATAATTATAGTTTTGCTCTTGTAGCGTATAGTTTTTTTATTAAATGATACGTTTTAAATATTTTACAATAATAAAATTACATTAATTAAATTCATTTTAGTTTATTAATATTATATTTAATAGTGTTATTTCTTATTTTTTAAAAGTAAAATGACATATTTTAAAAATAATTTTGGTATGATAGTAAAAATTAATAATTATTAAGGAAGGTTATTTGAAAAAATTAAATTTACTTGATATATTATGATTGATAATAAAATTATAACATATATATATATATATATATATATATACATATATAAGTTATTCAGATAAGAAATTTGGATACGAATTCGATTATCAGATATCAGGTATTTTTTTATCTGTCAGATATTAAATAAATACGAATATACCTATATTCATATTTATATATATGTATATATATTTTTATAAATATTTTAAAATTAAATACGAATATATTTATTTTATTTTAAATACATATAATATATATATTTTTAAATACAAATACAAACGAATATAAAATTTTCAATTACTATTTACCGTCCTACACATAAACACGAGGATCTTGCCTAATATGGGATTTAATCAATACACCACTTGTTAGTTGAGTATATGTTTTCGAATATTTTTAACTTTTTTAGAGGATATGCGACACATACAGTTTTGTTATTACTTGTCTATGAAATTAAGCCACATGATCAGTTGCTTGTGCACCTTCTATTCTTTCGACTTTCATAATTGCTAAACTCATTATCCAGAGAGACGGAATTATTGATCGACTGTAGTTCATCTTAATTTTTTTATTGATGAGATATATTATATAATTAAATAATTTTAAATTAAAATAATATTAATCAATTTAATTCAAAATAATTTTAAATTAAAATAACTTTGTCAGTCTAATTTAAATTATTGGCTCTGCTCTTATTTATCAAACCATATTTCTATAATTTTACGATAAAAGAAAAAATAATTTAAACCAAATTTACGATTGACTAAAAGTAAAAATAACATAACGTTCTTATAAAAATAGTTTTTCAATAGAAATATATAAAAAGCCAAGAAAAAATAAATTAATTTGATTGATCATCACTGGAGCAATTTGGTCATCAATTTACAAATTTTAAATTTCGAGTTACATAATAATAAAAAATGTTTAAATATAATGAATATAATTACAATTAATTATCTTGAACAATGTGTTAATTATACTATCTTTTTATCTTTATATATATCCATTAAAGGAAAAATAAATAGAATAGACTAATTTTTGTTGAGAACACAGAATAGCTAATACTGAAAATGATACTCTTTTTATTTTTATGAATTTTATTCAATTAAATAGTATTAACTTATTTTAATTAGTAATTGATACATTTAATTAGTAATTTCGTAAAAATTGGTCTTCGGAGCTGAAGCCAACTGCAGCCGCCATTAAAAGATCTTTTATTCTTCTTCACTTCGCAAACTGAACCACACGCTATAGAGAATTCATTCGTCAATGGCTTCCTCTGCTATTGCTTCAAGCTCCACGCATTTCATCAATCAGGTATCATTTCCATACATTTCCCCATCACATCATTTTGCGCATTTATTTATTTATTTTTCTAAGAAAAATCTCGCTAATAATTCTCTGAATTTCTTTTTGCATACCAGAAAGATGCGGGTCTTTCTGCTTTCTCGAGAAAATCCTCACTTTACATTCCGAAATGGAAGAAAAATGTTTCTCGGAAAGTTGTTTCCGTTATGTCACCTCAGCAAACCGAACGCAAACCATCCACCACGGGATCAGTTGGGTTTTGTTATTTTTCTATTAAATTGATGATTTTGCGACATGGGTGAGAATTTGGGGTAATTTTTTTGTGGGATTTTTGATTTGTTTTGTTTAGGTCAAGACTGGAATGACGATAACCGAAAAGATATTGGCTAGGGCTTCTGAGAAACCCCAATTGAGCCCTGGTGAAAATGTTTGGGTTAATGTTGATATCTTGATGACTCATGACGTTTGCGGGCCTGGTTCTATTGGAATTTTCAAGAGAGAGTTTGGCCAGAATGCCAAGGTATAGGGGCTTCTATTGCTCAATAGTTGGGAGCAGGCATTTAATTAATTTATTTTTTATTTCATCAACGATACAATTCAGAATAACCAAAGTTATTTCCTTTTTTTTCTTCTTTAAACTGAATTATATCTACTATGGCAAGAGGTTATTTTATCTATGTGGTGTTTGAACATCTATGTTATGTTCTGGTTTATCAGGAAGTATATATGGTCACCAAATTAAGACTGTCAGGCCTCCTAACCTGTTGTTTAAAAATATTACAGCTAAAAAATGCTAGAAAAAGGTAGCATTTCCAACTTTAATTTTACCAAAGGTTGTCAGTTTGGCTGGATTTGTCTGCTTTAAAGATATCCTCTCTCATTGGCAGTTGTCTCTTGGAGCTTAACTGATCGATTGATTTATTAGAGGATGCCTAGTGGTTAGGTGCTCTTGTGAGGTTGCTTGTAATATCAAATAAGCATTTGTAGAGAACTTTTTCTGAGATTATCTTGTATATTTTGGTAGGTGAGGTGGATTTGGTATTCAATTTGTTAAAGATTTTTCATGATATTCGCCCAACCAGCTTCTGGATAAACTATATTGTCCATAAATATCATTCGATCATTATTGTAATAGATGGTTAGTACATATTCTAACCAAGTCTAGGATTTCTACAACATTCATGCAAAGTGATGGCAAAGACTGTTATGCCATATGGGGTGGGGGGTGGGGTGGTATTTAGGGTCACAATCACTTTTGTCCTAATTGCATTAAGTTACTGTTATTCTGCAAATGGCCAATTCATCTTACTTAGAGGGCATGAAATTTCAATCAACAAATCTTTAATTACCTAATGTTATACAAGTATAATTCAGCAATATGCCAAATCAAGTGTATCTGGAAATGGCGCTGCCATGCAGTTTTGGATGATTTTTTTTCTTCTTATATTTGATGTTCCTGAAACTTACATAACTGGATGGCCCTCATCACATAACTAATAACTTCATTCACTTGTTCAGACCGCAATGTTAAGTGATACTTAGAGTTAAGTCAAGAAGAGGGATCCATAACTCATCACTTTACAAGTTCTCAGGAAGTTTGTCTTTGATTCGAATTATAACTTAGTTTAAATATTATTACACTGTACTGTATGATAAAATTCAGTGTTTCTGCTTCAATTTTGTCAAGCAACTGGTTTTCCTTTCACTGAGTTATAGTCTGCATAATTCAGTGATTAAGATCAAGTCTTTGTCTTAAATCTTTGATATAAAATTCTATCTCACTTCTAATATATATGTGGATGCTCATATCTTTCAACATTGCAGGTCTGGGACCGTGAAAAGCTTGTTATTATACCTGATCACTACATATTCACAACTGATGAGCGAGCAAATCGAAATGTGGATATTTTGAGGGATTTCTGCACTGAGCAAAATATTAAGTATTTCTATGATATTAAAGATCTTGGGAATTTCAAGGTATTATTCAATTTTGTTGCGAAGCCAACCTCTTAATGTATTTTGCTAAATCTCTCCCCATACTTTCCAAGTTTCCATAACCTGGACATTGTATATTAAATTTCACTTGTGTTTTTCACAGGCTAACCCAGATTATAAAGGTGTATGTCATGTTGCTCTTGCTCAAGAAGGTCATTGCAGACCTGGAGAGGTGTGTTTTTTGGATAATTTATTTCAACATTCATTTTTATTAAAAGGCATCACATATTTTTATATGGAGATAATTTCTTTAATTTTGTTATTTGCATTCAGGTCCTGCTAGGCACAGATTCTCACACATGTACTGCAGGAGCATTCGGTCAGTTTGCAACAGGTATTGGCAATACTGATGCTGGTTTTGTACTGGGCACAGGAAAGCTTTTGCTCAAGGTTTGTAAATACTCGTCTTGATTTCTAGCATTTAATTATTGAATTTACTCAATAAACCATCAGAGAATTTATGTGGATTATAACTCATTGGGTATTCCTTTCCATCTTACTATGAGTTTTGGTGTGAATAATGTTAGTATATGATTATTATGTTTTTCAGTATTCACTCTCTTTATATTCTTTAGTCTGGAATAGTCATATTTATATTTTGGCAAATTTGTTTTCAGATTAATATGCTTACAAATTTGATGGTGCCCTGCTTAAATCTTGACTTAAAACATCCTCCAGTACTTCATTCTTGGTATTTCGTAATTAAGATGATTTTGAGGTGGATTATTGTGTTTGTGCATGCTTCACATGGACCCATGTTTGCTCTGATGCATCTTTTACCTTCTCAAAAAATACTCTTTGAATGCAAAATAACTACCTGGAAACTAGATGGAATGTGTCTTGTTGAACATGGTTAAGGTTTCTGAGAAGGCATGTGTAGAAAATTGAAAAGCTTCATTGCTCTTTTCTAGTTTCTTTTACTTTTCATGGTGTAGATAATCTCCCTTTTTTCTTATATTTTGAAAATCCACATTTGTTTTATTTTGATAGTTTGAATGTGTTACTGAGATGGATGGATTTTTTTACTCATCACGATATGTTTCTGAAAAACAATTTATGGAAATGTATGGACTTTTAGAATGGCGAGAAATGTAAGTGAGGGTCTTCCAAGGTCAATTGATGAGTTTTCGCTTTGGTATACCAAGATACTGAGGGGATGCTCTCTATTGAAAATAGTATAGTTCTCACTTATTTTTTCTTCCTACCGGAGGACCTGTGTCCTCTTTTTCTTTGCAGCTCTCTGTATTTTACAAAATCTTCTTGTATCTAAAAGAAGGTTTTTTGGTAAAGAACAGATGGTTACAGGTCTAATAATTAGTGAGTTTCGAGTCAACACCATAAGCATGTGAAAGCTAGATACATATTGTTTATTCTAATAGCTTAAGCTTTTGGAAGCATGATATTGAAGTTTGGTATTCATTGGTCTTGGGTAAAATGTTATCCCTTTCCATTTCTAAATGTTTCAGTGAGTTATGTATTTGCTAACTTTATTCATTAGTATGCCTCTTCTATTTACACTTTCTGGGTTCTGCAGTATCTCTCCTGGCAGTGACATTACTTACATATGCACTTCTTTTCTTTTTTGCATCAGTTGCGTATGATTTCCTTGCATCTTGAAATTGCAGGTGCCTCCAACTTTGAGATTTGTAATGGACGGTGAAATGCCAGACTATTTGCTTGCAAAGGATTTGATCTTACAAGTATGTCTAGTTAGTTCCTTTGGCATTTAGTTTTGTTGAATTAAAATGCTTCCTTATTAGTAAAACATGATAAGCTTAAATATATCACATGGTGTATTCTTGCTTTGATGGACTGGTGAAGCCTTCAATATTTATAATATTCCTCCGGTAGTTGTTATATCGTTATACTCCGTAGTTTAGTGTATTGATGGCTAAAGCATTCAATGGTTCCTTCGTTGTAGATTATTGGTGAAATATCTGTCTCTGGAGCAACGTATAAGTCAATGGAGTTTGTTGGTTCTACTGTGGAGAGTTTAACTGTAAGTTTGTGAACATACACATTCAGTGCGAGTCTGAAGTTACTCAGCATGTATTTCTGAAGAAGTTTTAATCTTTTTGGCTCGTGATTCAATTTCTTTCTACCTTTAATAGATGGAAGAGAGAATGACATTATGCAACATGGTTGTTGAAGCTGGTGGAAAAAATGGTGTTGTCCCAGCTGATGCTACAACCTATAAGTACCTAGAGGTTAGTGTGACAAGTGACTGCATCTGTTTGAATGATCTCCCTCCTCATTATGAAAGTCTACTATTTGCGTATGAAATATGCTTCAATGATTTTTGAGGAGTACTTAGTATTTAAGGTTTATAAGTACATTTTTCAACTACTTTGCACACCTAACAGTTATTCTCTTAAATTTGTACAGGACAAAACATCTCTGCCCTATGAAGCAGTTTATAGTGATGAGCAAGCAAGGTATGGCTGGAGTTATTTTTTCAAGTCAAGACCCTTGTTTCTGGTGCTAGAGTTTTCTACTCTTGCTTTCTACAAGTAACCTAATCATATTATAATATAATGTCTAGGGAATTCCTTAAAAAATACTTTTTCTTTTTTCTCTCGCATATGATTACAAAAATTCTCGAACTGGACTCATGATATGGTTGACATCAGCAGGGATTAAGAAATTTACTTTAGCCAGTTAGAAGTTATATAAACGATTTTTTTCATGAAACAGAATCAATAGCTGTCATATGCTAATAGGTTGGTCTCTTATATGCCAATATAAGTAAACAAAAATGATTGCATTTCTTGGAGTTAAACATGGTAATGTATTCAGCTCTGTAGTTGTTATAGTGAGACATTAAGAGTTTTCTCATATGTTCTTTATTTCCTACTATTGCATCAATGGCTTTGCTTGTTCAACCGGTTTCTTCATATACATTGTTGTTATTGCCCCTTAATTCATATTAGGTTGATGATTAGACATTATATCGTGTTTACATGCTCTATGGTGGATTTTGAACATAAACGAATGTTGCTGAAAAGGGTATTCTCGACGTCGAGTTATTTACAATTTATAGATATTTGTATATGTATGTTGATTTATAGGATGTACTTGTGTGTGTGTGTGTGTGTTTCAGATTAAATATATATTTCGAGTGCCTAATATCTGTTCCACATGTACTAAATACGGTTGAAAAACATCAGCTTAATGAAATGGGCTACCTTTTTTTTTAATATATAAAGACATCAAGCGAGTATGTTTATAAGACCAATGAGTTTTCTCCTGAATGTGTGATTGTATTTGGAACACATTCATTATTATTTCTCTGTTTTCTGCCTTTTCAATATCATCATCCCTCTATATTACTATTATTCTGTTGCTTCATGATGTACCATTGCTTACAAAATTGTCTGCGTCTTCTAGATTTCTTTCTGAGTACTCGTTTGATATCTCAAAGCTGGAGCCATTGGTGGCAAAGGTGAGTTACAATTGTTAGTCTAGATGTCCCTTTTTTCTTATTAAGAATAAGAAAAAGGAAAGAAAATTCTTTCAAAAGGCGAGCCTTTGAGATGAGCGTTTCTCTTCTAAATATACGAGAACCAATTAGCATTTATATATTAGTATCTTTTTTTTTCTTTCCCTGATTTTTCAAAAGAGAATCTATTCCATTAATTTTGCGTCATAAGTATTTTGTTCTACATTCATATGTTCAAAAGATTGGTTTGATTGATATTGTGGATATGTTTTTCAGCCTCATTCTCCTGATAATCGTGCGTTAGCAAGAGAATGCAAAGATGTGAAAATTGACAGAGTGTATATTGGATCTTGTACTGGTGGAAAAACCGAGGATTTTCTAGCTGCAGCCAAAGTTTTCCTAGCTTCAGTAAGACATGAAATATCATTAATGCTTGTTTTATCTAATATTTTGTGTGCTTTTGATTGCTTTAACAAGAATATCACTACAACATTTGGTTTCTGATGTTCCTTGAGTGGGATGAACACATGTTTCTTTTTTAAAAAAGGTGTTATTGAGAGTGATTCATAAATTAGCACTTCTCAGAAGATGAGTGATAGATCTTGTTACCGATAATGTATGATAGCAGCAGGGTAGGAATTATAATTTGGATAGCTTTTTTTCTTCTTTCTGGAGACTATATTCAATTTCCGAGCATATGAATGGGAATATTCTGTATGAGCTGACACTGCATCATGCTTATTACTTTTTCCTTCTGATAAGTTGCATCCTGCATATCGATTACAGTAATTATTAACATTTGTCTCAGACTCTGAGTATCTTCTTTCGAATAGGACCTTCTAGTGGTTTTGCCCCTTTCCCAAAATTCTACTCCGTAACCCTTGGGAAGCTATCTGTTAGCGTGTGTTATTTGGTCTTAAGGTTATTAGTCTAGTTCATCTTGACACTACATGATCCTACAGCCTACTGTTTGGATCTAACTTGACTTAGGTTGTGTTTGATAAAACTGAATAATTAAGATATGAATGGTTAGTATGTCTTAATAAATTAAATCATCTGAGTGAAATGACATCTGAATCTAAAAAATTGTTTGATAACTAAAAAGTGAGTTGCCTCTTAATGACTCTATTTTACCATTTTAAAAGGTAAAATTTTATTTAATAATTTTACATATTCAATTTAATAATTTTACATATTCAATTTAATAAAAATGAGTGGATAATATTGTTAAATGTATTTATACAAAAAAAAATTACCAAAATTTTTTCTTTAAGAGGCAGCTCTTAGTGATTTGGACTTTATTTTATGTCTTACCGATTAAGTGGCATTAAGAGGCGAGCAAAATTTTAACAACTAACTTTTTCCTAGACGTGTGTTTATTAAGAGGCATTCGGACCTAAACTAACACAACCTTAGTCTAGTTCATCATGACACCGCATGATCCTACAGCCTGCTGTTTGGATCTAACTTGACTAAGGATAAAGTGATATCTCAGGTTTGTATATTATGTTTCTTCTATATATATTGCTTAGGCTAAATATATTATATGATGGCATGTATTTAATGTTCTTATCTTTGTTGAACTTTAAAAAATTAATCACGTCATGTGCAGGGGAAAAAGGTGAAAGTTCCCACCTTCCTGGTCCCTGCTACCCAAAAGGTTTGTTAATGTTTGGCGTTTTGCTTCTTTTATTTTCTATTTGTGAAAATTATGATCATAAAAGGATTGAGAGTTAAAATATGAGGTGTTATGCACTAATTTTCAGGTCTGGATGGATGTATATAGCCTCCCTGTGCCAGGATCTGGTGGGAAGACTTGTTCTCAGATATTTGAAGAAGCAGGCTGTGATACACCTGCAAGTCCTAGCTGTGGTGCTTGTTTGGGTGGTCCTAAAGACACTTATGCACGCATGAATGAAGCTCAGGCAAGTTGCACTACTTCTCAGTTTTATACACATGAATTGAACATGAAGTTATATGTACTCAATTGTTTGATGTGCCTGTAGAAATATGCTAAAGGTCATGGACTCCATATCTGTGACTAAGCTAATATTGGAGACGGTATCTTATGTTCACATTGGTCCTTAAGGACCTTAACATGTTTTCATTCTCAAGGTGTTTATTAATTACTTGTACCTGACAAATAGGGTGTTATTCATTTTTAACATAAGCAGCGTTTAGTAACTTGTAAAGATCACTGCCTTCGCTTTATGTTGGTCCGTAACATGTTTTCATTCTTAAGGTGTTACTATTACTTCGGTGTATCAATAAAATGGGTGTTTTTTTGCAACATGCAAGGCTTAAGTTCTGTCTTCCTAGGCTGAACATCCTTTATTATTACCTTGAGCATTTTTTTTCACTGATAGTGTATATTATCACTTTTGTTTTGGTTACCTTTGGGATTTTGATATTAGCTTTTGTTAGGCTGTCCTATTATTATAATTCACGATTGTTTGTATCAGGGAGATCTCCTCTTGTACCTGATATATATTGCAAGACAATTGTGTATTATCTTCATTATAAATTTACAGTTTGGGATAGCGCTTGACTTTCGTAGATGGCTGATCATTGCAGGTCTGTGTCTCCACCACAAATAGGAACTTTCCTGGTCGCATGGGGCACAAAGAAGGCCAGATTTATTTAGCTTCTCCTTATACAGCTGCAGCATCAGCCTTGACTGGCTTTGTAACCGATCCAAGAGAGTTCTTGCAGTAGGCTGTTGATCATCTCATGTCATGATTATTCTGAATCTTGCCCTGCTTGTGCTAGATTTGCAGAGTTGAAGCATCTGGTTCCGTATCTGTCACAAAAGCCTTGTATTATACTCGTAGATTAGCTTTTTGCTTTGAGGCTTATCTATACGTATGTCTACACGAGGATGAATTGAATTTAATTTTCATCATGAATAATTTGAAGGATCAGACCGAACTTTCATTCCTTTATAACTAGAGAATTGAGCAGGGCTGCACCCTGGATAAACGTGGATACTGAAACATGAATAAGCAAATGGTCTGGCTACAACTTTCTATCCAAAGTCTGGTCAAATATTTTGCCAAAGCAGGTAATATCGAATGAAATATTTCGCTTTTTCCCAAAATGACATTTTTAATTATATTTTTAAATAAAGTTAAAAAATAAGGGGATAAAAATTCTGGAACATGTACAAAACGAAAGGGTGATGAGTGATTTTAGACAGGGAGTGTGGTTATAGTGTTTGGTTTGCTCATAATTAATACCCAAGCTCTGGCCATAGTATTTCTCAGTGCAAAAAGGCAGTTGCCCACTTTTCCCCCCCTTTTCTTCAAGCATTCACTAGCCACTTCCACGGACAGGAAAAGCAGTAAATTAGTGATTGTACGTGCTAAATAAAGGATAAGGGTAACGATCCAAGAGGTATTAAATAATCCATCTGTCTTCTTAAAATTTGAGATATATTTTTTTTAATTTCATTTCAATATGTTATATATACATTTCTAAGTGAGATAAGTTTTTATCATGTCAAATAAAATATTATTATCACGCTAGATCTATTATATTTGCAATTAATATTAAGAATAAGTTTGGTAAAAATAAATATTAATTAAAAGTCGCCATTTTATAAACATATATTTTCTTAATTTTGGTATGGACATTGGACAGAGTAATAATAATCATGTCATAGGGAACTATTGAAGACGAGTTTTGTGTCATAATTAGGCTGACAGGGGACCATCAGCCTTGCAGAAAAATTATTGGCCTGATTGCATGCCACCCCCAGGTACTCACTCTGTACTAGGTGCCACTGGAAAGACTAAAGAAAGGGCAACAAATTAAATGTACCCTTGAGTGTTTCAATGGCCACAATCTCTATCCTCGCTCTTACAGTCTTACCCATTTAAGACCTTCATAAAATTGGTTTGAAATCGGTGAAAAAGGAAAATGAGATTTGACTGGGATTTTCCCTTTTCTTGAATATTATGATCTCTAACTGGGTAATAATGCTAACTGCTGAAGTGTTTGCCCTTGAATTATGCAATGCTGTCGCTAGCAGTGGCTTCAGTGTCCAGTGATGCTAAATGGGCTTAGTTTTTTGTCTGTCATTCCTTTGTTGGAACCTTGGAGCTGCAATAATTAATCGACTTGAATAAGAAAGGTAAGGAAGAACAGTTGCAAGATGGGTACTATAATGTGACAACATCTATGTACATACCTAGTCCATTAGCTTCAGAGGTCTTCATGATTCTAAGCCTCTTTGCAGTGCTGAGAAACATCCTAAGCAAAAATATATACGAAGGGGGACAAATGTTAAGAATGAAATTACAAAATGAGTACATCATTAGCCATATATACATCAAGATGATGTTTTCTTGCTTAAATCTTGAATTTCTTTGCTTGTCTATGTGTTAAAGTCGAAATTGTCTGATTCATAGGAAAAGTCTTGTATTATATTATATAGATATAACGGCACTACGGCAAAGAATCAATAATACAAAGTACATTGAGGCTATCAAATCAAAAGCTTCTTCAGGATTCTTATGGATTAACTATGTGTGATTCGTTGATTAGCATAATCATTTAGTAATGGGTTTTAGTTGCATACCCCCATGGAACATCTCCAACAAGCATCCAGTCTCCTTCTTTATCTTCGTAAGTGAGCACAAACTCAGATGATCCGTCCAAAAGCTTTAAGGGTTGTACTGTATGTTTCTTCACGCAACCGGGTCCTAAATAGTGAAGGAAAATGATGTAGTATTGGTAAAACTTCCCTTGCTTAATATCAATAGAGCAACCAAACAAGAGAATTGAATTTCCATTTTGTCTCTTGAATCCATTTCCCTCAAAAAATCAGTGAACCAAGTATAGCACAGAGGTTTGGCTTTTAAAACCAAGACTATACATAAAAAAGAAAAAGGGAGAGGGAGAGTACTTACGGATAGAATTAATGGGCGTGGAAGGTTTGAAGAACATCTCCTCTATTGTTTGGGCTAAAGTTTCATAGGAAGCATGAGCACTCAAATCCACTTTCCTTCCAATTGGTAATCCATCCATATTCACCTTTACAAACCCAAGATATCCTCTTTCTTTAAGAGTACCATCATTCTTGTTTCTTCCATGGGTCAAAATGCCTTTACTTGTATTGTTTTCGCTCACTCCCTTATCTTCATTATCATCGTTTGCAGATTTTGTTTGGTTAATCAGGGTGTTCATCCTGTGAGTCCTTATAGGTGGCCATCCCACAATCTGACTATTTTCGAAAAGCAAATCATATAAATTAATAAATCTAAACAAACAATAAGAGGGACAAGAAATATAACCCATTGTCCTAAATGATGAAATTCCATTTCGAATGACAAACGAGTTGAAAATTTTGGACAACATTTGCCAAAGTATTATGCAGTGATGTTAATGCATTTGTGATTGTAACCCGAGGATATTTTGTCAATTTAAAAATGGACCCCTTTTGGAGCTATTTTTTTAACAAAGACAAATGAGACTATTTTAGTGGGACGGAGGGACTACCTGGTAACAGGGGATGCAGAATATCCATACTCTTGAGGTCCAACACAATCAGCTCCTCTCTTGGTCCCAGCAGCAGCAGAAGGAAAGTCTTTTGCAGTCATTATCTTCACATACTCATGCTCACCCCATGGAGGAGATTCTTTAGCCTTCACCACCACACCACCACCACAACCGCCGCCGCCACTACGGAGGCTCAGGCCAAGACCCAGTTCAAGTTCAGCCTCATTTTGGTAAGAAGACGACATTTTCTCTGTTTCTTTCGCACAGCCACCACCACCAGCAGGGCGAGCCAAAAGTTGCTTCCAGGGTGTTTAAATATATAATAATCAAGAAAAATTAATTGATGGGAAGTTATGCTTTTAATGTTTTTTGTTGAGATAGTGCAGAAGGTTGGAGAAATTAGAAAGAGACAAGTGGCTACAAGAACGTAAATGATTTAGGGAGCTAAAAATTGGGACTTGGGGGACAATCAAGAAGGAAAAAGAGTAGCAGATGCGGCATGGGATCCTTGTAATTAAAATATTTTATTATTATGTGTTAAGATTTATGACGATAATTTTTAAAATTTATAATAACGATATGTCTTATCGTTATAGCTCTACAAAAAATAAGATTATGACGAAATATATCGTCGTCGTCATAAACTCTAAAAACTATCGCCTTACGAGACTCGACAAAGAAAAATACAGAATTCGGTGGCCGGCCGGAGGGACTTATGATGGTGAATGGGACCCATATGTCTGCTAGTAGTGCGCTTAGACTCCTACCACTTCCTCTAAAGTTACAAGCTTTTACTCGATTAGGGTGATTTTGGTTGTACGAAATTATTTTAAGAAGAAAAAATAAAATCAAAATTAAAATCGAATTAAAATAGAATTAGAATTGAATATTTTTCTCATATATTAATGATGTCATTTAAAAATTATATAAAAATAAAATAATTAAAAATATTTTTGTCCTAATATTTTTAAAAAGCCCATTCGGGTTGAAGCAAGGCCTCATTTCCTGAAGAAATATGTGTTGGAGAATTGGAGTATTATTACGTTTGTCCCAAAATTGTTAGTCTATCTGTTAAAAAAAGGGGTTTTATTTGTCAATTATTTATTAACAAATTTTTTTTTTTTAATAAGAATATATATGACAAGATGTCCTTTAGAATATATACATTTCGTCTAAAAGAAATTCATATTGAAAGAAAACATTTTCAGATATATACTTTTTTGCCTAATCAAAAGTCAAGAATCAAGAATTTAATATGCCTAAATATTTTATATGACAAATTTGGCATAAAACCCGGTAGATATACAATAATTAGCAATGAGATTAATGATTATAGGAGTATATATTATTTGTAAATTAACATCGCAGACAGTTTTAAATTGAAGTTCATATTATTCTCTGTTACAAAATATAAAATTAATTTAATTTTATAAAGTCAATTTTAGATATTTTTCAATTTAATATTAATATGACTTCATTCGAAAAATATGATCAAATAACGGTCAGTAGTTTACAAATTATACATTGTACGTGTTTAATTCTATATATTTTTATGTTCTATACATAAATTACAAGTTTGCCTTGAAAGTAGTCTTTTTACAAGCAAAAGCAATATTCTAACGTCACTCATCATTCTATGTTTCTTTATTTCATTGTGTTGTCTACTATTTAGTGGACAATGGGCACAAAACCTTGCTTCGAGAAGTAGGGAAAAAATTGTTCTATATTTTTAGAATAAATAAATAATATATTTATTCTTCTCATATATCTGTGGGTCTCATCAATAAACAGACTCTATTAATATATAAGAGAAAAGAATATACTATTTACTTATCTCAAAAACATAGAATAATCTCTCAAAGTAGAAACCTAAACAGCAGCCTAAATTGTGGTTGGTGGGCACAAAAAAAGAGCCTTTTTTTGAACAATTTAATGAAGTAGGTAGTATAAGAGAAATTAGGAAAGGTGGCACTCTTAATAAAATGGCACGGGTATTAAATGTTGGGCCAAATGAATACAAATTTATTTGTATAGAAATAACTGCTAACTGCTATAAGCCTAGAAAATTATAAAAGATTGATATTTTTATAAGAAAAATTAATATTTTCGTAATATTCTACTTATATGAATAGTAAGTGAGACGCACTTTCATGTGTGTAGAGTCTTACGAAAATATCAATTTTCGTTGTGAAAATATCAAATTTCCAAATTATATTGCAAATTCAGTGGCATAATATAATTATATTTGAAGAATAATATATCTACAATTTTGTGAAAAATAGTGGGAAATTACAACTGTATTACACCATTTCAAAGCAGAAGAGTTTAAGATAAATATCAATATTATCCAATTGATATAGTTCTAGAAAAGTTTGTCAATTAAGTGACATGTTGATTGTCATCATATACAAAGATACGAGGATAGGGATTAGGGAACAACCGTAATGGGACTGAGATATTCCTCATAATTTTGAAGCTGAAATATTTGGATATCTATCATTGTGTCTTTGACTTCTCAATTTAAATTTGTTGTATATCATTTTAACAGAGTTTCCTTCGTACTGCTTTCATTGTCATTAAGGCACACGCTTGAGTGTGTTTTAATTGTAAGGGAAAGATAGAGATATTTTAAAATTTAGAAGGTAAAATAAAAAATTATAAACTTGGATGCTAAGGTTTATAAAAAGAAATTGATATTTTCACATGAGATTTTGATATTTTTACATATAAATTCTATCAAAAATATTTTTATAAATGTATAACGACGATTAAAGCGTCGCTATAAATTCTATATATGAATTCTATATATAAAAATATCACTTTCTTTTATAAAATTGTTGAAGCTACATGCTTGGTGAAGTAGGCGGCTTCCGCCCATATTATACTCCTATATAATATAGAATAGGAGACTCGGGCAAATGTGTTGCAGTGAATGATTCATATTTCGTGTTTATTTAATTTAAAGAATTCGGAATATAATTTAGAGGATAAAAGTAAAAAATATTATTAAATTTAGATTATAAATTATAAAGCGAAGCAGATGGTGAATAAAATAGGCAAGTTTTCCCTCAACCGATCTCATTCACTTAAAAATTCATGTAAAAGTTGTTAATTTTACTTTTTAATAAAGTTGTTAGTTTCGCAACTCTGTAAGAGAATTCCATTAGTTTTTGGGATAGAGTCAAGGGAGAATGCCGCTTTAGTATCATATAAAAAAAATGACTCTTTTCGTCTTTTATAACGAGTTCCTTAGTCAAAAGAACATTATGTAATTTTGGTATGAGATATCACATTGTTCGAGGAACCTAGATGTTCCCCCAACCCTTCCCGGAGTTTTCCTTGACTGCCAAGATTTAAATTTAATAATAGATTGAAATGTAATAGTATAAAATGTTCACAAATAATACGGTAAAAAATAACAATGAAAATTCATTTTTTTTTTATATTTTAGTATGCGTGGATATTTAATATATTTTGTATTGTTTTATTTATTAGTTAGGAAAATTAAGTTGTTTAATTTTTATTTAGCCCGTTTATATTTTGAGCTTGAGTTTTGATAATTTTATTTAGTTTTTGGTTTTAATTATTTTTATTTTCCAATTAGCCTTAGAAAAATAGATTCACATTATAAATATGTTATCTTAAGATTTTATGAGATAACATTTTTGATAATTTGAATTTCTCTTTTAAGGGTATTTATCTTCCTTATGGATCAGGGGTTTTTATTTCATTCTTGTTGGTACGTTAACCTTTAAATCGTGTTTATATTAGAGCGTTACAATCTAACCATTATTTCGTTGCGTCAATTGATATCAAATCATGTTTGTGTTAGAACGTTACAATCTAACCATTATTCTGCTGAATCACTTTTGTGTTAGAACGTTAAAAACTAACCATTATTCTACTGCCAACATAATAATGGTTAGATTGTAGCGCTCTAACACAAATGTGATTTGAAGTTTAACGTACCAACATGAACGGAATAAAAACCCTTGATCCACAAGGAATATAAAAACTCTTAAAAGAGAAATTCATATAATTATCAAAAATTATATATTATAAAACCCTTAGATAACATATTTATAATGTTAATCTACTTTCTTACGAATAAATGAAAAAAAATAATTAAAACAAAAACCTAAATAAAATTATCAAAACTCAAGCTCAAAAGGGCTAAATAAAAATTAAACTACTAAATTTTCTTAACTAAAAAATAAAATAATACAAAATATATTAAATCTCTACACGTGCTAAAACATATGAAAATGTGAATTTTCATTATTAATTTCGACTGTATCAACAAAAGAACAATATTAAAAGATATATAGTAATGTAATAAGGAGCTAATAATGCTCTTATAAATGTTTATATTAATTTCCCCCCCTTCAAATTCTAAAAATACCCCAAGTAGAACATGGTTTATGTGCCAAACACTTTCCTTCATTTCTTTTATCAGTACATAAATCACAATAATTGTCATAGTGGTTGGTAATTGAACAACAAAATTAGAATATTTTGGAATGAACAGCTAAAAGGGTGGGGTTTTAAGTGTAAGAAATAAAAGTTCCTCTCAAGAAGATTTTTTACATTCTATAACCATTATACTAGCTACTACATATCGGCTCAAAAGGCTAAAAAAGAGAGAGTATATTAATTGCAAGGATGAAAGTATGTTATGGAGATGGGTGAGTGTATCAGTTATTTAGATGATTGATTAGTGGATAACTAGTACAAGGCATTATAAAAAATCATTCATCATCAATTGCAAAAGAAAGGGGGGGGGGGGGGGGGGGGGGGAATGTGAGATATTATAAGTTTCTTTTCTGGTCAAAATCTATTTTCCTGCAAAAGATAAACTATTGTTTTTCTTCTTCTTTTCCTGGTTTTCTTTGAGGAAAAATAAAAAAATTACATGTGTAATATAAAATTGACCATATAATTATAAAGTAGACGTTTCTTTCACCACCTTTGAAGTCTCACAGGTGCATGTCCAAGTTTACAATACTTGAGCCCATTCCATTGTTGCACTCCTATCATTTAGAAAAAGGACCGGCCCAAAACTACAATTTTATGGGCTTTGAAATTGAGCACTTCGCCTTTCCCTTGATGGAGGCCTGCCACAAACACATTGGCACTCGTACCCAAATATGTTGCTGAAACATGTAAACAACCCATTTCCACCATCAGTGTGCCTACGTACATGTTGACTACTCGATCGAAAGCTACTCGAAGACAACCCACGGTCATATAGCGGTGGGAGCTCTGTTCGCCACCTTTCGAGCTTCGAACGTAGTCCTTCGACGCTCTCCTCTACGCTCCATCCATCTAGTACCGAGCTCTTCTCCTCATCTAAGGGGTACCTTCTTTCCGCTATCGCAGCAGCCACCTCTGACGGTGATGGGCCCACCTCTGAACCCGACAAAATAGAACTAGCCTTTGGTGGGCCCCCAAATACAAATTTCCCACTCTCGATCAACTGCCGTGGGCCTCCAAACTCATATCCATTTCCGTTAAATTTTGAAACGGGCTTTCCATTACCAACCATGGTATTTTTCTTAACGAGCTTTTCTTCAACTACCTTAGTTGTTGGTTTGTTGCTAAGCTCAAATCCAAGTTTGTCATTGAGGAACTTAGTTTTGTTCCCAGGCCCAAGGACAATTGGTATGGGCTTTTCAAATTTGATATCACCTTTTAGTGAATCTTTACTAACAGCAGAATCACTAAGTACTGAACTTGATTTACCTTTTTTGCCCTTAGACTTTTGCTTTTCTTTCAATTCCGCCCCGCTAATTACCGAGCTTGCCTTACCTTTTTTACCCTTTATTTTTAATTGCAAAGGCTCACCATATCCAGAACTGAGGATCAAACTATCATTTTCTTTAGCCCCCTTCTTTTGTGTCATTGCAACCATTGAACTGTTGTTCGTTGAAATATTATCAAACGTTACATGTTCACCACTACGTTCACTTCGCGAGCGACGTAAAATAGGTTTCACAACTGGTGGTTGATTTTGATTTGAATTTTGGTGTTGATGTTTATGATGATGGCGAGCTTCATCTTCTTCCATTAAATCGCGATATCCGACGGCGGATGTGCTGAGGTGGGTGTACAATGGCATGCTTCGCATTGAGCTGTCAAGAAGTGCCACACCAATGTTTAAAATTCCTTGAGGGCGACCTGATGGACGACGCACCTAAAATTTGACAGATATATAATAATAAATTAATATATCAAGGACGAAGCCTGAAATTTTATAAATTGAGATAAAATTGTATTTTTAATTTTTTGATGGTCTTAAATTAAAAATTGAGAGTGTGACATAAGAGAAACTAGATAAAAATTAAAAATTAATACTACCCCATCTCAAGATTAAAGTGTTGATTTTTATGGTCAAATTAATCATTTTTTAAGCCAATATATCTTAATTATTATTCTTATATATATATATATATATATATATATATATACACGTGTGTGTTTGTGTAAGAGGCCTATAAATGTCATAAACTACATACTATTTAATACTAATCTTAATGTTTGTCCTTTTGAATATCTAAATATATATATATATATATATATATATATATATAATTTTTAATTTTAAAAATAATCAATTTAACTATAAAAGTCAATGGAAGACTTTTATGGGACAAAAAAACTATATGACAGAAAAATTCTAACATTGCAAAAGGTTTAGTTTCAAAATGAAATGCCCAAAGTTTCATACACATGACTCAATTTCTAAAATAAAATTTACATATATGATATTACCTGTTGAAAAATAGTCTCATTTATCAAATTTTCCCCTCCCTTTTGAAGGTAATATAAGGGCAAAATATCTTAAATTTATCATCATCCTTTCAATATGATCATATCATACCATTGTTAAAAATAAACGATCCATAAAATCAAGGATAAACATATGTAACAAAAATATATAATAAAAGTCTATAAATTTTGTAACCAAGACACTTTTTATGGAACGATATAGTAATTCTTTGAATTATATCCTAAAAGTCACAGGTTGGTTAGGTCTAATTAGGGTACGTGAATGCATGCATGTATTATAAATCATCCCTGAAAACACAAAACAGTTAAATTAAAATGTACCTGAAGCGCGACGAATCGCATCCCAAGGTGGTGGTGGTGATGGTGTCGAACCACCGAAGGTGGGATAAGGTTACCCACAAGGACACGGACCGTCCCCACAAGAGCGTCACCAAACCAACGGCCACCGGAACGGATCTCAATCATAACCGCCGACGAGTCCTGCTGAAGGAATTCCTCGTCCACCCGAAACACAAATTTATCGTTCCACGTGGGGTTGTTGTTACCTTCTTCGTCGACGCGTGTAGATAGTTTGCGGGTAGGGTGCACCCATGCGGTGGCGTAGGTTTTCATTTTCTTGGAAACTGGCTCCAAATCTTGAGCAGATATGATGTTTATTTCCAATAGTTGAAATGGTTTTAATATCGACATGTTTGAAAAAATATTGTGACGGTATTGTCGAAACAACAAAAATTGATTAGTAAGATTTGGAATTAGTTTTTAATGAAATGTGGTTTTCACTTGCCGTCGTCCTAGGACGACAAGAAAAATATCTCACCACACCAGATCGCTTCGCCGGACAAAATGGGGAGAGAGAGGAAAACCTCTCTTTGTAAGATTAAGTAGAGGCAACAATTAAAAAAGATGCATGTGAGTACAATTGTTTGTTACAATATTTGTGTTATGGAGTATGTATAAAATGCCAACAATGTGTATGCATGTTGTGATTTTTGTTTTATTGTAAGTTTCTAAATTAAGGGATTGTCCTTAATTTAAGGAAGGAAGGTTGTTATTCTTGGGTAGGAGCCAGGAGGACAGAATGACTAGTTTGCTTTGACAGCTTTCTCTAAATTGGGAGGTAACTTTTATTTTTGTAAGTCAAATGAGTTTTCCTCATTTCTCAAGCATAAAGTTTGAAAGTCAAATGAAAAATAGGACTATTATTCTCCTTTCTCTTTCCTATGTTGTGATCCTCGATTCAATTTTATTTGTCTTAATTAATTTTTTATGGCCAAATTAATTATATTTAAAATTATTCTTATGTTTATTAGATATAGACACAAAATCATCATCATAAGAAAGTATATCGAATATTCTATCAAAGTCAACTTATTTAATATAAAAAAAATTAAAATATTTATTTATAAAAATGAGTCAATTTAACCTTAAAAGATTAATTTGGACAAGTAAAGTCGGACGGAGAGAGTGTATATTTCAATAAATCAAATTAAGTCTCCTTAACTCATGTTTTGAACCTGCATATTGTTGTCTTTTCACTTTCTTCAACAAAATGAGTTTTACATAAGTCACTTTTGTTTCAGTTCTAATTAACTTGAAATGTAAATATATATACACACACATTATTGTACTATTCCAACTATGTTGTATCATGGGTTGGAAAAGGAAGTGCACTTGCGCGCGTATACGATGAATCTAAGGAGTTGGATTAACAAAAGCTTAATTCTTGAATTTTTTACCCAAAAACCTTAATGCGTGTGTGCGTACTAATATTGTCTGCTTACTATTTAATTTTTGGTGTCCCAAAGTAAATTTCAGTTAAAGTAATCTCAAAGAGTTTATATTTCACACTCTTTTTGTTAAGAATTAAGTCGACATAAATTAAATAATATAAAATAAAGTAAAAAGAATAATATAAGATTTAACGTAAAAAAACTCTTAATTAAAGAGAAAAATTACAGGCTAAATTCTAAATATCCACTAGATTAATAATAATAATAATAAACTTATAATAATCCTTTCAAATTTTATACCTTAAAACCTGAGGTTACATAGTTCCACGACACAACTTTTAGCACGGAATAAAAGCTATAAAATCCTACCATTTAAAATATAACTTTTTTGCAAGGAATATAAAAGTGACAAAAATCCTCTCCCTCACACAAACACAAAATCTACTCACACCCTCTCTTGAACAATTAAACATAAGATTCTATTTATAGAGTACCCACAACTTTCTTTTTCTTATTTAAAATAGGACACTTTCACAATAATACTCTTACAAAAATAAGATTCATTATCTTAATAATACTTCTATTATAAATAGGATTTCTTTCTCTCCATATCAGCAATTTTTTTCTAAATAGGATTCGAGGAGTATCCCAATAATTCATCCCCCAACTCGAATCCTTAACTACTTCAACTTAATTTGAATATGATTTGAGGAGTATCCCAACAATTCTTCACTCGACTCAAATTCTCAAACACTTCAATCTCATCATTATCACCGTTGTCGTAGTCTCCACCATCATTCACATCGTCTATAACATCTGCACTATCTGCATCATATGGATCATCATTGCACGCATTTTTCGCATCATCTGCATTATCTATGTCATTCGTAACATCTGCAATCGCATTATCCGCAACATTCGTATTATCCGCATTATCTACATTACCTACACTATCTGTAAAATCCACATCATCTGCATCACCCGTACTATCCTCATTATTTGTATCATCCGCATTGTCTTCATCTTCATCAGCATCTTTATTATCTTCATCATCTGACGACTGCAACGGCGATCCTCCATAAGAACAAAATATTTTATCCATTAATATCATGACAAACATCTCTAATTCCTTCAAACTTCACCACTTTATTGGCCACACCAATGCGACTAATTCCCCTATACCTTAGATCCAATTAACATAGCTCATGATACCACTTGTTGGGAATTAAATTGATGCACACCAAATAATATAAAATAAAGAGAGAAGAACAACACAAGATTTAACGTGAAAATCCTTAAAGAAAAAAATCACATGCCAAACTCCGAATATTCACTATATCAATAATAATGAATTTACAATAATCCTCTCAAGTTTTACGCCCTAAAACTTGAAGTTACACGATACAACACAATTTTTTGTACGAAATAAAAGCTGTAAAACCCTCCCATCCATAATACAATTTTTTTTTTACATATAAAAGTTGGAAAAACCTTCTCCCTCATACAAACACAAAATCAACTCATACACTCTCTCAACTCTTAAGATACTACATGAAGTTTTGGTTGTGCTACACTTCAACAATTAAATATAAGACTCTATTTATAGATCAGTACCCACAACTTTCATCTTCTTATTTAAAAGATGGCACTTTCATAATGATACTCTTATAAAAATAAGATTCCTTATAGTAATAATACTCTTATTGTAAATAAGACTTCTTTATTTTTACATCAACAATTATTTTTTAAATAAAATTTGAGGAGTATCCCAACAATTCATCTCTCGACTCAAATTCTCAACTACTTTAACTTTATATCTTAATAGGATTTGAATAGTATCCCAACACTTATTATAACTTAGGGTTGTTTAATAGTACTCCGTTAAAAAAATATTAAAGAAGTTATTCTTGATCTATCTCTATTTCTGCTGATTTTTTTTCTTCTAATATTAAAAGTTACACTGAACATGATTTTTTTCCTCATCCTTGTTGCTCGATCTTGTCCTAGTAAATTTCATATAGAACCCACTCCTAAGGATGGCCGTGGGACAGGCTCAGGCCAATAGTAAACCTTATAGCTATAGCTATATAAATTATAAAAGACAATTCATTTTCCATATTATTTTCATCGTTCTGTCTGGTCACAGACTTGCATGTGAGCAACCGCTCTTTTCTCTCCTTCCCCATGCATGCTGATCAATATAGAGATATGCTATGCGTAATGACTTGGGCACCGATTGTGCCAATGATCCTACGTGGAAGGAGGTGGGTCCCAGCAAACAATTCAGCAAACAATCCCAGCAAATAGTAAATAATTCAAAATTTTCAATGAAAAAAATCAAATCCCAAGCGGCAATCTTTTTTTGCTAACTTCTCTCCCTCCGGGCTCCGGCTCGCCTTCCTCTCCAGTCTCCACCATTCTCTCTCTCTGCAACCCCCTCCCACTTTTTTGCTAACATTCTCTCTCTGGTTCCCCTTCCTCTCCATCATTCTTTCTCTCTCTGTGCAACTCCCCTCCCAAACCGTCGATCCACCACCACCAACTTCGCACCACTACAGCCGCCGCGTTCATCCCCACGGAAACGCACCGCCACGAACTCCCGACTACTCTCTCACAGGTTTTGTTCTCTCAATTCCCTCCCCCTTAATATTGAACATTTGATTGTAAAGTAAGGGCATTTTACATTAGGATTTTGTTTAAATTTCATCAAATTAGGGCATTTTTTCCCTCTCTTAATGTATAGAACAAAGTTAGGGTTTTTCCCCTCTTCCTTTAAATTAGGGTATCTGATTGTAAAATAAAATTAAAACAGTTTGCAGGGAACAGCCAGAGGTAATTTGAAAAAATCTTCTTAATTCTTAAGCCATCATTAATCTGTTTACTAGAATCTTGACATATACATGAAATAGCATCTGAAAACCCTTTTTAACATCTGTCAAGTCCGGGGCTGTCAAGTAGCTGATGCAACGGTTGTTGCACCTTTTGTAAGTGTTATCAATGTTTTAGTCAAGCTTCTCCTGGAGCTTCCTTAACTGAATACTAAGTTATTTTCATTGATATTCATGGATAAAGGAGCTAAAAGTATGAGGTCATTCATGTTAAAATGCTTAGATACTCCTTATTGCTTGTCTATTGAATCAGCCATGGAAATCGTAGTTGGAGGTTCTGTTGTTCAAGCATCACCAGAACCCTATTTCAACAAAAGATTATTTGTTAGCGTGTTGTTTCTTTGAAGCTCATCAGCATCTATTAGTTGGTTGCTGCTAGGAAGGAATTTATTAGTCAAGTTGGCAGATGATTTTTTTTAACCTATTGCATCAGTCTCCCTATTCTGCAATTTGTTCAGTTTGGATTTTTTTCCCAACTGGTTGTTAGAGTTTTGCCATGCCAACAGCACTAGTTTTACAAGCTTCCCATAAGAAGCTGTTGTAATGTTTGTGGATTTCTTATAATGCCAGGGGGTGTACCTTCATTGTATCTGATAGTTTATTCTTGATACACATACCACGTTACCCCTCAACACAGAAGCAGAAGGTAGTAATTACACTAATTATGAGTTAGAACTTGGCATTTAAAAGTTTCATAGTTACACTAATTTGTATGTTATGTTTCTGTTTTTCTTTTCTGTTCTTCCTGGGGAAAGATTACTGATTCTCTCGTCTCAGTTAACATTCTTTTCCCCAACAGGTATCAAGAGCAATAACAGATGAATCTTTGTTTGCTATTGCAAACAGTTGTCCACATTTGAAGGTGAGTCTTTATGGAAAAATCTGAATTCCATTTGTTCAGCTAATGTAGCAGATTTCTTATCAACTGGAAATTTCATGTTTTATTCTTTTCTTTTTTTCCCTTCCAGTCTATCAACCTGTGGTGCTGCCGTCACGTGACTGAGAGTGGACTTTTGGTTCTCGTAAATAAATGTCACAAACTTGAATCGATCAATGTATGGGGTACAAGGGTTCCTCCAGACTGCTTCATCGGTTTGGTCAACATTAGTCCAGCTCTTCACATACGACCTGAAGGCTTGTTGCCAATTGTTGAAAGTGTTTATACATGGCCAGTCTTTTGAGAAATTATCATGGTTGTGTGGTTGCCGAAAAGAACAGATCATGTACAGATTGTTTATTATTGTATATATATATATATAGGTAATTCTGTGTATTTATCAATAACCACTCCGTATGTATGGACTGCATGGACTTGTACCTGGCAATTATTATACTTATTGATTCATCTCTGTGATTGATATTTTTACATTGTAAACTATGCTTGGCAGGAAATAAAACCATATGTTAGAAGGTTTCCCCTTTATGTAAGATGCTGGATGCCTGGATCTTGGTTACTATCTGAATGGTCACAGTTTAAAGATTTTGGTAAAGGAATATGTTGCATAGTTGTAGCTCATATAAATTGGGAAAATGTATTGTTCTCCTCTTTTTTTAATACATATTTAACTTGTCAAAAAAAAACACAAAACAAACCCCTTATTCTGAATTATGATCAAGCACCTCAATTGGAATTGGGTCTAAAACAGTCACAAAACGTACAAGAACTAGTGTTTATTAATACATACATGCACAAAGCAATAGCAGATTCAAACAAGAAATCTCTGTTTTGAGATAAAGGGATGTGAAAGGAAATAGTTCAGCCTGAGAAAAAAATTGCACAATTCATTCAGCAGTATGTCTTGAAACGTAGTATGGATGGAAAAAGAAAATCATAAACACTTTTATTTCTTTTTTATTATAAGAAATTAGAAAATCTGCAACAGAAATGACGAAATAATCAATAATACATTTCCATACCCCAAGAATACAACATATACAGACCATGAAAAGAAACTTACCAAGAGAAACAACAAGAATGAGAACCCAATTAAAGTTCCCAACCCCTTTAAAACTAAGAAATAGAGGAAAATTTCTATCTGTCGGGATCCTCGATGCTTCACCAACATAACTTCTGCCCAGTGTTGCATTCTATTGTCGGCCCAGTGTTGCTAATGAGATGGAGTAGGCTGTGAACTGTGTCATCTGAGACCAGAGTCTGGTGATCAGGTCCAACTGGGATGGAATCAAAGTCGGAGCCTGAATTCACAATATTTGCAAGAATTGTGGCAGAAACCTCCTTTAGTCGCATGGGAAGCTGGTTGGCACCCACAGCGAAAAGATCCTTCACAAGAGGGGGAAGTATACCTGCCTCTATCAAGACCTTAGCACTTGCCTCAAATGATGATATATGATTCAAGGCCTTTAGGGCAGCTTCTCGAGACTGTATATTACCAATTCTCATGAGATTGATTAGTGATGAACCAACAGTTTTAGCCACAAGGACTTTCACATCGTTATTGAGAACCAGCTCCAAGGTATTCAGCCATGGTCAGTTTGGTTTCTGGAGGACCTGCAACAATCCATATGGCAATAAAGAGTTAAACAGGAGTCATAGAATATAGCAGAAAATACATTTGTTCAAATGCCACAAACCATAATTTGACTCCATCAATTCAAGTACTACAACTCGCGAGATCTACCAACTAACCAGGAAAAACCCACTTAAGCCCCCAGTTACCCTCTCGTCTCTTTCTTTAGTTCTAAGGAAATTATCCATGTTGAAATTGATACTAACAAGGTAATTTAATCATATGAACAAGTAAAAAGAGGAGGAATTTGAAACATGAACCTAACGTTGTGGCATTATGGGACAACTAGCAATCATTAAAATTAAAGGTCTCAATTGCAGAAGATTTCCAAATTCATGGAAACCTCTATTCCTAGTGTCACAGTTCTGGCCTTATTTATTATTATTATTAAAGAAAAATCGGTACATCAGGTTGCAAACGAAGGGCTAGCTGTAGCGAAGTCACTCAACTCCTATAAGAAAAACTATATATAACCTATGCCAAGTAGAAGAATTACATACCAGATAGTTGAATTGAAATGGGTCTGGAATAGGGGGAGAGGGTGGGGTTGGGACCCACAGGGATTTGAGGTGGTTTTTGAAGTTAACAGCCGCGGCTTGACGGATCGCCTCGTCAACGGCCGGCTCAGCCACAAGGCGGAGGACGGCGAGAGCATAGTTTGGGGAATCTGCGGCGGCGGAGAGGCTGGATTCTGCACGGCGGCGAGGTTCAGGGCGAGGAAAGAGAGTGTCAAGGAAGCATTGAGAAAGAAATTGAAGGGTTTGTTGGTTCCATTCCATTTTTTCTTCGTCCGCTGGTTAGGTTTATGCGAGATTTGTGAAATGAATGTGGATATGAATGAATCTAGGGTTTTGTATATGATGACTACAAATTTAAGTGTATGAAATCAGAAAGGTGCGAAGAGAGAGAAAGTTACCTGAGAGGGACCGATCGGTTGGCTCAGTCGAAGTTTGAGAGAGAGAGAGAGGGAGAGTGATGAGTTTGAACAAGAGCGTGAGCGAGCGATAATGTTGGCAAAAAAAATTGCCGCTTATTTCGCCCAAATTTTTGAACGGTAAGCGTATGTGCTGTTTTGAATTGATTACTGTTCATTTGGGACCCACGCTCCACGTAGGATCATTGGCTGAATCGGTGGCGAAATCATTACGCATAGCATTACTCATCAATATATGTCACGGGTCGTATACACTTTAAAAATGGTTTTAGTGCATTAAGGTGAACACATTCAATTTTTGTCATGCAACTAGGGCCGGCAGGAATTAATAGATCTTGGAGTGCTGCATCCTCTACAAGTTGACTTTTCTTTTTAAAATAATATCGTCACATTCAATTATAACATTAATAATTAGATTTTTTTTTAATATTATGGTTAACCAATTAATTAATGAAATGGAAAAAATAATCTTTGGGTTACTTCAATATTAATTGTAGAACATTACATTAAGAATACTAACATAAACATTGAACCGTGCAAAAGGCAAATTTTATATATGACCCACTTAAAATTTTCATTTTGAGTGACATGTGAAATCCACGAAATCCCTTTCCTAGATTAGGATAAAAGTAAAAATAAGCATGACAATTGCAAATTGTGCATTGAGTAAAGCTGTAAAGGGCTGTATTTCATGACAAAAAATATCCATAATTTTAATTTATAAATTATATTTTGTGCATAAATAATTATATATATACGTTTTTTTGTTTAAAATTATAAGGTCAATATTAACTTTTGAAGAGTTAATTTCAAATATTTTCAAACTCAAAATTGACAAGAATTCAATTAATTTATGCCAATACAATTGTGAATATTATAAATTACCAAAAAAATATTAATAGTTATATAATTTATTATTTTGAAAACTTAAATGAATAATTTTAATTTTAAGTTTGAAAATATCCTAAATTGACTTTTAAAATATTAATAATGATCTTATAATTTAAAACAAAAAAATATTTTTATATCTCAAGTGATTATATATAAATAAATGATAAACTTGTTCTAAATTTTACTCGTTAAACTTCAATTGTGAAGAAATTTTACTCAATCTATTAACTTTGTTGTGAAAAAGATAATTTGATTGTTTTTCAAGTATCTTTAAAGTTTATTGTTTGGTATTACGATTGACTCTATTTTTAATTCAATATCATTTGTTATTTATTGGTCACGAGAAAGATTCTTATGCCATATATATTTGTAAGAATTATAATTTCAGGATTATAATCTGAAGACATGCATTATAATTTCAAGGCTATGTTTATTTATAAGAATTACACTCGGGATAAAATTATTAATCCCAAGTGTCTTGTTTGTTTTTAAATTTGAACTTGAAATTATTAGTCTATAAATTATAAAATGACTTAATAGTCTTGAGATTATAATCCCTTATTGAACATATTATTAAATAGTCTCTTATATTAAGTCATTTTATAATCCCTAGACTCATAATTTCAAGTCTAAATTTAAAAACAAACAAGACACTTGAGATTAATAATTTTATCTAAGTGTAATATTTGCAAACAAATATAACCCTTGTGATTATAATCCATGCCTTAGAATTATAATCCCTGGATTATAATCCATTATAATCTTTGCAACAAACGTGACCCTAGTTATGTCTCATAAAAACTCATCAATTTTTTTTACACTTTAAAATTATAATCGAGTTCTTCCTAGTTCTAATATTGAAGGCCTGAAAATTGCGTACCTTGCTAGGGTTAAGGTTCGGTGTAATGATGGAGGCTAAAAACTTGCGAATGATACGAAATCGGTTGAAAGATTAGAGATGGGAGAAAAACTGGTAAGCAACTATTAGGGTAACATGTGGTAGAACTCTCGAGGTTCCGGCGTAATCGCTAGTGTCCGAGAGTCGTGACAAGTGTTATGTGATTTCGAGGGAATTCAAAATAGGTGACACCAATACTTTGTTCCCTCAATTCTGATTTGTTCACAAATTCAACTATTTCTCACTTCTTCTGTGTTTCGAGAAAGAACTCTTAAGTGGCAAAAGATCTCTAAGTTTCAAAAAGTCCTTATACGTGTTAAGTGAATAGGTATTTATAGGGTCCAGGTCATGTACCAGACACATGTCTGAGAATTTTTTAAAAAAAATACCCTTAATGACAAGAAAATTCATAAAATACCCATGATTACTCGAGTAAATGAGTAATGCCCAAATTATCAAATTCTTCTAGCAACCAATCAAATCTTTCATCTGATTCCCAATATGAGTTGCCCCCACGAGTCTTCTATCTCGGGTGACGGCACATCTCAAATCACATTTATCAGGTTTTACAATTTTAAGTTTAGAAAATCACACAAAATAATTTTACCGCTCCTCTTATATCGCGTTTCGTTCGTTTCGTGCTTTTTTGATCGATTTCTGTCCGTTTTTCTTGATTCTATAAAAATTTTATCTTGTCACATATAAGCTAAGAAAGATAACTTTTAAATCTTCTTAAGTCTTTTCAATTTTGAGTTCATTATTCGTTCATTGTACCGCTTAAAACTTGTTTGAAACAAAATTCGAAAAATAAAATATTAAACAGACTCTAAGTGATCAACCCCTAGGGGGCCGAACCCTAGGGGCTGAACCATAGGAGCAATTCCTTAGGATGTTGTCCAATTTTAGTTTGTTTTTTCATTTTGTTCTTATTTCGTTTCGATAATTCAAATCACGTCTGATTGGCCATTTGTTATCGATATTTTACACGAGAGAATGACTCTCCTAGGGGACAAACCCTAGGGGTCCGAACCTTAAGAGACATTCTTAGATTTTTTTATTTTTTTATTTAATCTTTTATTTGTCAATTCGTTGTTTATTGTTTGTCGATTCGTTATTCATTAATTTCGTTTTAATTCATTTAATATTAACCGAATTTTTATTCGGGCTCACAAATACTTAATTCACAGGTCATTAGAATTGTTAGAATCTCAAGCAACCAATATTAGATCACAGCAGATGCTGCCCAGAAGCTCTTCCACCCAAGTTGGTCAATCTCTCTTATCGGATAGGCCTCACAGAGAATTCATCACCCCCACTATCAAAAACCGACAAAGCCATGATCACTGCCCTACTGAAAACGGAACTCTAGTATCCACCATCATCTCCACTTGCGCTCTTTTTCTCTAGACTCATCACCTGTTGCTCATAATTCCCCTTCTGGGTTCTCTGAATTCAATCCAAAACCCTATTAATTTCGTCTCAAATCCTTCACAAGAGCTCAGTCAGAGAGTAATCTTGAAGGGCTTGCCTCAACTTCTTTCAATTTTGACGATTTTCATAGATCTTTGCATAAACAGGGTAAATCAATGTTGAGAACAGAACCTTCTTTTTCAATTTATAATTCTGAAGATGGGTTTGGGGAAGAAAGTGAGAATGGGTGTTTGCCTTTGGAGAGTTCTGTGACTATTGGGGATAGTCTAGGTAGTGGGGAATTCAGTTTTGGGAAGAAAGGTATGGGGTTGATTGAGGAGGATGATAATGAAAAAGTACAAGATGATGACGATGAAGATGAAGAGACTTTGAATGGGTTTAAGACTCTGGGTATTGAGGAAATTGTTAGACCAGTTAGTCCTCCTATGTATCTTGCTACAGGGTTTGGGATGGATGGTAATGGTATTGGTGGTGGTGGTGGTGGTGGCGGTGATGGTTTTGGTGTTGATTTTAATTCGTCTTGTTTCAATGAGGGTGTTGATGATGAGGATTATTACAAGAGGAGGGTTAGTGAGGATCCTTCTAATCCTTTGTTTTTGAAGAATTTTGCCAAGCATTTGCTGGTGAGTTTTGTTCTTCTTTAACTTTGTTACAAATTTGGCTTCTCTTGTTCGAAATTGATTTACTTTTTTGTTGTTTCCTTTACTAATACTTCTAACTGCTAATGTGAATTATTGAAACGTTTACAATTAGTAGAATGCAACTGTATTTAATAATATTGAGCTCCATGTTACATCAATAAAATATGTACTTATGAATTGATACCTGTAAATAAGACTGTAACCAAACAATTAGGACTCGATTTGGACCAGACTCGAAAAAAATGTGATCAAACTTGAATTCGTTAATAATATGATCCAAATCTAAGCACAAAAAATAGTTCGAATAAAAATACGAATAGAACCTGAGTAAGGTTATACTCGACTCGTTTTGGATTCAAATTACCCGAATTTT
The DNA here is from genome assembly GCA_947179155.2 of Hedera helix. Classification (NCBI taxonomy): domain Eukaryota; kingdom Viridiplantae; phylum Streptophyta; class Magnoliopsida; order Apiales; family Araliaceae; genus Hedera; species Hedera helix. The sequence continues at coordinate 30,104,375 of OX359281.1, forward strand.
CAATCATGATTTAATACATACTTGATCAATACATATTTGAATAGATACTCGATACATTGTCTTACAATATATACACAATTAAACAAAATTTGAATAATTAGTTATTATTATTTTTATTTTATTTGTAATTTTAATTATAATTATATTTTCTTATTTTAAAGTAAAATAATAAGTTCAATTAGTAATTATATGTATTATAAAGCTAGTTACTATGTGAAAACTCGAATTCGAGTTTGAATTTGAAGTTCGCGAGTAGTTTGAATATAATTCGATCACTAGAATTGAATTCGAGTAACGAAAAATCGAGTCACGAAAAATCGAGTCGAGTTAAATCTGAGTAATGTTTTTAAAATATAATTCAAATTCGAGTCAAATTCGAATAAGAATTTAGCCTTATGAGTCGAATCCGAGCAGTTCAGAGTTCAGAATCTAAATCGATTTGACTCGTTTATAGCCTTACCTATAAAGATACTAAATTAGAGATATATTCGACTATTTACTTAAATACTTGCTTGTTTTTTTTCAATATGGTATTACTTTGGTTTTGAAAACTTAATCCCAAGCAAAAGGCATGTAAATGATAGGAGAGGGTGGCTACTATTTGAACAATCTGGACAATATTGTAATGATAGGTCGTGTCCAGGTACATCCTCACACACGTGTGGTCCTGAATATATGTAATGTTATGTTGCTACTACAATCACCTATCTTCCTTAGTGAATGAGAAACCATCATTTCAGATAGATGAACATGCTTTTTAAGTTTTGAGGCCTCTCTTCTGTTTAGTTATAGACTGCTTTATTTGTTTATTGACAGTCCAAAGGAGACCTTTCTGGCGCCGAAGAATTCTGCTTCCGTGCTACATTAGCAGATCCTAAAGATGGTGAAATATTGTTGCAGTATGCTAAATTGGTGTGGGAGCTCCACCATGACCAAGATAAGGCCTTAAGTTACTTTGAATGTGCAGCTCGTGCTGCTCCTGAAGATAGGTGAGTAATATTTTCATCATCTTTGCTTCAGATGACGTTGATATCCCATTCTCATTTTGCAGTGAAAAAGATCATGTATACTTTCAATAATAAGAGTACATTTAATAACTCTTTATGTATCTTCTCAAAACTTGATTATCTTCTCCATCTGCAGCAAGCAAATCCATTCTTTTGTGAATTATGATTTTTTTTTTGTGGGGGGGGATTTTGCTTTACGAGCCTATTGTCCATTATCTTTTGGGAGCTCTTTGTATAGGATTCGAGTATGCATATTGGTGGCATAGGTGTGCTTTTATTTCCCTAAGCTTGTGAATATTGTGTAAACACATGGGCACATCCTTTTTGGCGATTTTAATGGAATTTATTTGCTATAGAAAGAAAATAAAAATAAGCATAGTGCAAGTTCAGCTGAAAGGAAACTCTCACCATTTCTAAAGTAATGTACAATACATTAGCAAGCTATGCAGGGGAATCTACCGTTGCCTGTTAGATAAATCTATACCTTCTTCCTATCACCTTCATGAATAGTGTCCCTTACAGTGGTTTTAAATGTCTCCCGATTGACAAATGATTTCTTGTTTTTAGCCATGTTCTTGCAGCATATGCTAGTTTCTTGTGGGAAATAGATGACGACAAGCAAGAAGATTTTCTTGCATGTACTGATCACATCCAGGTGCTTTCTTAATGTCATGTTCATATGCTAAAGTATAACTCACTTTCTGGACTCTGTTAATGTTCTTAGGATGCTTTCAGATTGAAGACGGAATTCCGGTTGAGCTTCAGAACTCACCTTATGAAGAAAGACCAGTTAGCCCACCCATACATCTTGCGGTAGGGCTTGGGATAGACGTGTCTAGTTTTGGTGGTAACATCGGTAATATTGAGTATACAGCAAGACCCCCTGGTGAAGGTGTCAATGTAGAGGCTTATTACAAGAGGATGGTAGAGGAAAATTCTTGTAATCCATTGTTTCTGAGAAATTACGCGCAATTCCTTTATCAGGTGAGGTCTACATGTCCTTTATGTTAATATTTGTTCAAGCTCGAACTTTTGTGCAATATATTATTTGAGTTTGGCAGAGTCTAAAGTTTTCTGTCATCACTAGTTGAATAAGCTTCCATGGACCATGCATGCCAATAGTTAACTGATTGGCTGATGTTGGCTGCTAATGAATGGATCATGTGGATAACTGGGACTTATTCCTCACTTATGTTATCAGTCCATAGCTTTAAGATCAGCCTGATTTTTGGATCAATTGATCAGATTTTCACATGAGTAGTAGTGATGGGCAAGTCAAAGTAGTTCAAGGTCCTTGAACTTCCAGAACAGCTTTATTGTAGCTATCCAACATTCCAACATGCTAAAATTTGGATGTTCTAGCTTTGTAGGTAATATTCACACATCTTAAGGGTTAATTCATCACCTGTAAATTGTAATTGCCAAAAGATGTCGCTGGTAGCTTATAGTTTAATTGTGGTTCACTGGAAGAGGAATTCTGTAATAGTGAAGCATGCGGATTTGATCATACTTCTACTTTTCTGTTATTTGTAGTCTTTTTCTCTATGGTTTATAATTTGATCTCTTACTCTTTTGCCTTGCAGTCCAAGGGAGACCCCAAAGGAGCCGAGGAATACTATTCACGTGCAATACTAGCTGACCCTGAAGACAGTGAAATAATTTTGCAGTATGCTAATTTGGTGTGGGAACTTTATCACGACCATGATAAAGCCTTGTGTTACTTTGAGCGAGCTGTTCAGGCCTCTCGAGGAGATAGGTATGTATCTTCTCAATATTCCATAATATCTACATGCAAATAAATACAAGTAGTTGAGGATTTTTCATATTCCTTTATGACAAACTCCTAAAGCATTGTAAATGAAGCTGGGGCTGCCATATTTACCGAGAACCAGAATGAACCCGCTTAGAGTTTACATTCTAATTGGAATTATCTTATGAAGGGTTGCAATTCAGTACTATTTGGAATTTTGGAGACTCGAAAGTTAAAATATGAATTCATTTACTTATATCTTGGGTGATTTCGGAGATTCAAAGTTTAAAAAAAGAAGAAGAATTCATTCCTTGTATGTTGGGTGTGCCTATTATCATGTTACAAGAAATAGCTGCTAGTTGTTTGACTTGAGTGAAAGTAGGGATATTTTTATATCACTATGTGCAGTCTTCATTGTTTAAGGTTTCTTGATTCTGAATCTATTCTTTCCCCATTTCCAGCCATATTCTTGCAGCATATGCTAGGTTTCTCTGGGAAACAGTGGATGAAGACGAACATAGCAGACCCCAAGATGACATTCAGCTGCCAGTTTTTCAGGTAGCAATGACACCTGCAAATGCTTAGCTCTTAACATCTAATTGATGCAAAGGCCGTTGAACACCAATGGCCCTATAATGCTGTTTACAATTTTAAATAATGGTATCAAATGGATGGTGCTCAAATGTACTTTATATTTCTTGAAAAGAATAAACTGTTAGTATGTAGTCGGCAAAGCCATGATTCACAGAAATCAATGTTACCATTTAATTCGGAATAAGGTGGTATATCTGAACTCGCACATGCTTTCAACATTTGTATTCATATTCGTGCCGAAGCGAATATTATTCGTATATTTGTCAAAGTGATTATCGAATATTATCCATATTTGTATATGTTTTGGACATATACGAATAAGGATATATATGTATATATATATACACATAATACATACATACATATGTAAGTATAAATTTCTCATTTAATATTAATATATAATATAACAAAGTATTAACATTAATCGATTATATCTTTTATGACTATTTTATGGTATACAATGTATAAAAAATACATATAATTATTATATCTAGTTTTATTATTTTATTTGGTTGATTGTACATTATTTCTAATTTTTACTTGATTAAGTAAACATTTTTTGGTTATTAATTTTATCTTTGTGCAATAATTGAAAATTTTAAAATTTTATTTGATGCGAATACATATATATAAATATTTAATATGTTTATTCATATTATATTGTACAAAACAGATATAAATAATATTCACATTCAAATATTATTCAACGAATATAAATATTTTATGTTGCATATTCATCGAGTACAAATATGATTAAAGATATCAAATATTATTTTTGGATACAAATATATTTGTATTTGTATCTGAAAATATTTGCCTTTACTTCACATAATCTGAGTGCAAACAAAAGTCTTCCCATCACATCTTATCTTTTATCAGTCCACAACACCAACACCACAAACAGAATCTAAACAAATATTCAATAAATAGTCTGTGTGAGCCACATTTGTAGCTAATAAGCCGTTGCATTCATCTTTAGCTATATCATATGTTGAATTTATAATATGATTCCCTGCAACCAACTTTCCTTCTGATGGAACCTAAATGGCAATTATCATAATCTATCAGCAAAGCTGCCAATGGCGTGTCTATAAAGTATGAATTTGTATGTTCCATGGGTAACCTCCCCTGGCGCTTGTATGCCCTTTCCAACAAGAGCCAATAAAGTAAAAACAAGCAATATTTGACAATAAATGTTACCTACTTCTGTAGCCTCAGTGTACTCAGCTAAATTGTTTACGTCAACAATTTATAGAGTTTAGCTATATCAGTGCTTATTAATGCTCCAGATATGCAAACTGCAATCTGCCACCTTCTAATGTAACAGAACAAGCAATTGCCACTCAGAGAACCTTGTAGTTTTCTTGGCATGAAGGCAGCAAAAAGGCGGGGGGGGGGGGGGGGGGGGGGGGGGGGGGGGGGGGGGGGTGAAAGAAAAAGAACGCGTAACCAATAAAAGAAAACTAGAACGATCTTAAATTCAGTAAGAGTAGACAAACAAAAATTGCATTGGCCATTCCACTAAGTTCTTAAAAATATAACTGAGAAACTACCAAAAATTATAATGTTGCTATTTCCCAGTACAACTAATAGTAAAGGCTACTAAAAAAAATTCCCGCTCTTGAGAACTATATTGTGAGTGTGCTGAACAAAAATGACTTTACCCAAAACTGTCTCCCTGGGTTTCAGAAAGATTTGAGCTCTTCACTCGGAAAGGTTTGATCCATTCCTTGACACTTGCTGACTACCTGAAAACGCTCTTTCTTGCCGGGGAATTGGCCGATAGTACCCATTCCCATTTCCTCTCGATCTGCTGTAGTCACCATTCGGACCACTACCCCTGCTGAAATTACGAGCACCAGAACATCCCCTTGATGATTCCATATGGTAGCTACCCCTGCCTCGACCTCTTCCTCCTGTTTAGGAAATTTAATTGTTATGATGATATGGCAATAAAAGCTAACATATGGCATTCATTGGAGGCAGCAGGGAAAAGATATGGTGCGTGTAAGAAGATGTCCCATGTGCTGCCTAAATGATCTTATTATCCGATACAAAAAAGGGCACCACCATTTGAACTAAAGAAAAAAAATTATACTCACTCCAATTTGAAAAATAGAAACAAAATTATTTTTCTCCCATCCCAAAAATGAGATATCACTTTCTTTTTATAGGAAAATAAGGGTTTACTTTGAAAACCAATGTAAATCTTGTTATACTTGGAGGTTCTGATTTTGATCATCTATATATTTTAACCAAAACGGGAAGGAGAGGTTTCATGTTGCAACTAAAAGAATTTGATCAGTAAATGATAAATCGTTTACATGTGGAACAATAACTGGGCCTAAGCTATTGCGTATATACATCATCTAACTCCTCAGAGCACTTGACCAGTACTACAACGTCATTAACATTCAGTCATATAAGGATTATGTAGCTTTAAAACTTTACTACCTCCATCCCATTTTTATAATGCAAAAAATTAAACTGTTTTTTGGGAACGAAATTAGGACATTCCAAAAACATGTTATTTATCATTTACTATATTTTTTATAATCTTTAAATTCTTGATATATTTGAATGTTATATTTTCTATGTCTAATATACACTCCCTCTGTCCCACAACTATTGCAACACTTTCTTTTTAGGAATTTTTTATGAACTTAAATCACCAACTTACCCATCATCATATCACTTTTATCATTTGTATATATAATGGGTCCACTAACTAAAAGTTGTGTGTTTCACACTCTTGGAGCAGTCTCAACTCTCAACCACACACTTCATAGGGATTAACTAGGAAATCATACAAGAGTCTGAAAGTTTCTTAAACTCTGTGCAATAAGTCATTTTGCAAAATTTTTGGGATGGAGGGAGTAATATATGTTTTTGGAAAATCTTAAAATCCATGCCAAAAAAGTCCTTTTTTTTGCCTTGTAAAATGGGACAGAGGGAATGGATATTCTAATTGACTAGAATACGTATATGAATTTACCAATGCCCTGGCAAAGCAAATTCAAAGGCAAACAAAATAGCAATGACAGTAAGAAGCTGCAGCATTGAGTCAGAAGACTCAGAACAATAGACAAGGGAAAACTAATTAAAGTGAAACACATGCACACAAACATGCATATACTACTTGAAAGAAGAAGAACTTAGCGCATACTTCCTCCACGAAACACATTGATTCTGTTTGCTCTCCTCCCCTCGATGTATACTTGTTGTCCAGCTATCTGGACTGTTGATGACTATAAAGAAATCAACAAAACACAAAGCCCTCGTTACATACAGAATCCAGTAAAAAAACAATCAAAAGGATTATTGTACGTGAAAAAACTTGATCCAGAGCACCAATATATTTAGCAAAACAAAAGAGACAAATAAGATGATAAAATAAAAATGAGTGGACTAAATTGAAGTTCTTGTTACCTTGATTGCATTTTGAACTCCAGCAATATCTTCAAATTCAACAAATGCGTAGCAGACATCAATATCCTTCATCAATAAATGCATAGTTAAATATCAGTTCTGTTTCCATGAGGCAGTACTCCAGGGCACATTCTAAAGAACAAGCTGAAAGAACTTACCTTTCGGGTTCTAATGGCCACACCATCAGGCTTGAGTTTACCGAATTTCTTAAATTCCTCCTCAATTTCGAAAGCAGACGCAGTAGATGGCACATTTCTCACATAGACGGATTTTATTTCACCTGTGAAAATCAAGTTGTACAGAAATCAGGAACTAGAGCGGATACTACAGGCACACACAAACGCACGTATGAATCTGTGTGCAAGAAACACACAGGCAAGCGTGCACGCCTACACGCAAAGGACATTATACTATAAAAAATTATATACCCTATACTTGTGTATGTGCTTTGTCCTTTTCACCATTCACAGCAAGATGGATAGATAATAGTTCAGATAAGTAACGAAATAAAGTAAATTGATATTCCAAGAACTAACAACTATAGTTCTTGAACATAAATTTCTTCAAAACTTAGAATCAATGATCGGGAATGAAAAGATTCAAATGAAAAAACTATAAAAAGTCACCTTCATCTTCTATAGCTGAAACCTCTTCCACAGCCTCGGTTCCGAACCTGTCAACAGTAACTGATGGTTTAAAAGACGGCTGACTGGGCTCTGATACATGATTCCACTCTGAATCAGGAGGTGTGGTCTTGTTAAAAGACGACTGAGAAGGTACTGCCGGTGCAGATTGTCCCTTAGCAACCTGTAACTTCAAAATGACAATCAAGTCAGTCCCACGATGTCACAACAGATGTCAACTTATAGCAGTCAAAGATGTAGTGCATACAATAGAAGCATAAGTGTGCTTCTGGGGCTCCCCAACCGGCTCCTCAATAGGAGTAGACAGATGCTCCTGTACGGGCTTCAGTGTACTTTGAAGTGAACCATTCGACTGAACTGCAAAATTGTCTTCTAGGATATTTTCAGTTTCTGGGACTTGCTGTAGCCGTTGCTCTGGGAAACTGTAATTGTCAACTCTACCATTTTGCTCAACATTAGCAGGAATGACAAACTCTCTGGCCTGAAAATCTCCACCGAGCATGTAGTTGGACACTGCAGAAGAAATATTGTCATTTACGATCTACCCACCAAAATAGAATCAGAACACACCTTATAACATACTAAGATGTTAATTGCAGAGGCACCAATTATCTTTCTGATTCTGGTTATTATTTAGGAATTTCATTAGAGTTCAAGTACAACTATTATACTGTGTTCTGGAGATTTAGCTGAAGCATTAAGTTTAAAACTATCATCTTATGCACAATTATTCAGCCTTTTATAGATTCTGCTCAGTCAGTTAGCAAACTTCTAAAATACAAGTCTGAGCAGTAGACCTTGCTCTCGAGTAGCAGTTGAAGCATTCAGTTTGAAATCATGAATTCTTGGAGCTAAATAGGCTATTGGATGCTGGTGAAATTGATCCTCCTCAATAAAGTGAAAGATATCATTGAGAACAAAGTAGCCTGTCTCCTGAGGTGCAAGAAAAAATGTCTGAACAAAATTCCTCCTGCTGTTGAAATCCTTTAAATGCACAGAACCTGAAACCAAAACAAGAACACCTCCATTCCAAGATTCTAGAGAGTGTGCTGTCTTGATTTCTACTCCAGTATAGTTGAGTGACATGACAAGCGCATGGATTTGCTGCCAGGAAAGAAAGAAACAAACAACATGAACTTACAAATACAAATCAGAAAGATATGAACGAAAAAGACGAGGATTATCAAAATGTAGAATGGAGGAACTAGGATTGGAAATAAGCATTTTAGAAATACATCAAAATAAATGAATTTCGCAAGCATGATACTGGCTCTTGCAAGCCATCAAATTTAGAAATGTAAAGTAATGAACCATATAGATAGCATGAATTGAAATTATAGCTTCCACCCTCACTCAATTTAGTAATACAATAATTTAAAGATAATTAAGCAAACTATACTTAGACATAACCTCACATCTTATATAAATAATGAAAACATTAAAATATGGCATAATAATCGCCAGGCGCCAGCTAATCAAATACAAAGTACCAGTTATCTCCATCACAAAATGTAGGTTACCAATGAATTCAGAGGTATTTTATTTATTCTCTCTTCAGAAGGCTATAAAACTATATAAAGTGTATGAAACAATTACAAGTGAAAAAAATGTATATTGATAAGTAAATTTATCAAAAAGTTATTACAGGGAAGAACAAATGAGAAAAATAAATGACGAGCACTAGAATGGAATTGTAACTTATATGAAGAAGATATATGGATAAAAGAAAGTGATAACAAATTCTATACTTGATAGAAAGAATGTGAACTTCCCAACCCCAAGAAGACATGATCAAAGCCCCCTCCCTCTTCCCCCCATTCAGCCAAAGGATCAATAAAAGAATCCAAAGACCTCAGAAAAAGACTCGGAACCCCATAACGCATACTAAAGCTAAAAAAATAGAAACCTATACAGATTTCTCCAGCATCTTAATTTCTCCACTTTACACTTCACCCAAAAAGTCCACGGTATAGTACCCGAAATGCCACTAATCAAACGTCATTAGGTTGCTTCCTCGCACAGCCCTTTTCAACAACTTAAAATATCTAGATTCTCACATGGCACAAGACAAAGCACCGAAAAACAAGCAGAATGATACTTCGAAACACGAGAACAAACTTTCAAGTCAAAAACCCATATAACGCAAGTTAATGTGAAGATTCATGTTTAGGTTCAGACTAATCATGGATGAGTTCAGTATATGGCAAACATTAGGAATTGGTGCTGCATTTGCGAGGAATGGGCAGATATAGTTTAACATATTTTTAGTTTTGTGACCCAAGAGTAATTTGGTTCATGTTTTTCCTGTATTAATGGTTACTATGAACCCTGACAGAGCTTTTGGGCCATCTTTATGGAAGTTACCCATATCGGATAGTCAAGAGGGTTGTACAGAATCAGAATGTCACTGATCTGTGCAATAAAAAGAGCGCAAAATGCAGACTTATTTCTAAGAAAGTGGAAACACCAGCCATTGAGCTTTAAGATCTAGGAACTAAAATCTCAAAGTTTAGTTTGGAAGGAGTGCCCAAGTCTTCATATTTTATGAAATTATTATATGCGCGTTGTTTTTCCTTATTACATTATCTTTCAAGTCTCAATTTATCAAAAAGTAGGGAAAATAATAATGTGTCTGGTCCCCCCCCCCCCCCCAAAAAGCTAATTTCTTCATTTACCTCCACATACAGAATTCATATTCATGTCAACTTGTGGAAGTTCCTTCTTCTTAATTGATGATTAAATTCTCTTTTAATGATTTGCAATTTGCATATAGATCTCTTGAACTTGTATGTTTGTTCGTGATAAGAGTAATAACTTAATTACAAGAAAAGGTTACATAAAATACACCAGGGGATTAACTGAAATCAAATCCATATAGATTTTCATTTAATATTATCATATTCTTCAATCAGACACATAAGTATTAACTAACTCCACACCAGCTAGAAGGCACCCAAAATGAACTAGAATTGCTCAATAAAAAATACAATTATTATAGACACTGAATAATTATAAATCTCACACAACTGAGACAGATGAAGTATTAATTAAGAGCAATTGCTTTGCTTCTACACTCTTTTCAGAACTGTGTAATGCTTTTACCATAACACAAAAATAACATGACACTGATAAGTCCACCATTCCACTTCTCTCAAAGAGTAACAACTTATATCACTAAATATTTTTCAACAGTTAAAATAACTCTCGAAAAATCAAATTAAACAGAGAAGTTAAATAAATCATTCAAAAAAATATCTCAGTTTCCACTACTTCCTTTGTGCCAAATCATCTATCAAAATCCAAAATACTAGACGAAACACTTCAATTGAAGATTACTCCATATCATTATCTACATATTTAATAGAGATAAAATTTACCAGCATTGCTGAGGCTGTCTCTCTGATGTTTCCATCAATCCGAACCATCGTGCTTGCATCACTATAAAACTGGTGAACAACTTCAGGCTGATGCTGCAGCGCATTGTAATACTGTCCAACAAAGTAAGTCCCTACCTGCCATCAAAACCACAATTGAGGTACAGAAACTAGACTAAGGAAAAATACACACACACATATCTGAAGAGAGAGAAGAGGTACATGGGCAGCAGTGACGGGAAAGTGAAACGGAGTAGCCATGAGCAAATGTCGAAATCCTAAAACCCTAGATCTGCAATGCGAATCAAGATCTGTAGACGCCAAACCCTGATATAAACATTACATGTGTGTATGTATAGGATTAGTACAGCATCATGTTTTCCCCTTTTTAGAGAGATAAAAATTCTGATAATGAGATTTTAGGAGAGAGAAAACCTTATATAGTAGAGTACTAGTGAAGGGGAATTTGTAAGGAAGGGTTTGCGTCACTTGTGTGTGCTGTGGCTGAGCTCGTCGCCACTGGTTTGGCTGGAGCTTGGGGGCGCATTTTAATATGAAAATGACCCTTCCCCGCTCCATTTTTGCTAACGTGAGCTTACAGTTTAGTGTTCACTGTTCCTTGAGAATGTGATCCTGGCCGTCCGATTTGAGGTTTTACTTGTCCTGTTACTGCCGTAGTATCCCATTATATTTTGGGAAGTAATATTTTTACGTGTCTTTTTGTTTATGTGATATTCTCTTGTATAAAAATAAAATAAATTATATTTTTATATAAAAAAGAAATATGTAAAATTATCAAAAATTTATATAAAAATAATATTCTTTTAAATTTTTTTTCAGTGATTGCTAATTTGGTATGTTATTTTAATGTTATGAATTTAAAATTAATTGAAATGACATTTATTAGCATACGATTAGATCTGATGATAGAACGAATATCTTTAAAGATTTTTTTTTATACTCGCCTCACTAATATATATTTTTCTTAATCGATTAATCATTATCAAAAATAATATCTCGCACCCAACTCATCTTAATTTTCTCGAACTCTCTCATCTTTCCCAGATTAATTTTTTTGAAATCCCTTTATATTAAGTTTGTAAATTATTCTTAATCCAAAATCAAATAACATGTAGTATTTTTATTATTGAAAACACCTTTTACTATAAATATTATTATGAGTTTTTAATTAAAAATTGTCAAGTCTATATATGATGAAGCGTATATAGGAAAAACATTTTATTTTATTTATAAAATAATAAGAAATAAAATTCATAGTAAATTCAAATAATATGATAATTAATTGTTCAAAGCACTTTACTGAAATATATTATTAAGTTTTATTTATTAATTTTTTGAAATAGTAAGTTTATATGTTTCAATGCAATAGCTTTTGAACAGTATTATTGATTGAAAGTCTTTTTATACCAAAATTTCAACGGCTAAAAATACCTCTGTTTTTGAGTTTTAAAATGAACAAAAAAATTTTTTTAAAATTTTATATTAATTTTTTAATAAACAAAAAAAAATGAATAAAAAATTTGATCATTTTTTTTGTCAAAAATTTTCATCTAAAATTTACATAATTTAAACGAAAAATAAATAATATTTTTATAATTGTTATCCTCGACTTCCAATATAACAATTTTTTAAAAACCTGCAGCGTTCATCTACGACATTACAAGTTTCACAAGGTCAGAGACTCACCGCCGGTGTCATCAACGCAATTTTCTTTCTCCCATCAAGTTCAGTTCCGGCTCTTTCCTACAGAAAATCACTTTACACCTACCTCTCACTTGGCAAGACTCACCCACCAAGACATATAATCAGCACCTCAGGCTCAGGAGCTGCAAATCCATGATAGAACTGAAACAAATCAAAAAATTCAGCTCTTCGGAATCTGTATCGATATTCCCGAAAAAGACGACGTTTTCAGTAAGCTAATGCACGGATGCTCAGACGGTCACACCCACCTCTTGGTAAATTACATCACGCTGAGTAAATCTTTGATTACCTCAAAAATCCCGTCTTTATTCATCTATAACGTGATGATAAAAGCTCAAACAAAGAGTAGTTGCTTCAGAAAAAGCTAATTTTTTGTTTCAACTCCGTTGCTTATTTAATAAAGGTTTTGGTAGGGGAAAGATTCATGGGTTTGTTGTGAAATATGGGCTGAGTTTGATTGTTATGTCTGTAATTAACTTGTGAACGTGTGGTGAATTGGGTATTGATGGAATTTGAAGAAGCTGTTTGATGAAATGCTCGAAAGAGAATTGGTTTCTTGGAGTATTTATTTTCTGGGTGCTGGTGCATATTCAATTTTGCAGAGTTTGCTCTCAAGTAAATGCTTACCTTTTTCTAGATGCACATGGTTTAATTTTTTCGCCGTAAACTGTATTGTTATAAACCAAATTATCTGAATTAAAGTTTCAGTTATGTTGCAAGTGATGTGAATGGAAAGGAGTAGTAGATGAAGAAAATTAAATAAATGAAAAGTTCATAAGACATATCATAATAAATTTATAAAAGTGATATTTTTTTTTTAATTGAAACTCAAAAATAAAAGATTTTTTTAATATTTTTTTTTCTATTAAAAATTTAGAAATAATACAAAAGAAATTTTTTTATTTTTTATTTTCTCTTCAAACTCATAAATAAAGTGTAAGACTTTCGATTATTTTTAAAATGAGTGTTTTTATACTTATTCAAAAAAATTGTCCATAAATTTTACCCTCATAAAAGACAAAAGAGTATGGTTCCACTTTATTTGTAAAATATAAATGAAGTAGGGTTATACTCTTTCGTCTTTTTTGCAGGTAAGGTTAGCGGATAATTTTTTCGGTAAATTTAGAATTTTTTTTTTAAAATATAATGTTTTTGATTTTGTATATCGTATTTTACTTTTTTGAGACTAAAATAATGCAATTTTGGAAAATTAAGAGAGAATATAGCTAAATTTGTTTTGTATTTCATAAAACATATAAATAACATTTAAATCTCTTAAATAGACTAATTTACAAAATAACCGTGGTCGGCAGGATTCGAACCTGCGCGGGACGAGCCCACATGATTTCTAGTCATGCCCGATAACCACTCCGGCACGACCACTAGACTGGACAATTTGACATTCCTTCTTTCCTATTGCGTGGACCGTATTTAATTGACCAATCCAGGCTTGCCACGACATTACATTCACATGAACTCCCCAACGGCTGATCACTACCATGTCACGATTTTAACTGCTAACTACTCCGTAACAGAATGCTTTTCCTTTTACACGTTATTAGCTCGTTAAACTGGTAATGGAGCATGTTGTTCTATTGTCGCCCCATAAAAACACTGAAGCTCACCCATTTTCTCTCTCTAAAACCATGCTTCAAAAGCTACACTGTAACAACACTTCCCAATTTGAAGCCTCTCAACTCAAGAATATCCAACCACATGAAAAATGGCTTTATTCATGAAGCCCAAAAGCTGTTCGATGAAATGCCACAAAGAAATACTGTAACATGGAATGCCATGATTCGCGGGTACTTTCAAAATGGGCAATTTGAGAAAGCGGTGAAATTATATGATCAAATGCCTAACCGAGATATTTTCTCTTATAACACTATGATTGCGGGGTTAATGCAAAGCGGGGACGTGAGTGGGGCGAGGGAGGTGTTTGATAGTATGACTTATACGGATGTTGTGAGTTGGAATTCGATGATTTCGGGGTATGTTCGTAACGGGTTAATGGATGAAGCTCTTTGGCTGTTTGATACGATGGATGTGAGAAATGTAATTTCTTGGAATTTGGTGATTGCTGGTTTAGTTAATGTTCAAGAGTTGGAGTTGGCTGAAGAGTTGTTTACTGAAATGGGGTTTCGGGACATTGCTTCTTGGACTATTATAATGTCTGGACTTGTGAGTGCTGATCGAATTGTTGAAGCTCGGGGATGTTTTGATGACATGCTTGTTAGAGATGTTCAAGCTTGGAATACAATGATAGGGGGTTATGTAAAAACTGGGTGTGTTGGAATTGCTGAAGCTTTGTTTCACAAGATGCCGGAGAAGGATTCGAACTCTTGGAATAAAATGATAAATGGGTTGCTTAGTAGTGGTCGGGTTAATGATGCTTTGAGGCTATTTAGTGAGATGCCTGAGAAGTGTCAGAGATCATGGAATTCAATCTTCTTGGGATTAGTAAAAAATGGGCTTGTGAAAGAAGCTCATGCAATTCTTGAGAAAAATCCATTTCAAGACATTGTGTCACAGACTAATCAGATTATAGGCTACTTTGATATAGGTGAGGTTGGAAATGCTATGAAACTATTTGAGTTCATGCCAACTCGTGATACAACTGTATGGAATGCTACAATATTTGGATTAGGGGAAAATGATTATGGAGAGGATGGCTTGAAATTGTTTGTTAGAATGCGAAGAGGAAATATCTATCTAGATGAAGCTACATTTACTAGTGTCCTCACATTATGCTCAGACTTGCCATCCTTAGAGCTAGGCAAACAAGTGCATGCACAAGTAATTCAGATTGGACTAGAATGTTTTGTTCCTGCTTGTAATGCATTAATCACCATGTATGCTAGATGTGGAAACATGGATTCTGCCTTGCTGGAGTTCACCTATATGCCCAACCACGACATAATTTCCTGGAATTCTATAATCTGTGGATTAGCATGTCATGGGCATGGTGAGGAAGCTCTAGAAATGTTTAAACAGATGAGAATAACAGAGGTAAAGCCTAATCAGATAACCTTTGTAGGTGTACTTTCAGCTTGTAGCCATGCAGGACTGGTAGAACAAGGGAAATACTTCTTCAATTTCATGAAATATGAGTGCCTTATACAGCCAACGGATGAGCATTATACTTGTATTGTTGATTTACTGGGTAAATATGGACTTATAAAAGAGGCGATGAGTATTTTGGATCAAATGAGAGCTGATGGAGTTGAAATTCCTGCGAGTGTTTGGGGAGCCTTACTTGGAGCGTGCCGAATTCACAAGAATTTAGAAGTGGGTGAAATTGCTGCGGAGAGTGTTTTGAAATTAGAACCTTCAAACTCTGGCGTGTATATGATTTTGGCTGAAATGTACCTGGGTAGTGGAAGGAAAAAAGAGGCCGAAAATATATGGTTTCGAATGAGAGAGAAGGGAGTGAAGAAGCAACCTGGATGTAGTTGGATTGAGGTAAACAACAGTGGTAATGTATTTATTGCAGGAGATAGTTCTCATCCTGAGTTTTCTGGCATCTGCTGTGTTTTAGACTTGATGCATTCGGAAATGGGGATTGAAATCTTCAAAACACAAAAGCTGTTTTAGTTCAAGATATATAGAATTGGGATGCAGTTAAATCAACTTTTGGTTCTCGTACTGAGTCGCAATTTACATATTTATCCTTAAACTGAAAAAGTTACAAATATAAATTTGTTTCAAAGTGTACTGACAAAAATGTTTCATTCAGTCAAAAAAATTAACGATTTTGTGCATTTGTGGCTCCAACATGGAGCTAATGTGGATGCTTACATGAGCATGTGGGGCTATGCATATTAGAAGAGGTAAAAGACTATATTACAAATGAATTGGTTTAAACACAACCCATCACAATTTCTTTGAATTTAAGATCAGTCTTGAGGGTTTAATTTCTCCAAACATTCTTCACAACCCAAAATATGCAAACTTTCTTCTTTAAATTTTTCTTATTCCCTCATCCCCATCACTCATCCCATTAAATTTCATCTCCCAAAGCAGTTCCCAATCAAATCAATCTCACCTTCGACCATATTATTAAATTTTTAGATATGAATTTCTAGAAAAATGGGTGATAGAGAGAAGGTAATGATGGAGGGGATGATAATTTCATGTTTTTAAAATTATGGAATTATGGATACATGTGTGTATAGACAAAATTGAGATTGTTTGGTAAGTTTTGGGAAAGAATGTGAAAAAGATATCAAAATCCATCCCTGTTTGATCTTCGAAGTGGGGGAAAGAGATCGGGTCTTCATTTGACCTCCCGACCTGTACGCTTCAATTTTTTTTTAACAAATTTCTTCAATTCTAACGGATTAATTTTTTTTTCAGTACAATCACTAGCATCTTCAAATATAAGACGGCAAAAATTAGCAAAAAAAATAAGATATTGTACTGCAAAAATTAGCAACAAAAAAATATACGACAGTTAAAGTTTGAGGTAGAATCATTGAAAAAATTATCATGGTAGCTAATTACGTTTTGGTACCAATATTTCAAAATATGATATATCCTAATTCCGAAATATCAAATGTAGCGATTTTTTAAAACTTATTTTCCTATTTAGTAACAAGAAAAATTATAAACTTCACAAGAATGATTTATACTTTTGTTTTATAATTTGCTAATGAAGAGTATCCTTATATAGACATTTGAGCATGCAACATATTTGCAATAGAGGGGTCTAAGATCGACTATCTGTACAAATTATGTAGGATATTACAAGCATAATTATTACATAACCCTAAAATTAATAATAAATTTTTTTAAAAATTCAACTAATGTCACCACATGAACATCTGTTGGGCATTTAATAAATTCTTACACGGCAAAACTTTCTTTAAAATGTGCAACTTTAGTTCAACTAAATTTAATAATATATTTTTAAGAAAGATATTTTATCGTACAATATTTTTATCGTATCAACTGAGTGAAACAAAAAAATGTATCTTTATGGTACTATGTAACATAAAAAGTGACGTTTTTGTTCTCGTTTTAGGCAAAATCCATGAATCGTTATTTAAGGAGGGGAACTTGTGTGTATGTTTGACCTAAGTGCCCCTCGTCCTAATTTATGTTGCACACTTTCCGTCTACTAGATGAACTTGTGTGTATTTGAGTACTTTTAGAGGGATCGGACTCAGCGACCGGTCTAAATTTTATTTTATTTTTTAATTTTTAAAATATTTATTTTAATAATTTTTTTAATAAAATTTAATAATTTAGTTATAATTTTGGATCGGTCACTTAACGCCGGTCGTCCAATAGTTATTGTTTGTATTTTGGTTTGTGTATTAAATGTACTTATTCCATCACTCCTCAGTTTTCCTATTTAAAATCAAATTTAAAATGTTACATCTTAATTAAGAAATTACTTTATGCATATTACAATTGTTTAAGGAATGAATGAAATATTACGCCATCCAATGAAAAGGTCAAAAATGATATAACATGTTTATTAACGTAGTTTTAATTATAATTTGTAATGTAATCGGACGAACTAAATAAGGGAAACACCACATCATATAATTGAAATATGTTATTATTGATTATTAGCGTTTATAATAGTTTACAGTGCCATTGTGGCCAATGCATCAAAATGGTGTGTATTTGTGAATTAAATAAATTGCGTTTAAAATAAATTATTTGTAAGCAAACACAATGTTCGTTTAAAATAAATTACTTGTAGACGAACAAAATAATCATAGATGCGTTTTCAAACTCTCCATAAACTAGTAGATGTAGACTATGATAGAGTTTCAGGTTGTTATGTTATTTCTTGAATATGGAGGTAATGCTGGTAACAATATTCATATTCCATTCTCTCAGTGGGTGACAAACCCTAGTCAATGCAATATTTGCCTATTTTTCATTCGTAGAGAAGGAAGTTATCTGAATGTCTCACTTCTGAAGTTAACCGGGAAGAAAATATAAGAGCAGGAGTTGAAAAAGATTATTACAAAGGACTTCCATAAGTGATTTATTTAAAGATGCAAAGAAGTCGTCACTTCAATGAAATTGTTTTCGGTTTGTTTTCGGTTATTGCTGATGGAATCAACCATTACTTTATATGGGCTGGAGCTAAGGCACTTGATCTACTTAGGTCTGCAGTATTTTCATTTGAAATAATCGTGAGCCATGCTGCAGCAATATGTACAATTGCCCTACGAGAATTTGTCATGTTTGGTTTATATGTGTTCCTTCTTCTGGTTGTGTTGTGTGTATTGGCCTTCAATGCAGAGATGGGTTTTGGATAGTAGATTTCATTTAGAGAAAGCAAGGAAGTTTGTGAATGTTCAGTACTTGG
This sequence comes from Hedera helix, assembly GCA_947179155.2. Taxonomy (NCBI): domain Eukaryota; kingdom Viridiplantae; phylum Streptophyta; class Magnoliopsida; order Apiales; family Araliaceae; genus Hedera; species Hedera helix. The sequence goes on from OX359281.1 coordinate 30,123,229, forward strand.
AGGCTGCTCTAACACGATATACGGGGCATGGGTTCATCAAGAATAATTTTAAGCTTCGTGACGAGTGTAAGAGCAAGCAGGTAAATGCCACTTCCTGTTCACCAGGAGGAAAAATCTAATGAAGCTTTCCAAGCAGCTTGTGCACAGGAACTTGGGATTGAAAAATCTTTTACTGCACACCAACTTGTAGCAATAGCTAGGAACAGGGCAATAGTTGGAGATGGTTTTAGCGGGAACCCAACCATATTCGTGCTATGCATCATAAAGATTCCTTCAAACTTCAGTACCTCAGAAGAAAGAATTGATCCAGGTAATAAGAGGAAATTATCAAAGAAAGATTGAACTATTTGCTTCAATAATTGATGGAAAAGTCAAGTTTAATCCTCATCCAATGATCATAGAATATTGGGTTGCATCGAGGCATACCGAGGGTTACATACGTGTTCAAGCACTTGGGTCCTTGCCACTAATTGAAGCCACGATTGCTGGAGAAGGATACACAGGTCATGAACTGCGTGTGAAGCTCGATAATTTAGAGGTGACAATGAATTACCCGGACTCATGGTGCATGCATTTCACTGTTTGCATCATTTCATTCTATAAAATATGCAGTGCAGTCAAAGAGGTTCAAATACATAAAAGTTCAGCAGATGTTGGAGTTTCCAGTAGTGCTAAGGTAGAGGTTAAGGAAGTAAACCTTGGAGATGGCAATGTTCTAGTAGCCGAACGGTCGCTTTTTCATCTTGAAAGTGAAAATGATGTTATAACAATCACAACTGATGCCGGATCTAACTTTGCTATTTTGAATATTTTCCCCCTTAACGACAATGTGGATTTGAAGGGGTCGGTAATGTTACGAATTATAATCCTAATAAAAGTAAGGTATTGACTGAAGTCAACTATAAGTATTTAGTAGATGAAAAATGAATGGCCGAAATTAGATTAGTTTTTAGTAAATAAGTGGTTTTTAGTAAATAAGTGGTTTCGATTAAATGTAGAATGAAGCTACTATATATGGATTGAGCAAGTACAGAGCATGAATATAAATGAAATTGATAATTTTCTCCCAATCTCTATTCTTCTCTCTTCTTCCCCAAAATTCTCCCAAGACTTAAAACTTCAGCAACAGTTTACTTTGAATCGAAAGTAACTGATAGTGTAATAGAGAATCAATTTTGCATTTTAATCAAATTGTATTAAGAACAAGAAATAGAACAAAGCACATAAGAGGGAGGGAGATTCCTGAAAAGAATAAAAGCCTGAGTGGAAAAGAAGGAGCAATATAACATTCAAGAAAGAAGATGAAAGGAAGGAAACAAACAATCACATGCAATGACCCAAAAAGAAGAGCCAATACTCATCTATTGACTGTTGGTGGTACTCTTTCCCAAACTTTTTGGCCTTTTGACAAACATTCATTCTTACTTCTCTTGTTTTAACTTTTTGTTAAACCACATTCCCCCATTTCATGGTTTCATGTCCCCAAAATTTAATCTTCACCAAGTACATTTTTTCACCCACAATTACCTTCCCCTTTTTCTCACCACCACAAGACCATTTTCTCCTCATGGAGTCATAGATAACTAAAAAACTAAGGAAATAATCCAGCTCAAAAATGAACTTACAGTTCTTCAAAAACCATATCCTCTTATCAATAATCTGCAAAAAGTAAAAGAGAATGCAATCAAAAACAGCATCAGAAAAAGAAGATTTTAACAAAGCATAAACTTTAATTCCATTGTCTATAAATTCTTCACTTACCATCATGTTTCTTCATTAAACTTCTAGCAAACAGCATACATATAACTAGAAACCCCACTCCTGCTGCCCCTCCTAGTATAATTGCCACTGTCTTCCCTGTATTTTGCTCTGTATCTACATTTATCAAACACAAACACCCCATTTAATAAAAATAAAAAATACGCCTTTTTACAAAAGTGTACAGAGAGATAATTTAAGATTAGATTAAAAATTAAAAATTAAAGGCTTGCTTAGCACAAAAACAAATCAAGAAAGAAAGAAAAAGGAATTCTACCTGATGAGGAAGATGGTGATGATGATCTCTTGGGGACCCCATTTGGGTAATAACTATAACTAATAAAGCACTTAAGTAGGTAGATTTGTCCAGAAACGGAGTTCCCACATTCAACCTGAGCCCTTTGAACCGCACTTTTTACACAACCACCACAATCAGAAGTACCCAAATCACCTTGACATTGTCCCAAAACATACATAGATTCATAGCTAGTTGTATAGAACCCATTCCCACTAGTCACTCCACTTTCAAGTGTTGAAAAGGCTGTATCCCTCCTCTCTTCAAATCCACTCCCAGCCACATTTGTTCCTCCACAAGTCTTGTACAACATTTCTAGCCCAGAAATTTGAGCAAATCCAGCAACTTCATAGAGCATATAGCAGCCCAAAAGCTGGATTCTTGCTGCCACCGGCTTCCCACAAAGCTTGTCAATGAGTATTGGGAGCCTGCTCACACATTTATAGCAGTCAAAATTTGATAAATCACCTCTACACTGAAAAAGGCCAGTGATTGTTGTTTGGGAACTGCCAGTTGTGGTTTTAAAGAATCTTGATTTTGAAGATTGAGAAACTAGAGTCCCAAAAAGGGCTGAAATTGCTTGGGTGTAAATCCCAGTTGGATCTGATAAAGACTGCCTTGCACAGCCCTTGTAAACCAAGGTGTTGTAATCAGATTCAGATTTAGCTATTGCTATCAGCTCAAGATTTGTAAAAATGACCAGAAATAGAGAGATTAGGCAAAAGGGTTTTGTGGGTAAGCCCATTCTGTGAAGTTTTTGATGGATTCAAATCATGATTTTGGAAGGTTTTGAGGAAATATTTTTGGAGGGTTTTTGAGATATGGTAAAAAAACGGAGGGTTTTGTTTAGATTTTCTTTATTTTTGCTTCTTTTTACTAAAAAAGGGTTCTTGGTTTTGCCCTCCGGTGTCTGGGATTTACTTTGCATTTGGACGTGCAGCAAAGATGAAGAAGGAGGGGCATCTTTTTTTCTTTCTCATAGAGAGAGAATTGTACAGCATACATATAATAATATGCAGCTACTATTAAAAAAGTAATTTTTACGGAAATGGTGAACTACTTATTAGATTTAAGAAAGCATTTCTTAGTATTTGTAGAGAATGAGAACGATATGGTTGAAATGTCCTGATTGTGTGGGAGGTGGTAAGTTTGACCAAAGCTTAATAACACTTGAGTTAGGGTTTGACTAATGAGGAAGAATTGTTATTAGTTTTTGAACATGAACACCATCAATGGGCTGAATTAGATTCTTGGACATATCATGCAAGAAAGTGGTGATTCTCTTTACTCGATTACGGAGGCTGCCAACATATAAATAAGTTTCAAATTTGCACAAAAAGCTTAAGACAATGCTATTTTCATTTATTGCACCTATAAGTTAATATGGCATATCCATTCATTCAACCATTAGCTTGTGAGTTAAGAAAAGCCCATTGATTAGAAAACAAAATAAGCATTTGCGTAGTGAACAATACAACATGCACCTACCAGGCTAACATGGATTTATTTGAATTTTATGAAATTTTATATTTTTGATCATATGTAAATTTGCAATTTTTTTTGTTGCATTTGATGTAATAAAAAGTTGCTTTCGTTATTTTTGTCGTTTAACGTTTTTTTGTGATTTTAACACAAATGCAATATTTATTATAATAAATTATAAATGTACATATATTTAAGAGTGTGACAAATTTATTAAATTCGAATTCGGCTAGTATGCAAGTAAAAGATAAATTTAAACATTTATAATTGATTTCAACAATACCCTATCTTTATACACGAAGAGGTGCACAATTTTGGTGACTAATTTAAGAGTATGACTTTAGCATTTTTTTTTCTTTGTCAAATCATTATACAAGTATGATTTGATTCACTTAACAATTAATTAATGATATCATGCTCCACTAAACTGGGAAATTTGCTATATTATACTCAATAGTTTAGCTCTATCCGGTTTGAGTGCGATTTAACCATGTTTAAAAATTTAAGCATTGTTATCGTTTATTGAATTAACAAATGTGACGATCAGAGGAATGATTCTTGGTCATTTTCTATGTATGGTAAAATATGAACCATGGATTCTTTGTTTCACTTTCAATTAATATGTGATAATATTAAAAGCCCTGAATTTTGTATATTTAATTTTTGCAGACTTCTTGAAAATAGGTGCTAGCAGCCTTCAAGGAAATTATTAAGAATAAATCTATGAAAACATCCACTCTATTCCCTTCTTCCTGATATACAAGTCTGAAGGCTGTTTTGACAAAATAAACAGATTTTTCTTCTTTTACTTCTTTCACTCATTCGGACACTATAACACACATATTTTCTCTCTCCTAAACACACACTTATTATTATTATCATTATCATTATTAAATTAAAATTTATTTTAAAAATACTTTCTCGCTGAAGTCATCACCTTCTCGTTGACATAATGACCAAACGTTAGATATTTGAATAGAATCAAAGGTAATCACCATTTCGTATTTATTTTCAAATATAATCATGCAATTGAAAAAAAAAACACTCTATAACTGCATTAAAAATTGAGCCACAATACAGTGATCAAAAAATCAATTAATCCGTCGTTTTAACAAAATAAACAAATTTTCTCTCTCCTATTTCTTTCACCCACTCGAACATTATAACGTATATGTTTTCTTTCTCCTAAACAGCCATCGCAAGCTCAGTTGAACCAAATGTCTTTCCCAATTTGCTCTGAAAGCAAAAAGAAGCTGAAGAAATATCAGAAGCATCGGAGACAATTACAGGCGAAGAAGATACTGGAGCACAAGTAGCCCCAATTGTCAAGCTCCAAGAAGTTGTCGTCGCCATCGGTGAAGAAGATGAAGATGTCCTTCTCGATCCGTCAGTACCACCCTAACTTTTTTCGTTTCCATTTACGCCTAATTTTAATTTTATTTGATATAATTATGTTTATAGATATATTGATTGATTGGATTGGATTTGATTTTTTGTGAGTTTTTATTTAGTAGGAAATGTAAGTTATACAGATTTGATAAGGAAGGGCAACAATAGAAAGAGAGAGCGCTGGTACTGTCGAGCTTCTGAAACACAAAAAGAGCTCAAGTGAGTGAAAATAATAAGAGAGAGAAAATTTATTTATTTTGTCAAAATGATTTTTAAATTTATATATTAAAAAAATGTAATTTAAATGTATTTATAAATTTATTCAATTATTAATGTTATAATTGCATATTATTGCATGTGCTTCAATTATTTATACATTTATTCAATTATTAAAATAACACTAGACGATTCATTCTCTTGAATTTTATACAAATATTTATAAATAAATTAAGTTAAATAACATTTTTTAAAGGTAGAAGTCAAGAATTCTAAATCCACCAATACCTCTTCAATATTTTAATGTATGAATAATATATTGGTTCAAAAGCGACGCAACCCTCGTTCATGTATCTGATGCACCACTAGTTCATTACAAATACCAATACCTCATCGTCTTCAATTTATTCATATTTCAACTTAATTCGTACCAGTCAACTCATCAATTCGATTAAAAATTATATTTATATCTGCATAAAGTATAAGATCCCTTATTATTATTATTAATTTTAGGGACTACTGCTATTGAGCACTCGCTCTCATTTAAAAATGGTGACTTGAGATCTATAACTATGACTAAATTATTTCTTTCTTGCTTTATATAAATTATAATAGACTTTAATATCATAAAAATGATTTACCTTGAATTCGAGTGACTCATAAATTCATATCATATACCACATTCTTTGACATGTAACACGTCGAATGTTCTAAGTCAACATTAAGAATATATTAATGTCAGTATAACAAGAAATTATTCAGTAATCTTGAAATATTGTCACGTTATATTTTAAGTCACTCATATGCTATTATGTCGATATATACAGTGACTTTTTTTATTGTATATATTAAAATAACAGTATGTAAGTGATTCTATAACATTATAAAATTATAACTCAAGATCATAAAATAATTTTTTCAGTATAATAGATATCGTACCTTAATCTATCAGTTAATAAAATAAAGAGTCAGTCAAAAACAACAAACGACACAATTATTGTAACCCCAATCACATATGCTTGCTACCTACCAACAAGAGGTTGGTAAACATAAACCTCACATATAGCAAGAGACGGTTGATAAAAAAGACAAAGAAAACATTCGCTAATTTTTTGACTAATAAACATTATTATGCTCCCTCTGTCCCAAAGAAGGAAAAATTCTCAAAGTGTTAATGTTATTTGGTCCAAGAAGAGTCTACTTTTCATCGGATGATGATACCGAGGAAAATAATTTCTAGGTCGATAAATTTTATAACAAAATTAAATTATAATTAATGTAAAATTTTAAACGATAAAATATAATAAATTACTGTAAAATCTTTCGCAACTCTCATTTATTTCATGTATTTACATATATCGATATAAATTTATAATTATATTAATATGGAGCAAGACTCTTATATAAAATGACATAATTTCTTCACATTCATCATCGTAATTAACTTATCATGACACCAGTACTAACCAAACACGCTATGCATTCAAGTAAAAATATAGAATAAATTTTTTATCGTTATAGTTTATAATTTTTTAATAATAGACTATTTGTGTGGGACAGATAGATTAGTATATAAGCTAATGTTCATTGGGCTTCAGTGCTGGCTCAAAAGTCTCAGTCTGAGACGAAGATTAGCAGGAGAGAATAGACTGCCAGAATATTACTAGTGGATCTTGGACCAGAGAGTCTTTTACTCCTTTTATAGATGTGGATGTGTCACAACCATTCCAATATTTTCAAATTTTCGACCTGCACAAATGACTGAACAAATTTTGGCATTTAGGGCTACTTTGCTTCGCGGGCAAAAGAATAAAATCATGTCATTTGAATTCAAAGATGATATTTTGTACCTGGTTATAAATGTAGTTTGAATTCAAAGATGATATTTTGTACCTGGTTATAAATGTAGTTTGAATTCAAAGATGACATTTTTTAGCTGTTTTTTTATAATGGGAAAAAAAGATATATGGTTTGTCTCGGGCTAACTTAACTATAGATCATGAATAATACGATGTAATTTTTTATTTTAAAATAGTAAAATGTCTATAATATCATTAATGAAAATTAAGTATTTACGATTAACAAAATTAACTTATAAGATTTAAGCCCAATTCATGGAAATTAATTTTTTTTTAAGTACCGATGAGATTTTAGTCTAACGATTAAGATTGAGATACCTAAACTTTAAATTTTAAGTTTAATTCTCATTATTTTCGACATTCTCATTTATAATACCCCTAAATTAACTATACATACACATATTTATACGTATTTATTATGTATCTGATAACAGAGGACCTGAGCTCTAATATATCCTATTCTGAAGAAAAATTATCTTATTTGTAACACTCCAAACTCACTATAATATTATCGGATAATGAGAAAAAAATATTTATGTGCTTCCATCCAAAGTGAATTTAACTTCATTTCATTCTAAAACTAAAATATAAATAAATATTGGCAGGCAAAACCAAATGCATCTTAATTGCAAATGAAAAATACAAAGTCTAAACTAATAGTACATTATAACATTATTACTTACTCAATAATTTATTATTTATTATGTGCTTAATTACTATAGGAGTAATAAACTAAACTCAAGTTTCAAAACATCATTTACAAATTACTCCAATGTTTAGAACAAAAGTTTAAAATAAAATAGACATGAAAATTCAAATTATTCACAAAATTTTAAAGTTAAATTATATTGTAAATTTGTTTAAGTTATATATAAGATTGGTAACTTAAATTTAGGAGTGCACAACAGTCGGTTTAGTCCGTAAAAAAATAACCAAACTATTTAAATCGGTTATAAAAAATTAAAAATCAAAATCGTCCAAATTTTTACTCCGTCATCGGTTATCGGGTTATTCGGTTATCGATTTAATTGGTCGATTTAATTAGTTTAATCAGTTATAAAACTTAAACATAAATAATAGAATTAGTATATACCTTTGCAATATTAAAATGTTTGATTTAAAATTATTTTCAACAATAAGAACATGATTCTTTTCATTCATATATCAAATTGTTGTTTAAATGTACAAACATAAGTCAAGACTGCAAAATGGTATTTACATGACTATCCAATTTCAATTCATGGGAGAGAGAAAATAAACATACAAGATTCATTTCATTATAATATGGAGCAGGAGTTCAAAATTTATTTTTAGTATTCCAATCATAATTAAACATTTATTAACGAGTATTTTTCAAGATACTTAACATTGAAAAAATAATTTAATATTTCAGTTCGATCGATTTCGATGATTTTAGCATTTAAACCGAAACCAACTACTATATCTTCGATTTGTTTTTTTATTTACTTTCGGTTCATTAATTTTATATTTTTTGATTTGATTTAGTTCGGTTTAATTCGGCTCGGTCAGTTATTCGGTTATTTTCGATTTATTATTCACCCCTACTTAAAATCATGATTGTAAGACCCCGAATTTTATGAAATACAAAATTTAATTTTTCTTCATATATATATTTTTTGAAACAGTAAGTGGTTAAATTAACAAAATTGAAAGTTAAGGATGTTATGTGCAAATTTTATTTTGTCGGACAATATTCGCTTTGTCGGGGAATATTCGTTTGGTCGGGGAATATTCGTGCCGTACGACGGCGCCGAAATAATAAATTATTGGTGGACCCCACAACGGAATATTTGTCGGATATAGAAAACGACAGAAATAACCTTTTTAAATAAAAATAGTCAACGGAACTGTTAAAATACCGGTGATAAAAGAATAGTAGCATACGGTAGTTTATGGTATTTTCTGTAGCACACGGTACTCTACAGTAACACACGGTATTGCATAGTGTCTCATATTATTGATCTGATAATTGACACCGTAACTGTTACGCATCATTTCATCGATAATTGTCACTGCATAATATTTTATATTATCAATTCAATAATTGTTGTTACACAGTATTTTGCATTATTGATTTAATAATTGTCATTATACTGTATTTTATATCATTGAGTCAATAATTGTTGTTGCACTGTTTTTAAAATTATTGAACCTAATAATTGTCACAGTAACATATGCACAGTAATTCACATTATTGAATCAATAATTGTCATTACACAGTAACGTATGCTTTATTTTACATTATTGTTATCTCTATTATGATGTTATTTAAACAGTTGTATTTCATTAATTTATTGACTTGATATCTAAGAGCTAACTATACTGTATTTATAACAATTAGTCATAATAATTGAATTGATAAAGTTATTTGTTTATAATATAAAGTTAGGTGATTATTAGGTGATATGAAATGAATGGTGTAGATTAAAGTGTGAATTATTGTTGAATAATTGAATTGATTTGTTTATAATATAAAGTTAGGTGATTATTAGGTGATATGAAATGAATGGTGTAGATTAAAGTGTGAATTATTGTTGAATAATTAAATTGATTTGTTTATAATATAAAGTTAGGTGATTATTAGGTGATATGAAATGAATGGTGTAGATTAAACATAATATAATATTTGAAATGGATGGTGTAGATTAAAAGATGATCTTTAAATGAATGGTTTAGATTAAATGAATGATAAGATTTTTGGCTATAAATAGAAGCCTTAACTTAAGGATTTTTCATAAACTTCATTACTTGTTCTTTCTTTCTCTCTCTAAATACTTCTTGTGAAAGTTCTCTCTAAGTGTGCTTAAGTCATCTTGAGTATTTGTGAAGATCTATAAGTATACGTGTACTGTTCAAGTTAATCAACCTCATTTAAATCAATATCCAGTCACGTGTTGAGGTAAGGGATACCATCTTTTTCATCTTCCATTATTCAAACATACTATGGTAAGGGATGTCATTTTCTTTCATACTCTTAAAATTACTACTCGTAAGGGATACCATCTTTTTCATCTTCCATTATTCAAACATACTATGGTAAGGGATGTCATTTTCTTTCATACTCTTAAAATTACTACTCGTAAGGGATACCATCTTTTTCATCTTCCATTATTCAAACATACTATGGTAAGGGATTATCATTATTTGATTCTCGATAATAATATTGTTTCTTCCTTACTCATAAGACGTGCCTTTTATTTCCATGTATTAAATTGTGGGAATAACCTTACGGAGCGGATTGCCGCCTGTTGGTGAATAACCTTTCGTATTCATTCATTATTAATCTCTGAGAATAACCTTACGGAGCGGATTGCCGCCTGTTTGGTGAATAACTCTTTGTACTCAAATTCTATTAAATTGTGGGAATAACCTTACGGAGCGGATTGCCGCCTGTTGGTGAATAACCTTTCGTATTCATTCATTATTAATCTCTGAGAATAACCTTACGGAGCGGATTGCCGCCTGTTTGGTGAATAACTCTTTGTACTCAAATTCTATTAAATTGTGGGAATAACCTTACGGAGCGGATTGCCGCCTGTTGGTGAATAACCCTTTGTATTAATTTCCTTCACCTTTTGTTAATCAAACCTGCTACGGTAAGGGATATTATTTTCTTTCATACTCCTAAATCGAAATTTATTATGGAACTATTGCTTCTATAATTCCTGAAAATATTATATGTTCCATAATAGTTGAACTTCATTATTTCAACTGAACCTTCCTATTTACGTGAACCTTTCTATTGAATTGTAACCGTTGTTCTGAACTGTGGATCTTGAATATCATTTTTAAATTTCACTCCACATCATGTTGACAATTTGGACATTATTTGAATCTGTACAAAGTAAACTTCCGATACTTATTGTTATCCTATTTCTTCTGTTCATCATTTATATCATTCTAATCATCCAAAAATCAAGCTGTTGTGAATATCTGTGGCCGGGGGCACAGATGTGATATATTTGTTGAACAGATGATAGGTTAAAGGCGATATAATAGGTTAAAGGCGATATACATCTGTTCGGTGTCTTTTATGGCACGTGGTGAATGTTCTCTTTGGCCCGTAGTGCAAAGATGAACTGTTGTTTGGTATGATTATGACCAAAGGCTGAATCTGGTATAATCATGACCGTTGGTGCTATATTGAATATCTTTGGCCCGTAGTGCAAAGATGAACTGTTGATGTGCATGATTATGATCAGGAACTGTGAATTTATATTATCATGACTAATGGTATTTCAGATGATAAAAGTTGATGATGTTTTTACGAAAAAGAGAAGCGAGTGTACATTATAGTCTGCATTATTCTTCTAATAGATTGCTCATTCCGCTGCTATTATTGATCTGAACATTGTTTAAGAATTTAACTGCAGTTGTTGATATAAACCTTGTATTCTATTGTATTCTATCAAGAACTCAACTGTTGAAGGCTAATGATAATTTATTCGTCATTATCTTAGTCATGATATTTCTTACTGGGCTATTTGAGCTCACCCTTTCTTTTGTTCCATTGTTTTTCAACAGGAGATGAAAACATAACAGGGTCTAGCCGGGGAATGGAGTGAGGGTCCGAGGAATAGTTATCATAGTCTTCACGTTTTGTAAAATAGTGTGGCAATAATAGTGAAGACTTAGTTATGTATTATTATACACTGTATTGTAGTACGTTGTGCTTTGTTGTAATAATTTTGTTGTAGTCTTTTGACGACTCAAGTTTGGGCTGTGTGGGCCCAGATTTGGGGGCGTCACAGTTGGCATCAGAGCTTAGGGATATGGTCTTTAATGGAGATCTGGGGTTAGAACTAGGAGGGGAGAGACGAATAGAATCAATCACTAGTGTGTCCTACCTAAATTAGATTTATTTATTTTTTATCTAATGAATCGATTTGAATGTAGGAACATGAAGTGATGAGTCAGTTTATTTGAACTAACATTTATTTTGTGACCACAGTTAATTATGGCATCTGGAAATCAGGAGGTTAACTATGAAATTACTGAAACAAATGTAGCTGCAAAACAAGAGGCGACGAATAATCTTCTTACAAACTCAGAGTTGAATCATTTGCCTAAGGCAAAAATTATGCGTGTTCTATCCAGTAAGGATGAAGGTGAAAGCTCTGCTACAGTCGTTCCAGATCCATTCTTAGAAGCAATTAAAGGAAGTAACGAACTTGCGGAAATTATTGCCTTTAATTTACTCACTAATTGGGAGAGTGATATCACCTGGTTATGCTCTATAACAAAGGATCAGAATATATGGACTTTTCATATTAGTCTTTGGGATTTATGGTGTTCCAGCTATGATTTTCAAGATTATTTAAAAATGATGTTTCTATACTTTTGGGCGTTACAATTTAGAGGAATTCAGGTTAAGTTAGTCACTATCGTGGAAACTGCAGTCTATCGAAAATACTATTTTAATGGAAATCATTGGTACCTTACTACTGATGAAGTTGATGAATCCGAGAAACAGTTTGCTAGAAAATTATTCAGTGGTATTCCCATGGTTGAGGTACGTGAAGATCCGAATGAAGTATTCGGGATTCGATTTGACGATAACAGTCAAGAAACCGAATGAGGTGATAACCGGTAAGTTATTCATAAATTCTCGTGAAGTCTATGCCATATTAAATACTGGCTCTATCCATTCTTTTATCTCACCTATATGTACTCAACGTTTAAATTTGACTATTGAAAACCTAAATCTTGTCTTATCAGTTGAAACCTCATTGAGAGAAATACCTATTACATTTACTATCTATAAATCTTGCCTAGTTCAAATCAACAACCTCACATTACCTGTTGACCTTATTTCTTTGGAAATGCGTGAATTTGATGTGATTTTAGGAATTGATTGGTTGACTACCCATCATGCTAAAATTGATTGTTTTCATAAGATTATTAGTTTTCATATTCCTAATCAACCTGTCATGCAAATTCAAGCAACTAAACCATTGAAATCTATAACTGTTATTTCTAGCCATAAAGCCATTCGTTTATTGAAAAACGGATGTCAAGCCTTTTTAGCTCATGTCACTGATTTGAACAAAAATACGTCAAACTTGAATGATATTCCCATTGTTAATGAGTTTCCTGACGTTTTTCCTGAAGAACTTCCTGGCTTACCCCCAAACCGTGAAATTGATTTTTATATTGATCTTGAACCCGGTACCAAGCCCATTTCCAAAGCTCCCTACCGAATGGCTCCCATTGAACTTCAAGAGTTAAAAGTCCAACTACAGGAATTGTTGGATACCGGTTTCATTCGTCCGAGTGCATCACCTTGGGGTGCTCCTGTTCTATTTATGAAGAAGAAAGACGGGAGTATGAGATTGTGCATTGACTACCGAGAATTGAACCATGTCACCATCAAGAACAGGTACCCGTTACCTCGGATTGATGACATGTTTGATCAATTGCAAGACGCTCAACATTTCTCAAAGATTGATCTCCGTTCTGGATATCATCAGTTAAAGGTTAAAGCTGAGGACATTCCAAAGACTGCTTTCAGAACTCGTTATGGGCATTATGAGTTCTTAGTCATGCCTTTTGGACTAACTAATGCTCCTGCAGCTTTCATGGACATGATGAACCGGATATTCAAGGAACATTTGGATCATTTTGTGGTTGTCTTTATTGATGACATCCTCATATACTCCAAGAGTCGCGAAGATCATGAACAACACCTGAGATTGATACTACAAAAGCTCCGTGAAAACAAATTATATGCCAAGTTGAAGAAATGTGAGTTCTGGCTTGAGGAGGTCACGTTTCTTGGGCATGTGATTTCTAGTCAAGGAATATCAGTCGATCCTGCGAAGATTGAAATGGTACTAAATTGGGAACAACCCAAAACAGTAACCGAAGTCCGAAGTTTTCTGGGTCTAGCTGGTTATTATCGGAGATTCGTAGAAGGATTTTCTCGAATCGCCACTCCATTAACGCAGCTTACTCGGAAAAGCACAAAATTCATATGGAGCGAGGAATGCGAGAAAAGTTTCCAAGAACTCAAGAAGAGACTGGTTTCAGCTCCTGTTCTGACCATACCATCAGGATCAGGAGAATTTGTTATCTACAGCGATGCTTCTGGCAAAGGTCTAGGCTGTGTCCTTATGCAACATGGAAAGGTTATAGCCTACGCCTCTCGACAACTCAAAGATTATGAGAAAAATTATCCTACTCATGATCTAGAGTTGGCAGCAGTCGTTTTCGCGTTGAAGATCTGGAGACACTACTTGTACGGAGAAAAAGTGGATATCTATACGGATCATAAAAGTCTCAAGTATTTCTTCACCTAGAAGGAACTCAACATGCGACAACGACGTTGGCTTGAGCTGTTAAAGGATTATGACCACACAATCCAGTATCACCCGGGAAAGGCGAACGTTGTAGCTGATGCTTTGAGCAGAAAATCTTATGCAAGTACAAGTGCACTGTTGACAACACAAAAGTGTATTTTGTACGACTTGCAAAAGATGGAGATAGAGCTAAAGACACCAGGGACCCACTCGAAGATTGCTCACGTGCGAGTAGAACCAACTTTAATCGATAAAATTAAAGCTGCTCAAGCTACCGATCCGGAACTGATAAACATGATAAAGAAAGTACAAGAAGGTGTCATTCCCGAAGCAAGAATCGACGAGAAAGGAATACTTCGAGTCAACTCTCGACTCTGTGTTCCTAACGATCCTGAATTAAAGCATAAAATCATGATGGAGGCACACAACACGCCGTTTGCAATCCACCCAGGAGGTACCAAGATGTATCGAGATCTTCGACATACATTTTGGTGGAACAATATGAAAAGAGAGATTGCGGAGTTTATCTCAAGGTGCCTAACTTGTCAACGTGTCAAGGCAGAACATCAAGTTCCTAAAGGTCCATTACAATCACTTGAAGTTCCCGAATGGAAGTGGGAGCACATCAATATGGACTTCGTGACGGGTCTTCCAAAAGTTTCTCAAGGCTTAGATGCAATTTGGGTGATCGTAGATAGATTGACCAAATCTGCTCATTTCTTGCCTATACGAGAAAACTTTTCACTTGAACGTCTTGCCGGTATGTACATAAATGAGATCGTGAGATTGCATGGCATGCCAGTTTCCATAGTTTCTGATCGGGATCCTAGATTCACTTCACGCTTTTGGATCAGTCTACAAAAAGCTATGGGCACTGAACTACGTTTTAGTTCTGCATACCATCCTCAAACGGACGGACAATCGGAAAGGACGATCCAGACCCTCGAAGATCTTTTAAGACTTTGTGTATTAGACTTCAAAGGAAGTTGGGATAAGTACTTGCCGTTGGTGGAATTTTCTTACAACAACAGTTACCAAGCAAGCATAGGCATGGCTCCATTCGAGGCATTGTATGGAAGGAAGTGTCGCTCTCCAATATGTTGGAAATAGGTAGGAGAAGCAAAATTGTTGGGACCCGAGTTGGTACGCTTGACGACCGAAAAGATCCAAATGATCCGACAACGAATACAGACCGCACAAGAACGACAAAAGAGTTATGCTGATCTTCATCGGAGAGACGAAAGTTTCAACGTCGGAGATCATGTATTCTTACGTGTTTCTCCATGGAAAGGGGTTACGAGATTCGGAAAGAGAGGAAAACTCAACCCTCGATTTATTGGCCCATTTGAAATCCTCGATCGAATAGGAACCGTAGCCTACAGACTAGCCCTACCACCAAGTATGTCTCGCATCCATAACGTTTTTCACATATCTATGTTACGTAAATATGTGAAGGACCCAAACCACGTCATTGAGTTAGAACCAGACGTTATAGCAGAGGATTTAACATACGAGGAGGTACCTGTTAAGATCCTGGATAAGAAGGAGCAGATCCTACGCTCAAAGGTTATACCTCAAGTTAAGGTTTTATGGAGGAACCAAGATACTGAGGAAATGACCTGGGAGCTAGAATCTGAGATGAAATCTAAGTATCCTTACCTCTTCGATATGTCAGGTACGTCAATTTCGGGGACCAAATTTCATAAGGAGGGGAGGTTGTAAGACCCCGAATTTTATGAAATACAAAATTTAATTTTTCTTCATATATATATTTTTTGAAACAGTAAGTGGTTAAATTAACAAAATTGAAAGTTAAGGATGTTATGTGCAAATTTTATTTTGTCGGACAATATTCGCTTTGTCGGGGAATATTCGTTTGGTCGGGGAATATTCGTGCCGTACGACGGCGCCGAAATAATAAATTATTGGTGGACCCCACAACGGAATATTTGTCGGATATAGAAAACGACAGAAGTAACCTTTTTAAATAAAAATAGTCAACGGAACTGTTAAAATACCGGTGATAAAAGAATAGTAGCATACGGTAGTTTATGGTATTTTTTGTAGCACACGGTACTCTACAGTAACACACGGTATTGCATAGTGTCTCATATTATTGATCTGATAATTGACACCGTAACTGTTACGCATCATTTCATCGATAATTGTCACTGCATAATATTTTATATTATCAATTCAATAATTGTTGTTACACAGTATTTTGCATTATTGATTTAATAATTGTCATTATACTGTATTTTATATCATTGAGTCAATAATTGTTGTTGCACTGTTTTTAAAATTATTGAACCTAATAATTGTCACAGTAACATATGCACAGTAATTCACATTATTGAATCAATAATTGTCATTACACAGTAACGTATGCTTTATTTTACATTATTGTTATCTCTATTATGATGTTATTTAAACAGTTGTATTTCATTAATTTATTGACTTGATATCTAAGAGCTAACTATACTGTATTTATAACAATTAGTCATAATAATTGAATTGATAAAGTTATTTGTTTATAATATAAAGTTAGGTGATTATTAGGTGATATGAAATGAATGGTGTAGATTAAAGTGTGAATTATTGTTGAATAATTGAATTGATTTGTTTATAATATAAAGTTAGGTGATTATTAGGTGATATGAAATGAATGGTGTAGATTAAAGTGTGAATTATTGTTGAATAATTAAATTGATTTGTTTATAATATAAAGTTAGGTGATTATTAGGTGATATGAAATGAATGGTGTAGATTAAACATAATATAATATTTGAAATGGATGGTGTAGATTAAAAGATGATCTTTAAATGAATGGTTTAGATTAAATGAATGATAAGATTTTTGGCTATAAATAGAAGCCTTAACTTAAGGATTTTTCATAAACTTCATTACTTGTTCTTTCTTTCTCTCTCTAAATACTTCTTGTGAAAGTTCTCTCTAAGTGTGCTTAAGTCATCTTGAGTATTTGTGAAGATCTATAAGTATACGTGTACTGTTCAAGTTAATCAACCTCATTTAAATCAATATCCAGTCACGTGTTGAGGTAAGGGATACCATCTTTTTCATCTTCCATTATTCAAACATACTATGGTAAGGGATGTCATTTTCTTTCATACTCTTAAAATTACTACTCGTAAGGGATACCATCTTTTTCATCTTCCATTATTCAAACATACTATGGTAAGGGATGTCATTTTCTTTCATACTCTTAAAATTACTACTCGTAAGGGATACCATCTTTTTCATCTTCCATTATTCAAACATACTATGGTAAGGGATTATCATTATTTGATTCTCGATAATAATATTGTTTCTTCCTTACTCATAAGACGTGCCTTTTATTTCCATGTATTAAATTGTGGGAATAACCTTACGGAGCGGATTGCCGCCTGTTGGTGAATAACCTTTCGTATTCATTCATTATTAATCTCTGAGAATAACCTTACGGAGCGGATTGCCGCCTGTTTGGTGAATAACTCTTTGTACTCAAATTCTATTAAATTGTGGGAATAACCTTACGGAGCGGATTGCCGCCTGTTGGTGAATAACCTTTCGTATTCATTCATTATTAATCTCTGAGAATAACCTTACGGAGCGGATTGCCGCCTGTTTGGTGAATAACTCTTTGTACTCAAATTCTATTAAATTGTGGGAATAACCTTACGGAGCGGATTGCCGCCTGTTGGTGAATAACCCTTTGTATTAATTTCCTTCACCTTTTGTTAATCAAACCTGCTACGGTAAGGGATATTATTTTCTTTCATACTCCTAAATCGAAATTTATTATGGAACTATTGCTTCTATAATTCCTGAAAATATTATATGTTCCATAATAGTTGAACTTCATTATTTCAACTGAATCTTCCTATTTACGTGAACCTTTCTATTGAATTGTAACCGTTGTTCTGAACTGTGGATCTTGAATATCATTTTTAAATTTCACTCCACATCATGTTGACAATTTGGACATTATTTGAATCTGTACAAAGTAAACTTCCGATACTTATTGTTATCCTATTTCTTCTGTTCATCATTTATATCATTCTAATCATCCAAAAATCAAGCTGTTGTGAATATCTGTGGCCGGGGGCACAGATGTGATATATTTGTTGAACAGATGATAGGTTAAAGGCGATATAATAGGTTAAAGGCGATATACATCTGTTCGGTGTCTTTTATGGCACGTGGTGAATGTTCTCTTTGGCCCGTAGTGCAAAGATGAACTGTTGTTTGGTATGATTATGACCAAAGGCTGAATCTGGTATAATCATGACCGTTGGTGCTATATTGAATATCTTTGGCCCGTAGTGCAAAGATGAACTGTTGATGTGCATGATTATGATCAGGAACTGTGAATTTATATTATCATGACTAATGGTATTTCAGATGATAAAAGTTGATGATGTTTTTACGAAAAAGAGAAGCGAGTGTACATTATAGTCTGCATTATTCTTCTAATAGATTGCTCATTCCGCTGCTATTATTGATCTGAACATTGTTTAAGAATTTAACTGCAGTTGTTGATATAAACCTTGTATTCTATTGTATTCTATCAAGAACTCAACTGTTGAAGGCTAATGATAATTTATTCGTCATTATCTTAGTCATGATATTTCTTACTGGGCTATTTGAGCTCACCCTTTCTTTTGTTCCATTGTTTTTCAACAGGAGATGAAAACATAACAGGGTCTAGCCGGGGAATGGAGTGAGGGTCCGAGGAATAGTTATCATAGTATTCACGTTTTGTAAAATAGTGTGACAATAATAGTGAAAACTTAGTTATGTATTATTATACACTGTATTGTAGTACGTTGTGCTTTGTTGTAATAATTTTGTTGTAGTCTTTTGACGACTCAAGTTTGGGCTGTGTGGGCCCAGATTTGGGGGCGTCACAATGATTCTATTAATTAAAATAATATAAATGCATATTTATTATAAATTTAAAAACATATTGGGATACATCCTGGGAGAGAGAGTATTGTCCAAATAGGAATAAGAGACAACTTTCTGGTTTTAATTGGTGTTTAAATGGACACTCCTCCTTCCATTCTTTCCTTTTGCAACCTTTCTCCTTCCCCTTTCTTCTCTCTTTAGGTTTTTAGGGTTTGCAGATCATTCTGATCTGAAATCTGATTCCTAATTATTTACGATTAACAGAATCAACAAAATCTACAAACGGGAGATCGATCTTGGGATATGTACTCGTTGAAAGAAAAAGTGTCGGACAAGCTCTCACATCTTTTTTCTGATTCTCCTTCTTCTTCTTCCTCTTCCTCCTCTTCATCTTCTGCAGCTCCCGTTCACCATCAGCCTCAGGTACCTTATAAATGATGTAATGTGATTCATTTATGCTAATCATGTAATTGTTTGACCTCGTTTTGGCTTAATCATGTATGATCTATTTCTCTCTCTGCAAATGATATCTGTATTTTTAGTCAATTGGGTGGATATGGGATTTGAATTATGTAGTGTATGTTATGATGGAGATAAATTATTTGTCGATGATTTGGAAGGCTTGAAATGAATTGCATATGGATATACCTTAAAATCAATTATAGTAATGCAGATTTTGAATTCATGTCCTTCTGTATAAGCCATATTAGCTGTTTTTTTCTTCTTTGGTTGTTGTTTTCTTATTGCACACTTGAATATTCCTCCTTGTAGTGCGTAGCATGGGATTCCTGCAATTTTATTAGTTTAATGTTGAGTTGGGCTGTCTAATTTGTACATATTTCTATTGTGACAAAAGATTATAGACAATGGTGTTTATACCGCGTGAACAAAAATTGAATAGTCCATTAGTCATTATTTTTAAGGTTTTGAGTTAAATCTTACTAGTTCTAAGTGTTACCCTGAATCCAATTTTCTTGAGTTGATCCATAATTCAGTTCCATGCGCAGATAAAGGGTTTGTTTCCGTTCCATTTCTTATAATCATGTGGTTTCTAGCTTAAGTCGTTAATGAAATTTGTTTTCCCTGTAAAATAATTAAAGGTACATGTTGATTTGTTGATATTTTCCCATGTTATACTTGAATTCATAATGCATGTTTTTTAATTGTGTAGAGCAAGCAATCTACTAAGGAGGGAAAATACTTACCTTCTGTTTTTTCCTACATTCTCCCCTCAAAAAGCTTTAATGGGTTTAGATCAAACAATCAGCAGCATGATACTAATCCAATTCAATCACTTCCTGTTAGATGGAAAAGTAGAAGTTTCTCCCGGCAAGATAAACCTTTGGACAACTATGCGGAATGTGAATATAAGTGTGAGAATGAGGGACCTGCAAGTCTGCATGGTAATGATGGAGAGCATGGCTTTGTGATGGGTCAAACATGTGACGATGAAGAAACCTTCAGTACTCCAAAGGAAAATGGAGATCATGGCTCTGAAAAGAGCACGAGTGGTTCTGATATATTTGAAGATGCCACTGATCCACATAGTTTAGAGATGTCCATGCTGAAACTCACCCATGAATCTCTTTTCATTTCCTTTGATTTGTATGAATTTTTCCAGTCATCCCTTCCCAATATAGTGAAAGGTTGTGAATGGGTGTTGTTGTATAGGTAAGATTGGCTTTATTTTTGGCATATATGTTATTAGTTTGATGTTAATATTTTGCGTTCATTCACATGAAGGGCAGTACGGTGAAACATGGTATATCACTTCGTACACTAATACGCAAGAGTGCTGATCTTCCTGGTCCCTGTTTACTGGTATGTGCACATCTATTCCTTTGCTATCTTCAATGTGGCTATTTGCTTCTTGAAATCAGTTTTTTTTTGCCGACTCCTTAAAGCGAGGCGATGTGAATTATATTGTACACACAGATCGCTGGGGATATGAAAGGTGCTGTATTTGGTGGGATGCTGGAGTGCCCCCTAAGACCTACTGCAAAGAGAAAGTATCAAGTAAGTTTACTACGTGATTGTTGTTATGAGAATTTGTAGGCAAATTGGTGGACACATGTAGCATATTTTGTATTTCTCATTATTTATTCACTAGTAATATTCAAAATGATGCTAAAAGTGATTCGGTATCAAATGAATTTGACAGGGGACAAATCAAACCTTTGTTTTCACAACCATATATGGGGAGCCAAGGTTATTCAGACCAACTGGTAAGAATTTCATAGAGCTAATCATTAACTTAAATGTTATACTTCCTTTGTCCCACATTAGTTGCAACTCTTTTGTTAGAATGCGCAGCACAAATTTTAAGGCATGTCAAAAAAACATAATGCAAGTGCCATCACCAGCACATAAACTAATAAGGGGCGGAAGAGAATTATACCCTTGAGAGATGAAGCTCTTTATTTATTTATTTATTTATGATTGGCCATTCTAATCTTTAGATTCTCATATGGAAGCTGTAACTTATCTATGGCAGGAAATGTATTCAACTAAAATATTCAGAAAGTGTCTTTCCATTGTTCACCAACATCAGGCCCATTTGTAGATGTGGATAAAATTTTATATTATGCGTAATTGTTATGTCTAAATATGTCGAATTATATGATTGCTGCACGTGTTCATGATTTTTTTACTAGTTTTCTCAACTTCTTTTTCTCCTGGGACTATAAAAACTTAAATTTGAATTGAAAATTGATATTCCTAAAGCTGTGTTACAAAATTTTGTTTCTTATAGAAAATCACTGATGCTTGTATTTTGAACATTAATAGCCTCTGTAAGTTACAGCGATGCATGCTTATTTATTATCAACCTTGATGTTTCTTTGATAAGTATGAATGTTGACACTGGCATACGGAAATTTTGAAGGTTCAAGAAGCATTTGAACTATATTAGTGTGATTACTAAATAAAAAAACTATATTAATGTGACTTACTGTGGAATGATAAACCTAGGATCTATATAACATCAAGCACATTTGTGTGTTTGCTTACTGGTTATTTTTTTGGCTAGTAAACACCTTGTTTTCTTTGAGTTGAGCTGTAGGGTACATTTGGTTACTATTGAGTAGAAACAAAGTTCGTCCCTTGAACTAGTAAGAGATGAGGATGACAATGCTCTATATATGGTGTTTGTATAATTTTTAGCTAATAATGTGCTTATTATGTGTATAGGTGCCAACCGGTATTTCTACATGTGTTTAAATGAGTTGTTAGCACTTGGAGGGGGTGGAAATTTTGCTTTACGCTTGGACAGCGATCTGTAAGTTTCTCTCTTGAACACTTGATATTTATGTTTTCTATTGGTAAATTCTTCATTCGTCGTATGAATTTCTTGTCAAAAGGCTGACTGGAACTAGTGGACCTTGTGACACATTTGGGAACCTATGCTTGGCTCATAATCAAGAATTTGAAGTGAAGAACGTTGAGGTAATGCTTAGTCTTTTGAACCACATTTTGTTAAATAGTTTTCCTAGTTTACTGAGGGAAGAAAAAAGGAAGCAAAAATGTACAAGTAAAGAAAACAAAGAAAGGCTAGAAATTGTTTGGAAATGCTTTTTCTAATCTTTTATCCTTTTGATTTGTTTTCTTTTAGAAAGTAAGTTAGGAAAAGCAAAAGTAATTTCAATAAATTTCACCTTAAATGTCCACTGAAACTGAAAAAGGATTGATACATGCCTTTTAATTTTTTTATGCCATACCTTTTTATTTTTCATCTACTTTTTTGTGACACTGTTGTGTTTTGGGATAATTAAAAGATGGTCAGGTGGCGCACTTAAGAAAATTACCATGAGAGAGATTCATGGAGCCAATAATGGTACTGATGTGTAAATTGAGTCTAATAGGATTCAGTTGACCAAGATATTACAAATAGAATTTGTATCTAGATTTGAAGGTAGAGATCCGTAGGCTTTTATGATCCAAATTGAGAGCTTGATGATAATAGTTTGAAGGCACAACCTTTCTTAGCTAGATCATCTTGCTACAGTGACATAATGTTTTCATCATGCAGTGGCCTAATAAAAGGAGTTTTCGGCTGGCAAGGCGAAATTATAATTTTCCATTCATCAATTATTGCTAGCCTAATAGCTGTTAGGCTCTTATTATTTGATTCATCTTAATATATTAATGCATTTGTGTCGACTGAGCTAACTTTCTTCAGGATATGACATACAAACCTTCATTAGTTTGATTGGATGGACTACTGGAAGTTTGGAAGTATAGAAATCAACTCTCTATAAATTGATAATATAAAATATTTATCTTAACTCAAGGAATAGAAGAAAAAGAAACGGTTTGGAGCTCTTGAATTCCAATACAAAGCCAGACTTGCAAATTTTAAATGTATTAACGATATATTTGCAAGTAACCATTGGCCATAGGGAACACAGATACGTTCTTTTTTACATAACTTGTATCTGATTTTATAGCCTAAAATTGTTTCCTTTTCTCTCTCTTTGCAGCTGTGGGGTTTTACACATTCATCTCAATACATAACCTAAAAGGGGGCTGATATATTGGCTTGCTATTTTCTTGCTGTATTATTTATAATCCAATTCTTTATTTATTCATTTTTTTTTTTCTAAATCTCTGCCCACTTTGTTCTTGGAGGAATTAATCATTTTTAGATGTAACACATAATAGTTCCAGTCGAGTGTTTGTTATGTTTATATATTTATTAGCTGTTGTCCAAAATAATTTGTTACCCTGTTTTTCCTTCCTCTACCCCTTTAGCACAGCCTTTTGATAGTACTGTTTGTTAATTTGTGACTTTATTTTTTTCGAGCAGCAAACAATTTCATCATCACCCAAAAAGAAATACAAGTTGCAAATCCACAAAGGAATACAATCCATGGTTTACATACAATGCCTATTCAAACCAATGCAATTAATTTGTGTGGCTTTACTTTTTAATGATTGAGATTTATGTTGTGTTCTATATTGTGTATGGTTGTTGTTAACTTATACTTATTGAGATTAGCGCATCCAATCCAAAAAGATTTAAATTTGACCAACTGTACTGAAAGAGTGAATTTCAATTTAATTTAAAAGCCGTAGTGAAGGAGTGAGCAGCTGCAGTATAATATTTTAGGGGTGATGATCAGGCCATGAGAAGCTGTCTGTCTGTCTGTCTGTTTTTAGTTAACCTCGGGGATCTCAAGTTGACACTTAAAACCGAATTTTCGTACCCAAACAACCCACCAAGAGAAAGAATCTGCCATTCATCCTAAAAAGTACGTACCGACCTAGCATGGATGAGGTATTTGCATATTGCAATGAACTAATTCTTTTCAAATACTTGTAATTTACAATCAAGGCTTCACTTTAAAATAATTTTATAAATCTCTTGCTTGTTGGTAAAGCTCTTGATAAGAGTATAATATTAACTCTAGTTTGATAAACACTTATGCAAGAAAATTTGATTACTCATCTCTACATTTGAAACAAAATTTCTTATTCTAAAGTCCAAGCTCTACTAACAAAATGATGATAGTCCCGCCATAGCCATGCCCAAATGGAACTACACCGGTAGAGATGCATGAAAAATAATAGGAACATAGAGAATAGTGTACTCCTCTCACATGCATGTGATTTTTCTACAGACTCTACCACAAAGAACCCCACATGCATGTAAGAGAAAGAACAAACTATCCCCCATACTCCAGAAACAGAAAATAATTTCTCAGAGATACATACAGTTGATGGTAATGAGTTTTACTTCGAACAGGATGAAGAGGGTAGTTCAAGCAAGGGCAGTCTTTTGGGATATGTTTTTTCACAAACAAAAGAATTTTGCCCCTTAGAAGGACCTGAAATATGGAGCAGAATATGCAGTTTCACACAAGCAATCACCGTGCCAATGTCAAAAGATGTAAAATATTATACAGCACAAAAAGTAATTCCAGAATTAATTTTGCTAGATATCAAATAACTCCATGTGCCAATGTCAAAAGATGTAAAATATTATACAGCACAAAAAGTAATTCCAGAATTAATTTTGCTAGATATCAAATAACTCCTTCGATGTTAAAATGATACAAAATGACTTTCATGAATAAAGTTCCGCTGTCACACACACTTAACTCACCCTGCCTATGGATGTCGACCTTCCCTACCCGATCATCTCAGATTTTGGTGCATCTAAAACTGAACAACTTAATATGATAAAACAATAGATCCCACTGTCAACTTTCACTTCTTCAGCCCATTACTGCAGAATTGGTAGAAATTACCCACCCTACATTGGTGTCGTGAAAGTCTTTTTATTAAGACTCCATTGAATCATCCTCACCAGGCAATCCAAAGATCCTGAGGTTCCGATCCATTGAGCCAACTGCTATGTATTTTGCATCTGGACCGAATTTTACAGAAGACACTTTACCTACATCACACAAGTCACAACATCATGTAATTATTTCCCATTTAAGCCTACTCTGAAAACCATATTCTATGTTTGTTTGCGTGCATATGTTACACACACAGAGAGAGAGAGAGAGAGAGAGAGAGAGAGAGAGAGAGAGAGAGAGAGAGAGAGAGAGAACCTGTGCCAGACAAATCAGGGAAGGTTTTGATACAATTCCATTCCGACTTGACATTGGCAACTTGGTACACTCTGCAGAAATGTGATTATAACATGGTTAACACATTGACAATCATCCAAAATGTAGTGAGCAATTTCAAGATTTATATATGCAACTCATCCAATAAGTGTACCACAACATTATTAACTATATCATAGCCCTGTAAGGCTTTCAAGTTAAATGTGAAGAAGTAGAAGCATTTTGAGAAGTTGATAGGAAACCTTTGACCTTGTTTGTACTAATAAACCCAAACCAAAAGGTTCATTGCAGTACCAACCTGATATCTGAGCCTCCTATTGCAAGGTAACTTCCACTATGATCAAAGTCCACTGCCAAAAAACAGTTACAGAGGAAGTATTATGCACCAGATAAATTAAACTTTCTATTAAAAGTCAGAAAAGCAGTAAAATAGGAGAAACTATTTCTCCCAGTGACATTTACTACACGATATCAAAGACGACAATGATCCCGCAAAAAGACCATGGAACAAAAATAATACCAAGGACACTTCATCAGGGCAAGATAATATTGAAAACTACAATGGCAGTCTTCAATACATGGTAGACTTTTCTACAATAAGTTATTGCTGGTTATGTAGACAAGCAGTATTAGCTTGGATAAAATGGAGAGTTACACAACAGTCATTTTATGGGACAGTGGCTCAACAATTGCACCGCTGATATGTAATTGCAGCCCTGGGAAAACTATCGGAAATATTGTTGCCGCCAGGACTTTCCACCCTAACTGTTTGTCTACCTTTTCTGATAAATATGTGCTCGAGTGTGCAATGCATACATGTATTGTATATGTATACGAATTTGTGTTTTTGTGTGTGTGTGCATGCAAAATCTACATACAATTATAGAGGAGTATTATAGTATATTTTCAAGCAAAAGTAATAACAATTACTCTTTAAATGAAACCCTCGCAGAATTGTTACTACCTCCTCACTATTCTAGTTATCCCTGTTCCTTGGGTAGTAGGATTTTATGAGGTTTTGTAAACACATCTGTATATTGTATTTTCAACTTATTTGTAGTCTTTGACAAATGTATTCATTACAAACGAAAAAAACATAAATAATACTCCCTCCGTTCTAAAATATAGGAGTGTGCTGCTAATGGAGAATCGCCGTGAAATCTCCAACAGTGGTTCAACTAAATTATATAAGCTTTCTTAAGATCTTACACAAGTATTTCATTGTGCATGGAAATATATACCAGATTGTGTTGGTGTATTTTCATCATATGGCGTGAAGGTCCTGAAATTCCTCAATTTGCGCAGATCCCACAGCTTAACACCATCTTGAGCAGCAGTCTGACAAGTTGAGGGGAAAAGAATTAGTCAATGACATGTTTAATCAGCTAAAATATTTTGCATTTCTCAGTTAAACAAACACATACCGCTAGAAAGTAACCATTTTCTGAAAAAGATATGGCAGTTACTGCCCCGACATGACCATCAAATCTTGCAACATTTGCCTGCAGACAAACAAGATACTAATAAGACTTGAACGGGAAAAAGAAAAAGAAAAAACAAATAAAGGGTAGAACTACAATAGTATCATACTTGGCTTTTTACATCCCAAATCTTAACAAGAGACCCAGAGGTTCCTGTTCCAAGGATGAGACCATCAGGATGAAAGGCTGCAGATGTATAACCTTCGGATCCTGAAGCATCAGCAACCTGCAGAATACCTCCGGTTCAGAAGTTATGCAGTGACACTTGCCAGAGGCATTCAGACACACTTTGTCAAGGTGCCTGCAGGTGCACGCACATATGGATGTGTGTGTAGAATGAGCAAGTGATAGTGTGCGTGTGAAGGAGGGAAGGGGGAGGGAGTGAGACGGAAACCTGTGTGAGGCATAAACCAGAAGAGAGTTCATAAAAGCACCAAGTACTATCAAGAGAAGCTGTCACGAAGTAGTTGTTGGTTGCATGGACGGTGACAGCTTGCACCTGTCACAATGAATACATAGATCATTGTCAAAAAAATCAAGGATTTTGTGGAAAAAAAATAGAACTACACATCAACGAGTCAAAGAGCTACTATAATAGAGAGAACTGAAGGGATCTGTAATAAATACAATCACTGCATAGAATACATAAACATATATAAAAGGCTTGTTAGTTTAGGCACAATCGTACTGACTAATAAGCATATATCCCAAGTTCAAGTGAATTTCTCCATGAAAGTATCCATTTATTACAAGAAAACCTACATGCTTCGCCTTTTTTTTTACGAGTCAACATGCATGAATTTCAAATCTAGCATGTATATGAAATGCTTTACACTCCATGGGCTAACAGCATGTATTAGGAAAAGAAAAAATAAAGAGACATCTAAAGGAGGTCATTCTGCAAATTGAACTAATAAAAGAAGCAATTATGGAGTTCTAAATCAGTAGATAGAGACAAAATAATGACCAGGTAAGAAAAGTGGAACTCGTTTACCTCAGCAGTATGATCCTTTAAGATGTGCCTACAATCATAACTCCCATTCTCTGAACCTTGCCATACACGAACCGTCTGTAAAACCATTAAGTGACAACTAAATAATTAAATAAAAATACCAAGCACTCCCTCCGTTAAAAAAATATAAGATCCACCTTTTGAAGTCAACTTAAGACAATTTCAAAATCAAAATCGACATAAATTTCTTTAATTTTAAAGAATACAATAATACATATTACAAACTATCTACAAAGTACTACTCATCGTAACATTTATTGTTTTATAATTTTCACTGAATCATCTCAATTTTGAGTTTGAAAATGGCTCAAATTGACGTTAAAAGTCAACAATGATCTTATAATTTGGAAGTATTACATAGACTATAGCATTCACAGAGAAAGTGTAACACATTCTGCAGTATATGTAAAGAAGTGGACTTCACAACAACGTATATATAAACTTTTGAATCTTTTATGGAATTTAGGATGAACTTCTAATCAATAGAGAAAGCTTCATTGAACACAATTATATAGAGAAGAAAGCACCAAATATCAGTAGATTTTAGTTGTATTACACGTTCAATTAACCGGTAAGTTTTATGAAAGTAAAGCTCTACCGTATGCTTCCATAAATTCTTAAATCAAAATGGGCTGATCTCTCTTATATACATTGCCTATTAAGTACAAAATTACACAATAACGGGACATATAGAGAAACTGTATAAACACTCAACTACAGCTATTTAAACCTAGTACTTCTCTTTCTGTAAACTTTTGAAAATCTGCTACACCACAAAACCTCAATTTTTCTTATTTCCGACAACCACACAAAATATATTGCTTTCCAGTTACGCTGCTCACTGAATTTGATTCTAGTCTTTGGTTGGGTCCTCTTGTTTGACGTTTCCTTAAAAGGTAACCTTTTAGAAAGGGCTGTTTTTTTCTCCATCAGAAGATTGAAATGGAAAATAGACACAAAACGAAGCGGGAATGTGGAAACATCTATTTCAAAAAATGTAGGATACATAATGTTAGGTAAACATTAAAAATTAGATACATATAGACATACACAAACACACATCATATAAGTTATATGCATTTAACTCCAAAAAAGGAATGAAACTATTTATCATTATCACCACCAAATTTTAGCCACCCTCTTCCATATTTTCAAGTTGCCCCCTGAGTCTTCAAAATCAATTAAATATTGATCTTCAATTGAGATCATATCCAGGTCACCAACCCAAACATTTTTACAAGGTTTACAAGTTAATCTTTTGAAGGACGTAATAAACTCAAAATCACGTATGGGGACGTTTCCCCAATGTTTCTGAGAGTTTAAGAAAGCCAACAAGTTTCTGACAGATATGTGATTAAGGGAGAGTTTCCATGATTCATAGAGCACCTACTCCTCTCACCTCATTACAGTAATAGGCCACATTGTACTGGAATGTAATGGATAGGATTCCCTTTCCAGGGTGGAACTAAAATAAGATAAAAAGTTCTATGATTCTCTCTAAGAAAGTATTTCCTTTTTAACTGGGCAGCCAAGCCAAGCATGGATCAGTCTAGCTGAGAGCTAAGCAAGATGCATTTAACTATAGGTAGGTCTTAGTCAAGCTTTAGGATCGAGGAAACTTGAAGAGGTTATTAACACAGTTCATGCTGCTGCATAGTGCGCATATTGATGGCAGTCACATGCCTGAGGCAATATCATCCATTAGTTCAATGAACTAAATAGTGAATCTTTTCCATAGTAGTACATGAGTCTTAAATTTTTGGAGAGCCAGCTGAAAGGGTGGGGGAAATAGACTGAGGGGAGAGAGAGGACCATGTGATAAACAAACACAAGGATGATGATCTATCCTCTACAACAGGAATAATAACTATGCAAGTCTAACTAGGCATTTTAGAGCTAACCAACTCAGAGAAAGCTTTTCCATCACAAAAATTGAACTACATTACAGTCGCAAGTTAAGATAGCTATCAAAAAAAGCTTCATCAGACAATGTACCAAATGAATGTCAAATCTAGATTATAATATTTCTTATTTCCTCGTGATTCATATGCAGTAATGCACAACATCAACATGATATGATCCCTTCAGATTCTAGAAAAAGGCACATAATTTAAGCAAGTGTCCTGCGTGTTAATGCAATTGAAGTTTTACCAGATACAAGCATATGTATATAATTCAATTCTTAAATTTTAACTTGGATTGAAAGCAACTTCAAGTTCTCAATAATATTTAAAAACAAGAATTATTCATTGAGCTCAGCGGCTTCTTAAAATATTGTGTTACCCATTTAAGAGAACCGAATTATGGCTTTTTTTTGCCAAACAACATAAATAAATTTACCAGCATATAGGAGTTCCAAGATCTTATTCTCAGTAGAGTTAATGACCCAAAGTGAAGTGCACTCATTTTAAAAAAGGTGAGCAATGTATTTCAGAGCACTGACTCATGGACTACATAAGCATGACGACTAACAAGTTTCATAGTGAAAACAAGTATTTTCAACAAAAGAAAAAAGAGAGAAAAAAAGAACAATGTCAACATAATCAATTAGAGCTTAAAGGGAAAAGATTGTAAAGCAAGCATAATGCAAAAGATAATGAGAAACATAAATTCCAGCCCAACAAAAGTAGGCCAACCTTATCAGCGGAGCCAGTAACTACTAGTTCACCTTCAGCTACAAATCTAACACTTGTGACCTAAAAAAAAGAGAGAAACAAACAAAAACAATAATTAGACAAGATTCTTAACCAAAAATAGAAAATTTAACAGAGATACAATCATACAACCTTTTTCGAATGACCACTAAGTGTAGATAGGATCTCTCCTGAAGTTCGATCAAAGACTATAGCATTTGTATCAACCCCACCAGTAGCAATAATATCCTGATAAACCAATAACGAGAATGCTTTAACAATAATTATTTTAGTTTCAGTTCCCTCTAGAAAAGAACAATATAACACTAAATTTAGGCTCAAATCATTCCACATACATGCGATGCTGAAATAAAATAGATTATATGTAGATAAAAATTCCCTTCTGCTGTCCATATCCATGCAGTTGATTGAACACAAAATTTAAAGCAATTATGTATAACAAGAAAATTCTATGAAATAAAAAAGATATTCACTATTTTGGATAAATAAAAGAAGGAATGCTATTAGATGATGATGATAGAATACTATAAGCAGAAAAGAGGTAATCCAATTTTATTTTATTTTATTGAAAAGAGGTCCTTCAAATATCACAAGTAGAAAAAGTCCTCAATGAAGGATAGTTATCCAGTTCCTATGTATATATAAGTATTCAATCCTCAAAAAGCACCTTATTACAAAAATCCAAAGCAATGCCGGTGGGGAGACAAGATACTTCAATGTTAAGCTTACATACATAAACCTTCAACTAATATACATACCCAATCTCTGCCAGGCAAAAGAGATCAATCTTCCCTATAGAAAAATAATACGATTCTCAATCTTGAAGTTAGATCATATCTATCTGGTGTAAAGCTGTTGAGTATCCTCCATAAGGCAGATTGGTAAAGTATTGTACAGTCAAAGAAGCACAATTAGATCACACCATTAAAAAGAAATTTGAGTTCCATATGGTCTCATGTTCTCTGACCACGCATGTTAAACATGGAGTTGAACAACTTATGTGGTGCCATTTAAGCAACTTTGGTAGAAGTAAAGCCAAGTTTGCTGAGTCTCAGTTGTTAAATTATGTGCATTTTCTCTTTCTGCAGACTAAGGAGGAGAGAGAGAGAGAGAGCGGGGGGGGGGGGGGGGGGGAGAGAGGGAGAGAGGGGAGAGAGGGGGAGAGAGAGAAATGTTCAAATTGTCCATCAAAAAGCTAAAGGATGTCACTTGTCTTGTAATGCGCTGCACACAGCCACATATTGTGACTTTATTGAAATTAGACATACAAACTTGTGCTAAACCTTGGTCAGCAATGGAATCGTTGAGCATTTTTCTATAAATCCCACCATATATGCACAAAACACCCCCCACCAAAAACAAATACTCTTACAAATAGCATATGGATAACAAAAAAAATATTCCAGAGTAAAATATTAATAAGTATGATTGCAGTTTCAAAAGCAATGATATCCATACCTTGGAGTTGTGGATATCCACAGATAATATTCCAGGTTTGTTGGTTTTGTGAAGAGGATAACTATGAAGCTGAGTGTATCTTTCAACAGCATCAATGGGAGCCAATGAGGGAGGGATCTGAAAAACAGTAGAAAGGATTAAGAAGTAAGATAACACAATACATTCTTTCTAAAAGGTTGAAAGCAATGATGCCTCTAACTGGTATTGAAGAGATAAAAAAGGGGAGAATAAAATTACGATACCCAAATTAGAAGAATCAGCCTATTTGCATGAAAGCACTATAAATTATATATCATCATGAATAATACCTGCCGCTTTTTCCGTTGTTGTGACAGTGCCGCATTGCAGTCCGTTAACTCTGCAATGATGCTAGTTGAAATTCCTGGCCGTACTCTCTTCCCATCAGGCCCCAATTCATCCTCCTCAGCAGCTGTAATGACAAGGAGAAAAAACAAATGACTTATTATGAATAAAGGCAACCAATTGAAGATGGACCGCAAAATCAAAAAGGAGAAGAAGTTGAAAAAGAGAGGAACCTCTTTTCCCATTGCTTAAAGCAGAAGCATTCACTGTCATTGCAGCTGATGTTGTTGGCATGGGTATCTGTCTTTCTGCCTGTGCTAACAATGACCTTGCCTCATCTCTTTCTTTCTTTAGTCTAGCAATTACACGGCAGGCAGCATCATGCTGCAAACATGTAGATGAACCATATTGAATTTAAATAAGTAGGCAACTGCTAAAAAAGAAAATTTCTAAAAACCAGAGACCAAATATGTTAATCACTAGTACCTGGTAAAGGGCATGACTCAATTCTTCCCTCGCTGTATGTAGTTGTTTCTCCAATGCAAAATTTGAAAGCATCAAGCCATCCCATTCCTAGTATGGAATAATAAAGAAGGATTAAAAAGAAATTGTACAAAAAAAAATACGGAGTTTAAGGAGAGTGAACCTAAACTAATACAATAACCAATATAAATTAAGCAGACTATAATACGTTGACAATATACATTACGAAAGTCCATTGCCGCAGAGAAAAATGCTTCATAAAGGAGTATGAAACAGATCACAGGACCTACAGCAGCATGCATACATATATAGTATATACCTATTACTTACATAAAGATTTTAATAAATTACTAACTATTTTGGTTTTAAAACAAAATTTATGTATACATTAACTTTTTAGGTAAATACAGTCATCTGATATTAAATTAACTAGTTATGGAAAGAAAAAGAAAAGGCCTGTGGGGCAAGATGCATCACAATTCCTCAGCGGATGCCCGAGTTCATGATATATATTTCTCAAATTTATGAGACAACTTTAAATGGGTTTTGATCAACGAAGCCAAAGTTCAAATAAAATGACATTGATGCGGCATACGTTGAACACATTATGGGAGTGGTAGACTAACAATTGAGCTAATTTAGAGTTATCAGCTGAATGCCATATCGGCGAACACAAAGAAAGTAATATTTTCAGTCAGAGGAGGTAACAAACTTTTGTACAAATAATTATGATGAATTGTAATAGAAACTAAAGATTTTAGATAGCTTATTTGCTGTTGTAGATCAAATACAGAGCATGTTAACTACAACCAAACACGGTCTAGATTTAAAATTAATAGATACTAGGATGTCAAAAGAAATAGCCCAGGCAGTACAGCAGAATACTATTATGTGTGTACAATGAAAATAATTTAGCAGCCATGGTTCAGACTTTTTTTCATTCAAACTCTATTCCAAACGTGTTAAAATTTAAAGCTAAACAAAGATTTTAAATCAATGAAAAAAAAAAATAATTGCAGGATAAATTTTTATAATTTCCTAATAGAGCGTATAGAATATCATACCTAAAGAATCAAAACAACATAAGAATGTGTCTTGCATGTTAAACAATGAATAGCCAGAAAACAACATACTAAAATAAGCCAACCACAACTATGTCTACCAAACAATATGTGAAATTCAATGATAACGCATGCATGATGGATGCGATCAAAAATTACTAAAGCGTACAGGGGAATGTCATCATAAGTCAAACTAACTTAATCCTTCCTCAATCCCAAAATGAGAATCTCATTTTAATAAAGTATGCACTTTAAAAAAATGTAATCAGTTTCCCGTCTGAATTCCTAACTAAATAACAACTTTGATATAAATGAGAATTAGGTTGAAGCACTTTTTTCGTTAAGGGACAATTTGTAACGTCATGTTACCGTTTAATCATTTGTCATTAAAAGCAATCATTTCGGGACCCACAAAAAGAAAGTACAACTCTCATTTTGGATCAGCAATACTATTTTGTAATTCATGAAAGTATATAAAATACTTGCGGAAACAAGGAGCCAAGAATCAGAAACACGTACAATCTGGAACATCCCAAGCATCCCAGGAATGCTTGCAGCCTGTACTGGTCTGGGCTTCACTATCTGCAACATGTTCCAATAAAATTTAGGGAAAGAAACTTAAAAACTAATAAAAAAAAACACTCGATGGCATAAATATATAAGCAAACCTTGCCAGATTTGATTGGAACAATGTCGTCCATGGTTAAAGGCTCCCCGGTAACTGGGCATTTTCCAAAATCCTAGTTAAGAGCAGACAACAATGTAGGTTTCTATTAAACAGACAATTAAATTACACACAATTATCATATAAATCAAGGTAATGCAAATTTATAACCTCTGTTTGATTGTGGAGAGAAGCTATCAACATTTTGCAATAACACATTACTAAGCAGAATGGCTGACTTGAGCAATAATTGAGTATTTTTTTTATTTAAAAATCGTATCCATACCCCTTGCCATATTTAATTTATTAGTTCAATTTACATTGCTAACATTTTTCTCTAAACCCTAGAAGTAGTAAATACCGAGAAACAAAACGCACCAATATGTGTCTCTCAATCAATCGCTTCTCGTACAAAAGTCCGGACCTCTTTGAAACCACTGGCTCTTCCGGCACCTCACCGGAGACTGTACGCATGTATTAGAACAAGATAAGCATAGATCAGTAACAAAAGTACATATGCAGATGTGAGTAAATATGCAGATATATATATACACACACATGTAGATATAGAGAGAAAAGAGAGTTACTCGAGCAGTTCATCGTGCGAAAGAGAGCTAGGGTTTCTGCTGAGAACAGTATTCGGCGTAGTCCAGTGGCAGAAGCGTAATTTGAAGAGAGAAAACAAAAGGTAGCCAGAGAGAAGGAAAATGAAATATTAACGAGGGTCGAAGTCTCGAAGATATAATAGATGCAGAAGACCCGAGTACTATGTAATTGGGTTGTCCGGGCTAAATAAATTCTCAAGCCCTTGAAGTTCCTTCATTGGTACTCTTTGTTTGTTAAGCTAAATTTGTTGATAAGTGAACGAACCTCTTCTATAGGGTTTAGCCCTATGTCTCAAGGCCCAAACTAGATCAAGACCCAAAAGTCATTATAACTTGGATATAATTTTATTTGGGCTCGCTTTCAATTTGGGTTGTAGAGGGTTAGCTTAAATTGGACTTATATTGAGGACTACTGCTTGGGTTAATCGACTCAACTCTCTAGTTTTGACTTTATCTTTATAAGTAGCAAGCTGACGTTACGAGTTAAAATGATTGGCTTGATTGAAAAATTAAAACTTTAAAAAAAAAAAAATCTTTTTATTTATACGTGACTAAAGAATAGATATTAAAATTGTATAAAAAATTACGTATTTGATTGTGGTTGATTATAATCAATGAGTCTGCTTATGCATGAGTAGTTATTAACGAATAACATCTTGACATAACATTTTTTTAAGTTATTTTTTATAAGAAATTGTTTCAGTTATTTTTTTATAAATATTAATATAAGATGACAGTATGTTATTAACTTTATCATCATAATTTAATTATCACGTTTTTATTGATAAACAAATAATTTATTATTTTTAGGGATAAAAGTAAAACAAAATTTAAAAATAGGATTATTTATTTATTTTTATTTTTTTGGAGTGGGGAGGGATTATTTAATGTATTAAGTTTTGAATAAAAATCTCACTCCAGTCGTTTATGAAACTGGAGATGATCCATTCTCCTCCCACTCAATTTTGTTATTAATAAATAGAAATTTG
This sequence comes from Hedera helix, assembly GCA_947179155.2. Lineage (NCBI taxonomy): Eukaryota > Viridiplantae > Streptophyta > Magnoliopsida > Apiales > Araliaceae > Hedera > Hedera helix. Next base: position 30,159,740 of record OX359281.1, read on the forward strand.
CCTGTTAATTGTGCAATCGTAACCGAGAGCTTTTGGTTCAGTGACACTTTAGGCAGTGGCCAAGATAGAATGCGTGTGTTTAAATTCAGTCAAACTATCAACAAAAAAAATAAAAAATTGTGCAATCATACAAACCCTAATCTCATTCTAAAAGTCCTATTTTTTATTATTATTATTTTTTGCTATGTTGAGCGAAATTTAACAATCTTGACAAGCTAAGATTAGATCTCAATACCTCTTGGTTTTTCAGAAGTGAACTTAATCACTGTACTAAAGAGACTTGATAAAAGTCCTATTTTTGTTTATTGAAAGTAATTAAATAATAATATTATAGAATAATAAGAAACTTGCCTTCTCCATAAGCTCTTGAAACCATACAAATTTTCAATTAAATAAAAAACCTGATAGATGGGTTGATTATTCTCTTCTTCACTTTGAAGGCCTACCTATATCAAGAAGGACATCGCAGGACATTGACATGCGACTATCTTTTGTACTGCTTGTTTATATTTTTGAAGTTATACACCATGTTTCACAAAGAAAAGTCGGACGCGAAAGGCAGTCAAAAAAAGTAGCTGTGGATTGCTTTAAATTAGATCATGAAACTGGAAAAAGGAGCAAGAATATATATATCCCAACCTCTCTCATCTCCAACAAAAAAAAATAATTCTTTCGTCGTTGTATTGTAGTTCTGTCTATCTCTTTTATCACGCAAAACGAGAGAGTGAATTAAATCAGGCGATTAGAGAGAAATTGTTTATATGGCGGGAGAGATTGACACATTGTTACGATGCAACATTGATAGCTAATAACTATTCATCTCTCGAACATTTTTAACGATTAGGCATGATGCTTCCTTTAGCTTGACTAGCTTAAAGCTTCATAATACCAATGCATACCCCACAGTCGCATTGGTTCCATTCAGGTAAGAGCTCAACTGCCACTGCTTCTGAATACTCTTTGCAAAGTATTAGGGTTTAATTGATACCCCTGGGGTATGTGGTGTGCATTAGAGTAGAAAAATCTTTAAAATGGCCAAACAATTTCCATTCATCATAAACTAAAACAACAAATTTAATTTATAAGGTGTTCAGTACGTTAAGTGTGTTTGGTGTATTTGAAAGTTCAAACGTATTCTAAAATCTTATTTATTTAAAAACAGTTTATTTCAAACACAATTTATTTATATCACAGATTTAGCGTTTAAAACTCAAATGTGCCATATAAAAAAATGTTGCTACCATCGCAAAATTGCAAACACGGGTAATCAGCCAAACCTTAAAATTGCTTCAACTTCTTCTTTTTCGTGATTCACCAAAATAAAACAAATTATAATATTGTGTGTTAATCCCAACACATAATTAACTTGTTTAGCAAAGAAAAGAGAAACTTGCATGTCCTAATCCAACATACAATCACATCAAAATTAGTGTAAAATCATCAATAAAATGCATCCAACAACTCAAAGATCATGAAGTCTATTCATTTGGATATTGTTTCATCATTGTTAATGTATTATATGAGGCCTCGTAGCCAAATCCCAAATATATTCTTGGGCATAAATACCACGTACCATGCGATAACTTGTTCACTTGGACACCTACTTAGTACTCCCAATCCTATCAATGTTTTGAATATGTATTCAGCTTCATCACAAAGAAGATATATATAAAATGGTAGAGCATAATATTAGATTCCAATGCAGACCATGCTTTAGTACTACTCTTGGAGAAATTCATCAAACATTGGCAAAGAAAAAGTTCATGCTGTCGAATTTTACAAAAACAAGTTAAAAGTAGATCGATGCACCAAGGGCAATTCTTTTTCCATTTTTCGGATAAATAAGTGAGAGCACTTGTCCAACAGAGCACAAACATTGCCTCAAATCAGTAACTAAATTATAGGGTATCAACTCATTTTTCAAGTAAAAATAGGCGTGCCGTGTAGATAAATGTCAATGAAAGAATAAATTTTATAGGAAAGCATTTGTTGGACTGGTTTAGGATTCGTTTTCAGTGAAAAATAAACATTATAGGGGAGCATTTGGCAAACTGGTTGAGGGTTCGTTCTCTACCCAGGAGATAATGGGTTCAAGTTACTCTCCTCACTGTAGAGCTTAGCCAGGTGATCCGGTATGAACTCGCATTTGTATTTGGTCCATGTGCAGAGACACTCACACAATGTTAATAAGATAACACTTTTCCATTTAGCATTTTTTTTTTGTAGCAAAAAAAAAATATAATAAAAAGGCAAATGGGATTTCATTTCTTCCTTGTTTTAAAGGAGTTTGAGGTTGATTTAAAGCAACCTAGTAGCTAGGACTTTTTAAAATGAGTCCTAAATATTCTAAATTTCTAACTTCCGGAATCAAACAGTACACTTTTCTGGTTGTCAGATTTGAGATATTTGGCTTTAGAATTGTTTAAGCTTCTCATAAATAAAAGGTACAAGGTAGGACTACCTCATGAGTGACATATATAATGATTTCATATTTGTATAAAACCTGTAAGTAAGCTTGGCTTTGGTTGAATTTGATCTGGCATAACTTATCCTCTGTTCGAAAGAAAATAACTTTGCTTCTTTAACCTTATATATCTCAACATAAATGTTTTTTGCATAGTCTTTAGATACAGAGATATTTTTAAGATGAAAAGATTGAAAAAAGTATTGAGGTAGGTATAAGATCAACAATATAAGATCTTCGTCAAATAGTCTTGGAGTTGAAAAGATATATATATATATATATATATATATATATATATATATATATATATACACACACACACACACACAACCCCCTTCTCTTACGAATCACCCGCATGCGGGTTTAAAAAAAATTCATACGTGGCCATTCTACCAATTCTTTCTCTCTCCTTCTTTTATTTCTTTTCTTCTAAGTTCATCAAAATCCCAGTTGGGCAAACCACTAGGTTCAGAATCATCAACTCCAAAAATATGGAGATCATCAAGAGCATGGATCTGTTTTTAATTTATGAAATCTTAGTTTAAATTTTTCACACCTTAGCTATTTCTCTCTCTCAGTGGTAGTTATCTTGGTGGCCAACGGCGGAACCGGGGGGCTATTTTGGAGGTTAATATATATATATATATATATATATATATATATATATATATATATATGAAATGATCATATGGGCATTTGGTATTTTGGTTTAGTGGCAGAATTCTTTTTTAAGTTGGGAGAAGTCCTGAGCGGGAAGCCACTATATTATTCAATACTTGTTTTCTTATCAATTCATTATTTTTTTAGTTACAAATTTTGCACATAATTGATTTTTTAAATGATGTTAAGAACTACCTCGTAACTAAAGAAATATAGTTACCCATCAACATAAATAATAATCTTATAACATTTAATCTCTTGACAAGAAAATCAGATTGCAGTCATATGTATCAAAAATTTCAATAAAAAAATGGATAGTACATGACAAAGCAAACCTCAGTACTTCACAGAATAATAGTTGAAATTAGCATACATAAAATTCATGAAAAAATATAACAATTAAAAAATTAGCATACATAACAGCTGAGTGCGTGATCATCTCATAACATAAATCAAAATTAGCATACATAACAATTGAGTACGCGATCATCAGAAGAATTACTCAAAAAGAGACTTGAGTTATCTTCAAAAAAATATAATTAATTTAATTTACAGTAAGTTGGAATTTTTTTTTATTGATATATTTTGACCCTCCTCTAAAAGTGTTCTAGTTCCGTCACTGTTGGTGGCGGTGGATGTAATGTCCGCAAAATTTTAAATTTCATTTTAAATAAATTATGAATTTAGTTATTTATGTAATGAATATTCTATGAACTAATTTAAATCTTGATGCGATTAAATTAGTAAATTAGCAATATATTTGGATTAAATTAAAGGGAGTCCAACTAATGGGATAATTAAATTAGTGGACTAATCTAAGAATATTAGTATTAATAAATTGATAAGATCTTAGATTAATTAAAAATCCAATTAAATTGAATATAGCAAGTCTAATTGGATTATATATAAATTAATTAATAAAATTATTAATTAATGGTAATGGGTATTTTAAATTGGCCCAAGTATTTAAATTGCATCAACCCCAAGTCTAGTTGCTAATTAACCATTCAATTGGGCCACAAACCAATTGTTCAATTAATTAAGCAAGTAGCAGCCCAGCCCAAGCAGCAAAACATAACCCAGTAGAAAATTAGGAGTGACACCTATTTTGGGACAAAGTTTCAGGAGCAGAGCATGCGCAAGAGCTCTTGGCTCAAGAAAGCAGCAGCTTGTTGGCAAAAGAAGGGAGCAAGTCAGGCATAGGGGAGGCTATAGAGTCCATGTATCAGAGTTTTGTCTAAAGCTTGGGATAGTATATTTCTTATATCAGCCATTATTTCTTCTTCCCGTCCATTTGCAGAGAGAGAAAACAGAGAGCAAAGAAGCAAAAATAGTGAGAAAAAGGAAAATAACAAAGTGACTCTTGAGTGTTTGATATAGGAAGCTCAAGGAAGGCTCTTGGATGTCCGATACCTTTTTCACATACTTCGGGAGGAAGAGAAGGCCAGCCATTAGATCACAAAGGTAGTACACATCTCAAAGTTTCAGTTTTATGCTTCCATGACCATGCTTTGTACTTTTTATGGTAGGAAGCTAGATTAAGAGCTCTAAGTGATCATATTCATGCTAGAGTAGTAAATGTATGTTTCAATAAGCTTATCCTGTGTTATTATGCACATCTACGTGGTTAAAATTGAAAGAGTGCATAAAACCACCTATTTCGGAAAAACTGTGTGAGTTAGTGTGGTTTAAGGCCTTATATCTCTAAGCTCTTCAACTTGTTTGGGATGGTTATTATTTTGACAGACCTATGAGTTTAGAAGAAAACCCAATTTGAATCACCAAAAGTTATGATGTATACTTTTAGTTATGATTTTTCTACCAAAACAGTCCATTTTATAGCATTGTTGAGAGTAGCTTGATAATTTTGGTATTTAATGCTTCTGAAGAATTATTTGAAAAATACTATAGGATAAAGGATCAAGGTATGAGTCCATAAGATCCGACCGTGCATGATTTTGAGGTGTATAGCTCATTCTAAAAATGTTTGAACCTAAATACATCCGGATGCACTAAGAAGCAGAAAATCTGGAAAACTCCTGCTTAAATTTTAACTCTACGACTTGACTCTACGATTTTGACTCTACGATTTTGACTCTACGACTTGACTCTACGATTTTAACTCTACGATTTTAACTCTACGATTTTGACTCTACGACTTGACTTTACGATTTTAACTCTACGATTTTGACTCTACGACCTGCACTCGACGACAGAATGATGTAGGTGCAATATAATGCCAGTAGTGAACTGTGAATAGTAAACTAAAATAGTTAATTATTTATTAAATAATAAGTAAAGATAATTGATCAATATTAAATGATGATTAAAAGAGAGATAAATACAATTAATTAATTATTATTTGACTAACGTTAAATAATAATTTAAGAAGAGTTGAAGTCAATAAAGTGAATATTTATTATTTAATGGGGATTGAATAATAAGTAAAGGTATTTAATCATTGTTTAACATTAAATAATGATTAATGAGTAATAAAGGTAGTTAATTAATTATTATTGGATGAAATAATAATTAAAGAAAGATAAGATAAAATAAAGTAATTGCCTATTATTTAACTTATAATATGTAAGGATAATTAACAAATTGTTATTTAATTAATAATAATTAACTATTATTGAATAGTTAAGGTTATCATGTAATTATTTATTATTAAATGATAAATAAGGGAGTCAAGGAAATTATTTGCTAATTAACTTAATAATTGGAACAACCAAGCAATTATGATAGATTGCTTAGGGGTTTAAATGGTATGAGATAATTAAATCATTAACCTTAGTTCGGTGAATATTTTATTGAGGTTATATGATGTGGAATTGTATGATACTCCAAGGTGTTTATATGATAGTCAACTTAAATACTTAAGTGAAGCGATTATGCGTTGTTCTAACTATTAGGCCAACATTTTCAATGTTAGGTCTTCAAGGAAAGTTTAAATTAAGCAAAGTAGACGTAATTCGCGCACCAGACAAGTTCCTTAACCTTACACAACTCTATATTGTGAAAGTTTCGAATTATATTTATTGCAAGTTCCCTAACTCAAACTAGAGTTATACTTTCAAATTATATTTCAGGTGGTTTAATTATTGCAGGATTATTCCACATCGATATTACCTTTGACATTCGCACATAGTGCATGTTGGATTCAAGTTCTATTATCGAACTGTCATATATTTAAAGTTCTTGCATTCATGAACTGTTTAAGAAATAGTCTATGCTAATTGATTCAGCTAGACATTGAATATTAACATAAATGCTATCCAAACTAGTAGTTGGTAAGGATTCTTGTACTGAGAGAACAAACCCTAAATTGGGGAAAATATAAGTGTCGGTCATCCGATACAGTCAGAGTTTAATGTTATGCATACACATGGTGTACTAGAGGCTGATCCCCTCGGGTACAACTGACGGTTATAAAAGGGTCAGTCAAATGACTGATGTTGCCTTGGCGTTCATGGTCTATTGGACCACTCAGAAATCAATAATCAAGTCCTCATTGTTTCATCTAAGTCTTGATTACATTGTTCAGTTATTAATCAACTCTTCAATTATTCATTTAAGTACTGATCATGTTATTCAGTTTTATCATTGAGCCTACATTATTAAAACAACTCGATTATTATTTCGATTAATTCATGATATATTATATTGTTCATTTAAAACTTGTTGAGCAAGCTAGTTGCTCACCCTTGCTATATCATGAAAATAATTGCAGTCAAACCTGAAAGCTCGAGTGAGGACAAAGGCAAAGGAAAGATGAATTCTTGATTAAGCTGGATAGCAGTTTACCTGTTTCATATTTTGGTAGTACCTTTGTGATGTGATATAACACAAACCTTTTGTAACCTTTTTGGTAGTTTGTGATGTATTTAGTAAAGGTTGTAGACCTTAGGACTAGAAAGTTTTTGTAATAAACAACATATGTTTATTTATATTTTCCGCACTAGTATTAAATGTTGTTTAGCAGATATTGGATGTATTTTGCGTGAGCACTGAATTCGAGGTACTAGTACCCGAATTTTGGGGGCGTCACAGGTTGGTATCAAAGCTGTAGGTTATAAACTTTAGGATCTGCGAAACCTAGGGTATAACCTTAGTATTATACTCATATCGAGTGCGCTAGGAAATGGATCAAGGAGATTCATTGGAGTTACTTTTGTTTAGAGGTGGATTGTGGGGATCCATCGAGCCGATTTGTACATGATAAAATATCTTTTCATTTCATCAATGAATATATTTTATTATTGTACTGACATGCGGTTATTTTGTTTTCCCTATTGTGACTGTAGGATGGCTGAGATTGGGGAACCGAGTCACATAGAGGAAGATACTGTGGTGGATAAACAAATTGTCCACATCGAGCAACCTACAGTGGAGCTTGCGATAGTTGTACCTGAGGAGGATCACGTGGCGGATATTGAGGAACCAGTTTGGGGTGGGGTAATGAGGCCACGGAGTGAGGATGACTCAGAAGAGCAACAGACTGCCGATGAGGATTCGGATGAGGAGGTGCAGTATTATGATAATACGTCACCTGAGGAGTCAGCTGAATATGTAGATGGCATGAGCACGACTGCGAATGACATCATAGAAGAGCTGACCACTAAGAATGAAGAACTTGAGGGTAGAATTCAGCATCTTGAGGAACAAAATCAGATCCATCAGGAATTAGAAAATGGCTATAAGAGTGTGGCTTATCAGCTATCCGGGGAGGTAACTGAACTGAAAGAGGAGCGTGATCAGGTGAAGCTGAGTCTGGCAGATCTTCAGGTGGAACATGAGGCCTTGAAGGCCAACTTTAACCTAGAGGTTGCGGAGAGAATCCGTGTCGAGGAAGCATTGGATAGAGCTACCATGATGGTGGACGAACTTGAGAGGGAAGTTCAAACTCGTGTAGTCAGGTTTGATCGTTTGAACTTTGTGTTTGACACCGCCTTTCACAGGATGAGGCATAGGATCAGAAGGTATCCTAGGGAGGAGGATCTCCACCGGCGCACAATCAGTCGCCGCGTAGCAGATATGATAGTCAAGAAGGAGCATGAGGATGCTATCCTCAGGGGATTGTAGATTCTATTAGCACTATGATTATAAATAGATGCAGTTTAGTTCCCACTTTTTGTTGATAATAGGGACAGTGGTATGTTGTAGATTCCATTACTTTTGCTTTGACTTGGGATAATATTAGACCCTGACTTTTGTTTTGTTAGAAGGGTAGAATGGTTTAAATCCCCACTTTTGTTCTTTAGGGGATATATATCAGTTAGATGATGCATGAGCATTTATAGCAGTATGCCACAGGTTGTTACGTGATGTATTAAACAGTGGTATATGAATATAAATGCAGTTATGTTTGTTTAAATCAAATGTGTTTGATTGGGATATTTTAAATTTTTTTTTACATCAGTAAAATTTCATAAAATATACAAAATGATAAATGTAAGGTTCTGTTTAATAACAGAGAATGCCGCCAAGACGTGTACCCCGAATTCGACGTGTAGATGAAGTCGGAAATAATGTTGAGAGGGAGGAAGACCCAATGAGGGCTTTCGCAGCCATGATGATGGAAATGATGCGGAATAGACCACCACCAGTAGTACCGCCAGAGGTACCACCAGTTGCAAACCAGCCAGGGACACACTTAGCAAATTTTAAGGATTTCAAACTGGTAGGACCACCAGAATTTCATGGGTCTACAGATCCTATAGAGGCCCAGACTTGGGTTGAAGAAATGGAGAAGGTGTTTGAGGTTGCATGGGTGGCCGAAGAACAGAAGACGTCGTTTGCCACCTTTATGTTGAAAGGTGAAGCAAACTACTGGTGGAAAGTGTGACGCCCCCAAATCTAGGCCCACACAGCCCAAACTTGAGTCGTCAAAAGACTACAACAAAATTATTACAACAAAGCACAACGTACAACAATACAGTGTATAATAATACACAACTAAGTCTTCACTATTATTGCCACACTATTTTACAACACGTGAAGACTACGACAGCTATTCCTCAGACTCTCACTCCATCCCTCGGCTAGACCCTGTTACGTTTTCATCTCCTGTTGAAAAACAATGGAACAAAAGAAAGGGTGAGCTCAAATAGCCCAGTAAGAAATATCATGACTAAGATAATGACGAATAATTTATCATTAGCCTTCAACAGTTGAGTTCTTGATAGAATACAATAGACTACAAGGTTTATATCAAAAACTGTAGTTAAATTCTTAAACAATGTTCAGATCAATAATAGCAGCGAATGATCAATCTATTAGAAGAATAATGCAGACTATAATGTCCACTCGCTTCTCTTTTTTGTAAAAATATCATCAACTTTTATCATCTGAAATACCATTAGTCATGATAATAAAAATTCACAGTTCCTGATCATAATCATGCAGATCAACAGTTCATCTTTGCACTACGGGCCAAAGACATTCAATATAACACCAACGGTCATGATTATACCAGATTCAGCCTTTGGTCATAATCATACCAATCAACAGTTCATCTTTGCACTACGGGCCAAAGACATTCAATATAACACCAACGGTCATGATTATACCAGATTCAGCCTTTGGTCATAATCATACCAATCAACAGTTCATCTTTGCACTACGGGCCAAAGAGAACATTCACCACGTGCCATAAAAGACACCGAACAGATGTATCGCCTTTAACCTAGTATATCGCCTTTAACCTATCATCTGTTCAACAATTATATCACATCTGTGCCCCCGGCCACAGATATTCACAACAGCTTGATTCTTGAAGATTAATACAAATAGCAGTGATACGAATGATGAACAGAAGAAATATGATAAACAATAAATATCGGAAGTTTACTTTGTGCAGATTCAAATAATGTCCAAATTGTCAATATGATGTGGAGTGAAATTTAAAAAATAATATTCAAAATCCACAGTTCAGAATAACGGTTACAGGTCGATAGAAATGTTCAGAAAATAGGAAGGTTCAATTGAAATAATGAAGTTCAACTATTATGGAACATATAATATTTTCAGGAATTATAGAAGCAATAGTTCCATAATAAGTTTCGATTTAGGTGTATGAAAGAAAATAATATCCCTTACCGTAGCAGGTTTGATTAACAAAAGGTGAAGGGAATTAATATCCTTTACCATAGTAAGTTTGAATAATGGAAGATGAAAAAGATGGTATCCCTTATGAGTATAAAGGAAAATGATATCACTTACGAATATGGAATAAAAGTGTCATGTGATAATTCATGTAGACAAATTATTCCCACACGAGACAAATAAAAAGGGTTATTCACCAACAGGCGGTAAACCGCGCCGTAAGGTTATTCCCACAATTTAATACATGGAAGTAAATGGCACAAGAAAGAAACGATATTATTTTCGAGAATCAAAGAATGATAATCCCTTCAAGTAAGAAAGAAAATAATATCCATTTATGATGATGAAAAGAGTGATACCCCTTACCGTAGTAAGTTTCAATAATAGAATATGAAAGAAGATGATATTCCTTACCGCAATAATTTAAGAGTATAAAAAGAATAATATTCCTTACCGTAGTAAGTTTAAGAGTATGAAAGAAAATGAAATTCCTTACCTTAACACGTGACTGGATATTGATTTAAATGAGGTTGATCAACTTGGAAAAATTCCTGCACTCCTTTTGGCTTTCAAACTCTCAAAATAACCTTACTATGCTCAAAATTCTCTCACAATAAACTTATAGAAAAATTTATGTATTTTAGATATGATTTTCTTATTCAGCGAAGGGCCTATTTATAGCAAATGAAGTTACTATGCGTAGCACGCCGGGGAAGGAAAATTGGGGGGCTGCGCCCGCCGGCTGCGCAAACGTTTTAAAATTTTTTCAATACTTGCACAGTAATTTTGCACAGTAACTTTAAAATTTTCAAAATGTGAACAGTATTGAACAGTAACTTTTGTCGGCAAATGAACATTGACTTTCCCGAGATGAACAGTAACTTCCGTCAGTGAATAGTAACTTTTTCGGGAATGAATAGTAAACTCCGGGAGTGAATAGTAACTTTTGAAAAATAATAATAATATTTATTTATTTCTATTTTTTTCTTAATAAAATAAATAATATTGTCTAATAAAAGTACCAATTAGTAATACGACAATTAACATAATGCTACCACAGTGATAACAATAATTCAAAGTAATGCAATGACTACTGTGTCAATTATCAGATCAATAATATGAATTACTGTGCATTTGTTACTGTGACAATTATTAGTTTAATAATGCAACATGTCGTGTAGTAACAATAATGCAAAATACTGTGTAGCAACAATTATTGAATTGATAACATAAAATATTATGCAGTGATAATTATTGATGAAATGATGCGCAACAGTTACGGTGTCAATTATTAGACCAATAATACGAGACACTGTGCAATACCGTGTGCTACTGTAGAGTACCACATGCTACCGTAAAATACCATAAATTACCGTATGCTACTATTCTTTTATCACCAGTATTTAAACAGTTAACACCGTTGACTATTTTTATTTAAAAAGGTTACTTCTGTCGTTTTCTATATCCGACAATTATTCCGTTGTGGGGTCCACCAATAATTAGTTATTTCGGCGCCGTCGTACGGCCCGAATATTCCCCGACCAAACGAATATTCCCCGACAAAGCGAATATTGTCCGACAAAATAAAAATTTGCACATAACGTCCTTAACTTTCAATTTCGTCAATTTAACCACTTACTGTTTCATGAAAAAAAATATATATGAAGAAAAATTAAATTTTATATTTCATAAAATTCGGGGTCTTACAACCTCCCCTCCTTATGAAATTTCGTCCCCGAAATTGACGTACCTGGCATTTCGAAGAGGTAAGGATATTTAGATTTCATCTCGGATTCTAGCTCCCAGGTCATTTCCTCAATATCTTGGTTCCTCCATAAAACCTTAACTTGAGGTATAACCTTTGAGCGTAGAATCTGCTCCTTCTTATCTAGGATCTTAACAGGTACCTCCTCGTACGTTAAATCCTCTTCTATAACGTCCGGTTCTAACTCAATGACGTGGTTTGGGTCCTTCACATATTTACGTAACATAGATGTGTGAAAAACGTTATGGATGCGAGACATACTTGGTGGTAGGGCTAGTCTGTAAGCTACGGTTCCTACTCGATCGAGGATTTCAAATGGGCCAATAAATCGAGGGTTAAGCTTTCCTCTCTTTCCGAATCTCGTAACTTCTTTCCATGGAGAAACACGTAAGAATACATGATCTCCGACGTTTAATCTCTCATCTCTCCGATGAAGATCGGCATAACTCTTTTGTCGTTCTTGTGCTGTCTGTATTCGTTGTCGGATCATTTGGATCTTTTCTGTTGTCAAGCGTACCAACTCAGGTCCCAACAATTTTGCTTCTCCTACCTCATTCCAACATATTGGAGAGCGACACTTGCGTCCATATAAAGCCTCGAATGGAGCCATGCCTATACTTAACTGTGGTCACAAAATAAATGTTAGTTCAAATAAACTGACTCATCACTTCATGTCTCTATATTCAAATCAACTCATTAGATAATAAAATCTAATTTAGGTAGGACGCACTAGTGACTGATTCTATTCGTCTCTCCCCTCCTAGTTCTAACCCCAGATCTCCATTCAAGACCATATCCCTAAGCTCTGATACCAACTGTGACGCCCCCAAATCTAGGCCCACACAGCCCAAACTTGAGTCGTCAAAAGACTACAACAAAATTATTACAACAAAGCACAACGTACAACAATACAGTGTATAATAATACACAACTAAGTCTTCACTATTATTGCCTCACTATTTTACAACACGTGAAGACTACGACAGCTATTCCTCAGACTCTCACTCCATCCCTCGGCTAGACCCTGTTACGTTTTCATCTCCTGTTGAAAAATAATGGAACAAAAGAAAGGGTGAGCTCAAATAGCCCAGTAAGAAATATCATGACTAAGATAATGACGAATAATTTATCATTAGCCTTCAACAGTTGAGTTCTTGATAGAATACAATAGACTACAAGGTTTATATCAAAAACTGTAGTTAAATTCTTAAACAATGTTCAGATCAATAATAGCAGCGAATGATCAATCTATTAGAAGAATAATGCAGACTATAATGTCCACTCGCTTCTCTTTTTTGTAAAAATATCATCAACTTTTATCATCTGAAATACCATTAGTCATGATAATAAAAATTCACAGTTCCTGATCATAATCATGCAGATCAACAGTTCATCTTTGCACTACGGGCCAAAGACATTCAATATAACACCAACGGTCATGATTATACCAGATTCAGCCTTTGGTCATAATCATACCAATCAACAGTTCATCTTTGCACTACGGGCCAAAGACATTCAATATAACACCAACGGTCATGATTATACCAGATTCAGCCTTTGGTCATAATCATACCAATCAACAGTTCATCTTTGCACTACGGGCCAAAGAGAACATTCACCACGTGCCATAAAAGACACCGAACAGATGTATCGCCTTTAACCTAGTATATCGCCTTTAACCTATCATCTGTTCAACAATTATATCACATCTGTGCCCCCGGCCACAGATATTCACAACAGCTTGATTCTTGAAGATTAATACAAATAGCAGTGATACGAATGATGAACAGAAGAAATATGATAAACAATAAATATCGGAAGTTTACTTTGTGCAGATTCAAATAATGTCCAAATTGTCAATATGATGTGGAGTGAAATTTAAAAAATAATATTCAAAATCCACAGTTCAGAATAACGGTTACAGGTCGATAGAAATGTTCAGAAAATAGGAAGGTTCAATTGAAATAATGAAGTTCAACTATTATGGAACATATAATATTTTCAGGAATTATAGAAGCAATAGTTCCATAATAAGTTTCGATTTAGGTGTATGAAAGAAAATAATATCCCTTACCGTAGCAGGTTTGATTAACAAAAGGTGAAGGGAATTAATATCCTTTACCATAGTAAGTTTGAATAATGGAAGATGAAAAAGATGGTATCCCTTATGAGTATAAAGGAAAATGATATCACTTACGAATATGGAATAAAAGTGTCATGTGATAATTCATGTAGACAAATTATTCCCACACGAGACAAATAAAAAGGGTTATTCACCAACAGGCGGTAAACCGCGCCGTAAGGTTATTCCCACAATTTAATACATGGAAGTAAATGGCACAAGAAAGAAACGATATTATTTTCGAGAATCAAAGAATGATAATCCCTTCAAGTAAGAAAGAAAATAATATCCATTTATGATGATGAAAAGAGTGATACCCCTTACCGTAGTAAGTTTCAATAATAGAATATGAAAGAAGATGATATTCCTTACCGCAATAATTTAAGAGTATAAAAAGAATAATATTCCTTACCGTAGTAAGTTTAAGAGTATGAAAGAAAATGAAATTCCTTACCTTAACACGTGACTGGATATTGATTTAAATGAGGTTGATCAACTTGGAAAAATTCCTGCACTCCTTTTGGCTTTCAAACTCTCAAAATAACCTTACTATGCTCAAAATTCTCTCACAATAAACTTATAGAAAAATTTATGTATTTTAGATATGATTTTCTTATTCAGCGAAGGGCCTATTTATAGCAAATGAAGTTACTATGCGTAGCACGCCGGGGAAGGAAAATTGGGGGGCTGCGCCCGCCGGCTGCGCAAACGTTTTAAAATTTTTTCAATACTTGCACAGTAATTTTGCACAGTAACTTTAAAATTTTCAAAATGTGAACAGTATTGAACAGTAACTTTTGTCGGCAAATGAACAGTGACTTTCCCGAGATGAACAGTAACTTCCGTCAGTGAATAGTAACTTTTTCGGGAATGAATAGTAAACTCCGGGAGTGAATAGTAACTTTTGAAAAATAATAATAATATTTATTTATTTCTATTTTTTTCTTAATAAAATAAATAATATTGTCTAATAAAAGTACCAATTAGTAATACGACAATTAACATAATGCTACCACAGTGATAACAATAATTCAAAGTAATGCAATGACTACTGTGTCAATTATCAGATCAATAATATGAATTACTGTGCATTTGTTACTGTGACAATTATTAGTTTAATAATGCAACATGTCGTGTAGTAACAATAATGCAAAATACTGTGTAGCAACAATTATTGAATTGATAACATAAAATATTATGCAGTGATAATTATTGATGAAATGATGCGCAACAGTTACGGTGTCAATTATTAGACCAATAATACGAGACACTGTGCAATACCGTGTGCTACTGTAGAGTACCACATGCTACCGTAAAATACCATAAATTACCGTATGCTACTATTCTTTTATCACCAGTATTTAAACAGTTAACACCGTTGACTATTTTTATTTAAAAAGGTTACTTCTGTCGTTTTCTATATCCGACAATTATTCCGTTGTGGGGTCCACCAATAATTAGTTATTTCGGCGCCGTCGTACGGCCCGAATATTCCCCGACCAAACGAATATTCCCCGACAAAGCGAATATTGTCCGACAAAATAAAAATTTGCACATAACGTCCTTAACTTTCAATTTCGTCAATTTAACCACTTACTGTTTCATGAAAAAAAATATATATGAAGAAAAATTAAATTTTATATTTCATAAAATTCGGGGTCTTACAACCTCCCCTCCTTATGAAATTTCGTCCCCGAAATTGACGTACCTGGCATTTCGAAGAGGTAAGGATATTTAGATTTCATCTCGGATTCTAGCTCCCAGGTCATTTCCTCAATATCTTGGTTCCTCCATAAAACCTTAACTTGAGGTATAACCTTTGAGCGTAGAATCTGCTCCTTCTTATCTAGGATCTTAACAGGTACCTCCTCGTACGTTAAATCCTCTTCTATAACGTCCGGTTCTAACTCAATGACGTGGTTTGGGTCCTTCACATATTTACGTAACATAGATGTGTGAAAAACGTTATGGATGCGAGACATACTTGGTGGTAGGGCTAGTCTGTAAGCTACGGTTCCTACTCGATCGAGGATTTCAAATGGGCCAATAAATCGAGGGTTAAGCTTTCCTCTCTTTCCGAATCTCGTAACTTCTTTCCATGGAGAAACACGTAAGAATACATGATCTCCGACGTTTAATCTCTCATCTCTCCGATGAAGATCGGCATAACTCTTTTGTCGTTCTTGTGCTGTCTGTATTCGTTGTCGGATCATTTGGATCTTTTCTGTTGTCAAGCGTACCAACTCAGGTCCCAACAATTTTGCTTCTCCTACCTCATTCCAACATATTGGAGAGCGACACTTGCGTCCATATAAAGCCTCGAATGGAGCCATGCCTATACTTAACTGTGGTCACAAAATAAATGTTAGTTCAAATAAACTGACTCATCACTTCATGTCTCTATATTCAAATCAACTCATTAGATAATAAAATCTAATTTAGGTAGGACGCACTAGTGACTGATTCTATTCGTCTCTCCCCTCCTAGTTCTAACCCCAGATCTCCATTCAAGACCATATCCCTAAGCTCTGATACCAACTGTGACGCCCCCAAATCTAGGCCCACACAGCCCAAACTTGAGTCGTCAAAAGACTACAACAAAATTATTACAACAAAGCACAACGTACAACAATACAGTGTATAATAATACACAACTAAGTCTTCACTATTATTGCCTCACTATTTTACAACACGTGAAGACTACGACAGCTATTCCTCAGACTCTCACTCCATCCCTCGGCTAGACCCTGTTACGTTTTCATCTCCTGTTGAAAAATAATGGAACAAAAGAAAGGGTGAGCTCAAATAGCCCAGTAAGAAATATCATGACTAAGATAATGACGAATAATTTATCATTAGCCTTCAACAGTTGAGTTCTTGATAGAATACAATAGACTACAAGGTTTATATCAAAAACTGTAGTTAAATTCTTAAACAATGTTCAGATCAATAATAGCAGCGAATGATCAATCTATTAGAAGAATAATGCAGACTATAATGTCCACTCGCTTCTCTTTTTTGTAAAAATATCATCAACTTTTATCATCTGAAATACCATTAGTCATGATAATAAAAATTCACAGTTCCTGATCATAATCATGCAGATCAACAGTTCATCTTTGCACTACGGGCCAAAGACATTCAATATAACACCAACGGTCATGATTATACCAGATTCAGCCTTTGGTCATAATCATACCAATCAACAGTTCATCTTTGCACTACGGGCCAAAGACATTCAATATAACACCAACGGTCATGATTATACCAGATTCAGCCTTTGGTCATAATCATACCAATCAACAGTTCATCTTTGCACTACGGGCCAAAGAGAACATTCACCACGTGCCATAAAAGACACCGAACAGATGTATCGCCTTTAACCTAGTATATCGCCTTTAACCTATCATCTGTTCAACAATTATATCACATCTGTGCCCCCGGCCACAGATATTCACAACAGCTTGATTCTTGAAGATTAATACAAATAGCAGTGATACGAATGATGAACAGAAGAAATATGATAAACAATAAATATCGGAAGTTTACTTTGTGCAGATTCAAATAATGTCCAAATTGTCAATATGATGTGGAGTGAAATTTAAAAAATAATATTCAAAATCCACAGTTCAGAATAACGGTTACAGGTCGATAGAAATGTTCAGAAAATAGGAAGGTTCAATTGAAATAATGAAGTTCAACTATTATGGAACATATAATATTTTCAGGAATTATAGAAGCAATAGTTCCATAATAAGTTTCGATTTAGGTGTATGAAAGAAAATAATATCCCTTACCGTAGCAGGTTTGATTAACAAAAGGTGAAGGGAATTAATATCCCTTACCATAGTAAGTTTGAATAATGGAAGATGAAAAAGATGGTATCCCTTATGAGTATAAAGGAAAATGATATCACTTACGAATATGGAATAAAAGTGTCATGTGATAATTCATGTAGACAAATTATTCCCACACGAGACAAATAAAAAGGGTTATTCACCAACAGGCGGTAAACCGCGCCGTAAGGTTATTCCCACAATTTAATACATGGAAGTAAATGGCACAAGAAAGAAACGATATTATTTTCGAGAATCAAAGAATGATAATCCCTTCAAGTAAGAAAGAAAATAATATCCATTTATGATGATGAAAAGAGTGATACCCCTTACCGTAGTAAGTTTCAATAATAGAATATAAAAGAAGATGATATTCCTTACCGCAATAATTTAAGAGTATAAAAAGAATAATATTCCTTACCGTAGTAAGTTTAAGAGTATGAAAGAAAATGAAATTCCTTACCTTAACACGTGACTGGATATTGATTTAAATGAGGTTGATCAACTTGGAAAAATTCCTGCACTCCTTTTGGCTTTCAAACTCTCAAAATAACCTTACTATGCTCAAAATTCTCTCACAATAAACTTATAGAAAAATTTATGTATTTTAGATATGATTTTCTTATTCAGCGAAGGGCCTATTTATAGCAAATGAAGTTACTATGCGTAGCACGCCGGGGAAGGAAAATTGGGGGGCTGCGCCCGCCGGCTGCGCAAACGTTTTAAATTTTTTTCAATACTTGCACAGTAATTTTGCACAGTAACTTTAAAATTTTCAAAATGTGAACAGTATTGAACAGTAACTTTTGTCGGCAAATGAACAGTGACTTTCCCGAGATGAACAGTAACTTCCGTCAGTGAATAGTAACTTTTTCGGGAATGAATAGTAAACTCCGGGAGTGAATAGTAACTTTTGAAAAATAATAATAATATTTATTTATTTCTATTTTTTTCTTAATAAAATAAATAATATTGTCTAATAAAAGTACCAATTAGTAATACGACAATTAACATAATGCTACCACAGTGATAACAATAATTCAAAGTAATGCAATGACTACTGTGTCAATTATCAGATCAATAATATGAATTACTGTGCATTTGTTACTGTGACAATTATTAGTTTAATAATGCAACATGTCGTGTAGTAACAATAATGCAAAATACTGTGTAGCAACAATTATTGAATTGATAACATAAAATATTATGCAGTGATAATTATTGATGAAATGATGCGCAACAGTTACGGTGTCAATTATTAGACCAATAATACGAGACACTGTGCAATACCGTGTGCTACTGTAGAGTACCACATGCTACCGTAAAATACCATAAATTACCGTATGCTACTATTCTTTTATCACCAGTATTTAAACAGTTAACACCGTTGACTATTTTTATTTAAAAAGGTTACTTCTGTCGTTTTCTATATCCGACAATTATTCCGTTGTGGGGTCCACCAATAATTAGTTATTTCGGCGCCGTCGTACGGCCCGAATATTCCCCGACCAAACGAATATTCCCCGACAAAGCGAATATTGTCCGACAAAATAAAAATTTGCACATAACGTCCTTAACTTTCAATTTCATCAATTTAACCACTTACTGTTTCATGAAAAAAAATATATATGAAGAAAAATTAAATTTTATATTTCATAAAATTCGGGGTCTTACAGAAAGCAAACAAAGGAAGAGCTGGATAGGGCACTATTTTATGGGCACGTTTTAAGGAATTGTTCTTCGAGAATTATTTCCCTGATAGCATGAAAAACAAAATGGAGATGAAGTTCTTAGATCTAAAACAGGGAAATATGTCAGTTGCAGAGTACGCCTCAAAGTTTAACAGATTTTCTCCACATCAAGTGGACACCGAAGCCAGAAAGGAACGAAGATTTGAGCAGGGTTTAAAACCATGGGTGTATAGCAGGGTTGCTGTTCTGAGAATTGACTCATTTGCAACACTTCTGGAAAGGGCGATTATCGCAGAAGGAGGAAATGAAGCCTTGGTAAAATTCAACCAAGACAAGAAGAAGAAAAGTCACGATGGGCTTAGGGATGCAAGCGGAGGAAGCAATCAGAATAAGAGGAAATGGAGTGAAAGCCAGAGCAAAGGAAGTAAGTTTGGAGGGGAAACTAAGAAGGCAAATAAGTGTGAAAAATGCGGGAGGAACCATACAGGAGAATGTATGAAAGGTAAGGGAGTTTGCTTTACTTGTGGACAGCCTGGTCACTTTTCTCCACAATGCCCTAAGGGGAAAAGTGGCGGATGCTTTTATTGTGGTGCGCCAGACCATGTGAAGAAGGATTGTCCAAAGAGGAAAGGAGACGCAGGTAGTGCAAACAAAGGGAACAACAGTAAATTAACAATCGGGGGGCCAGTCATCCAACCGAATAAACCAACCGCACGCACATTCAATATGACCGTACAAGATGCTATGGAATCAAAGGACGTAGTGTCAGGTATTCTTCCGATCAATAATGTCAATGCTTATATATTATTTGATTCGGGTGCTACCTGTTCATTTATCTCTGAAGAATTTGCTAAGATATTAGATTTACCCCGCGAGAAATTAGAAAACCCTATGAATGTAGAAGTAGCCAACAAAGAAATTATCCCCGTAAACTATATTCATAGGAATTGCTGTGTTGAAATAAGAGGAAATAAGTTATGTGTGAATCTGATTCCGATACGGTTGGGAGAGTTTGACATAATTCTTGGAATGGATTGGTTGTCTAATCACGGGACTGTGATTGACTGCCAGAAGAAATGCTTACATCTGAGGACTCCGAGTAAGTCAAAGGTGGAATTTTATGGGAGTAAATCGCCAAGACAAACACGTTGTCTAACGATGATGCAAGCGAATAAGCTATTGAGAAAAGGTTGCATAGGTTATATGGCTCATGTGGTTGATACCCAAAGAGTAGGGGGTGAAGTGAGACAGATACCTGTGGTAAGGGAATTCGCCGATGTCTTCCCAGAGGAATTGTCGGGTTTGCCACCTGATAGGGAAATTGAGTTCGTAATCGACTTAGTGCCAGGGACCGCACCGATTTCAAAGGCACCATATAGAATGGCTCCGGTGGAAATGAAGGAATTAATGCTACAATTGCAGGAGTTATTAAAGAAAGGGTATATTCAACCGAGTGTGTCTCCGTGGGGAGCACCGGTATTGTTCATAAAGAAGAAAGATGGATCCATGAAGCTTTGTATCGACTACCGAGAGTTGAACAAAGTTACTATTAAGAACAAGTACCCGTTACCAAGGATCGACGATCTATTTGATCAACTAAATGGCGCAAAGTACTTTTCAAAGATTGATTTGAGGACGGGGTATCACCAGCTAAAAGTGAGGAAGGAGGATGTACCAAAGACAGCATTCAGAGCTCGATACGGGCACTTTGAGTTTTTGGTGATGTCATTCGGACTAACAAATGCGCCAGCAGCATTTATGGATATGATGAACAGGGTGTTCAAGCAGTACTTGGACAAATTTGTTGTAGTATTTATCGATGATATTCTGGAATACTCGAAGACTGAGGAGGAACACGCCGAACACTTAAGAATAGTGTTGGAGACATTAAGGAAGGAGAAGTTGTATGCAAAGTTCTCAAAGTGTGAATTTTGGTTGCAAAGGGTACAGTTTCTAGGGCACGTGATTGATAAGGACGGAATTTCGGTAGATCCAGCAAAGGTAGAGGCGGTTATAAACTGGGAGCAGTCGAAGACACCAACAAAAGTCAGAAGTTTTCTTGGTTTGGCAGGTTACTATCGGAGGTTCATTCAGGATTTTTCCAAAATAGCGTCACCGCTAACCAACTTGACAAGGAAAATGGTTAAATTCGTATGGACGAAAAAATGCGAAACAAGTTTTATGGAGCTGAAGAAGAGGCTTAGTGAAGCACCCGTATTGTCATTACCAGATGATACAGGGGGATTTGTGGTATATAGTGACGCGTCTCACAAGGGACTTGGTTGTGTACTAATGCAACACGGAAAGGTCATTGCGTACGCGTCAAGACAGCTAAAGGACTATGAGAAGGGGTATCCAACTCACGACCTGGAGTTAGCAGCTGTAGTGTTCGCCCTAAAGATTTGGAGGCACTACCTATATGGGGAGAAGTGTGAAATATACACAGACCATAAAAGTCTGAAGTATATTTTCACTCAAAAAGAGCTAAACATGAGACAGAGGCGATGGTTGGAATTGATCAAGGACTATGATTGTGAGATTCTGTACCATCCAGGAAAAACAAATGTAGTAGCTGATGCTTTAAGCAGGAAAGGTAGAGAGAAGTTGATGATGTTAACTACTCAAGAGGAACTAATAAGAGAAATGGAAAAGCTAGAATTAAAAGTAAAGCATCCGAAGGATTCGGATGAAAAGCTGTTCGCAGTGGCAGCAAGTCCGACCCTGCTAGACAGGGTAAAGGAGGCTCAAGAGACAGATGAACAATGTGTCAGTATCAAGAGGTGTTTATCGGAAGGGGAGGAATTGAAGTACAAGATTGATAACACAGGATTACTAAGGTTTGAAGGAAGGATCTGGATACCGCTAGTCCCGGAATTGAAAGAAGAGATTTTGCAAGAAGCTCATAGCACAAGGTATTCAATTCATCCTGGTAGTACGAAAATGTATCAGGATTTGCGGCAACACTTCTGGTGGCCGAACATGAAGAGAGAAGTGGCTGAATGTGTTAGTAGATGTTTAACATGTCAGAGAGTTAAAGCAGAACACCAAAGACCAAGTGGACTGCTACAACCATTAGAAATTCCAGAATGGAAATGGGAGCATATCACGATGGATTTCGTGGTTGGACTTCCAGCTACGCAGAAAGGTTATGATGCGATTTGGGTGGTTGTGGACCGTTTGACGAAGTCCGCACACTTTCTACCAATTAAGATCAAATATAGTCTGGAACAGTTGGCAAAGCTGTATGTGAAGGAGATAGTGTCACGACATGGAGTACCGGTATCTATCGTCTCTGATAGAGATCCGCGCTTCACGTCAAAATTTTGGAAAGGATTGCAAGAAAGATTAGAAACACAACTGAGGTTGAGCACGACCTATCATCCTCAAACCGATGGACAGAGCGAAAGGACAATACAAACATTAGAGGATATGCTTAGAGCATGTGTGATGGATCTCAAAGGCAGTTGGGATGACCACTTGCCATTAGTAGAGTTCGCATATAATAACAGCTATCACGCTAGTATTGGCATGCCGCCATACGAAGCGCTATACGGAAGGAAATGTCGAACACCATTGTGTTGGGACGAAGTGGGTGAACGGAGACTGCTAGGACCGGAGTTGGTACAGCAGACCGTGGATACTATTAGGATAATAAGAGCTCGATTAGTAACAGCTCAGGATCGACAGAAGAAGTATGCCGATTTGCATCGTCAAAAGCGAGATTTTGAAGTTGGCAGCTTTGTATTTTTGAAGGTATCTCCCTGGAAAGGGAAGATTAGGTTTGGCAAGAAAGGGAAATTGAGCCCGAGGTTCATAGGGCCATTTGAGATTCTAAAGCGGATAGGTGAAGTGGCGTACGAGGTAGCCTTACCTCCTGAACTGGAGCACGTTCACAATGTGTTTCATGTTTCAGTGTTGCGGCCATATAAATCGGAATATAAGCACGTCATATCTTATGAGCCGATTCAAGTCGAGAGGGACTTATCCTACGAGGAGACTCCTATGCAGATACTTGATAGGAAGGAACAAACGCTAAGGAATAAAGTTATACATTCGGTCAAGGTACTCTGAAGGAACCACGCAGTTGAGGAAGTTACGTGGGAATTAGAAGAAGAGATGAAGAAGAATTATCCGCACCTTTTTGAGTGACCTTATGAAGTAATTCCGGGGACGGAATTCTTATAAGGGGGGGGAGAATGTAATGTCCGCAAAATTTTAAATTTCATTTTAAATAAATTATGAATTTAGTTATTTATGTAATGAATATTCTATGAACTAATTTAAATCTTGATGCGATTAAATTAGTAAATTAGCAATATATTTGGATTAAATTAAAGGGAGTCCAACTAATGGGATAATTAAATTAGTGGACTAATCTAAGAATATTAATATCAATAAATTGATAAGATCTTAGATTAATTAAAAATCCAATTAAATTGAATATAGCAAGTCTAATTGGATTATATATAAATTAATTAATAAAATTATTAATTAATGGTAATGGGTATTTTAAATTGGCCCAAGTATTTAAATTGCATCAACCCCAAGTCTAGTTGCTAATTAACCATTCAATTGGGCCACAAACCAATTGTTCAATTAATTAAGCAAGTAGCAGCCCAGCCCAAGCAGCAAAACATAACCCAGTAGAAAATTAGGAGTGACACCTATTTTGGGACAAAGTTTCAGGAGCAGAGCATGCGCAGGAGCTCTTGGCTCAAGAAAGCAGCAGCTTGTTGGCAAAAGAAGGGAGCAAGTCAGGCATAGGGGAGGCTATAGAGTCCATGTATCAGAGTTTTGTCTAAAGCTTGGGATAGTATATTTCTTATACCAGCCATTATTTCTTCTTCCCGTCCATTTGCAGAGAGAGAAAACAGAGAGCAAAGAAGCAAAAATAGTGAGAAAAAGGAAAATAACAAAGTGACTCTTGAGTGTTTGATATAGGAAGCTCAAGGAAGGCTCTTGGATGTCCGATACCTTTGTCACATACTTCGGGAGGAAGAGAAGGCCAGCCATTAGATCACAAAGGTAGTACACATCTCAAAGTTTCAGTTTTATGCTTCCATGGCCATGCTTTGTGCTTTTTATGGTAGGAAGCTAGATTAAGAGCTCTAAGTGATCATATTCATGCTAGAGTAGTAAACGTATGTTTCAATAAGCTTATCCTGTGTTATTATGCACATCTACGTGGTTAAAATTGAAAGAGTGCATAAAACCACCTATTTCGGAAAAACTGTGTGAGTTAGTGTGGTTTAAGGCCTTATATCTCTAAGCTCTTCAACTTGTTTGGGATGGTTATTATTTAGACAGACCTATGAGTTTAGAAGAAAACCCAATTTGAATCACCAAAAGTTATGATGTATACTTTTAGTTATGATTTTTCTACCAAAACAGTCCATTTTATAGCACTGTTGAGAGTAGCTTGATAATTTTGGTATTTAATGCTTCTGAAGAATTATTTGAAAAATACTATAGGGTAAAGGATCAAGGTATGAGTCCATAAGATCCGACCGTGCATGATTTTGAGGTGTATAGCTCATTCTAAAAATGTTTGAACCTAAATACATCCGGATGCACTAAGAAGCAGAAAATCTGGAAAACTCCTGCTTAAATTTTA